>OZ023274.1:76405081-77129295 GCA_964007475.1 Hybos culiciformis
GATTATGAATTTATAGACAATATAATTCTTGACTTGATTTTTCTTTAACTGAAATAAGAACAATTTAAATAGTTTGTTTTGTCTTCCTGTTGCCCATTTTTAGGTCAGTCCGGTTAACAGAAAAAAACGGCATAGATTTTTAGTCGCTATGGAAAGCAAAATAGAGGCTATATACTTGTTTTTTTATGTATGGTTTTTATTATGTATATAGATGTAAAAAATCAATTTTAAATTTTGAATTTTACATGCGGCTAGTTCAGATCACTCAATCAGCCACTGATGAGATTATAGTGGGTAAATATGACCAACCAAACTTGCATTTTAGCCAAATGATGATTATTCTTTGTACAACTTTAATCACTTAAGTAATTTGAATTTGAAAAGGTGGATGGTAATAAAGAACATATATATGTAATGTACATATATGGTATTCATGTAATAATATTATATTTTGTTCTCAAATGCTGATTTAAATAATTTATAATAAAATTTTTTTTATAATAATTATATTATTCTTTCACATTTAAATTTTTAATGAATTAATTATTTATAAAATTAATTATATTTTCAACACCTATACGAATAATATTAAAATAATTACTGTTTTATTCATATTAATATCAGTAGAAAATTATCACTTCAGCTATTTATTTCATTTTGAAATAATAAACTTGACAATGCTAAAAATCAAAACTTATTGCAAGTCAATGGCTTTGCCAAATACAGTTTTTTCCAAAAAAGTTCTTCGATTCAATGTATTGCCATTTGTAATGTCTGGCTTATTAATAGATTCAAAAGAAAAATTTCCCATAATTCATCTTATTTTTGGGTGGTTTATAGTCTTCTATGGCATGGCAATACAAATATTGCAGGTATTTATCGTATGAAATTAATAATTTTTTTTTTCTATTTTTCCTGAAGAAAAATACTTGTTTCTCGTTTCCATTTTTTTCAGGCTCTGTCTGTTGTTTATGGTGACTGGAAAGATATTCATTCTATATCCATTCTAATATCAACAATATTTTCTATAAATACAAGTCTATTTCAATTATGTCATTTTGCATTCAATCAAAAGAGTATGTATTAAATTATTCCAAATCAAGAATTAAGTTTTAAATTAAGGTGGCGTTCTTGAACAAGAAAGATATTTAATAAAACTACTCCTTATTATATTAAGTTTAATTTATAAATTTTATTTGTACAGGATTTGCTCAAGTTATCAAGCATTTGGATTCTTTTATTGATGATATTCTAAATGAAAATCATCCAGATGAAATCGAAATTTATAAAAAATATGAAAAAAATGCAAGAAATTTTGGGAAGGCTATGATATATATTGGTCCTTTTTGTTTTAGTGCTGTACTTTTTAATGCTGCTGCATATTATTTCAGAAAAGATTTTTTAGAAATGACAAACGTAAGATTTTTATAAAACTTTATGTTAAAATTTAATAATTATAAAACAAGATAAATAATATTAATAATGTTCTGTTTTTTTTCTAGCCTTTTGAACATGATGATGTCCCCATGTTAACTTTGACCTTGCCTTTAAAAGTATTTTTTACAAACAATTTTGTTGTATTTTTTCTTTCTGTAACTGCAGTTGCTATAGCTCAGTTTTCAATCATTTATTGGAAGTGTTTGATGATCTTTTTTTTTTATTCTGGAACTTTTCAAATGAATATTATAAGTTTTAGAGTTCAAACTTGGAAGGTAATAATCATAAGATAAACTTTATTTATTAAATAAATAATAATATTATTGCGGTTTTTTTTTCGGTGTTGGATTTGTGAGAACTCGTTATATGTAGATTGAATTCTGAAGTTTTTTCATCTTCCGGGAACCGAAATAAATTCAGCTAACTATAGCTTTAATTTTCAAAAACAATATTGTAATAACAAATTAAAGAAGCATTAACTTTTCAAATAACCATATAGTACATAATTCCAAAATATAAAGTGATGCCAAATAAAAATTCGCAAGTTTCAACATTGGAGAAGCAGTAAAGAATTTATTTTGCTGCGATCACATTTTGAAAACATAGTTTTGTCAGCGATGTTTTAAATATTCAGGATGGATATGGATTATGAATATATTTTTAAATATTTATTTTCAGTAATTTTTTTTTTACAGATTTTGAAAAAATATGAAGACGATGAAAATTATATTCTTAATTATCTTAAAATATGTACAAATAAACATAAAGTAATAGTGGGGTAAGTCGAATAGTTTCTCATATAGTTCAAATAGTTTCATTTCAAAATTACTACACATCTCTCCTATAAACAAAATCGATAATTATAAAAAAATTTAAACTTTTAATTTAAAAAGATTTAATTTAAAAACATACTTTCAGGATTTTAATTTTAATTTTTTATTACAATTAATCAAAAAATGATGCCAATATTACTATTTCCTTAAAAATTTCTATTTTCAGATATTTAAACGAACTAAAAAATTTAGTTGAAATGGATTTTTTTGTCGAAATAGCAGTATCATGTGTTTATATATGTTTTGTAGTATATGAGCTGACGACGGTTAGTATATAAATATTATCGTCAAAATCTTTTTCTGTTATTGAAATAAGTTCAAAAAAAAACACACGGTTTTCTAATTTAAATATGTACTTACCAAAAACTCAGTATTAGACTTAGAAAAAATTTTTTTTTGTTAGAAAACTTGTTGACATAGATATATTTAACTAAAAATTAAAATCAGAAGCAATATATATATGTGTTAATATAATATAATATTTTTTTTTAAATTTTCAGATAAGTATAATTTTTAATATCTAATTATATGAATAATTTAGTGCTATTACATTGAATTTCACTTTATTATAATACTTCAATTAATAAAATTTAATCCTTTAATGAGCGATAAACGTATATGTATGTTTATAATTAACATATAAGTAGTTAACTTTATCTTTAGAAGTTTTCAGTTATTTTTTCAGTTATACACCTTTCCCGAGGTATTTATAATTTTTATGAACAAAAAAATTATTTTTAAATGAGCCGTTTATTTTGAAAGTGGTTTAAGTCCATTTTTCAAAAAAAAATAGTTAATGATAACAATAAGCACAATAGTATATATTCTTTTTATTTATAAACAATTTTAGTCTAGTATCATTAAAACCGCTTTGATTTTGACACTCTTGAAAATTAGGTTATGGAAATATTAATGTATATTTTTAAATGAATTCAAACACAAAACCTTAAATATCTCAATACAATATGGACTTAAACCACTTTCAAAATAAACGGCTCAAATATTTGATTTCTTATCAAACCTATACAAGATATATCTTCTGGAATTTCATTTTCTCTTCATTCACTAGACAAGTGGTTATAGCATTGAATAATAGTTAGTATAGTTAACCTTTCAAGTTTGAAATTAGGGAAATTTTTTTTGGATGGAATAATTGTGATTGACAATGTTTATTACATTTTAATTATAAAAAATTTTAATATAATACGTGTACATACATTATATTATGTATGTGGAATTTATTCAAATATTCTTAATTTTTTTTTAGCATTTCGAATTTAATAGTAATACTTTCATATTCATTCTGTACCTTGTTGCGGAGAGTCAAGAATTGTTATGGTTAAGTATATTTTCCGAACATATAACAGATAAGGTAATAATAATTCGATTTTTTTTTTTTTTAAATAATGTTACATATTTACATATTCAAAGGAATTTGAAAATCATTATCGATAAAAAGTAAACTTATATAAATAATTTAATTTGTAATTTTTTTTAGACCAATTACTTTACAACTTGTTTATATTTGAGCAATTGGGAAGACGAATCATTAAAAATTAAAAAATACATTTTATTATTTATGCAACTCAGTAGTCGTCCATTAAGAATGCGAGCCTACTTTATTGACATTGGATTATCAAATTATCTTGGGGTAAGTTATTTTATATATGCGTTATTTTTGAAATTATTAACATAAATGTACATAATTCTTTCAGATTATAAAAACTTCATTTAGTCTTGTGACTTTATTGCAAAGCACCTAAATTATCAGGTTGAGCTTTTGTGCATGTGTAGTTGATCTCTAATCTAAGTTAACTGTTTGATTCTAAGTAATTTTAATGATGTATTTGATATTTTTGTTAATAAATCGATTAAATTCTTGATCTGCTAAGTTGAACGTAAACTTTTATTCAAATATTCTAATACTGTCAAATAAGAATTAAAAATTAAAAAACTAAATTTGTTTTCATATAATTTAAAAAAAATTTATTTCTCATCTTTCTAAACTAACTCATGCGCCAGGATAATTTTTGTACGGTGTTTTTTGTCCAAAAGTTCCAGGTGAATTATACTTTAGATTATTCTGTTCCTGTTCGGGCTTTGGTTGTTGCGCCTGCTCCTGCTGTTGTTGCGGCTGCTGTTCCTGCTCGAAGTTATTTAATGGATCATCATTCCGTTCTTGTTGGTCATGATGTGGTGTGAAAATCATAGGATAAACAGGGCGTGGACAAGTTTTTAGGAATTCTTTAGCATTATTACATTTTCGGTCATCTGATCTCCAATTTTCTGCAGGACAATTCAAAAATACTTGAGTCTTAACACACATAGCTATAAATCCTGCAAATGGCTTACAAATTCCTTTATTCTGTTGACGATGTTGATACATTTCGAATGGTACCATCATTGGTAAGTCTTTAAGATTTTCTCGAAACTCTTGGGCTAAAATTCAAATAAACAAATTTTACTATAAATAAATAAGTGATGAAGAAGTATTTTGTCTTGAGTACCTTTTACTGAGCACAAATTAAAAGCTTCTACTACAATTGGAATGAATTTTTCGCGACCACGCAATGCTTTTTGTAAGTGTAACTTAACATTTTCCATATTAACTTTATTGTTTTCGATGATACCAGTTTCATTGAAGACACATTCTGCAAAACACTGTCATAAAAAGAAATATTTTAATTTATATTAATTTAAAATTATGAGAATATTCATTAGATATGTTAAAATTGTAGAAATACTTACTTGCATGTTATGCATTATATGCAAGTGTAAATTACCGTTATGATTATCATGGGTGTTTAATAAATGCTTATTTTCATTTTTTTGTTCTTCTGAACTTGATTGTTTTCTATGATGATTATAGTGGCCATGATAGTTGTCTTCACCATGATGTCTATGATGATCATGATGTCTATGATGACCGTGATGATGTCGGTGGTGTCTGTGATGCCCATGGTGACCATGATGATGCTTATGGTGTCCTTCATGATGTCCATGATCTCGCATATCTAAAATTTGTATTAATACTATTATTGGAAATTTTTGGTTTTTCTTCAAATCTTTGCTTACTATTGTAATGCTCCTCTGAGCTGCTTGAATCTCCTTCTTCTTTTGATTTCATTGATTGTTTGCGATCTCTCTTAAAATGTTTACTCTCTTCACTAGACTCCTCTGACGATGAACTATCTTTTACTGATCTTCTTACCCTTCCTCCAGCGAATCCCAGATTGGGATGTTTATTATGATCAATGTGCTTTGACATTTCTTCAAAAACTATTACTTTACATTTTTCTATAACTTCATATGAAATAATTCTTGGATCTAAACAACATTCTTTTGGATTTATTGGCTGGGGTGGTGAACTGCATAATTCTGGTGCCTCATCACTTTCACTTTCGCCTCTTACACCCTGGAAATATATTATATACATACATTATATTTACAAATATTTAAAATTGAAATTTGTTTAGGGTCACAATGGGAAAAAAACTGATGTCAATTTCAAGCATTAACTGTGTCATTTTATATTGGATAATGCAAGGATTCAAAAAAGTAAAACTAACTTAGCTGAGATCTCTTATAAAAAAAGCTTACAATAATAGCGAAAATCAGTAATAAAATATACGATTTCATTGTTGAGATAAACTTAACCACTGGCTGTTGAAATAATAATATTTACTCATTTTATATATAAATGTGACATAATTAAAAATTAAATTTTTAATTTCAAAATAAAAGTTATTATAAAAAAATAATAATGTTGCATCATTTAAGATAATTCGAATAATTTGCAAATTAAATTCTCAGGGTTCTGTATAAATGATAACAATAATTTACACTTTGCTAATAACATTAGCTATTAATTGAAACTTAGTTTCAATTCATTTACATTACAAGAAGATATGTATAGTCGTAAATTGATTAAAAAAAAAGGATAAATAAAATACTACTTTGGTTTATTTTAATTTTAGCTACATAATAATATTTTCAAAAATAATTCAAAAAATCATACTAGATAATAGAGACACTTCTTTAATGTCTGATAACATCGTCGTTGCTCCGTTGTG
Source organism: Hybos culiciformis (assembly GCA_964007475.1). NCBI lineage: Eukaryota > Metazoa > Arthropoda > Insecta > Diptera > Hybotidae > Hybos > Hybos culiciformis. The sequence continues at coordinate 76,411,425 of OZ023274.1, forward strand.
GTAAAGTCTATACGGGTCTCAGGTTTGATAACATAACAATAGGACAACATATTTAATTAGCAAGTTAATTAAAAAACAAATTAATAATAAAATAAATAAATATAAATTTTATTGAAATATTATATTTATTCTACAAATTATTTGCGACAACCCTATTTTTTCTAATAATAAAAATAATTATTTTGTTTTTTATTTCTCCATTCGAAAAATAAATTTAAATTATTCTAAAATCAATTATATTTCAATAAAATTAAATATTATCGACAAAAAAAATGTATTTTTCTTTAAAAATTCTAATTAAAAAAATAAATGTAAACAGATTTTATTATCAGATGATGGGGAATTACTCTTGTCAACAATAATTAACAAAATATTAATATCAATTTTTAGGTACATTCACATTATTATTTATAATGACATTTAATTTGAATATTTTTTTTATGATGTTTTGATTTTTATATATAAATAGGTGTGAAACAAATTGAGATACATTAAACTTACTGTTCCATACAGATTAAAACAAAGCAAGTGCGTCATAATTTTTGCTGCCTTACTATTTTATATTACTTACAAAAAGAAATCAGTATGTTTTTATTTTATTATTGATAAGAAATGAATATTTTAGTTTAATAAAGTTAAAAATAAAAATTGTCTGTAATAACAAATATTAGAAGCCTATTAAATATTAGTAGACAGTATTCTCACTGCTGCGAATGAAATTTCGAACTTTTTCGATTTTTCAATAGAAAATAATAATTGCAACATTCAAATTTAGTTAAAAATTATTTTCATATTATCGCGCAAAACAATGTAAGCTTAATTAGACAATTTTAAGAAAAATCTAATAATTGTTATCAGAGCTAATTTAATTTATCAGTACCATTTTGCGAAATTTGGAAATAATTTGCAGCAATTGTAAACACAGTAATGCATAGAAATAAATTATACAACTCTACATCTTTCCCTAAATATAAAATATTCTTTCATTCATAAATTCAAAACCTGTTTTTATTGTCAAATATATCAAATTATTTTCTAACTTAAAATTTAATTTTAAATGCAGATGTGCACATTGTAGTATATTGCACATAAAATTTTGAATTTCATTTAATTTGCCAACATCAATGATCTATCAGTGGCCGATTTGCCAAATGCATTCCATAAAATCATATGAAAAATTGTAATTTGAAAATTCATCTTTATTTAATAATCTTAAAATAAAATCTTGAAATGTTATACATTGTGCAGACAGTTTTAAAAGATCAGAAGACAATTCGTCGTCATTAATACCCAAAAAATAATCAAGTTCTGCATTGATTGCATCTACTTTTATATTATACAATGAACTTGAGTATTCTCGCGGTGAATTAAAATGAATTATTCGATCTGAACCATTTTGGCGCCTGAAACAAAAAAAAATTATATTATTTGGAAAGCTCAATCTTTGCGCGAAATATGTATCAGTACAGTTAATGTGACTGAGGAATGGAAACTTGAAACCCCTATAAAAGCTTTGTACAGACATTCACATGATTTTGAAATTTGTCTATCTCAAAGAATAAATCAAGACCATATAGATGCAATTTTGTGGCAAGATCAAAAAACTATTTTATAATTTTTTCAGATTAGGCTCTTATATTTCTTGATTTACCCGACTTTTTCTGCATTAAAATTTTCCTGCGCAGCTTCATTTTGCATAGGTTCTACTAAATTCATTTTTATTAAACCACCAATTGGAACTTCTTTTAAAATTTTCGCGACATCAAAATGCCGTTTTTTATTTGTTGAAATTCCATTAATTTCATCAATAATGTCTCCAACTTTTATCATGGGATAATTTTTGGCGGGACTATCTTCCTTAATTTTTTTTATAAATATGCAACCACCACCATTATCAGTAATAACAAAACCAATTGTAGGTTCGGTTTTCTCAATGATAACTTCTTTTTTTTTACCTTTAACATGAATAAAAATTAAACTGTCAATTGCTATTTGTGACCCCAAGAGTGCGTCCATATCAATTTTATGAGTGTTAAGAGTACAAAATGCTATTTCATCTAATGGTATATCATAACATTCAGCGATTCTTTCATATAATTGCTTTACACTACCAAATGCCGATAAAAATCCAGTTGGACTTCCATGGGCAAGCTGACATTGAAATAGAAGTTTTTGCTTTTTTAATGCTATATCATTTTCTGATTTTTTAAAGATACTCATTTTTTTATTTTCAATTTAGGTAGACAAAATATTGGCCGAAAATGAAATTTCTTAATATCTGTTTTTTTTTTAAGATTCTGATGTGAAATTCATTTGACAAAATTTAAGTCAATCAAATATAGGAAACTAATTTCTATGATCTATCAAAACAAAGCATTATAAATTATAAACACCTAGCAATGAACTGATCAAAAAACAAATGTCTTAATAAAGTACCTTTATTATTTATTATTTTTTGTAGAAGGTCCGTATTAAAATACTTGAAATTACTTATATTCATTTAATCATGTATTGAAACCACCAAAAACATATTTCACTACAAAAAAAAAATTTTTTTTTTGACTGGTGAGGTTGAAACTTTTCGCGACGTTTTTTTTTTTTTAATTCCTAACAAAAGCCAATCGTTGAAGTTGGAAAAACGCCTGGACCGACATCCTTCCCTCGCATGTAACAATTTTGATTGAAATTCAATTTTAGATTTTCGGAGGCTAAGCATTATTTTTAAGTTCTTTCATTCCACAACTACCCACAACAAATTTTCATCAAAATATAGTTTCTGGTATTAACTGACATCAGTGCGAGCTAAACAGTTTTTTACCTTTCTTCAATCTACCTTTGCGCATTTATCAATTTTCATTTAAATCCATTTTTAGCCCAAGTCCGATTCCTTTGGCAAAATCGTAGCATTGTTTTTCATGTCCTCTACAAATACCTTTTTCATTTCCTCTACAACTACCTACAAATAAATTGTCATCGAAATCTATTTTCTACTAGTAGCCCGAATCCCTGACACAAGTGGGAGCTAAACAGTTTTTTTATTAATATATATATTTTATTAATATAATATATTAATTAGTATAATCGACTTTTACGCTTATACCAATTTTCATTTAAATCTATTTTTAGACTTAGCTCAAATTCTTGAACATAATCAGAGACTCAAAATTTCGTTGCTTTCTTGAATCCATTAATACCAGCTTTAACGTGAGATTAAAAAAAAAAATTTTTATAATCTACGTCCTATATTATATAGTGAATTTGAAGTTTCATTTTACTTTTGACTCACTTCCTCCGCTCCAATTATTCTGAAATTATGTATGTATACGAATAATTTTAATTAACGTTTAAAATTCTATTAATTTTAATTTGTCGATAATATAGTTTAAAAAAAATTAGTTACCGACGATGTTACATTACCAACGGGCTGGAGTTGATGGTATATTGTACTAACTAAAGGTCTGTTTAGCAAAATCGGTTTGCGGGAACTCAAATATCAGTTGCTAGATTTGAATCATAGAAACGGACAAAGTTTGTGTTTTAAATAAAACCGTGTAATAATATAATTTAAACCGAAACTTTTTTAATACAATTATTTTTGTATCGAAATTCAATTCGGTACAAATACATAAAACAATTTGTATATGCTCTATCTTGATAATCAAAAAAATCATTAGCCAAAATATCAAAAAAATCAATATGTATCTTTAAAAAAAACTTGAATTTTTTGTGTTAATTTCACATAAAAACAATTTTTTTTATTTTTTTACTCAAACCAAATCGTACTCACTCTAACCATATTTTATTGATATATGAATGATTTTCCCACAATCAATTCGAAACCATAAAAACATGATTCATAACCTGAAGTTTGTCTTAAAGGTGTTATACTGCAGTATTTAACAGATTTCAGAAAATTACTATTGTTATGATATTGTTTTGATTTTAAGAGTTGCATATTTTTTATGAAAATATTCTGGATAATCTTGATAGTATATGAGTAGGTATATATTTGTAATTATATAGTTTAAAATTTTTAGTATAGTAATTAGTCTGATATTTCTTAATCTCTATCGGTCGTCGATGTGTACAATTTTTTTTTTATTAATTTTTAAATAAATAAACATAAAAAGTATTTATTCATTTATTCAAAATTGTGCCATTTAAAAAAAATATTGACCTAAATAATTTGTTAATATTTATATACCACAGTTTGAAATAAAAAAATTTATAAAAACTTTAAAAACTAATAGGACATAAATAATATCTAACATTTGAATTCAAAATTTTGCATAAAAATGTTTTATAATTTTAATTACTTGATTATTTTTTTATGTTTTTTTAAAAGTGTTAATTTAAAGGAACAAAACTATAAACCTCCACAAAAACCTATTATTGATGGTACTAAAATCAGTATAACACAAGTACCTTATCAATTATCTATAGTCATTGATATCGATACTTTATGTGGTGGAGTTTTAATTAGAAATGATTGGTGCTTGACAGGTAGTTTTTTTTTTGTTAACAAAATGTGCTGTGTCCTATCAAAACTTATTTGTGAATTTTGAGCCCTTGAATATTCTGATTATTTTCGAGGAACGCGACGACAATATACACAGATATTCGATTTATTATGTTTTTTGTTTTCTGAATAAGTAACTAAATTTTAGAATTATTTATTTTACGAGTTTCGTCGATGTTATTCTGATATAACATGACTAGCGGTTGGACATTTTTATAGTAAATTATAAATTAAAATAGACCTGATGAGCTAAATGCCATAAAATCGTCAAAATGGTACTTGATTAAGATAATTTATGTATTTAAGCTTATTAACGTATGTGTAATGTATTTTAGTATTGAAAATCTAACCGAAATTTATAAAAAAAAAACTATTTAATCTATGTATGAAAGTTTTCTTATTATTATAGTTTTGATGCACGAAATATATACCAATATTTAATAAATACTTTTTTTATTCCAGCGGGGCATTGTATCGATACAACAATTTCTCCATCAAAATATATTGTAAGAGCGGGGTCTGATTTTTATCAATCAGGAGGTGTAACTTCGCCAGGAGTAAAAGTAATTTTACATAAAAATTTCAATTTGCAGTTATTGAGACATGATATTGCTTTAATTAAAGTACAAAATGCATTCACACTTTCCGATACAATTAAATTAGCAAAGCTGCCGCCACAATTAAAAGGCTATGTACGCGCCAAAAAAGGTTTAGTTTCTGGTTTCGGTCTAACAAAATCTAATAATGCAGATCCAAGTCCAGATTTGATGGGTGTTACACTTAATGTATTCAAAAAACGCGTATGTGTGTCACAAGTTGGTTCAGTATTATTTCAGGGTGCAAAGTTCTGTGCTGGTGTAACTGGTGACGACAAATCTGCCTGCCGTGGTGATAGTGGAGGACCATTTACTTCAAGTAAAGGAGTCGTTGTAGGTTTAGTTTCATTCGCAAGAAAAATTCAGTGTGGAGCACCTAAAAATCCAACAGTATTTACAAAAGTCGCTCAGTACTCCAAATGGATAAACACAACAATAAATAATAATTAATACACCAATAATCAGAACGAAAATTTATTAAAAATTATGTTATATTTCTATGTACTTAGATATAATCATGTATAATGTGAATATTTAACACTATAATGAACCCTCTTGATTACATCAAGATTATTTGTATAATTAAATTAATTTCTAATAAAATTAAAATAATGAGAAAAATAAATTATGAAAAATAAAATGTTTTTAATATTATTAAAAAAACATTCATCAAGACAAATCAATTTAGAAAAGCTGAAAAAACCACGTACATAATCAATTTTCATCAATTTTTAACCAAGTTTGGATTTGATATTCACAATCTTATTATTTTTCGTATTAAGATGGAACAAAAAATTTGTAGACGAATATGCTGCAAAAATAAGCTTGCTATATCTATATTTGTCACACAGAACAAAAACAAAATTTTAACAAGATTGTCAATAAAGTGAATAGTTTTTAAAAATAAAACCTAAATACTTTTGTATATTTAATCTTATTTAGTGTTATGACTTTAAAATTAAGTATTGCAAGAGTTTGCTGAAAAAAACCCAATATTGTGATAAACATATTTTATATATATAATTAATTATATATTTTCTACTCTGGTTCAAGAAAATAATCTTATTCTTATGCAGAAATTGTTAATGAGGTTAAAAATATCTCATTAATGCATTGTCTGTCTAAGTCTTCCTGAAGATTTTTTTAAATATAATTTGGAAATCTTAATTTCATAAAACGAAAATACAAAAAGTTAGTAAAATAAGAAGATTATTATTGTCTCATACACAATAAATAGTGACAATATCACTGCAAACTTTTTTTTTTAATTTTAATTTTTTTGGTTCAAATTGGCCCGTGAAAAACTTGAATATATTTTCTGAGATTGTGAAGTAAAGGAAAAAGATAATAAAAAATCAAACGCGTAAATAAAACTAATATATCACTCTCCAGGGCTGTTGATGTGGAATTTTGAATTTCTTTAATTTTGCAATGATCATTTAATTATATATGAATAATATATGAATAATATATATGAAATAATATATGAACATTTTGCGAAGAGGCAGGCGAATCTCTAGAACTGGGGCTCTGCACCAAAAGCCCTTTTCGATGTTAAGTTTTAAGGACCTCTTTTACCTTCCCTCCCCCAATTATCCGAAGGCTTTTTTCTTTCGCACAAAACTATTGAAAAAATTACATTTGGTGTACACTTAGCTAATAAATAAAGCCTTAAGTCTAGTGGTTACCAAAATTATGTTTAAAAATTATTTGTTGTTGATCTTTTATATTCTAAAAATTCAACTAAAAGTTACTTAAAATAAAATAAATGAAGGAGATTCTTCCGAATAGGGGGCGTGAGCTTTCGGGATGACGTCATCACCATCGGAAATGGTGACTCAGGATATATATGTCATTGTACCCGCAAATGCCATCTAGTGGCCGAAAAAAATAACTGAAATTTTTTTGAAAAAACGATTTTTTGCAATTTTTTCAGTAACGGTACATTCCACAACTCTAATATTTTTTTAAATGTAGGTAATAAAATTACCTATGTTTAAAAAAAAAAAAATCGAAAAATCTCCAAAGACTTCGGAGTAAATTGCATTTATAACTTTTTCACGCATTTCACCTTTTCACCTTATATTTTTGAAACGGTAAATGGAATCAACCCATTTCTTGGATATAATGGTAATAAAATTACCTACGTTTAAAAAAAAAAAAATCGAAAAATCTCCAAAGACTTCGGAGTAAATTGCATTTATAACTTTTTCACGCATTTCACCTTTTCACCTTATATTTTTGAAACGGTAAATGGAATCAACCCATTTGTTGGATTTTTCTAGACGGGACAGTTGGACGAAACTTTTAAAAAAAAAAAATTTGTGTGAGCCTCATCCTCATAAGCTCACGAAAGAAGTTTAACTTCTTTATTTACTTGCAAATATTTATTTGGCTACGGACCCCGACTGATTTACTTTTGTAAGTGGAAGAGGGGGCTAAATTTTTTATTACGAAATTTGTGTGTAATCATTTATTCTTTTTTACGACCAAATTTGAATGAAATAGGACGAACTTTAGAAGTCACTGGGTAGGATGAATCAATATTTTGTTACAAAATTTATATGTTTAATCGTTTCCTCTTTTTATTTATCAAATTTGAATAAAATCGGACGAACTTAAGAAGTCGCTGGGTAGGATCAATCAATTTTTTGTTACAAAATTAATGTGCTTAATCGTTTCCTCTTTTTATTTACCAAATTTGAATAAAATCACACGAACTTTAGAAGTCCGCCCTAGGGAATGCAAAACCGGTTTTTCGGATTCCCGAAATCCGGAAATGCGCCTGTTTTTGAATTTCAAAAAATTCGGAATTCAAAATTCTAAATTCCGAATTTTTCGAATTTGGAAGAACTTTTACTGGCGGAAATTTTCACCAATTGTTTATTTTTTTTTTTAATATTTAGGCATAAAGCATTAAAATTCACAAAAATTGAAATCTAAATAGCTATCGCAAGTATGCAAATACGTAAAACTTTTTTTCACATTAATCAACATTAACAAAATAAGTTGGAGTTCCGAGTTCAGTGATTTATTTGGAATTCTAAGTGAAAATAAATTTTGTGATCAAGGGTGCCCCCCGAGGAACACTTTTGGAAAATCTCTAATATAACTTATTAACAACGCTGCAGGAACATTTTAAAAATTGGATTAAAACTCAATGATAAAACATTGGATACTTTGTGTTTCAAATTTTTATTTTTCCATTCAGTTTATTCCCTTTCGGTTTATTGAAAAATATAAAATTTTATTTTAATAAAAAATATTTCATAATTTAATTTGTTATAATTTTAATGTTTTGAACTAAATACACTAATATTTATGTTAAAGAATAATTTAATTTAATTTTTTAACATATTTTAATTTTTATATGAAATTTCGGAATAAACTGAAATTGCGGATTTCATTTCAAGACAATTCTGAAAATCCGGAATTAAATTTTTATTAAAAAAATGCATTCCCTAGTCCGCCCCGTGGTGGTCGCTGGGTAGGATCAATCAATTTTTTATTACGAAATTTACGTGTTTAATCGTTTCCTCTTTACCAAATTTGAATGAAATTCTTTGTTACGAAATTTGTATGTAATCATTTCCTCTTACCAAATTTGAATGAAATCGGAAATAAATTTTTTGTTACGAAATTTGTGTGTAATCAGGTCCTCTCTTTACATACCAAATTTGAATGAAATGGGACGAACTTTTGAAGGGGTCCCTCAGGGGAGGTCGCTAGGTAGGAGGCCAATCAAACTTGAAAATAGCCTATAACGACCCTCGATCTGAGACAAAGAAATAGTGTAAGTTTGAAAACGATCGGCTGAGCGGTTTAGGTGCCTATTCGGAATAGACAAACCGACAAACGGCGTTTCTATTTCATATGATACAATTTCACTAATTCGAAAAGGAAATAAACTAAATAAATATTAACAACAAAATCAGTTGATCTTTGATTATGTTATTGTACAATTTTTTAATTTTATATATTGTAGTTTTTTTTTCGTTTTTTGCTTTCTACACATCGTTAGTATTTTGTGTGTGTAGTATCGCTATTTTATTTTCGTAAATACATGCTACATGCTGCATGCTACAACGTCTTAGATTTCCCTGCTTTTATATTTGTTTTTACTTTTTAACTACATTCTGTGGTTATTACCCCTATTTTGCAGCGTTGTGGTTGTGGCTTTTACTTTTCGTTACGTAGGACATACTATATTCTGTCTCATTTTTCCCCTATTTTGTGCGAAAATTGTTAACAATACCTCGCTAAAGAAGTTAAACTTCAAAAAGTTCTTTGAACAACATCCTTTTGGAAAAGGCTTTTTATAGTTTTAAGATGTACCGTTATAGTTCTAAGATGTACCGTTACCGAGAAAATTGCAAAAAACCGTTTTTCAAAAAAAATCAGTTGCATTTTTCGGCCACTAGATGTCATTTTCGGGTACAATGACATATATATCCTGAGTCCCCATGGCCGATAGTACCTCTTGGTGATGACGTCATCCCAAAAGCTGACGCCCCCTATTCGGAAGTACAGCCTAAATGAAAAACCAAAAAAAAAATGTTTTATTTATTTTATTAATTTTATTTTATTTATTTATTTATGTTCATATAATAATTTATTTATTCAAATGATGAAACTTCATCGCAAAAAAAATATTGACCTGAATAAGTTTTTATCGTTGAAAATCTTTTCAAATTTTATTTAAACATATATATAAGCGTTCTAGTTATTAAGAGTGAATAGTTTTGCAAAAGTACAAATTTAATTTGTATTATAGTTTGTTAAAAAAAAAAACTATAAAAGCTATTGGGACATAAATATTATCAAACATTTAATTTTAAAATTTAGCAAAAAAATGTTCCATAATTTTTTTTACTTGGTTATTTTTTTAGTTTTTGGAAAAAGTGAATGCTTAGAAAAATATATTATTGACGGACGTCGAATAGATATAAAAAAAGTACCTTATCAAATATCAATAGCTATTGACAATGTTGAAGCATGTGGTGGAGTTTTAATATCCCATAGTTGGGTTCTAACAGGTAATTTTTTCAATGTGTATTAATTGTGTGTATTAATTCTGGTTTTTGTTGGAAAATATTCTGATTTTTTGGAAACTTATTCCAACATTTTTTTAAAAGTGCAAATTGTTAATGATAGATTTTTCCCCAAAATTATTAAATAACATTTTGCAATACAAATAAAAATGGAAATCTCTTATTAACATTCGAAACATTATTATTAATTATTAAAAAATGTTATAAAAATTATGTTACGAAAATGATAGATATACGATTTTAATTTTTTTTAATGGGCATGTGGTCGGTATGTTGTATTTAGTAATATAGAATTTAGATCGCTAAATGGAATATTATATGCGTCAATACACATGCAATCATTTAGATGCATCAGCGTGAATAATGAAATCATTTAGATACATCTGCGTGAATAATAATAATAGTAGATTATTGTATATGTAAACTAAATTTGTTATTAATTAAGAGTTCTGTATACACAAAAATACATTGACACGAGTCAATACTTATATCATGAGACCGAAGGTCGAGTGATATGATTTGACAAGTGTCAATGTATTTTTGTGTAAATACAGATCGAGTTGTATAACAAATTTTGTTTACATATCCAATATACTGTTTTAATCCGTAGGGGAGAGGTAGTTGCAAAGAGAGAATATTTTTTCTTCTCATTTTTTTTTTTGTATTTGGCTGTATTGAAATATTGTGAGAGATATTATGTTTGTTTAGGTATTACGTAATATTCAATACGAAACATCTAAATGATTTCATTATTTACGCTGATGCATCTAAATTTTTTCATTATATACGCTGATGCATCTAAATTTTTTCATTATCTACGCAGATGCATCTAAATGATTGCATGTGTATTGACGCATATAATACTCCATTTAGTGATCTAAATTCTATAGCACTAAATACAACATAACGATCCCCAACGCATTAAAATCATTTAGATGCATCAGCGTAAATAATGAAATCATTTAGATGTTCTCACAATATTTCAATACAGACAAATACCAACAAAAAATTTTTTTCGTCGTGTTTTTTATATATGTGTTCTTTATGTTAATCTTTTGATTCAAAAAAGTGATATATGTTCTTTATTACTTTTTCTATTCCAGCTGCGCATTGCATCAGGGAAAATGTATTACCATCACAATATGTTATAAGAGCGGGGTCTAATTTCTGGCAAAAAGGTGGTGTAACTAGGATAGCAATCATATTAATCAAGCATCAACGCTTCAATCCGAATACATTCAATCACGATATTGCTTTAATTAAAGTAGACAATGCTTTTACAACTTCCACAAAAATTAAAGCAGCAAAACTGCCGCCATACTTAAAAGGCTATGCACGTGCAAAAAAAGGTTTAGTAACTGGTTTCGGTCTAACAAAAAGTGGTAATAAAGAAGTAAGTCCAGATTTGTTGGGTGTTGAAATTGATGTATTCACTAAACGTTTATGTTTGTCACAAGTTGGTGGAAGAAAATTTCCCAATACAATGTTCTGTGCTGGAGTAAGTGGTGATGACAAATCTCCTTGCAATGGTGATAGTGGAGGACCATTTACTTCAAGTAAAGGATTCGTTATAGGTTTAGTTTCATTCGCACCAGAAAAAGAGTGTGGAATACCTAATAATCCAACGGTATTTACAAGAATCTCTAATTATATCAAATGGATTAAAAGAATGATAAGGAAAAATTAATAGAAAGAATAAACAAAATAAAAATTTATTAAAAATTATGTTGTGTCTATAGGTACACACAAAATTTAATTTCTAAAAAACACCACAAATAATTTGTTTTTTCAAGAAAAAACTATTGTAAAATATTTTTATATTTATTATTTTATAAAAACTAAATAATTATTTTTTTAAGTTATTTTTAAATCCACGAATATTTAATTGAGTTCAGAACCAACTGGAATTCATCACAATATTAAATATTAAAATATATACGATGTGAAAAAAAGAAAGCCTAATCGGCTCATGAATTCATGATATGAAAAGTTTTTGAGCACATCAACAGCTATCCATCAAACAATTGTATTCTTGAATAAATTTCGAGTAACTATAGAAGATCAAAATGGTACGACTGGCAAGATGTGCGAACATGATATCTCATAAAATTGTGCTATATCATGACTATATCGTGACAAATTCTTCTCAATTAGAAATTTAGAACGGTAACGTATAATCTCATTGTGTAATAAAGAAAATTTTTCGGACATAGACTAAATAAAACAATATCTTTTGAAATTTTTTATTTTTTTCCAACTAATCCATTTTCTTTTCTACAAAGATGGTGTCTTATTTGGTCTAAGTTTAAAGAGTTTGCTGCACCATAAAGTTTTAAAAGATAATTAATGCAACCTTTACGATCCTGTTCAATAAGATTTTATTATACGATGGTAAAACGAGACTGCATTTCTAATAAAGTTTTGAATACAAATTAAAAAATTATATTCCTTAAAAAGATGCCCACATCGCAATACTTCCAGATTGGACAAATTAAGGAGCAATAAATGTGTTTGTGGTATTAAGGCCTTTATTACGGTATTACAAACTATTGACACTTAATTTCTGGAGTAAAATTGCTAGAAAAAATATAACTAAAATATTGAATGGAAACTGTTGAATCTAAATAAAAAAAAATATATTTCATTCTTTCATTTTTTATTTAATTATTTATGTTTTAATATTTACAAATCAAATATAATAAATATATAATAGGTCAGATACATTATTTTTAATACAAAAATAGTTATGTATTTATTTTACCCAATAAATAAAATTCAGATTCTTAGCAACAGTAAATATTGTACATTATATAAACACAGAAAGGTCTTTACAAAACAATATAGGTGTGCCTTCAAAGTGCGAGTCGACCTTTAGTATCATCATCACTAGGCTTGTGAATTTTAGTTCCTTAAAAACCTTATTTAGACACCTAAAAAGTTCCTAAAAAAACAAAAAAAAGTCGCTAAAAAAGACAATAAAAAAGTCGCTAAAAAAATAGTTAAAAAAAATTTCCCAAAAATTTACAGAAATTTAGATTTTGATACAAAAATTTCAAATCTACGAATGATAAAAAAGATAATAATTTTGGATTTTCATATTATTTATTGTGCGAATATATTAATATAGCAATTTCATTTAAAAGTTAAAAAAAAATATAAATTTCATTGCACAAAAAACTTAAAAAATGAACATGGATTTTGAAATAAAAATGTAAAAACGAGTTTACTAATTATTGATTGATTTATTGCAATAAATTACAAAATGCTTTCGTAAATTTTCGAATTCAAATTTTTGTCGATTAGATCTGAAAAGATTTTTATGTATAGAAAATGATCTTTCAACTTCTGTCGAAGTAATAGGGGCATACTTAAAGGGAATTATTTCCTGAACTTTATATTGCTCGCAAATATCATTCTTCTGCCAGATATCATGTTTGAAATTTTTTTCAAAATTGAAAAATCCATGTTTTTCATTATGACGGCCTTTAATTTAAGAACAAAATTGGTAAAATAGTTCCTAAAAAACTCAAAAATGTTTAAAAAAGTCAGTAAAAGTCAAAAAAGTCGAAATAGTCGCTAAAACATGAAATAGGTAGAAAAAGTCGCTAACATATTGGGCTCAAATTACAGCAAATTTTTCGAAACGTGGAGATATTTTAATAATTATTTATTTTATTTTATTTTTACAAAAAATTGATATAATAAATTATAATCAAATTTTACAGAAATTTACGAGCGCTAACTTCTAGGTTTTTGGCTCACTTATATTATAACTACATTTTTTTTTTTTTTTCGGTATTACTATAATCATTTTAATTCATATTTTTATAAACTTATGCTAATATTTTACATTGTTTTATTTATCTTTCATATTTTATCAAATGCCATATATTTTATATCTTAAAGATAAATTATTATTATTATTTTTTTTTTTCTTATTTCATTCTTTTTTCTTTTGTCTTAATTGTAGTAATTCTTGTGATTAAATTTTTTTTTTTTTTTTTTTTTTTTTTTTTTTTTTTTTTTTTACAATTTAAATTACCTACATATACCTAATTTTATAAGTTAAATATATTTAGTTGGAAAAGTTTATTAATTATTGATATTATATACAAAATATTTAAATATTTAATTTAATTTTTGTCAAAAATCGATTAATCAGTATAATGTTTTCTTTTGTCGCTTTTTCTAAACAATTGGATGGTGTTACGTTGCCAAATAACTCTTTTCTATAATTCGTGAAAAATTTACATTCGTCCAGAAAATGAATGACACTGACTTTTGATTTACATAACGTGCAAAGTGGCGCTGTATCATGTTTAAGTATGTGTGAGTGTGTAATGGTAGTATGGCCTAATTTTAGTCTAATATAGTTTTGAATAAATTTTTTATTAATATCCTTTGGGTATGTTGTTTCTACTCCTTTAGGATTGAATCGGGTGTATATTTTAATAAAAATCTGTTATTACGCACGACTGAAAAAAGGTAATTACCTAAAAATCACAACCCTAATCATCACCATTTGATTTTTAACTTCAGCTCCAAACTAAATCATTTCACATTTTTTAATTATTGAAATTCCAAATTATTTTTCTATTGGTTACAAAATCAAGTGCTAGGTCTCGGAACATCGCTTCAGGGCATTGGTATACCTGGTAACTATTTTTAATGCTGCACTGGAAAAAATATTTTATTTTGCATACACCAAGCTGTATATTTAATTTTCGGTTTCCAATCCTGACGTATTATATTATTCTTGGTGTACCTAGGTCGTTTTAAGTGAAATTTTTGTTGTCAGATTGACGAACAATTATAGGAGCTAATTATTTTATAAATTTGGGAAAATATCTAAGAAGAATTAATATTTATCATTTCTACTTATTCAACACTTAAATTGTATGAAATCGATTGATATCCTTCCCTTAAACAGGTTTCAAAACCAAACCAAATTTGTGTTTTTATCCATTTCCGCTTTTTATGAATCAATTTGAATGAAATCGGAGGAACTTTTGCAGTCCTCCCCAGTAGGGATTTCTGAGTAGGGTGCCATTCAAATTTTAAAGTACCCTATAACGACCCCGAGACAAAGTGACGGTGTAAATTTCGAAACGATCGGTTGAGTGGTTTAGTTTTTAATATTTAATATTTGATTTCTATATATTCGACGAGGCCCTCTAAAAAGAGGGCGCCAAATTTTTTGTTACGAAATTCGTATGTTTAATCATTTTTATGTACCAAATTTAAATGAAATCGGACAAACTTTTGAAGTCCTCCCCTAGGGTAGGAGGTCAATAATTTTTTTGTTACCAAACTTGTGTGTAATCATTTCCTCTTTTTACGTGTCAAATTTGAATGAAATGGGACGAACTTTTAAAGTCCGCTTCCAAGGGGGTCCCTGGGTAGGTTACGAAATTTGTGTGTAATCAGTTCTTCTTTTTACATACGAAATTCGAATGAAATCGGACGAACTTTTGAAGTCCTGATTAGGAGGTCAACAAATTTTTTGTTAGGAAATTTGTGTGTATGTAATTACTTCTTCTTCTTACATACCAAATTTGATTCAAATCGGACGAACATTTGAACTCCGCCCCCCGGGAGAGGTCTCTGGGTAGGAGGACAATCAAATTTTAAAACAGCGTATAACAACCCCGACCTGAATCAAAGACATGGTGTAAGTTTGAAAACGATCGGTTGAGCGGTTTAGGAGCCTACTCGGAACAGACAAACAGACAAAGAGACAAACAGACAAACAGACAAACAGACAAAGGGACAACTTCTGCTTTATATATTAGATTATTTTATTATTAGTTTTTGAAATTCATTTAACTTTTCTATTTTTTTTTTTTTATCATTTTTTACAAAACCTTGTGTACAAATTTATATTTGTACAGTACATTACATGTTCATGTACGCAGATACATACATATAATAAAATATTTACTGAAATGATGAAACTTCATCGAAAAAAAAGTATTGACCTGAATAAATTATTATCGTTGAGAATGGAGTGCGGTCATAAAATCCCCGGTCATAAGATCCCAATAAAAAAATCTTTAGGGTTTTATGACCTAAATCGTGGGGATCTTATGACCGTTTAAATCGGTCATAAGATCTCCGGGATTTTATGACAGAAACCGTGGGGATCTTATGACTGGTTGCCTTGAGAATATTTTCAAATTTTATTTAAAAATATACATAAGGGTCCTAGTTATTAACAATAAATATTATTTATAGTTTTGCAAAAGTACAAATTTAATTTGTATTATAGTTTGTTAAAAAAAAAAACTATAAAAACTATTAGGACATAAATATTATCAAACAATAAATTTTAAAATTTAGCAAAAAATGTTCCATAATTTTTTTTACTTGGTTATTTTTTTAGTTTTTGGAAAAAGTGAAAGCTTAGAAAAATATATTGTTGACGGGCATCGAATTGATATAAAAAAAGTACCTTATCAATTATCAATATCTATTGACAATGATGAACATTGTGGTGGAATTTTAATATCCGATAGTTGGGTTCTAACAGGTAATTTTTTCAAAGCTTAATAATATACAGTGACAGAAACAAATTAATGCTCTAGCCTCTAACCTTTCCAAATTAAATTTAAATCATTTTAAATATGTATTGATTGATGATTGTATGTATTCATTCTGGTTTTTGTTGGAAAATATTCTGATTTTTTTGAATCTTATTCCAAATTTTTTTTACAATTGCAAATTGGTAATTTTTAAACAACATTTTGCAATAAAAATAAAAATTGACAGTTCTTATTAAGGTTCCAAGCATTGTTATTAATTGTAGAAAAATGTTGTAAAAAATTTGTTACGAAAATGATAGAGATACGATTTTAAAGTTTTTTAAAATACTAAACTTATATAATTATCTAATAATGTATCATGAAGATTTATAATATAAATTAAAAAGGACATAAAGAAACAACTTCATATACATATTTTTTTTTTGCAATCAATTGGTTACCCCAAAGAACTTTAAAATTTTGTAAATTTAAAAATTATATAGACCTAAATAATTTTAATTGTTTTATAAAATCTCTTTAAGCTCATGGGGTTAGTTGTCAATTTTCGTCGTCTTTTTTAGATGTATTCTTTAAGTTTATTTTTTGATTTAAAAAAGTGATTATTATTCTTTATTACATTTTCTATTCCAGCTGCACATTGCATCAAGGAAAATGTATTACCATCACAATATGGTATAAGAGCGGGGTCTAATTTCTGGAAAAAAGGTGGTATATCAAGAAAAGCAATCAAATTAATCAAGCATCAACGCTACAATCCGAATACATTGAATCACGATATTGCTTTAATTAAAGTAGACAATGCCTTTGCAACTTCCACAAAAATTAAAGTAGCAAAACTGCTGCCATACTTAAAAGGCTATGCACGAGCGAAAAAAGGTTTAGTAACTGGCTTCGGTCTAACAAAAACTGGTAATAAAGAAGCAAGTCCAGATTTGTTGGGTGTTGAAATTGATATATTCACTAAACGTTCATGTTTGTCACAAGTCGGTGCAAAATTATTTCGCAATACAATGTTCTGTGCTGGAGTAAATGGTGACGACAAATCTCCCTGCAATGGTGATAGTGGAGGACCATTTACTTCAAGTAAAGGATTCGTTATAGGTTTAGTTTCATACGCAAGAAAAGAAGAGTGTGGAATACCTACTCTCTAAATAAATTTTGGCTAGAATCCCTAGCTTTGATCTAGTTAAACGATTTTTACTGGGAAATTCAATTATTGAAAATAGTTTTATAGTTTCAGAAGCTAGTTCACGCAAAAATCTAGTTCTCAAAAGCTAGATTTCTAGGTAAAATTTTACAAATTATTTACCGAACATAGATTCCGTTTCAGATCATTAATATTCCAGTCATTTTGGTAAACTATATTACAAGAACGGAAATTTAAAACTAGAATATAGTTTTAAAATTGTTCAAGACAAATTTAAAAAAATTATTAAAATCTAGTTTCTGCAATTATCATCTATTTCTCCTTGCTAGATTTCAATTATTGATACCAGATTTTTTTGCTGTCTTCGGGATTTGAACCTGCGTCCTTAGAATTGCAAATAACTAACACACCACAAAGAAAATGTGTATACCAAATTTATATTTTCTATTTTATGTACATTTTAAATTTCAATACCGTAGCTGAGTGGTAGGGTTGGCGAATTGCAATGTTAAAGAACCAGGTTCGAATCCGGAAGAAGGCGTAAGAAATAAAATTAGAATTTAATAAAAATCTAATAAAGAAATTGTAATAAATAAAAAAAAAATTAGAATAAATTTTTTTTTTTTTTATAAAAAAAAGTCTATAGATTCTAGTAAAAAAAATGGAAGATCTAGCCTTGGTAACTAGAATTCCACTAGGAATCTAGTTTGGCATTTTAACTAGAATCTAGGTAAATTTTGGAAGCTAGATTTCCAACTAGATCCTAGTTGCACACAATCTAGTTGCTCAATCTAGTTTTTTTACCCACAATCTAGCCAAAATTTATTTAGAGAGTAATAATCCAACGGTATTTACAAGAATCTCTAATTATATCAAATGGATTAAAAGAATGATAAGGAAAAATTAATAGAAAGAATAAACAAAATAAAAATTTATTAAAAATTATGTTGTGTCTATAGGTACAAACAAAATTTAATTTCTAAAAAACACCACAAATAATTTGTTTTTTCAAGAAAAAACTATTGTAAAATATTTTTATATTTATTATTTTAGAAAAACTAAATAATTATTTTTTTAAGTTATTTTTTAAATCCACGAATATTTAATTGAGTTCAGGGCGAACTGGAATTCATCACAATATTATAGTAGATTATTGTATATGTTAACTAAATTTGTTATTAATTACGAGTTCTGTATACACAAAAACACATTGACACGAGTCAATACTTATATCACAAAACCGAACGTCGAGTGATATAAATTGACAAGTGTCTATGTGTTTTTGTGTAAATACAGAACGAGTTGTATAACAAATTTTGTTAACATATCCAATATACTGTTTTAATGTGCATGTGTAAGGTAGTTGCAGTCTATACATTTACAATGAAAAAAAAAACAAAAGTTGATATACACATTTTTTTTTTCATTTTTTGTTGGTATTTGTCTGTATTGAAATATTGTGAGAGAGATTATGTTTGTTTAGGTATTACGATAGATTAATAATACAGAAAGATGTATAGCTTTATACAACATTTTTTCAGTCTTTTTTGGTATTTTTATGTGAAGGTGTTAGTAAAACTAAATAAAATTCTTTTCATATATTGATAATTATTACGTATTTTATTTTGTTTTACTAACACATTCACATGAAAATACCAAAAATAATGTCGTATGAAGCTAAGAATCTATGTATATTCTTAATCTATGGTATTACGATATATTCAATACGAAACATCATACGAAACAAATGATTTCATTATTTACGCTGATGCATCTAAATGATTTCATTATTCATGCAGATGCATTTAAATGATTTCATTATTCACGCCGATGCATCTAAATGATTGCATGTGTATTGACGCATATAATATTCCATTTAGCGATCTAAATTCTATACTACTAAATACAACATACCGACCACATGCCCATTAAAATATTAAAATATATATCAGTGTTTCTCAACCTTAGGGTCGCGACCCGAATTTGGGTCGCGAAAGATTTTCAATGGGTCGTTTTAATGGGAAAATTCTATTACAAATGCTACATATATTTTTTCAAAAATAATAAAATATTTTGATTATGTAAGAAGAATTAATCTATACATCTATTTTCTAACAGATTGCTCTGTTTTTAGATTGATAATAATAAAACAGCTTTTAAAATTCATTCGCTTTAAACAAATCAAACGAAAAAAAATTAATTATCAAATGAATGTGTCAACAACATATTATAAGTCGTTAAAATAAAAATAAATAAAACATTTTAAAGGTGTCTTTCTAGCTTGTCATTAAATTTTTCAGATTTCGTCGCGTTATTTTTCACATTGAGGGTCGCGTTATTTTGTATTCATATTTTATAGGTCGCAATAGTAGAAAGGTTGAGAAACGCTGATGATCTAAAAAGATAGAAAAGCCTAATCGGCTCATTAATTCTTGATATAAAAAGTTTTTGAGCACATCAACAATTATCTTCGAGTAACTGTAGGATCAAAAATGGCAAGATGAGCTAACATGATATCTCAAAAAATTGTACTATATCAAAGTTTGTGTGACAATTCTTCTCAATTAGAAAGTTAGTACGGCAACGTAGAATCTAATTCAAATTGTGTAGTAAAGAAAATTTTTCGGACATAGACCAAATAAAACAATATATTTTGAAATTTTTTATTTTTTTCCAACTAATCCATTTTCTTTTCCTACAAAGATGGTGTCTTATTTGGTCTAAGTTTAAAGAGTTTGCTGCACCATAAAGTTTTAAAAGATAATTAAGGCAACCTTTACGATCCTGTTCAATAAGATTTTATTATACGGTGGTAAAACGAGACTGCATTTCTAATAAAGTTTTCCATTTGAATACAAATTAGAAAATTATATTCCTTAAAAAGATGCCCACATCGTAATACTTCGAGATGGATCAAATTAAGGAGCAATAAATGCTGTTTGTGGTATTAAGGCTTTTATTACGGTATTACAAACTATTGGCACTTAATTTCTGGAGTAAAATTGCTAGAAACTAAAATATTGAATGGAAACTGTTTAAACTAAATAAAAAAAAATATATTTCATTCTTTCATTTTTTATTTAATTATTTATGTTTTAAAATTTACAAATCAAATATAATAAATATATAATAGGTCAAATACATTTTTTTTATATAAAAATAGCTATGTATTTATTTTATACCGTAAACAAAATTCAGATTTTTAGCAACAGTAAATATTGTACATTATATAAACACAAAACAATATAGGTGTGCCTTCAAAATGCGAGTCGACCTTTAGTATCATCATCACCATTTGATTTTTAACTTCAGCTCTAAGCTAAAACATTTCAGCAACACATTTTTAAATTATTGAAATTCCAAATTATTTTTCTATTGTTTACAAAATCAAGGGCTAGTTTCGGCAAATCGCTTGAGGGCACTGGTAACTATTTTTAATGTTGTACTGGAAAAAATATTTTATTTTGCATACACCAAGCGGTACATTTTATTTCCCAGTTTCCAATCGTGACGTATTACATTATTCTTGGTGTAGGTCGTACCATTAACTAAGCACAAATAAATATTTTATGACCATACATAAAATCAAGTTGACTAAATTTTTTTGTATATCATCAAAACTCTACATGTGCTTACACTCAAAAAAAAAATGCAATCAAAATCGAAAGCAATTGTACTTCATTTCAATTTTTGTCCGTAATTGATACTTTTGAAGTCAAAATCTGTTGTTTTATTTGAAGACATCCTGAATGAAGTTCCAAAATGAAATACCAACTTTACAGACAATTTTAAGACTGAAAACCTGTCCTTATTTTAGGACTTCAAATATTTTCTTTCGAAACAAAAATTATTACTTCATTTGAATTGCAATTGCTTTCATTTTATCTTGCATTAATGAAACTATGTTCTTCAAATTAATGTTTTTAGTTGCAATAAAATAAAATGACTAACTTTAGATTGAAATGAAGTAAGTCCTGTTTTATTTTCATTCATTTTATTATATTTTCCATTTTACACATTGTCGTAAATTCAGTTCATAGCTCAGTGGCAGAGTTGGTGGATTGCAATGTTTAGGACAGTGGTTCGAAGCTACAAGCGGGCATAAAAAAAAATTATTAAAAAAAATTTTTTTAAAAATATAAAAAAAAATTAAAAAAAAAATAAATTAAAAAATTTAATAAACAAAAAAAATTAAAAAAAAAAAAAATATATAAAACAAAAATAAAAAAATTTAAAAAATAAATAAAAAAATTTAATAAATAAAAAAAATTAAATAAAATAAAAAGAAATCAAAAAAAATATAAAAAAAAATTAATAAAAAAAAAAAAAAAAATAAAATAAAATAAATAAAAAATTAATAAAAAAATAAAAAAAATATAAAAAAAATAAATAATTAAAAAAAAATTTAGTCTAGCAATTTTTTTTTTTGTATTTGCGGTGTTTTTGCTGATGAATTTGAAAGGTTTTTGGTTTTGGGGTAATAAACTTTGTTTTGTTTTTACTTGAGTTATTACATTAAATATACATGTACGTACATATATATATTTGTTTTCATTTCGAAAGATACTTGCTAATTTCTGCTTTCGATTTTGAAATGAACTACCATTTGTTTTCAAATCGAATAATTCTCTGTAGGGACAATGCGAAGAAATCTCACTTTAAATTGAAGCAATTTTTTGTTGTTTTGATTGCATTATTTCTTTGAGTGTAGTTAATGATTAAACGTATATGTAACATTTAATTAATTAAAATTTCATTTTAAATTAGAACTTTTTCGGCATTGTAGAAAATTTTTTTTTTTTTAATTTTTTGACATTCATTTAACTTTTCTAATTTTTCTTCAAATGGTTTCGACTACTGGATGTTTATCTTTTTATGATAATCGATCATTTCGCATATATTTTTACAAAACCTTGTGTAGAGTTTGTGTACATATTTATCTTTGAACAGTACATTAAATATACATGTACGTACATACATATACATACATATAATAAAATATTTATTGAAATGATGAAACTTCATCGAAAAAAAGTATTGACCTGAATAAATTGTTATCGTTGAGAATCTTTTCAAATTTTATTTAAAAATATACATAAGCGTCCTAGTTATTAACAATGAATTTTATTTATAGTTTTGCAAAAGTAAAAATTTAATTTGTATTATAGTTTGTTAAAAAAAAAAAACTATAAAAACTATTAGGACATAAATATTATCAAACATTTAATTTTAAAATTTAGCAAAAAAATGTTTCATAATTTTTTTTACTTGGTTATTTTTTTAGTTTTTGGAAAAAGTGAAAGCTTAGAAAAATATATTGTTGACGGACGACGAATTGATATAAAAAAAGTACCTTATCAATTATCCATAGTTATTGCTGACGAAAAATTATGTGGTGGAATTTTAATAACCGATAGTTGGCTTCTAACAGGTAATTTTTTCAAAGCTTAATAATATACAGTGACAGAAACTAATTAATGATCTAGCCTCTAGCCTTTCAAATTTAAAATTAAATCATTGAATCCAAAAAGAGGGTTAATAGTTTCTAGCCTTGAAGTTTTTCAATATTCAAATTCGTACATATTCAATACACACTATGTATTGTATGTATTAATTCTGGTTTTTTGTTGGAAAATATTAAGATTTTTTAGGAATCTTTTTCCAGAATTTTTTACACACACAAATTCTTACTGATAAATCATGCTTCAAAATTTTTAAATAATAATAGTATAATTTTTAATTCAATTAAAAAAATAAAACGCTTTTCAACTTTCTAAACATTATTATTAATTGTAGAAAAATTTAAAAATAAATTTGTTACGAAAATGATAGAGATGATTCTTATTTTTATTTAACAATACTATAATTACTTTTTTAAGCTTGTTTTAACTTTATGACCTCAAACTTATATAATTAGGAATTATGTTGTAAAGTAGCATGAAGAAATATAATACAAATAAAAAAGACGACAAAAATAAACAACTTCATATCTTATAAGTTTTTTTGGTAGTCAATCGCACCCCCAAAGAACTTTAAAATTTTACAACTTTAAAAGCGATATAGATCTAAATAATTGTTAATTTTTTGGGTTGTCTGTTTTTTCTTCTTTTTTCTATTCTTTATTATAATCTTTTGTTTCTAGAAAGTTATATTCATTCTTCATTACTTTTTCTATTCCAGCTGCGCATTGCATCAAGGAAGATGTATTACCATCACAATATGTTATAAGAGCGGGGTCTAATTTCTGGCAAAAAGGAGGTGTAAGTAGGACAGCAATCATATTAATCATACATCAAGGCTACAATCCGGAAACATTTAATCATGATATTGCTTTAATTAAAATAGACAAAGCATTTGCATTTTCAACAAAAATTAAAGTAGCAAAACTGCCGCCATACTTAAAAGGCTATGCACGAGCGAAAAAAGGTTTAGTATCTGGATTCGGTCTAACACAATCTGGTAATAAAGAACCCAGTCCAGATTTGTTGGGTGTTACTATTAATGTATTCACTAAACGTTTATGTTTGTCACAAGTCGGTGCAAGATCATTTCGCAATACAATGTTCTGTGCTGGAGTAAATGGTGACGACAAATCTCCCTGCAATGGTGATAGTGGAGGACCATTTACTTCAAGTAAAGGATTCGTTATAGGTATAGTTTCATTCTCACGAGAAGAAGAGTGTGGAATACCTAAGAATCCAACGGTATTTACAAAAATCTCTAATTATATTAAATGGATTAAAAGAATGATAAAGAATAACTAATAGAAGAATAAACAAAATAAAAATTTATTAAAAATTATGTGTATCTATAGCTGGCTACATACAATTTAATTGCCAAAAAACACAATAAAATATTATATTATCAAAAAAAAACTATCGTAAAATGTAGGGAATAAAAAATATTTTTATATTTATTATTTTATAAAAACTAAATAATTATTTTTTAAGTTCTTTTTTAAATCCACGAATATTTAATTGAATTAAGAGCGAACTGGAATTCATGACATTATTAAATATTAAAATATATGTATATGATGTGAAAAAAAAAAAAAGCCTAATCGGCTCATGAATTTATGATATATAAAGTTTTTGAACACATCAGCTATCCATCAAACAATTGTCGTCTTGAATAAGTTACGAGTAACTATAGGATCAAAAATGGTAAGACTGGCAAGATGTGCGAACATAATATCTCAAAAAATTATACTAATATCATAGTTTGTGTTACAATTCCTCTCAATTACAAGGTTAGTACGGGAACGTAGAATCTAATTCAAATTGTGTGGTAAAGAAATGTTTTCGGATATATAGTATACCAAATAAAACACTATCTTTCTAATTTTTTTTTTTTTTAACCGAAGACCCCCCCACCCCCCCCCCTTCAGAAGAATAACGTAACAAAAGTTAAACGCTTTTTAAATTACTTTTTGAACAATTTTTTTATTCGAATAAATTTCATTATAACTTAAATTTTTTTTTTCGTGCATTAATATTATATTTAGTGTAATTTTTTTTATAAAAAGGAGGAAATTTGGTTACATAACATTTTTATAAACCCCCCCCCCCCCCCCCTAACAAACCGTAACAAATTTTCAAACCCCCCCCCCCTAGGCCGTTACGTAATTTGTGAACAGCCCCTAAGTTAAGTGTTTGCTTCACCAAAAAATTTTAATGCGCAGGGCTTCGGTAAGTTGTATTTACATTCGCAAATTTAGCTCGGTAAATGGTCCATTACATGCATCAATACACATGCAATTATAGAGGAATGTAAATTGTATTTACATTTCCCTGTGATGTAAATTGTATTTACATTGTTCTATATTGTATTTACATTCTTCATTTTGAACTGCGTAATACTATAAACAAAAATAATATCACTCACACTCACAATATTTCAATACAGACAAATACCAAAAAAATTGCAAATGTATACCTCTCACATGCATCATATCAATGTCAAACAAAGCTTAGTTTATAATGCTAAAAATCTATATTTTCCCTCTGAGCTAATCTATATTTTCCCTCTGAGCAAAAAAAAAAAAAAAAAAAACCAATAAAAAAATACGCGGCTACTTTTTTTTTTTTCTTTAAAAGCGGACAGTCGATCAGTCGATGAATTTTCTTAACATGTGTTTCAATCTACTATTTTAAAGGATCTTCGAACCTCTACTACTAAATTTTTAAACGAGTGTGGTTGGATTTTAGTACAAAAATTTAAACCACACTTCAAAAATTGCACTTATTTTTATTCAAAAAACAAAATGAATAAAAATAGAACAATGGTAACCCTTTAAATATCTTTGTTGTCATTATAAAGTTTGCTGTCAATTTTCAAATGTCAAGTAAGAATTTTTTTTTCTTTTATCAACAAACGAGGAAAATGGCAGCAACAAGGAGATTATTTATTGTAAATATAAATTATAATTATATAATTATTATTTGATTTTATTTTTAATTATAAAAAAAAATAATTATAAAATTATTATTATTTTTTTTAATTATTAAAAATAAAATTAAATAAAATTTAAGAAGACCATTAGTTCCTAAAATAATAAAAAAAAAATTAGTAATTTTTCTAAAAAAAATTATTCGTTTTTTTTTTTTTGCAAAAAAGAAAATGAATAATTTTTTTTGGAAAAATTACTAATTTTTTTTTAATATTTTAGGAATTAGCTGATCTTAAATCATCCGGTTTGAAATCATTTCGAGAAATAAATTTACTTCCGTATGAATTAAATTTTATTTCCTTGCTTCATTTTGAACTTTTTTGTTTATTTTTTTTTTCGAGAAATAAATTTACTTCCGTATTAATTAAATTTTATTTCCTTGCTTCATTTTGAACTTTTTTGTTTATTTTTTTCATTGTAAATGTATTGTTTTCAACTCCCTCTCCCATGCACATTAAAGCAGTATACAATACATGTTAATCAAATTTATTATACAGCTCGTTGTGTATACACACAAACACATAGACACTCGTCAATATTATATCACTCGACCTTCGGTCTCGTGATATAAACATGACTCGTGTCTATGTGTTTGTGTGTATACACAACTCGGAAGAATAACAAATTTTCTTAACATGTATTGTAATCTACTATTACAAGATTATTAAGGCAACTTTTTATTGAAAGTAAAAAAACAAAAAAGTAAGGATGTAATGTTGTTATTAATTACGATCCTGTTCAATAAGAATTTATTATACGGTGGTAAAACGGCACTGCATTTCTAGGAAAGTTGTCCATTTGAGTTCAAATTACAAAATTATATTCGTTAAAATGGTGCTCACATATCGATATAATATTTCGAGATGAATCAAATTAAAGAGCAATAAATGGTATTAAGGCTTTTATTACGGTATTGACACAATATTTCTTGAGTAAAATTGCTAGAAAAAATATAACTAAGATATTGAAAGGAAACTGTTGAATCTAAATAAAAAAAATATATATATGAAAATATATTTCATTCTTTCATTTTTTATTTAATTATTTATGTAATTATAAAGCAAATATAATAAATATATAATAGGTAAAATATATTTTTTTTTATATAAAAATAGTTATGTATTTATTTTATACAATAAATAAAATTCAGATTTTTAGAAACAATAAATATTTTACATTATATAAAGTCAGGAAGGTCTTCAAAGTACCTTTAGTATCATCATCACAATTTGATTTTTAACTTCAGCTCCAAACTAAATCATTTCAGCAATACGTTAATTTCTATCAACTTCTGGAAATGGTGGCTATTATTAGTTAAGCCAATAGCATTATTATTATTAAATGATCCATTTCTTTATTAGTTTTCCTCATTATCAACACTGATATATTGTTGACAATTACGGTAACTCCAAGAATTTTGATCATTGAAGTATAATTCTGTTCTCATTCTTAAATCAACAATACATTAAAATATTGTAACGAGTGATTATTTCTCCAAGATTGATCTAGTATCTAAACTTTTCACCAAAACTTCATTTTCCGTGGATCGGAAGTTTCACAAAATCTTCTGTTGACAGAATTTTTGGTTTTTACATATGCTATAAATGATATTAACGAAAAGTGCTATTTTCTTTTACCATCACCTATATAATCTTTTAAATTTTAAAAGCGAGCCCGAACGAGCCTCTTGAAATATTACTTTTTTATAGAAAAACCTACGACACTGGATATCGTGAAATAAAAAAAATGCTTCAAAAATTTTAAATCATGTGGTATCCTTTCTACTCTTATATCAATGGTTTGATATTTATATAATATTTCTCCAATCACAAAAAAAAAAATTATTTATTCAAATATTATATTGTTTGTTTAATATTTTTTATCGCTTATTTACATTTAAAGATTTTTTTTTTGTATTTTATAATTATTGACATTCCGCATTATTTTTCTTTTACTTACAAAAACAAGGGCTAGTCTCGGAAAATCGACTCAGGGCACTGCTGCACCTGGTATCTATTTTTATTGCTGAACAGTGAAAAAATAATTTCTTTTGCATCCACCAAGGGTACGTTTTTTTCCTCCGTTTCCAAAACTTCATTTTTCGTACGTATTATACTATTCTTGGCGTAGGCGTAGGTACTATTATTATTATATAAATGTTTCGTACCCATACAAAAATTAAATAAAATTAAAATAAAATTAAAATTAAATCAAGTTGACTATACATTTTTTTGTATAGCATGAAACAACTATACATGCTTACTTGGGGTTTAGACTTGATGGTTTCGAAGATTAAAACTAAAATTATTTTTTAATGTGTGCATTAAAGTTGTGTAAAACAACATTAATTCGTTTTAATCCGGACTAAAAATCTTGGTTAAATATTTTATTAATTTCTGTCAAAAAAAAATTGTGCTTACTTTACTTTTTTAGTCCGATTACGGAATTTTTCTACGAAAACACATTCAAAAATAATTTTATTTTTAATATTCGAAACCATCTAGTATAAGCACTGGTTTAGTTAATGATTAAAAGTATTTATGGCATTAATTTTAAATTAGAACTTTTTTGGCATTATAGAAAAGGTTCAATGTATTATTATTAGTTTTTTAATTTTTTGAAATTCATTTAACTTTTCTGATTTTTTCTTCAAATGATTTCGACTTCTGGATCTTTGTCTTTTTATGATAATCGAACATTTTTCACATATTATTACAAAATCTTGTGTAGAGTTTGTGTACATATTTATATTTGTACAGTACATTACATACATACATATAAATAAATATTTATTGAAGTTTCATCGAAAAAAAGTATTGACCTGAATAAATTATTATCGTTCAGAATATTTTCAAATTTTATTTAAAAATATACATAAGCGTCCTAGTTATTAACAATGAATTTTATTTATAGTTTTGCAAAAGTACAAATTTAATTTGTATTATAGTTTGTTAAAAAAAAAAAACTATAAAAACTATTAGGACATAAATATTATCAAACATTAAATTTTAAAATTTAGCAAAAAATGTTCCATAATTTTTTTTACTTGGTTATTTTTTTAGTTTTTGGAAAAAGTGAAAGCTTAGAAAAATATATTGTTGACGGACGTCGAATTGATATAAAAAAAGTACCTTATCAAATATCAATAGCTATTGACAATGATGAACATTGTGGTGGAATTTTATTAACCGGTAGTTGGGTTCTAACAGGTAATTTTTTCAAAGCTTAATAATATACAGTGACAGAAACAAATTAATGGTCTAGCTTCTAGCGTTTGCAATTTAAAATTAAATCATTGAATCGAAAAAGGGGGTACATATACAAATTTTTTTAGTCTTAAAGTTTTTAAAAATATTCGTACATGTATTCAATACACATTATGTATTAATTGTATGTATTAATTCTGGTTTTTTGTTGGAAAATATTCAATTTTTTTTGGAATCATATGCCAGAATTTTTAACAAACACAAATTCGTACTGATAAGTTATTATTCAAAATTTTTAAATAACAATATTAAATTTTTTAATTCAAATAAAAAAGGAAAACGGTTTTTTACTTTCCAAACATTATTATTAATTGTAGAAAAATGTTGTAAAAAATTTGTTACGAAAATGATAGAGATACGATTTTAATTTTTTTTTTTAACATAAGTATAATTATTTTTTTTAAGCTTGCTTTAACTTTATGACCTCAAACTTATATAATTAGGAATTATGTTGTAAAGTAGCATGAAGAAATATAATACAAATAAAAAAGACGACAAAAATAAACAACTTCATATCTTATAAGTTTTTTTGGTAGTCAATCGCATCCCCAAAGAAAATTTTACAACTTTAAAAGCGAAATAGATCTAAATAATTTTTAATTTTTTGGGTTGTCTGTTTTTTTCTTCTTTTTTCTACTCTTTATTATAATCTTTTGTTTATAGAAAGTTATATTCATTCTTCATTACTTTTTCTATTCCAGCTGCGCATTGCATCAAGGAAGATGTATTACCATCACAATATGTTATAAGAGCGGGGTCTAATTTCTGGCAAAAAGGAGGTGTAAGTAGGACAGCAATCATATTAATCATACATCAAGGCTACAATCTGGAAACATTTACTCATGATATTGCTTTAATTAAAGTAGACAAAGCATTTGCATTTTCAACAAAAATTAAAGTAGCAAAACTGCCGCCATACTTAAAAAAAGGCTATGCACGCGCAAAAAAAGGTTTAGTAACTGGTTTCGGTCTAACAAAATCTGGTAATAAAGAAGCAAGTCCAGTTTTGTTGGGTGTTAACATTAATGTATTCACTAAACGCTTATGTTTGGCACAAGTTGGTTCAGTATTATTTAAGGGTGCAAAGTTTTGTGCTGGTGTAAGTGGTGACGACAAATCTCCCTGCAATGGTGATAGTGGAGGACCATTTACTTCAAACAAAGGATTCGTTATAGGTTTAGTTTCATTCGCACCAACAGTAGAGTGTGGAGTACCTAAAAGTCCAACGGTATTTGTAAGAATCTCTAATTATATTAAATGGATTAAAAGAATGATAAGGAATAATTAATAGAAGAATAAACAAAATAAAAATTTATTAAAAATTTATTAAAAATTATGTTGTATCTATAGGTACACCTACACAAAATTTTATTGCTAAAAAACACTACAAAATAATTTGTTTTTTCAAGAGAAAACTATCGGGCATAAAAAATATTTTTAATGTGCATGTGATCGGTAAGTTGTATTTACAATCGTAAATTTAGCTCGGTAAATGGTATATTAAACGCGTCAATTATTTATTTAAGAAAATTTTATTTACACCCTTCAATTTTATTTACCACACTTGAATTTTATTTACTTTCTTCATTTTGAACTTTTGTTTATTTTTTGCATTGCAAATGTATTGATTGCAACTACCGCTCAGATGCACATTAAAATAGTATACAAAACATGTTAATAAAATTTGTTATACAGCTCTTGTAAATATACACAAAAACACATGGAAACTTGTCAATATTATATCACTCGACCTAACGATCTCGTGATATAAGTATTGACGCGTGTATATGTGTTTGTGTATACACAACTCGTTGTAATAACAAATTTTCTTAACATGTGTTGTAATCTACTATTATATTTATTATTTTATAAAAACTAAATAATTATTTTTTAAGTTCTTTTTTAAATCCACGAATATTTAATTGAATTAAGAGCGAACTGGAATTCATGACATTATTAAATATTAAAATATATGTATATGATGTGAAAAAAAAGAAAAGCCTAATCGGCTCATGAATTTATGATATATAAAGTTTTTGAACACATCAGCTATCCATCAAACAATTGTCGTCTTGAATAAGTTACGAGTAACTATAGGATCAAAAATGGTAAGACTGGCACGATGTGCGAACATGATATCTCAAAAAATTGTACTAATATCATAGTTTGTGTTACAATTCCTCTCAATTAGAAAGTTAGTACGGGAACGTAGAATCTAATTCAAATTGTGTGGTAAAGAAATGTTTTCGGACTTAGACCAAATCAAACAATATTTTTTGAAATTTTTTATTTTTTTACAACAAATCCAAACTGAGATGGATCAAATTAAGGAGCAATAAATGCTGTTTGTGGTATTATAATACATCTATTACGGTATTACAAATTATTGACATATAATTTCTTGAGTAAAATTGCTAGAAAAAATATAACTAAGAAATTGAATGGAAACTGTTTAAATAAAAAAAACAAATAAGAAAATATATTTCATTCTTTAATTTTTTATTTAATTATTTTTGTTTTAATATATAAATAAAATAAATATATAATAGGTAAAATACATTTTTTTTATATAAAAATAGTTACGTATTTATTTTATACAATAAATAAAATTCATATTTTTAGCAACAATAAATATTTTACATTATACTCTTTACAAAACAATGTAAATGTACCTTCAAAGAGCAAGTCGGTCTTTAGTATCATTATCATTATCACCATTTGATTTTTAACTTCAGCTCGAAACTAAACCATTTAAGCAATATATTCATTTCTATCAACATCTAGAAATGATGGATAATATTAGTTAATCCAATAACATTATTATTATTAAATGATCCATTTCTTTATTAATTTCCCTCATTATCAAAACTGATGTACTGTTGACAATTTCGGTAACTCCAAGAATTTCGATCAATGAAGTTTTCTGTTCTAAAACCAACAATACGTACATCAAAATATTGTAACGAGATCTAAAAAAAAATAAATAATGTAATTATTTCTCCAACATTGATTGCATCTAAACTTTTTTCTAAAACTTCATTTTCCGTGGATCGTAAGTTTTATAAAATCTTCTGTTGGTAAAATTTTCGGTTTCATATTTATATAACATTTCTCCAATCACAAAAAAATTTATTTATTCAAATATTATAATATTGTTTGTTTAATATTTTTTATCGCTTATTTACATTTAAAGATTTTTTTTTTGTATTTTATAATTATTGACATTCCACATTATTTTTCTTTTGCTTACAAAAATAAGGGCTAGTCTCAGCAAATCGACTCCGGACACTGCTGCACCTGGTATCTATTTTTATTGCTGAACAGTGAAAAAATAATTGCTTTTGCATATACGCAGGCCTGTCGAGAGGGGGGGGGGAGGGGAGTATAATTCCTTGGGCCCACAGAGCTAAGGGGCCCGCTTGTTTAATTATTTTTGCGACAAAAACAATATACATTATACATATGTGATATTAAGTTTCATGCTTATACATTATACCAAGGGTCGGCAACATACGGCCCGCGGGCCAGATACGGCCCATTCGGTGTTCTTTTTTGGCCCTCCAAGATTTTTATTGCCGCCTTGTTATTCGGCCTAATTTATTCTTCTAGGCCTTTTTATAATTTTTTAACTTTTTTACAGCAAAAAAAAATAAAACTATCAAAAATTCCATTCAGAACCTCATATTTA
Source organism: Hybos culiciformis (assembly GCA_964007475.1). Taxonomy (NCBI): domain Eukaryota; kingdom Metazoa; phylum Arthropoda; class Insecta; order Diptera; family Hybotidae; genus Hybos; species Hybos culiciformis. Next base: position 76,444,683 of record OZ023274.1, read on the forward strand.
TATAATTCAGCTTTTAAAAAAATTCTATTACTACAACTTTTTGCATTATTCAATAAATGTTGCATTAAAAATATTGTTTTCTGCTAAATATTGATCGCCAAATTTTCTGAAGGGCTGCTATTGATGTAGCATTACGAATTGTAAATTAAGTAAATGAAAGAATTAATCCCACAAAAAAATTGAAAAATCTGCATCTGCCCCAGTTGATGAAAGTCTTGCCGACGCTTGCATTATACGATATTAAGTTTCATGCTTATCACAGTCATTATTGGAAAAAATTTATATAAAAAGTCCTTGGCGTCAAGTAGAATTTTTTGTGATTTGTTATGGAAAAAAAGTGCATGAAAATTTTATCATTAGTAAGTATAATTTTAAGGTGTTGATTTTTCAGCTTTTTTTCAGAAAATTAATTTTCTATTTCTACTATTACTACACATCCTAACTGTTTGTATTTGTTAGAGTGTTTGGACTGCGGTCCGAATTTAAATAATCTAGGAGGGGTTGTCGTTACTAATTATTTGTGATTTTTTAAAGTGGTATAAATTAAAGTGTAGCCTACAAGTTTTTATATAATAGTTTTTATATAATAGTTTTTTATATAATAGTTTTTATATATTCTGATTTTCATATGATCTTATTTCCTACCCTGTAAACCATAATTTTGATTTCATAAGTAGATTTGTACAAATGTACAAAGTGTGACTATTAATGATAAAATTATGTGTTTAGGAGGCTCAATTAGTGTTATTTTCATAACCTTTAAAAAAAAAATTATTTGTAAAAATCTTTTCCCGGGCCCGGTGTTGGCTAGTGTTTATAAAATTATTTTTGAATCTATTTTCGTAGAACTCCATATGGCATTATAGAAAAGGTTCAATCCATTATTATTTATCTTTTTATTTTTTGAAATTCATTTATCTTTTCTAATTTTTTTCTTCAAATGATTTCGACTTATGGATCTTTGTATTTTTATGGTAATCGAACATTTTGCACATATTTTTACAAAACCTTGTGTAGAGTTTGTGTACATCCATTTATCTTTGTCATTACATACATACATATAAAAAAATATTTATTGAAATGATGGAACTTTGAAACTTGAAAAGTATTGACCTGAATAAATTATTATCGTTGAGAATTTTTTCAAATTTTGTTTTAAAATATACATAAGCGTCCTAGTTATTAACAATGAATATTATTTATAGTTTTGCAAAACTACAAATTTAATTTGTTTTATAGTTTGTTAAAAAAAAACTATAAAAGCTATTAGGACATAAATATTATCAAACATTTAATTTTAAAATTTAGCAAAAAAATGTTCCATAATTTTTTTTACTTGGTTATTTTTTTAGTTTTTGGAAAAAGTGAAATTTTTAAAAGCCAAGGTCTTAATAATAAAAATAATAATCAAGAAAAACCTGTAGTTGGGGGCGGTCGAATTGATATAAAAAAAGTACCTTATCAATTATCAATATCTCATGACAATGATGAATCATGTGGTGGAGTTTTAATATCCGATAGTTGGCTTCTAACAGGTAGTTTGTTTTTTTAAATATATGTATGTATATGTATAAATAGATATATGTATATGTGTATATTTGTACACTGTACATACTTTACTACTTATTTGTATTTCAGCTGGGCATTGCATCTTTGAAGATCGATTACCATCAGAATATGTTATAAGAGCGGGGTCTAATTTCTGGAAAAAAGGTGGTGTGTCTAGGATAGCAATAAAAATAGTCAGACATCAAGATTTCAATTCAGAACCATTGAAAAATGATATTGCTTTAATCAAAGTAGACAATCCCTTTACAATATCCACAACAATTAAACCAGCAAATCTGCCGCCTCAATCAAAAAAATATGTAGGCCAACTCATAAAAAAAGGCATGATCTCTGGGTTTGGTGTAACGAAGTTTAATAATAAAGATGCAAGTCGTGTTTTAAGAAGTGTTGTCCTGAAATTGAGGTCCAGAAGAATATGTAGGAAACAAGTTGGTCCAATATTTGGGAGGGAAAACTTTTGTGCTGAGGTAAGTCAGGGTGGAAAATCTTCGTGCTTTGGTGATAGTGGCGGACCATTTTCTTCAAATGGAACAGTTTATGGTTTAGATTCATTCGCAATACGGAAGGTATGTGGAGCTAAGAAAAATCCGTCGGTATATACAGACGTCGCTAAATATATAGATTGGATTAATAAAAACATGAAATAAGAAGAAGCGTATTTATTTTTATTTTATGTATAAATACCTATTTTAGCAATCGCTAAATTTAATTAAAGAAAAACTTGTAATAAATAATGTAATAAATTTATTTAAATTTGTTCCAGTTATTATTGTTATTTTTAATTTTTCGTAGGTAGATAATAATTTATTGTTAATCTTTAAAAATAAACACTATTACTCGTATTCGATATACACTGGTAAAAATCTTTAGTAATTTCACATGACTTATCGTTGGTTTTTTCTATCCAACGATAATTCATGAACTATTACATTTTGTTTTTCCAAAATGTAAATTTTCACCTGGTTTGTACTTTTACAGTTTTACAGAATGTAGTTTTAGACACCAAAACCATCTAGTTTTACTTTATTTACTAAAAATACATATTACTTTTCCAGAATCTATGTAATTTTAATAGAAATTTGTGTAAAAACTCTGTTTGATTTGCAAAATTACAAAAAATTCAGTAAATTTGCAGAATTTGTGTAATATTGTAACGTAAAATTCTGTAATATTCAATGAACAAAATCTTACCTGGTAGATACTGTAAATTTACGTGGCTAGCAGTGTAAAGTTTTGTGTAATTTTACATTATTTTTTACAGTGTACATATACATGATTTTGTACTGCTTTTTACACGATATTCATTTAATAATTTTTAAATTTGTCTTTTCTTTCGGCGGGATATATATTACTAACTTAGTATCCGAGATACTGAATTTATTATCCGAGATACTGATTTATGAATTTAGTAACCGGGATACTGAATTTAATATATGGGATTCTTAATTTTGTATCTATTTTTTTTTCCTTTTTCAATTGATACTATGATACTAATACTATGTTTCCATTATCGGATTCCAACAGATTGGAGTTTTCGTTGAATTGAAAAATTTCATATTAAAAATCAACTTATCAAATCTATTTCCTGCCCATCATTGAAACATACCATAGTAAATTATAATTGTGACATTAATTTATTTGACACTCCGTCAAATATTTGTGATTTTTCTTTGACAAAACCTTTTAAATAGTGTAAAAACCAAATTATTTGACATTTAATTTGGTATTTAGAACCTTTTTGTAAAATGCAAAATAATGTAAGTGGGACAATTTATTTGTGTTAAACTTGTTATTTGACATATTTTTGTCAAATTTTTCTTAGATTCTGTGCTTCAATTTGTAAGTCAAACAAAGTTATTTGGTATTTTAAAAAAAAAAAGAAGGCCAAAGAGATGACTAAATTGAGGAAACAATCGACGAATAGGAGTTAGAGCAATCAGTACCTAATGAGCAGTGGAAAAAAGAAAGTGAAGAATGTTAAAAGAGTGGTGAAAAAAGTTGTTTCCGAATCTAATGTAATGACGAATCGATATTTAAATTGATATCTGATTGATTTTTTAATAAAAGTAGCTTGTTAATGAGCTGACTGCAAGATGTTTAAATTTACGTATCCAGTTTTGATTGATGATGTAATTTTAAATACTTCTCTTCAAATAAAAAAGAGTTAATTTAAATTTTTAAAACAACCTTATTTGTTTTCATTGAATTTCACTATATTTTTAAAACATCTATCTGTTGAAGTTTGCGTGGTCAAATAAAAAATTCGAAATATTTGACGCCGTGGTCAAATAGAGTAATCGAGTGTTATTTTGTAAAATAATGGTTATATTCTTGAGGTAAAATATTTGAACCCACCTAATGTAATTATAGCAATATAAAAAGCAAAATAGACCACATTTTTAAGTTCTAATTTATCTTGGAAAATTAAATATTTTATAATGAAAATTTAGAAATTTGGTAGACATACGATAATAATTAAAAAACTTTATTGAGTCTTGAAATAAATTTTGATGAAGTATATTACAGGTTGAATGCTATTATAAGATGAGCCCACTTAGTTCGTATCCTTTTATTTTTTATTTTTTTTTTACTAATGCCACCAATATGTAATGTGTTTGAACACTTATTTATACAAATATATTATGACTTATAGAATCCCGCAGTCACATACGGTATTTTCAGTAAATTTCTTAGGTTGACGATGATACCTGCTCTACAAGTTGCAACACTATAAACGCATTCAACATAATATCCATAATTTTAGTGGATAAATCTTTATTCTTTTTATTTAAAGTTGAATGTAATTTAGTTTTTAAGGAAATATTATTCTGATTATTATTTTTTGAAGAATATTTATTAACTTGAGTAATTATCAAATGAAAATGACAACACACTATTATTATGTTGATGCTACTGTTTCAGTATACTAGTAGATTTCTTTTATAGTTTTGCAAAATTAATCTTTCAAATTATAATATACATAACTATGTGTATGTATATAATATAATAAAATATTTATTCAAATGATGAAATTTTGTCATCGAAAAAAAAGTTGGCCTGAGTTATTGATTATCGATTAATAATAAATTAGTCTCTTAGTTGTTAATAATGAGTTAATGACTTTTATTTGGTTTTGCAAACGTAGAAACTTTATTTGTATAGTTAGTTATACAAAGTGTATGTAAAAAAAAAAAATCTATAAAAACTAGTAGGACATAATATTATCAAACATTTGAATTAAAAATTTTGCGAAAAAATGTATTATTATGTTATTTACTTGCTTATTTTTCTACTTTTTGGAAAAAGTGAAACTTTAAATAACCCTGGTGCTAATAATAAAAATAATCATCAACAAAAACCTGTTGTTGGTGGCCGTCAAATTAATATAAAAAAAGTACCTTATCAATTATCCATAGTTATTGCTAACGATGACTTATGTGGTGGAGTTTTAGTATCACATAGCTGGTGTTTAACAGGTAGTTATTTTTAAGCTGAATAATATGAAGGAAAGGACAATCAATGATTTAGCCTTTCTAGTTTAACTTCGTAAATCGTTGAAAATTTCGTATTTAAATTTTTTTTTAAATTCTTTTTAATTTTAATCAAGGTAAACATATTTAATACATTCATAATGCATTATTGTTTTTTTTTTTGGGAAATATTCAATGCAATATTAAATAATTTGTTGTAACCCCGTATGAAAGACAACAATTTGATAAATACAAATTTTGAATTTTTTTTGCTGTGCTTTAATTTTTTTGTTTTTATATATACAGAATAGTAAACTGTATTATTTTCATATATTATTAAGAAAAAATTTATTAAAGATGTTCTTGGACGTACTGTGATACGTCCAAAGCAAAAAATGTACAGAAACAATTTTTAGAATTGAAAGAAATTATGTCATAAGGAAGTGGGATCCTGAAAAACTAATCTATACATAATTCTCCGTGGTCTGTCATCTTTTTCAAATAAAAATACAACATGTATTAACAATATGAATTATATATCGTCGGCCTCAAATTATAATGTCGTATATGCATTTTTTGCGAAAATGAGTTCCGAATTGATCTTTATATTTTTCGAGATGATCTTTCGGTCTGTCTTATCCACCTTGCTGTATCTTTAATAGTTCCCGAGATATTCGGTGTCGATTATGTCGTAAGTGACCTAAAAAAGATTTAATAAAATATTAAAATGTCGTAACCAACAAAATGATGTCATTTACGACAGAATTGTATGTAAAATATCGATAAAAAAAATTCAATATTATAATGTCGTAACTGCTATTTCTATATATAATTTGGCTTTAAAATGAATAATTGTCTCTTCTTAAAAGTTGTAAAAGATCATTTTACGTAATTAAAGTGTTAAAATATACTTGAAAAAATAAATATTTGAATAAAAATTTTCAATATTATAATATCGTATCTGTATGAAATTTAAATTTTTATCGGACCTTAAGGTAAAGAAGTTAAAAAAAAGTCTGTTATTACTTGGTAGCATAAAATATGCTTTTAAGACACAAATATAGAAAGATTATTGAGGCGAATTTCGAAAAAAAATTAAAAAGTTTTTCGGATCAATTTTTTTTCCGAGCGTTCCAAACTTTAAAGTCGATTTTCTCGAAACTTAGTTTTTGCAGATACGACATTATAATTTTGGGTCGACGATATATGTAAAAAAAACAAAAAATTTGCTCCAAATATTAAAAATTGTTTACATAATTATCTCAGATATAGAATTCAGTACTGTAGATACTGAATTATGTATCCCGGACTCGGACACTAAATTCAGTATCTAGGACACTAATTTCAGTATCTCGGCGACTTCTGTATTCTCGGCAACAGAAAATATTAAACTCAAAAATTTTGTATTGTATTGTAATACTCATCGGAAAATCTGTATTAAATCTCGGATACGCGTATCTCAGAAATAGGAAATAAAAAAACGTAAATATAAAAATTTAAACATTTTTCATAGTAGATACAAATATGTAGCGTAGGGTTGTTTAAGACAATTTACGTAGTAACGGGTAAAAAAAAGCCATATAAAACAAACAACCCTATCGGTTTTACAAAAGATTTTTTAAAAAAGTGATGTACATATATATTATACGTACTGTTCATAGATCTAAGACTTTTTTAAAGGTTGTTATTTTTTTATTCCAGCTGGGCATTGCATCATTAGCAATCAACCACCATCACAATACGTTATAAGAGCGGGGTCTAGTTTCTGGCAAAAAGGTGGTGTGACCAGGAAAGCAATTAAATTAATCAGACATCAAGGTTTCAATCCAAATACATTGAAAAATGATATTGCTTTAATCAAAGTAGACAATCCCTTTACAACATCCACAACAATTAAACTAGCAAAACTGCCGAAACAATCATCCAAATATTTACGCCAACAACTCATAAAAAATGGTATGATCTCTGGGTTTGGTCTGACGAAATTTAATGCTAAAAAACCAAGTCCTGTTTTAAGAAGTGTTACACTTAAAGTGATGCCTAAAAAAATATGTAGGAGACAAGTTGGTGTAATATTTACGAATACAAACTTTTGTGCAGCGGTAAATCAGGGTGGAAAATCTTCTTGCTTTGGTGATAGTGGAGGACCATTTACTTCAAAAGGAATAGTTTATGGTTTGGTTTCATTCGCAAGAGCTAGGAAATGCGGAGCAAAGAAAAATCCTTCGGTATTCACAGATGTCGCCAAATACGTAGATTGGATAAATAAAAACATGAAATAATAATCAGCGTATTTCTTTTTATTTTATGTATTTTAGCAATCGTTGAATTTAATTACAAAAAAACTTGTAATAAAATATTTTTCATTTTTAACGAAATTCATTTAGTTCCAGTCAAATATGCCGTTTTATGAAACTGTTAAGAACTTCATTGCCACCAATTAAAAAATTCATAAAAAACTACAATGAATTTCATTTCATTACAATGTAATAATTTATTCTTGAAAACCGCTTACATACATTGTACATACATTGTTGAATAAACCTATTCTATGGCACGACCTTTAGAAGTAAATCAAATTTTCCTAAAAAATATGTACATATATTATAACTGTTATTTTTAATTATTCATATACGTAGAAAAAATAACTTATTTTTAACCTTCAAGGACATTTTCACTATCTTTTTATTGTAATTAAAAATTATAATATAATTTTGGATAGGCTTTCTATTCAAATCGGAAAATTTATGTACCTATTGCAAAAAACGAGACAGATTTTAGTCTTTTAGTGATTAATAAGATCAACTGTATTGAGAAAATAATAATAATAATAATTATAATAATCAAAATAATATTAATGTATGCTTTTAAAAAATAAATAAAGTTAAAATAAATCTCAATTTATTTCGGTAATAATTAACATAATTTTAGTTGCATTTCAATTTGAATATAAAAAAATGGAAGTTCAAAACAAATTATTTGCGTGATTTTAGTTTCAACTCAATTAAAACAAAAAATGAAATTAGTTATGGTTCCAACACAAATCGAGGTCTTGCCTTATGTACAGATACTTTCTATTTGCGAAATTTAAGTGGTTTACTTAAACTTGAAATTATTAAATGGGAGACTACGTGTCTTAGGTTTCGAGCTTTGCGTTGTGAGTGTCTTAGGTTGCCGATAACGCTTGCTCTATCAATTGCAACAGTTTAACATCCTGAATTTAGTGATTTTTGTGGACAAATCTTTATTCTTTTTATTTAAATTCAGAATATAATGAAGTTATTAATCAGGGAACGAACTGTTATTCTGATTATTATTTTTTGAAGAATTATTATCATCTGGACTTATTACCAAATGAACACTATCATTATGTTGATACTACTGTGTCTATATTAGTAAATTACTTTTATAGTTTTGCAAAATTAATCTTTCAAAATATAATACATAATTATGTGTATGTATATAATATAATAAAATATTTATTCAAATGGTTAAGTCATCTAAAAAAAATTGCCCTAGTCTCCTAGTTGTTAACAATGACTTTTATTTGGTTTTGCAAATGTTGAAACTTTATTTGCATTGTTAGTTATACAAAGTGTATGTAAAAAAATCTATAAAACTAGTAGGACATAATATTATCAAACATTTAAATTTAAAATTTTGCAAAAAAATGTATTATACATTTTTTTACTTGGTTACTTTTCTACTTTTTGGAATAAGTGCAACTTTAAATAATCATCAAGAAAAACCTGTTGTTGGTGGCAAGCGAATTAATATAAAAAAAGTACCTTATCAATTATCCATAGTTATTGCTCAAAATGAATTATGTGGTGGAGTTTTAATATCAGATAGCTGGTGTTTAACAGGTAGTTTTTTTTAAGCTAAATAATATACAGTGACAGAAAGGAAAATCAATGATTTGGTATTTCTAATTAAACTTCGTAAATCATTGAATTCTAAAATTGCATATTTAATTTTTTTTAAACGGTTTTAAATTTTCAATCAGGGTTTAAATTGTTTGATTATAAATTCTTGTTTTTTATTGGCAAATATATCGAATTATTTTGGAAATGAAATTTTGTGCTCTTTTTTTTATAATTTTATCATATATTATGAAAGAATTATGTAATAAAGAAGTCAAAAACAAACAACCCCATCGCTTACCCCACTTTTTAAATGTAGAAACTTTAAAAGTGACATATATAGTATAGATGTAAATATTTTGAAAGTTTTAAAAATTCTTTAAGGTCATGGGGTTGTTACATTTTTTTATTTGTATTCCTTATAATAATATTTTGATTCCAGAAAATTATATACATACCTTAATGTTGTTTCTATTCCAGCTGGGCATTGCATCATTGGCAATCAACCACCATCACAATACGTTATAAGAGCGGGGTCTAATTTCTGGCAAAAAGGTGGTGTGACCAGGAAAGCAATTAAATTAATCAGACATCAAGATTTCGATCCAAATACATTAAAAAATGATATTGCTTTAATTCAAGTAGACAATGCCTTTACAAATTCCACAAAAATTAAAACAGCAAAGCTGCCGCCACAGTCAACAAAATATGTAGGCCAACTTATAAAAAAAGGCATGATTTCTGGGTTTGGTCTAACGAAATTTAATGCTAAAGAACCAAGTCCTTTTTTAAGAAGTGTTACACTTACAGTGAAGTCTCAAACAGTATGTAAGAACCAAGTTGGTAGATTATTTAGCAGTGGAAACTTTTGTGCTGAAGTAAATCAGGGTGGAAAATCTTCCTGTTTCGGTGATAGTGGCGGACCATTTTCATCAAATGGAATAGTTTATGGTTTGGATTCATTCGCAAGAGCTAGGAAATGCGGAGCAAAGAAAAATCCTTCGGTATACACAGATATCGCCAAATATATAGATTGGATTAATCAAAACATGAAATAAGAATATGTAGAAAAAAAAAATTAATAATGATAAAAAATTAATAAATTATCCAACAAATAAAATCTAGTATAAAAAATTTATACAAATTAATTTGTGTATTATTATATTGTCATTTATTTAATGAAATATCTTGGACAGCGATGTATTTTAGACCATAATTCCTAAGTGCCGTCCAAAGCGGCCAATATTGACTGATTTGTTGAATTATCTATCCGATTGCCAACTGGTTAAGGAAGTTACAGAACCCCGTATCCGTTGTTTTTTTTTTATACCGAATTAGTAATAATTATTTAACGATTCAAATGCGCGGTGCTGAGAAAATAAATTATGTTAGTACCGAGAAAGTTTGATTGTTTTTTTTAATTTTTTTTGCAAAATATAGAAAAAATGTCTCACTATTTTAGTTTTAATTAATTTATAATTCAAAAGATCGATTTTCTCAGAACCAATTTTATTGTTCTTCTACAGCTTTTATAAAGTTTCAATTTTTTTATATTTGCCTTAAGACCAAAACTAATCGATAAACAAATGTGATTTTACTGAAAACTTAGTTTGCAAATTAGATAGATTATATTTATATACGTGTACTTGATTCAATTTTAAAATTTTATATTCATTATTGTTATTCTCAAATTTTCTAAATGTGTTGAAATGAAAATACGATGATCTAAAAAAAAAATTAAATAATGCTGATTCATTGAAAAATCAATCGTTAAAACATCTGTCATATTAATTCGCTTAAATTTAAATATTTTTTTAGCCGTTAATGTAGACACTGGGTTGTAGATACACATGTTTTCATGACTTCGCTAATTTTTTTGAACCTATTTTGATCTCCAAAAATACTAAAAAAAACAATATAATTATTATAACTATAATTATTTTTATCGCACAGAATTATCAGAGTTTTTGTAATGTATCTGAAGAAAAAAACTCGACGAGATCTGAGAATGAAAAAATTGTTATAATATGGTATTTTGATTGTTTTTTTTTTATTTAATAAATTTTCTGCGCACTATTACGTGATTTCAGATTTTTATTACAGAGATTTCTAATTTTAATTATTAGTATTATTTAAAAAAAGGAAAAAATATCACACTGCCCACATCAAAATATTTTCTTATCAATGGCTACTAATTCTTAAATGAAAGAAATATCCTTAAAGACATTATTTAATTATGTGTACAAAAACTTGTTGTTAGTTCTTATTTAAGGTTTTTGTTTTGAAAGAAATATTAACGAATTATTTGTTCATAAAATGTTATAAATTTTTTTTTTTTTCACAAATTTCTATCTAAATAGCATAAACTAGTTGACACTATATTTGTTGAATTCATGTTGCCCATAAAGCATTAGCCTCTTCCATAGTATCTGGAAGCTTTGATTTAACTGTTTCAGGCAATAGTAGTGTTGCAGTACCCGATATAGTAATTAAGGCAGCAATAATTATCATTGGAACATAAGTAGGTAATACACCAATTAACAACATAAGTTGAGGTGCTATTAAACTTCCAATTCGTGCCGAAAATCCGCATAATCCCATTGCAATTCCACGGCAAACGGTAGGAAATAATTCACTACAATACATGAATTGTCCAGTAAAACTGGCTACTGCAAAACCTTTAGCAATCAATGAAAATATTGTTAAAAAGGTTTGAGCTGTTTCATTTTTATCCACCAAGGCTAAAAGTCCCATTGTAACAAGTAAAATTGCATTTGCATATTGAAAGATAACCATTAAAATTCTTCGTCCGAATTTTCTTAGAAGAAAAAAAGCAAAAAAATTTGCTAGAGCTTCTATACCAGCTCCGGCCAAAAAATTTCCATGTCGAGATCCTGGTAAAGTTGGAAGAAAATATAATATTCCATAATATGATAAAGTTACTGAGAACCAAACACAAATCATAACAATTAAATGTTTTTTTAAAATAGTATTTCGAAAAATATCCATAATCTGAATTTTCTCTTTTTTATTTATTTCATCTGGCCTTATTGAATTAGAAGAATTTTCATTTTGTAAAACTATCAAGTTATCAATTTTTTTACATTCATCTAATATGTACTCGTCTTTATTGCGTTTAGCAACTTGACGTACTACATTTAAAGCTTCTTTCCAACGATTGTTTGCATATAACCACATAATTGATTCTGGTATTAACCAAAAATATAATAAACTCAGAGCTGTTGGTGTAATCATGATTAAGGATAATAAGCGCCAATTTGGAACTATCCAAGCAACTCCACCCAGTATAATCATCCCCAAACACCAATTTAATTCCCAACATATTGCTGCCATTGTACGAAATCGTGATGGGCAATATTCCATCATTAACGTATACGAACAAGTTTGCAGACCTTGAACAAACAATCCTTGTATCATTCTAAACACAGCAAACCATATTAAGTTATTTGTAAAATAAATACCCAAAGACATTATCGCTTGAATGTACATACAACCTAAAACAACCCATTTTCGACCCCATAAATCACATAAACTGCTACACACAAGCGCGCCTACTGTTACACCAACAAAATATAAAGTGTTTAATAATGACGATATGTATTTTCTATTACATACCAACGAAAATTCTCCAACTAATGCGAATTCATCATTTTCATCAAATTGATAACCACTTGAGCATGTTTGATTGCAATTTGTTAATGAATCTGTATTCTTATTAGTATCATCTTTGCAATAGTATTCTGGAGTATAAATATGGAATGATGTTATGGTGTGATTAATCCCAACTTCGATGCTATTAAATCAAATTAATATTATTACCAATATTTGAAAATTTCCACGTTTTTCGATCAAATTGTCGATAATTTGTCGTAGCTCAATCATTGTTGAAATGAAACTGAAATACAGAGAGAGTTTTTTGTAATAAAATTGTTTTTTATTTTCAGTAAATATTAATTAAAATCATTTGATCAAATCGGCGATATGTTGTGATAATGTTTTATTGTTATGGAATACAAAATGCCATCAGCACAGCAAATATATCAATTTTTATATATGATTGGTACTGCGGACACTGTCATTATTATTTCTACACGAGTTTGATGGTAAGGTTAACTTTTCTGATATTATTCTTTTTTCTTTTAACAATTTTCATTGAAATATGTATGTACAAATGAAATAAATATGATATACATTAAATAAAATTAAAGTTTATCGTCTGTCAATCTATCAAAAATATTTTTGTACCGCCTATATTAAAATATTTGTTGGACTCAATAAAATCTTTTGAATGAAGATTACTTTTTAATAGATTTATTGATAATCAAGAAAAAAAAACATTAATTTATTCTCCCAATAAAATTGGAATGCTGGAAAATAGATGTCTTCATGACGTATTTGTTCAATTTAGGTATACATAGTACATATAATATATGTATATAAATAAAAATTTGTTTGTGTATATAATAAGATATGTATATAATAAGATATGTATCTTATATTATATAATATGTATAATGCATGGATATGTTAGTGAAATATGTCGTAGTTTTAAACTTTAAGAGGTAGTGTGCAAAAGTTCTTTTAAAAGAATTTTAAAATATGAAAATTGCTCAATATTTAAATAAAGTAAGAAGTAAATATAAAAATCATAATTTTTGCTAGTGACCATATATATTTATATATCTATATTCACATAATTTTGTATGACTGCCAGCTTATTATAATATTTGCGGACGTTGTTTTATGCGGCTTTTTTTTTATTCATTGTGATTTATTGAAAATGTGTGCATAAATTTAAGTCAATAAAAATTTATTAAGTGACAAATTTTTAAAAACTATCGTTTTACATAAGTAATAAGAATAAGCAACATATTTAAATATATTCGCATGCCTACATATGTAATTTCAATATATAAAATACATAAAACATATTTACCATAATGCATACCATAATATGAAACAAATTTAATATATTTAAATATAAAAATGTATAAGAATATTTAATTAATTTTTCTGAATTTTTTTTTTTTTTTAATGTTAACCAAAATTATTTGTTTAAATTTAAAGTGTTATAAGAACCTAGTACGATATTCTTTTCTAATAATTTTTACTGTTGAAAATTCAGATTATGTTATTTCAAAAATTATATTCGAGACTTTATATTAAGATATAAAGTTTGTTAAACAGATATTAATTATTTTTATTATAACGACAATTCATTTTTATTCTTTTGAAAGTCATAAATTGGCAAAAAATTATTAGTTTTTCAATATTGCCATCAAATGCATTAAGAGTATATATTTCTGGTTAAAAGAAAATGTTCTCCAAACAATTTGCTTAAACTGGCTGTCTGAAACAATGTAAAAAGTTAGATTTTTATATTGAAAATAAATATCTATGCCTATTGAACAGTTAACAACGTAAGCCCAATGATGGTTCAACTTGCTATACGTCCCGATTATGAATGACTTCGCAGAGCAAAAAAAATATTATGTTCACTTTTCTTTTCAACATGTCACACAAATATTTCTTTGTGTGTTTAAGACCTTTTTTAAAGTTTTCATTAAATAAAAATTATTTTAATTCAGTGCACATAAATAATATTAAATTCAAATTATTACACTTTAAAGTATGTATTTATTTTAAAATTTATTAAAAATAAATAAATTTATTAAAAATAAATAAATTTTCTTTTTACCTTATTTATTTATTTTGTTTTTGGAATCGTTTTTAAAGTTTTGCGATTGAATGAAAACTTATGATAATATATCAGAAGTAAAGTGTTAAGCAAAGTGTAAACACACAATAAATCTCAGTTAAATCTAATTTCACTGAATCAATGCTATACAAATGAGTATAAATTACAATTACGGAAGTTTATCTTTTTTGTTGTTGTTGTTTTTCTTTTTATTTATTTTTCAATTATTTTTCTTTCACAATCGAACAATAATAAAAATTTACTTTATTAATAATTTCATTTTCATTTGTAATGTGGTTTACAATTATTATTATAGAAACATTATATTTTATATGACTCTATAAATTTCTCTAAATATTTTTTTTTCTATATGTTATTTAAAAAAAATCTCAATTTAAAATTATAGGCTAGATTTTCAAGAAAAAATTTTCCGGATTTTTGACCGCTTTTGAATCAAGAATTTTCATAAACTATCAACATTATGCTTATAAATCGGAATTTCTGATTTTTGTTATTTGAATATTCATTACATTTTATCAAGCTAAATCGTTATTGTACAAAAACTGATTTTGACAATCGTTTTTGTTTAAAAAGGGATGTGTTGATACTTAATACTATAATATAATCAAGTCTATATTTCTAGAAGCTTAAGAAAATCATTTAGCTTGTATTTTATAATAACTATGTTTGACAATTTTTCTTCTCCGGTTTACATGTTTAAGTTCCAAGCAGTTTCCTCAATTAAAAATTAGCACTATTTATATGACATTATGTAATATATACGTATATACACTATGTGTATGCATGCATTATACTTATACATCGGAAGATCATTTGAATTTAATATTGCACAATAAGTAAAAATGATTTTTATTTAATGAAAACTTTGGAAAAGAATATCAACACCCAAAGAAATATCTGTATGAGATGTTGAAAAGAAAAGTGGTCTATCTAAGAAAATTCAACTTTTGAAATTATTCTGATTCTACTGAATTTTTTTCAGATTCATTAGCTGTACATATTTCAAAATTATCTTTCTGTATTTAAGTAATGCAAATGCAACTGTTATTTTTTTTTTTTTTTTTTAATGAGTTGGGGGTGTATCCTAACACCACTGCACTTCAAGGCAATAAATTGCCATGAAAACTTTACCATCACTCTCATATACATGCTAATATGAGAGGAGAGGGCTCGGTACGAAGCATGCAATGGAATTTTAATATTACCACCAAACGATGCTTAAATCAAGCATCAGAAAAAAAAAAAAAAAGAATTATAGAAAAAACAAACATAAAACAATAAGAACAAGTCTCGTTTCTGATAAAGAACGAAATCACTAGTGACATATAACATAACCAAAGAATAGTTTCCCTAGTAAAAAAATTTTAAAAAAGAGAGTAAATATTAGAAGAAAGAGTAAATTAAAAAAATTAAAAATATAATAAGAAGAAGAGGAAGAATTAGTAGAAAATATCCTACTACTTCCTCCGGCGTCAACTAAGACATAAAAAATTACTCAAATTAAAAACAATCAGCATACAACGACCTATCGACTTCAGATAATATATGAAATATATATTGTCTTACATTACTTCGTCAGGGTAGGTTTGTATGTTGAAACGATAACTTAAATTTAAAAAATAAAATAAAAATAATAATTAGAAGAATTATCTTTAGTCTACCACTTCCCTTGGCTTCGGATATACAGAAAATTTAAATATTAATTAAAGTCTTCCAATGTTATTAGTGAAAAAATAATTAGCCTTTAAACCAGCTTTAAGGGATGCCTTAGAGATATTAAGGTCAAAAACATGATGGTTTTTATTAGCAAAAGCAAGCATTCGAGAAATGGGATCATTGCATCCATATTCGGTTCTATGGTAAGCAATTTCAAATAAGTTAGTGGTACGGAGGCTTCTGGTATTAACTCGAAAGTTGATCTTCTCCAGAATAATAGGAGAAATAATTTCACCAATAATAATTTGATGAATGAAAACAACATCTGCAAATTCCCGTCTGTCTTGAAGAGGTTCAAGCTTAATGAGATTTAAGCGTTCTGTGTACGGTGGAAGGATTAAGTTATCCTCCCAAGGAAGTTAAGTTAAGTTAACTTCGAAGTTTAAGTTAACTTCGAATGAAGTTAAAATCACGAAATTGGTAATATTGATAACTTTTCATTTAGAAGTCAACTCAAATTGAAAATCGGAAAACTTAACATTTCGTTCGTTATAACTTTTTTAAGAACTGTATCGAAATCAAAATTTTATCAGTAATATTGGAAAGCGTTTCGTTCAAGGCTTATATATTTGTTGCTCTATATTACTTTTAAATTCTTAATAAATATATGAAACTGCATTACATTTAAAAAAAAATATTGGATAAAATTTTTTTTTTCATTGTGCGCAATTTTTTTTTTTTTTTACTCAATTTCAATTAACTTTCATTTATTACAAAATAAAAACGGGTAGTTAGGTATATTTCATATTATTTTAAATTAAAATAATTAAAAAAAAATGGAAATTTTTTTTTATTAGAACAAATAAAAATTTATGCACAACACAATTTGTATATCTCTACATAAAACAAAAATATATTCTCATTTATTTATATTTATATGTTTCATTTTTGTTCTACTAATCATTATTATTTATAAATACATATTATTTTTTAATAATTTCGATATTTGTGAGCTTAGTAAACTGCAAAAAAATTTGGAAACATTGGTTTGAATATTCGGTATAATAAATGAAGTACGGACCTACCAGGTCGATTTTTTGGTCTTAATTGGATCTAAGTATTTTTTAAGAATACTTCAATTACAGCGAGAAGTCACTAAGTTCATTTTCTTAATAGTTTAGTTTTTTATAATATTGATTTCGTTATAATCCGAATTTTATACTACCGAAGCCTTAAGGCGTAACCTTAAATTGATCTCTAAGTCATGGTCGTCATCATGGTCGTCATCATGATCGTTTTACTAGCTTCGTGATTACTGCCTATAAACTAACGATAATATAATAATTTGATCAAAATAATAACAAACAAATTAAAACTTTTCATTTTAAAATTTTTTGTATAAAAGTAGTGCCGACCTTAGACAGTTAAATTCCGGAATCGTAGAGTTTCATCCTTTAGCTTGAATTAATGTGAACAAGATACATATATACATTAGCATTAATTTGATCAAAATCGTTAAAGTAGTTTCATTCTAGTTGCATATACATGTGGGACGGACGGCCAGGAAATTAAAACATATTTTCTTTTTTTTTTTTTCATTTATGATTGAAAACGGAGAAAACACTAATTTCATATTTTACATTTAACATTTTTTCAGAATTTTCTTAAGAACATTCAGAAAAATATTGAAATTGCTAAAAATATTCATTAAGGATTTCTGCAGAGCTTAACAAAATATTTTATCTTAAGAATAATAATCCTTCTAAGCATTTGCAATAAACTTATTATCAAAATAACACAATTTATATATGAATTTACTTATTATATTAGTTTGTGAAAAATTTGCTTTTAAGTTTTTTTTTTTTTAACAAAAATTCTTTGTTTCTGGTATATTCAACAGTTTTTAATTAAAACTTTTCATCCAGTTTTGTTAAAAGTTTTTCTTTGTCTGGTTAGTTCGATAAAAAAAAAATATATCCTTTTTTTTTTCCATTTTCATATTATTTTTATTTTACGTTGAAACTTCAAGTAAAGAAAGAAATCACAAGTGAAAGTTAAGTTCAATGTCTTCACATTTTTTTGCAATTTTCTTTATTGTCTGTCTCGAAAAAAGGAGGAAACATGAAAACTGAAGTATTTTTTTTATATATTTTTTAGAAAAAATTTTTTTTTAAGTATTTTTCTCAATTGAACTAATTTTGGAATTGTTATAAAATGAATAATATTGTGAGTTATATTGGAAATAATAAAGTCCTGACATTGAAGAACTCTTGAAGAACCATTTTTAGAGATTTTTTTTGTTAGCACAGATTTCATTAGCATTATAGAATTTCTTTTTAAAGTGTAGATGAGTAATTTTGCTCTAAACAGCGTCTTTCTATGTCCTTCGCAAAAATAACTAATATAAGCTTGCATAAAAATTAAACGAATGCAACAATATTTCAATTGCATGTCATTTTGTCTAGGCAGGGCAATCGAAAAATATTAATTTTTATAAATATGGACCACTTAGAATTTATAATTTATCTAAAAAATGTCATTCCCCTGTCCCCGTGTGTCCCTAGCTCAAAAACTACACAAACTAGCTTCTAAAAGTGAATTTAAAAACAATATATTTTGGATACCTGGGATTGAAATTATTAATTATACTGTCATATAAACCTAAAAAATTAACAATTGATAAAATACCATCATTTGTTTTTTCCGTAAATAACATTTAAAGTTGCTGTTTCATTTATTTTTTTAATAATAGTAATTTTTAATTTTAACAAAATTTATTTCAAATTTTATAAAATTTAGTTAAAGTCTCTATGAATTACTCTATGAATAAAAAATTTTAGATCAATACTAATTTCTCAATTAGAACAACAAATAAATAAACATTTTATGGTGAATTAAAAAAAACATTTGAAATAAAAATATCATAGACATAAACCTGTTCAGATATAAGAGAGAAATCAATTATTTTGTAAAAATACTGCTGCTTTTGTAAGACAATTGACAATCATGTATTTGAAAGAAAAGAAATTTTTTTATGACATACATGCTGCTACAACAGAAAAGTTTTTTGAACTACACGACTATAAGGTTTAGTAAAAACTGTTTTATACGCCAATAAACTATAACTATGCACTTTTAAAGTTCTTCTTTAGAAAATATTTCCACACTTTTTTAACTCAAGTTAGAAGAAAGCATACAAGCATTCAAACCTCGTATTTATTCAGGTTTAATTCCAACAAATATTTTGATTCAAAATATCTCTTAAAAATTTATTTAAAAATTATAATAGAATTCTCCTAAATTTTCGTTCAAAATAAATTTTGCAGAATTATGTATCTTTCAAACTTAAAAAGTTAAATAGTATCATTACAATTTAAATCAAACATTTTTTTATTTTTTGTTTACAGAATATATCTACAGAGAGAGGAGAGTTAAGATAGAAAAAAAATTTTTTTTTATGAATTAAAATTTTCTTGTACGATATTTATTTCAGTTCGAAACGTGATTTCCAATTGTTAGGAAGTTGAAATTATTACGAATTGGGTATATTTCTATTATTTAAATTTTCTTATTTGTGGTAAAACATGAAAGAAGGATGAAGAAAAATTGTATGCATATATATAAAAGTTGTTCTTGCGTTTGCACTTAATCTTTCACATACACATAGATAATAATTGTTAAAAAAAATCTGAAAAATAAATTTGATTCAATTTAAATAAATAAGTATTTAATTTACTATGATTTTAAAAGTTCACATTGAATTCCCTATCGAAAAGTCTAATATACATATAAATACATAATCCGCAGCCGATCGTGACCTGCATAAAAAATTAAATAAAAAATATTATCAGAAAACTGTGGTATTATCAAATTTAATCCAGACCTATTTTAAGTTGGGAAATGGGAACAAAATATGATGGGATCAAAGGCCAAAATCAACCTACACATAGTTTGGGCTATACTTTCGATTAGATTGCAAGAAAAAAATCATCAAAGAATTTTATGGAATTTACTAAAATCCTACATGATAACTTTCCTATATTCTTATCGACAATTTATTTTCTCTAACAAAGGGTAATTAAGTAAAGGCGTACTGAAAGTGTATATTCATACATTTATTCGTTGAATATAATCTTAAAATGATAATTACGTATTTTGACTATTTTTTTTTATATTATTGTCTTATTTTTTGTGATTTGGCAAATTTCAATTATAGATTATTAAATTGTACCAAACTATGTATATCTTCCACTAATGTATCCTGAATCGGCAGATGTCAGAGTATATTTCAAATTGTATTAATTTTTTTCATTGAAGAACCAATAAATATAAAATTCGGCTCTAAATATTTCAATTCAACAAATTTTTTATTTATAACATTAAGTAATCAGTAATCAGTAGTGTCAAAAACTAGTTGATTTATTTTTTATTATTTTATTTCTACTGAATTGTACATAGGTATTTAATGTCTCGTTTTACTTGTTTTAACTATCTGAAATCAAACCCAAGAATGAATGTTATGAAATTGTAAATAAACATTTTATATCAAGGACTTTCTATAATCTATGATAAAACTGATTCTTGAATTTTAGAACAATACATATTGAAATTCATAAAAAAAAAGATATTGGTATATCTTTTTTCGAGATTTTATTTTACAAAAGTGAGTAAATAAAATGGTTTAATGATTAGAAAATATGAAATGTGAACACTTTGTTAGATAACATAAAGACACATAAAGAAAACCACAAGTTTTCGAAAAAAAATGTAGGTCTCTACCCTGGAAATTGATTTGTCAACCAAAGTTGTGTTTTAAACAAATTAAGGGCAATTCGGATTAAGTTGGTAAACGATTAATTATGTTTAGGTATTTAGAAACTTTTGTTTTATTAGTTCTTTTGGTACTTGATATATTTAAAAGGATTCGTCCCAGAATTTTAAGCTATAAGTTTTTATTTATAAATAATATAGTATAAATTTTAATATGATTATTAATCCATATCACTAAAGTATTTGATTGTGGGAGTTCTGAAAAGATAAACAAAAAAAAAATATTAAAATATATTTATTACAAAATTTATTTCTTCAATCAAAAGACTTTCAATTAAATCAAAAATAAAACAGATAACTCTATATCATATACAGAACCATTAAAACATATTGCAGACAAACTGGTTCCACTTTTATCTAAAACAATAAAAAAAAAAATCCATAAAACTCCACTTTAATGAAACACTTGTTTTAACAATATTTAAATTTTAAAAAATAACAGAGAAAATTTTATTATTGATTCTACAGTTATAGCTAGATTTATGCTGAATATAAACAAACATAAAATTTTAAAGTTGCATTTCATTAAAGATTAACATAAATTGCATGAATTGTTTTAAAAATATAAAAATGCTATATACCTATGTATGTACTATCTAATGTAAATGTAAATGTAAGATACGAGTATATATTTGTTTTTAATCCATACGTTTTCTATCTTTGCCTTGCCTTATAGAGAATTATGCTATTATATAGTTTTTAAAAATGTAATTTATGCTAGTTAGAAAGAATTTTATTACATTATTGCTTATTCTGTTTTCTGTCAAAACTTCGCATGGGTAAAGAATTTTACTTATATGTATTGCTTCTACGTACATTGTAAATACATCTTTATGATGCTTAAGCTAGAAAATCTTAACTAGAAAATATATTTTCACAAGAAGTATTCACATTATATTATACGACATAGACGTGTTTGTGCTGCGATTGTTCAGAATGTTTCAAACTAAATTTTTGATATACAGTTTTAAAAAAAAGTAGCTAACTACCTTGCCTACGTTTTTTCAAATTAAAAATATTAAAAAATCTATGGTTTTATTGAAAGTATCGTAATTAGGTCAGGAAAAGGAAAACATACAAAAGAATCCTTTACCTTATAATTTTGATAAGGAAACAAAATTTTATACCATTTTAAAATAGCACTTACATAATTTATATAATTATATGTTTAATTGTATGTTTCCCAAAAAGAATGGGTTAATGAATCCTTTTCTCATGTTTCCTTTTTCTTATTATTTTTTTTTTTTCGAGAGGAAATTAACAGCACTTTTCAAAAAATTTCGTGAGAGCTGTATGTAACAAGCCTTTTTAACATGAAAATACAGTGTATTTAATCTAAACTTACAATGAAAAATCTATCACGAAGACCGTAGTAATAAGTTGAAATATTTTACAGTTAGTGTTATACAGGTTTTGAAATAGTTGGTTCTGATAATGTTAATTTTTTTTTTAAATAACTTTTGCTAGTTTCACATTTATCATGTTGTATTACGAAGCATATATTTTGATTTCCATTTCCATTCTTCAATCTTACGTCTTTAGAAACTTAAAGTCAAAGAATTTTGGAGTTCATTCTTGTCTTTCTTCGTAATAACTTGGAATTGTTTTTTCAAGAATTTATTATAAATTTTTTAAAACCAAAAAGAAATAGCTTCTGTTATTTATAAAGCTACTATTGAATATTGAGATCTTAGAAATTACATTTTTATTTAATAAAAATTTGGTTTGAAATTAATCAACATTATCTTTAATGATTACACCGCAGAATTGCAATTCAACACATTGTAAAAATAACCAAAATTTTTTAAATAAAATTCATTTCCTATTATTCTAGTTAGAAGGAAAAAATAAATAATGAATACTTTGTGTGGTATCCATAGAATTCCGGAATTTAAATACTTTCCTTCATGAATTTTCATGCAAATTGGGTTTTATTTTTTATTCATTTTAAATACTCTAATTACCTCAACTTTTCCTATACACAATACATATTAATACATATAATTATCTATATTTAAAGTTTTAAAAAAAAAAAAAAAAAATTGGCATAATGTTCAATTGTATAATACTTGATGTATGTTGTATAGTAATATTTTTGTCTGTTATGCTTTTTATAGAATTTCAATAGATGTTAAAATATATTTCTGACGTTAAATATATAATTTTTAATTTTTTACTGTAGAGTTGTATAGATTAGGTCTAGCTGAGGTATAGTGTTGAAAAGTTTAAAGTCATCATTCGACAAACAATTAGCCATATTAATAACTCATTTTGGGGTTCGTATTTCTAATACAAATTGTTTGAATTTAATTTATAATGGAAATATAGGCTATAAAAATTCACTTTATTATTAGATTTTATGTTACTATAGAATAAAAATAAAAACATTCGATTGATTTCGACTTTTACAAAAAAAAAAACAATTTTATTACATTTTCTTTCTCGCCAAAAAAAAAAAAATATTCATTCTAAAAAAAAAAAATTTTACATAATAAAATCATAATTTAAATAAAAACAACAATAATCTATTAATATAGTTAATAGGAAACGAAAAGGTGAATGAATGAATTTTATGCTCATTTAATAAAAATCTGAAAATTACTACATAAGTGTAGGCAAAATAAGTGCAGAATATTTTTCTGTTCCCACCTCCCTGCAATGAAAAAAAAAGCCGTATTTAAGTACATAATGCAAGAAAATAACACATTTAGTTAATATCATTCTCACAAAATTTGTAGCTGATTCTTCTCCAATAATAAAGAGATAATATGCCAAAATATGATCATTGATAAATAAAATAATATGACATTCAATGCTGATTTTAATCAATTTATATAAGTTGAGTTATCAATAATTAAAATTACAATTTTACATAATTAATGCTAATATTTTTGTTTTGTGTCCTTGCCCTTAGAATTACAATACATACATCACGTTATGTTTCATTTTATGTTTTATTATATCGTCAACTGAATCAATACTTGTCGTATGTTAAAGAAGAATTCCTTAACATACGACAAGTATTGATTCAGTTGACGATTATATGTACATATATAACTATGAAACACTGCTACTACTTACTGTATCTAATTAATGAAATGATTAATGAACTCTTTTTTTTTTTTTTTACAAATATTGAACAAACGAATTTATTTGCACATTAAAATTATATTTTCATATTTTTTTTATCATGTCTGATGTCTGTCCAAAAAAAAATTATCAAAACCCACGCATAAAAATATCAATTCACACATATAATACACACTACACCGAGATAAGATTTCAATGTAATGTGGAAAGTAGGTACTATAAATTTTCATAATTGTTTCAGTTCAAACTAAAATTAAATTGATTTTTAATTTGAACAAAAATAAAATTAGATAATTTATTATTTTCAATTCGTATGAAATGTTAATATTTATAATATTAAGTAAATTGTTATTATTGTTTTTGGTATCATATTGACTTCTTATAGTAAACTGGTTACGATTGCACAGTCAAATCCGTGGATAAATATGTAAGTTTTTTTCGAAGTTAAGTGGTTTGGCAAGTCAAAAAAAAATTGAGGAGTAGAATTATAATTACAATTTATAATAAATCCTTAATTAAAATGATCAGGTATTGCTTGCATTTGTTGTATCTGTTTCATACTTGTTTAGTAAATATCTTGTACATACTTATTCAAAATTAAGATATATGTAACATTTACTTCCCAAAGATACATTAGTTTGCTCTAAATTCAATACATACAACATACATTACCCAATCATACAAAATTTGTCTCTAGACGGTCATATTACTGGCATGGGACTCAAGTCACAAGACCTAAAAGTTCTAAAAAGACTTCTGCGAAACGTCATCTGGAAGTTGCCACGACCGCCCGTGCACCGCTTTTCTCATTTTGTAAACTTTAAGTAAAACATGAGAAAATTATAAAATTTTGAAAATAAACAATATACATACCTACTATTTCTAAATATATTATCTATTAAGCTTCTTGTAATTTTTGTAAAGCTTTTAATTGGAATTATCGGCATTGCATGATTGCTTGTTAAAAATATTGACACACCTATACAATAGATAAACATTTTATAAGTGTAAAATAACGTCTAACAATAAACATATAATGTATAAAGTATATATGTATGTATTTCGTTTAATTTTTCACTAGGATTACCAATTTGATAAAATTTTTATTAAATTTGACCCAATGTTAGTTCAGTCTTATGCTAGAGATAGAGTCGACGTAATTCACGCGCGTGTACGCACGTAAAAAATCAAATTGTATGAAAATGTATGAGGCCGGCTATACGCAACGACGTAAAACGTAGCTTACGCGCGTAAAAGTTGAAATATTTTAACTTTCCCAGTATTTTACGCCGTACATTGTGGAAATCATTTGTTTATAATTGTGTTGTTTATTTTGTTGTAATTAGAAAAAAAAATTGTGTTGTTTATTTTGTTGTATTTAGAAAAAAAAAAATTTTACAAACAAATAATTATTTAATAAAATAAAAAAGTTCATAAATATAATTATATTCAAAAATAAAAATTAAATAATTATTTATTGCAAATTTATTAAAATTTTTTATGTTTTATTAAGTTATAAATAAATTAAAAAGCATTATAAAAATATTACAAACAGAATATTTTTATAATGCTTTTTAATTTATTTATAACTTAATAAAACATAAAAAATTTTAATAAATTTGCAATAAATAATTATTTAATTTTTATTTTTGAATATAATTATATTTATGAACTTTTTTATTTTATTAAATACAATAATTAAAAACTAAAAGATAATAATTAAAAACTAAAATTACTTAAAAAAAATTTTAAAGAAAAAATAATAATTAAAATAAAAATTGGATGACATTTTTCTCTTTTGTTTTTCGCATGTGAACGGCGTTGAGCATAACAGGTAAAAAACACAGGTTTTTTTTATTTTTTTTACGCGCGCATACGCGCGTGAATTACGTCGACTCTATCTCTAGCATTAACATATACAGCTTAATTGTATTTTTTTAAGGATAATGGACCACATAATGTACATGTGCCGGCTAAAATGTAAATTTCTGTCGAAATTTACTTATAATAAAAAATGTTTTATGATTGACGTCTATTATTTACATTTCTGGTTTGAGAATTTATATTCTTTTATCATAGTTTTTTTTTAACATTTAATTGCAACATTAAAATCATAACTGTATTATTTGTATACGAATAGCCATCACAAATAATATTAAATTGAAATCTTTTATTGGCTCTTAAAATATTTATGTTTCCATTATATGAATTAGTTTAAATATATGTACAGTATATAATTTATTATATATAAATATATGGCGTGACAGTCTCATTATCACGATTATGTTTAATTTAAGAAACGCAACAATAAAAAACTACAAAATAGTTTAAAATATTATTTGAATACAATTTCTTTAATAAAAATTCTAATATTTACATGACCTAAATAGGTATAATTACATAACAAACATTTTGATTAGCATTATGTAATATAAAAAATGTTAAGTTTATTCTCAAATATTTTATTTACTTTTCTTATTTGTAAGGGAAACAAAATTTCAATGTGTAAACAAATTATCTTCTCGAAACAACAATAAGCAGATTGAATTATTCAAATAATATATAGGAATGTTCTCTCACATTCTACTTGCAATTTTCTTTTAACGCTTTTTTTTGTAATAAAGTGTTAGACTCAGAACTCGTAAGAGTAAAAGAATAATTTATATAAAACCGTCCTGTCAATAGACGCTATTTACGTTAGCTTACATTATCTCATTCCGTCCGATTAGCATAATCACCTTTAATATATCATTGAAATATGTATGATAGTAAAAAAATATTCTCTAGGCAATAAAAAACATAGTGCAGTGACCAAATTTCATGATTAAGCGTAGTTAAATGTATCTGGCAAGATATTATTAACAAACATTCATACCAATGATAACATCCTCTGCTCACTGGTTACATAATAAAAATTAGTTGGTAAAAATTTAATTTAAAGTGACAATTCACTTACGGTTATTATACTTTCATTTTCTAGAAGCCCTCAAGATATTATGTTTATTAAACTGTTTGTATAAACATAAAAAGGTCGTTGACAGAAACATTATTTTATACGAAAAACTAAAAGTATCTATTAAATACATATAATGTAAAAATTATAGTAATTTTATAACTTTTGTTTTTATAGCTTAATGAATTAGTTAACATACAATTGATAACCGCAAAAAAACTTTTTTTTTTTTTCATTATAACTTCAAAACTTAATATCGGTGATTACAGATTATATACATATCTACTCAAGTTATAACTAAATCGCGTGAGTTCCTAGAAATGTCATACAGATGATCACACATAATTTCGTGAAACTCAACTTTTCGACGCAGGCATTCACATTTGATATCATTTGATATCATTATAAAATAAATCTCATCAGACCAAACTATTTCTCAAATATTTTCTAACGAGTATTATTTTTTTTTGTCAAAACTCTTCTTCTATTCTACAAAAATGTATTACAATAAAAAAATAATAATTTTCTTAAAAACAAATTTACCAAAATTAAAATAATAAAATTGCGGGAATATATGAAACACACACAAAAAAGAACTGAGTTATTTTTTATTTCTTTGGCATGTGATTGCTGTTAAATTTTGGTTATGTTTCAGATTTAATGTAGCAGATTATTATTTTTATTTTATTTCTGCACTTTTTGTGTGCATAAAACAAAATCTCGAAAGATGAAAATCTTTCAAAAATATTTGATTATAAATTTCAATTAGTAAAAACAAAATCGCAAATCCAAGAATAAAAAACGGAAGGAAATCACCAGAAATATAATAAAAACATTAAAATTTGAAAATACAATTGTGGTTTAAGCTCAGCAAGTAATACATAAATTACTCCAATGCCATCCAAAAAGTAATTACGTAAGTTGTCAAACCGAAGATAGCTCACTCATGAATTTAACTGAAATGATTTATTTGTTTAATTTCAATATATTTATTTTAAGTTTTATTTTTAAAAGAGCTTGGTATCCTTTCGAGTTTTTATTTTAAAGAATTTTAGTTTTCAGTGTTATGCACCCAACACCCTCAAATTGTAATTTCAAATCCATTAAAGAAATTAATTCCATTTTATAACGCGCATCAGAATATCTGAGATACATATATATATGATATCAAAAATTTTATGAATTTGCACTAATTGAATTTAATTGTAACTCTTTTTTTATGATAATCTTTTTATATTGAGTGGGAAGTTGTTTTTTTGTTTTGTTTTTGTAAACATTTCGTTTATTGAAATGTCTTGAAACAAAATATTGAAAATTTCTTGATTTTAAGTATTATAATAACATTTAGTAAAATAGTGACATTAACAGTTGCTGGTCCATAACAATTAGTCAGATCAAGTATAATGTGTTTTTCTAGGGTTATATATTGATAAGTACAAGCATATGTGTAGTAAATAGTCTTAGACAATTCCGTTCACGTTTATAAAACATGATGATTTTCCAATACGCAAGCCCTTCTCATCAAATTTGAATTTAATTAATTAAATAAAATTAATTTAAATATGCAACCAAAAAGCCAATAAAATTAAAATATTAAATCTTATAAATAAATTATTTATGGCACCATTTAAGACAAATTCATATATTACTATGAGAAAACAATATAGCAGTTAAGATTTCAAAAATTTTATTATCACAGTAATTTCACAATATTGTTTACGTTTCTTAAAAGAGTACTTAAAAATTTATGTTATTATATTATTGCAATTTACACTAAACATAAAATATGAGTCATTATTTTTATATGTAATATTTTTGCGAATAAATTCTTTAAAATAAGAACAAAAATAATACAGACAATTTTATTGTGAATATATAATTTTCAAAGTTGTATTAGTTAAGATTGATCTTAAAAAGAAGTTTATTTTTGTTTTGTAAATCTGTAACAAAAAAAATTATGAAACATGTCTATAATTAAATAATATAGTAAATAAATGGTGGGTAAGGTATACTCTATGTTTATTATATTATATAATTATACATATATATATTTTATTTTAAATTATAGAACAAGTCTCATTGCGATTTTGAAATTCTTCCTACTCTTATTTTCCATTAAAATTTTATAAAAATAATGAATGACTTTTAACGTTTTAACTAAAAACTATAGGATAGGAACTATAAAGTGTTTATCTATAAATAAATCAATATTTTTCAAGATAAACACTACAGTTCATTCATACTTATTATTGTACAAATCAAGTCATATTTTTTTGTATTTATTTAGTTAATTTTTCAGTATTTTTGTTATTTTTATGTAGGTAAATAAAGAGTTCATTAAGAAGCTCTTTTCACTGCTCAACAGAGTAAACATGAGAGTTTATAGGAATTTAAACGATCAGATTTATGAGAAAATATTTAAAAACAATATATGCCTAAGCAAAAGAAGTTAAGCTACAATTTTGTTATTTCTAGACGAATTCTTTTACTTAAGCTTGCCTAGTTAAAGTAATACAGCACCCCTTATATAACCGAAATAAACTATAACCACAACATTATTAAAATGTTGGCACTTTAATGATCTCTTTAAATTTTTCATAACATTTTTTTACAAAAAAAAGAAAAAAGAAAGCATAACAAGTAAATTTTCAGTTCTTTTTCTTTTTATACTCAACTTTTTATAAAAAAAAAAACTCTTCCATCATTCATTGTATTGTAATTGATTTTAAAAAGTTCATTCTTCTTCTCTCTGTATAAATGAACTTTGATGTTTTTCCATTTAATCAAATTTTCCCCTTTTGATAAAAGAAAATACAAACATTTTTTAACAACCATTAGCAAAAATAAAATTCCAAAAGTTTTATCATGCGAAACAATTCAATCCAAAATCAATTTATTTCATGAAAATATATAAATTTTATGATTAAGTTAGGTTTAGTTAAATTTAAAATCAAAAAGCTTCCGCTATGAAAATTGATTTCAAACAAAATTGTATGTGAAACAAATTAATTTAATTGTTTGTTTAACATAAAATATCAAATTCATAAATTTATTTTCAATAGACTTTTAATCCTAAATTAATTAATAATATAAAAGTAAGTAAAACTTTACAAGATTTCTGTACAGTAAAAGCCAATTCTGTTTTGCACATATTTCGGGCAATGGGACAGGCTCCCCATTTGATAAATCGATTTTCCTACAAATTGTGGTAATCTCTATATCACTAACCCATTGAAATGTTTTGCAATGGAACCCATAATGCTAGTCATTTGTTGTTATCTCCATCAATTTCTTTTGTATATTTTTTATCAGTATAATCGTACCAACAAACGCTTTCCAGAAAAACATTTGTTTTTTTGAACTTTCAATTAACTATTTTAATTTTTCCAATAAAGGAACTTTTATATACACCCATAGTTTTATTTTATTATTGACTTTATAACTTTAACAAAATTTATGCATTTCCACGCTGATAAAATTTGTGAAAATTAAAATAAAAGAAAATTAAAATAAAAGAAAATTAAAAATTGGTTTTTATCCAAAAACTTTTACTTTACATACTTCTTAACTTTTTAAGTTAAATTTTTAAGTTAAATTAAATTTCTCGATACTTAATAACAAAAGGACAGGGAGTGCAAACCCAATATTTCTCTTTTTTCATTTCAAAAAAAATTGTTTCCAAAAACAAAATAATGAGAAATTAATGAATTTATTATTATGAACTCTAATGAGATTCCCCAAATTTCCAAATCATACAATAATCATAAAATAATTTCGAAGAAATCATCGATCGTTAGAAACTTCTTATTGGTTTCAACTTCAACCTTATCACTTTTAATAACTTTTAAAACATTCTGTACGACCAACAAAGTCAACACGGTGAAAATATAAAAAAGAACACAAAATGTTAAAATTAATAAAAAAAAGTTTGATATTACATAATTGAATTTTAATGAATTTATTTAATTCAAAATTTATGCGCTTTTAAAATTTATATCGATAGAAGGGAAAATACTTTGCACTTTATATATATTAAACTATATTGTGTTATATATTTTTTTAAAGACGAAATGCGTTATTATCCATTTTTTGTGGTATATACTCTCATGCTCCAATGATTTTCAATAAAACTTTTATTTAAAAAAAAAAATTATTGGATGCGGTTACAACATAATCAGTAAATTTTCAGTCAATGACAAGCATGAAATTTAGTTTTTCTTCTGAATATGTAGTAAAAAAAAAAATTCCATAAAATAAACTTTCTTTTCAATAGAATTTTTTGTATGGTAGCAGCAACATTAAAAATCCTCGTACGAATATAAATTTTGTCAAACTAAAGATATGTTTTTGTATATAATTTTATATATGCATATAATATATGATGCATTTGTGCTTGTTCTTCTAAACTTGTGGTTTTTTTTATTCAATAGTTTATTAAGCAGTTTATATTGAGTATACACAGCACAAACCAATGAATAAAATTTTTAACTTTTTAAAAATTATTTGTCTTAATTTTTACTGAAAGTTTCCGTAAATCGAAATCGGGATATGCGGTTTTCGCTTGCACTAACGCTTATAATAGAATTTAAAACTTTATAGGTTCGAAAATAATCTAATATCATCTGCATGGTATTAGATTATTTTCAAACCGAATACCGAAACTTGGATCCAAGAGTAAACAATAATATAATTTAGTTTCTCATAAGAATGCACACTATTTTTATAAGTTTTGCTAAATGGTTTATAAAAGTTATTTTCTGTCTAAATTTTTTCTGCACATTTTTTTTCAAATATACATATAAACTATGAAAGCATTTTTTTTAATTGAATGAGTGCCATTTAATTACATTATTGATTACCATATGTTATAGTCCATTTTATGCGAAATTTTCATGGTTATTTAAAAAAAACGTTAAAACGTTTTTTTTTTTTTGTTAAAACGAAGTTAATTTTTGCAAACAAAAAGTTAATAAAAAAATTTGGTCTTAATTGGTTTTCGCTTGAACAAAAATTCGACTAGGTGTATTGTGGTTAAAAAGAATTCAACGAGTTGTAAGCGCCTTTATATATTCTTTTCATTTACGAATTTATACTATTTAAATTTACCTTTTGGGAGTAGTTGTGTTCAGGAATGTCCTTCAATTGAATTTAATTTTCTCTTTATTATGCATACAAAATTAATTAAATTCGGAATTTATAATTTCTAATAATTCCACAAATAAAGTTAACACATCAAAGCAACGATATTTCTCGTTGTATTAATAAGTCACATTTTGCTTTCACGTTTATAATTTTAGAGTTGGCTTTTCTATCTAGTATTTATTGTGAACCAAATTAATTTTGGCAATAGAAGAAAACACCATAAATTTTTGCATTACAACACCATGTATACTCTTGTACATGTAATGAAAAATACAAAAGTTTGTAATAATCTAATATTGAAAACACCAATTATAAATGTACATTATTGTCTTTGCCTTTTTTACAAATTTATTTTCAATTTCTTTTTTTTACAATTAAATAAAAATTATGCACATATGGTTGCATTTTGATAACATGTAAATTTTGCTATTGCATCACAATTAAATTTTATTTAATTAAATATGCGTGAAATTGATTTTAACTATAGCTAAACGATTTAAATTTATTGGAATATAAAAGAGTGAGAACTATAATTATCCGCAGTTCTGTAGTGACCGAAGAATGGAATGATATATTATAAAACACAGCTTATCAAAATTATATTGATGTTCTATTATCATTATAATTAATTTATTTATTAAAACCACAAAATTTGGTTAGATAATATAAATAAATAAATAAATATATAAATGTGATGTTTCGAGCTTTGTAAAATTATTCTATTATATTCCGTGTGTTTGAATTCTTAAACGTACGTTCTAGGTACATATACAAAAAAAAGAATTCATCAAGCTATGTAATTAGAAAACTATTTACTTCCATTTTTAATTCAAAAAGTTATTGTTAAAAATACTTAAAGTGAAATTATATTATTTTATTCGTAGAAGTATACTAATTAAATCTTTGTTCCTAACAAAAGTCTTATAATAACAGATTTACTTGAAAATTACCTTTACGATCATTTTTAAAGTACAAAATGTGGAGGAGCATGAATCCATTGAAGTTCAAAGCACATCACATTTTCTTATTCATGAATATATTTGAAAAAAAAAGTCTAATATACCTTAATTTTGGTAGAATATTGTAAATCATATGAAACAAAATATTTTAATATAAATTTTTACTGTGATAAGTTTATTTAATTATGCATTTCCATATCCTTGTTTCTTAAAGAAAAAATTTGTTTCACAAATTATCATAAAGCAAAAACATCAAGAAAAATTATTCAACCCAAAATACAAAAAAAAATTTATGAATGAAAAATTTTACATCTTAAGGAAATATCCATTAAGATTTCCTCAAAAATAAAAAATAAAAACTTTAAATAAGTTTTTTCAAGCAAAAAGGTAAAGAAAGGTAAAGGATAAGCAATAAATTTAAAGGAAAAATTATAACTATAGGGTATTAACAAGAAAAATGTATTAAACAAACCATAACCATTAACCATTTTCATTCTTTTTCTTTTTTTACCGAATTTAAAATTTTACAAAAATGCTTTAACAGATAATTTTAGTACAAACTTAAAATGATTTAGAAAATATTTTACTTTTCTCTAAAATTAATTTTAATGTTAATCATTTTAGATTAAATAAAAGTTTTTTATATAGAATGCAAAATGTGTAGCTTATACGTAGATGGGTTGGCGGAAGATACGTACAAAAATTTAAAAATACATATCTGTATAGTTAATAAAATAAATATATTTAAATTTAAAATAAATGTGTTGTTTTCTTTAATTTAATTAACTCTTTTTTTTTTAATTTTCCCTATAAATAAATGTTACTCATTTGGAAAATTATTCATTAACGCACTCAAGTCACGTTGTATATGTTCAAAGTTTTATAAAACAACCAAATTTTTAACTTGTTTTAACTCATATACACAAATACATCTATGTAAATCTGAATATTGCTCTTCATCTGATGCCCTTCGTTATGAGTGAAAAGACGGTAAGGACATTGAAAGTGAAATAAGTATACTCATCGTCTTTAAAATAAATGTAGCTTGACATTTTATTTTATGGCTTTAAATCTTTCCAATTAATTTGTAGTCACGTTTTTAATTGTTACTCCCTGCTGTGATTTCATTTTAAATAATAATATTCCTTTTTCTAGAATATTTAATATGTATACCTTACATTGAGTAAATATTCTGTTAAAAAAGTTATGTTAATGTTATCACTTCAAATTTACAACTATTATAGTCAAAGTGTTATTAAAATCACCCTACTCAATTATAAGTAAGCTGTTAATAGTTTGCTGTTAATATATTATTTCGTTGCGAGTTTCAGAGCTCACATAAGACGCCCAGAATAATTTCCAAAAATTAAATACATATTTTACTATCCTAAGCCTTAAATTAAATTGAGTTGAAATGAAAATTTATATTAATAATATATTTTCAAAAATTTTACAGTACAAGGCTTAGTCTTAATTTGTATATTGCGTTTCGCAAAAATATTGCAATGTTGTTTTTTTTATGAAATAGTTTTTTAAATATTCTTCGATGTTATAATTTTGTTTTTGTTTACATAATCTTTTATCATAAATTGACATTAAGAACTATATATGTATCTAAACTCTAAATAGATAGATCTATCTATCTATTTAGAGTTTTCATGATTTTTCATTGTTCCCAATTTTTTTTATTTTAAAATTTGCAATGTTGTTATATTGCTTCTTGAATCGACATAAATCGTACTTAACATGTTATGAGTTTATTTTAAATATTTTTGTACATAACAGACAGGAAGAAAAAAGCACGTGATGAAATGTTAAATGTAAGGTGCTTAAAAAAATATTGTTTTTTCTTTTATTTAAAGTATTCTTGTACAATTTTTTTTTTTTTCATTAATACCTTTTCGTTGTTGAATTGGCTCTTCAAAAAATAAAAATTTTCTGTAAAATTGTAAATACATTATTCATCAAAAAATGAATTGAAGTGTTCATGTTCTTCTGGCTGACTTTTTTTTTAAACATTTGATAAAATTTTATTTTAACAAGGTATTTTTTCCCTCCAAAATCACAATGTAGGGCTTGTTTCTTGCGGTTTTGGTGAACTTTTTTCTTACACTTAGTTCAACATTTGGGATTAGTACATTTGATCTGAATTGACAGATTGCGAGATATATGTATTACAATTTTGAGAAAGACTTGAATCGATCTTCATGTAAAAAAGAAAACGAAAATAATCGGAATCTATTTATAAAAATTGTAATGTATATTACTAAATTTAACCTCAGCTTTTTTTTTCTACGTATATATTTTGGGGTGAATAAATTAAATTAAAATACAATTAATAAAATTGAAAGTTGCATAAATGTGCACTTATAATAAATACTTATAATTCAATGTAAAAAAGAGAACAAAAGGCAAATAAAATTTAATTCTGCTATAGAGACATTGTAGTTAAAAATAAATAGGAAAAAGAATGTCATAAATGAAAATTTTCTGTGAGCATGTCAATTATTTAACATAACATATATAATTGAAAATATGTCAATTTCGTATTCCTACAAAATTCTGCATGGCTTAGTTATTTCTTGTGTGGTGATAATATTGGTGTGGTGATAATATTGGTGTGGTGATAATATTGGTGTGGTGATAATCGCAGTCTTAAGTGAAATAAAAATTTTTTACAACAATAATTAGATAGTTTATTCTTCCGTATTTTCTTTTTCAAGAAAACTAAATGAAAAAAAAACTAGGCAATAAATCATTTTTTAATTATATAACATTTTTTGCCTTTTTAGTTTCAGTTCAATAGGTTTACGAAACAATGTTTGACCTACAACAATATTCCCTCAAGCTGTTTTAAATTTTAAAAGCTACGAAGTGAATTTTTGTACAAATTCTATACAAAGTTGTTCTAATTTATTTATTTGAGTTAAAAGTTCGACACAAATAAAAAAGAATTAAAAACGGAAATTACAAGATATAATACTAAAAAATATGGTACGTCATAATTGTAATTCATAAATTTTATATTTTTTTATAAATTTAATTCCTTTTTGCCTTTTGCCACCAGATAGATTTCAAGTAGTTTTTTTTCATAATTTTTAAAACTAAAAAGAAATACATAGTATGATATTATGATATGAAAATGGCGCGGCACATAAGAAATATTAATAAAGGGTATAATTTGGCTCAGGGGCACAATTGAAACTATTAAATGAGGTTAGAAAATAAAATGTTATAATATTAAATAAAATGTTTTATATTTCATTTTCTTTACTTAGAAAAAAAAAATCTGCTATACAATTAATGGAGTTCCTGTATGAATATTATTCTTTGAAGCCATATATTAATATAAATTTTCAAATAATTTTCATTTTTCTCTTATGAAAATATACACAGCAAATAATATAAAATGGATAATGTTATTTGAATCAGCTTCTGAAATATTATTTATAAAAGAAGTGTATTTATTTCCTGTGACAAAGTGAATAACGAGTATTTGTTTAATTTAACTTTAGATTAACAAATATTTACAAAATTAACATTCCCTTCCCACTCTCACAAAATAATTATTTATATCACATTAGATGAAAAAAGATGGGAAATTTAAAAATGACTCAAATGTTTTTTATTTCTGACTCAAAATATTTCATTTCTATAATTGTGAAAAATACACAAGTATTTATAAATATATATATTTTCTTTTAGAATCCAAGAAATAAACTTTTATACCCAAACACAATAATAAATAAAAAAACAGTGAACTTTAGAAACATAATAATAAATAAGATTTTATTTTTTCTATTCATTTTATATTAATTTGTTCTAACTGTAAAATGTTTGGGGGTAAAAATTATAGTTGAAGAATCAAAATTTTTTGCAGAAAAAATTAATTCTTACATTATTCACTACGGTGTTTATAGAGTTACAAATGACTAACACATTAAACTTGGGTATTTCCGTTTATAATAAATTTTCTTAAAAGGGGAAAACTTAGGAGCTTTGAACATACATATTAACAAAAAATGTTTTTCTGTTTTTTGGCTAATATTTTCCATACTCAATCTACTTGACAGTTTGCACCTTAAATTTATGCATCAAAACTACATATTTAGCAACGATAAAATAATTGATTCAGATCAGATATATGGACATTTATTAGATTTCGGATTAGCAAAAGAAAAACAAAAAAAAAAATTTTCCTTGAAGAATTAGTTTCCCAATACTAAAATCAAGATTTTTTGAGATCTTGAAGCTGACACTGAGATGACAAAGCTTAATAAATATCTTAATATATTGTGAATTAAAATTCTACCTTTATTATTTGAAGCTAATTTTACAAAAAAAAAATATCAGGCACAGAATAAAAAAAAAATTATTAAATAATTTCTACTGCTAGAGATAATTGGCTTGGTGAAAGAGAAATAAAATAATGAGCCATTAATAACATGTTGAAAGGATTCCACGATTTTATGATTAAGAATGTGATTTATGTTCTCGACAATATAAAACACTATAATAACATTAAAATCATATATTTTTTTTGGGTGTGGTATTATGAAAAAATAGAATTTATAAATAGCTGAAAGAAACTAAAATAAATAATAATATTAGAATTAATTTATTGGATATAGTGATACGCTGTTTGAA
Source organism: Hybos culiciformis (assembly GCA_964007475.1). Taxonomy (NCBI): domain Eukaryota; kingdom Metazoa; phylum Arthropoda; class Insecta; order Diptera; family Hybotidae; genus Hybos; species Hybos culiciformis. The sequence goes on from OZ023274.1 coordinate 76,482,602, forward strand.
AATGTAAAAATATATTAGAAAAATTCAAGGCATTTATTTTTATGCAAACATTTTCAATTGGGTGGATTTTGCTCGAAACAAGATATCTGTATTTAATTCTTGTTAAGTAATTATATAATATTGATTAGAATTTTATGAAAATTAACTCGATGTAAGCATTGCTGTGAACTATTGACATTACAGAGAAGTACAAAAGTAGAAATTTGTTATTTTATATCAATAATAGTTAAATTAAATTTATAATTTTAGAAATAAAATGAAATATAAATGAAATATAAATGTTGTCTGTATAGTCTAATATTCTTAAAAATAGTAATAAAACATTTATGTCACACTCATTTAATTGACTGGAGCGACTTATTTCTTTGCTTTCTGTAATAATCTTAATTATATTTGTTTTATTAAGCTTAATAAAAGTTTCTAATCTATAATGTTGTATGTTGTTTTTATTTAATTAAAGTGGTAAATAAGTAAACAAAAAACTTTCTTAATATAACCAAATATTTATTTTTTTGTGGGTGGCGTCAGACTGGCTGTTCTTCATATTTAAATTTCAATATTGATAAAAAAAATTGAATATGTTTTAAAATTTTATTGGACAAAATATTTACGTAATATTTATTATTTTCCATAATAAATTTTATTATATTTATTATTTCCATAATAAATTTTATTCGTTTTTAGTATTGTAGGAATTATATATTTTCATTTTCAGGAGCTGGTTCAGCGGAAAAAGAATCCCAGTGGAATGATTATCAAACTCACAATAATATTACATTAACTTGAACCCAATTCTTGCTTTCTATTAGAAGAAAATTAGAAAAATACCTTAAATTAAATTTAATCATGTATTTCCTGTCAATAATAACATTAAAAAGGTTTAAAATTTTAAAGCCACTAATTGTGGTTAATTTTGGACAATTATTATTATTAAATTTCTATTCCAAATATACGAACTGGTTTTGGGTTATTCTTGTGTTCTATATATGTACTAAATAAATTCGACTAAAGAAATAATAAAAAAAAATTTTATTTTATACTAGTGAATTGAAATTGAAAGACCTAACTATGACAATAATAATTCAAATAAAAAAATATATATATATATATATATATATATTAATATTTTTCTTTTATTTCTATTCTCGAACATAATAAATTATAGTAAGCAAAAATAATTTTAAACAATAAAACTATTATGTTAGATTGCATAAAATTACCATTTATTATGTAGAATAACATAATTTCTCGAGAAAAAAAATCATTAATAAATCTTATTTTTAGTGCATCTTCATGAAGTTTTTTCATTTCAACATCCGAACACGAAATGAATATTGATAATAAAATTATTTGGTTGAATATGTAATACATAATTAATTCTTCATTGAGCTTACGGTTGAAATTTGTCAATTATTTCACTTATAAATTTCTATAATAATAGGTATTTCATAAATTTATTTTAGAACTTATATGCTGAGGTTTAATAATATTTTTCCGCCTAATGGAATTTTAGGATTACAATTATAATTAAGCCAGATATACATATTCTTCTATCATAAAAAGGTAGAACGAATCATCAATAATAATTTTTAAAATTTCTACATTTAGCCAAAATCTTAATATCTAAATGAAATGGAACTTAAGTTTTTTCGAACCAACAAAAATACTTAAAAATAATAAAATATAGTCAGCATGAAGTTGTTAAGAAGAAAAAAAACGTATTACTTAATATGTTGAAGATATTCAAAGCGAATAGAATAGATCCAGCAGCGGTCATAAGTGAAATAAAAGAAAAATAATAATGGTTTGTTTTTTTTTTTGCTCCTCCAAGCGTTAGCATGAAGACGCCTTTTCAAAATTGTTTGGATGAAATCAATTGAGTCAATTACAATTACTTTTATAACAAAGAAACAAAAAGAAAACAATTACGTTTATATCGTGTGCGTTCGCCGCTATTTGGTTTTTATTACGTTGATGAAGGCATATATGCATATAATATAAATAATGCATAAAATCGATTATCATAAATTTTTATATAAAGTCGAAGTAGTATGCACTGAAATTCCAGAATGAGAGCTGACATGCGAAAAAAACCTTGTTTAGTCGATTACTAAATCTTAAAAAACGCAAACTTTTTATAAATTTCCACTGAACCAATCAAAATAAAAAATTTACCACGATACGTATACCTCAATTTGATATATGAATTGTGATTTTTGAATACAAATTTAATCCTCAAACTAGATAGCGTTTGAGGATTTGCATTATTATATTATACACCATTACAAAAATTGCGCACATTAATTTATTTATTAAAAAAAAACATAATTTTGTATTAGTTTTAAAAATACTATAAACTGTACTATATTTTATATTTTAAAAATTTTAAAAACATTATATTTATTTGTGTTTTCCTTTTTTTTTTATTTTTGTATACAAAATGGGAAAAAAAAGGTCCTTAAACTATGTGAAGTCCTTGGATATTGTATTTGTGTGCCACTATGTGTATTCTCAGATTATAAACAAAAAAACTTTTCAAAAACATACATATATGTGAACTACATATATAATTTTGTTTTGTTTTCAATATTTTGAGAATAGATATTTTTATTTTTGCAAAAATAAAATATTCGTGCAGACAGAATGGGACCTTTTTTATTTATTTTTTTTTTAATTTTCCTATTTCCACTATATAATTTAGTTTTCTTTTCTATGGTTTTTTCAGTAGTTGTTACAATGTATTTTATTAAAAAAAAAAACTTTAAAATCGCATCACACTATACGACTTTAATATCTATATTTAATATTAAATTTTGTATAAGGTGTAATGTGAATTATCTAAAAATTAAGTTGAGGCTTTCAATAGCTTAGAATAGTTAGGTAAATATTGTGTTAAAGTCAAAATATATCTTTATTACTCATTCTACAACTTCATTTTGTAAAAATGTTTTGTGTCTTAATTCTTGTAAGATAGCCAAACGAGAACATGAATTAAGCTAAAATATAATGTGAAATAATTGAAATTTTTAATTAAATTATATTTAAAAAAATTAAATTAATTTTTCAACAAACAATTCATTTTAGATAAATATGTAAATTTAAAAAGATAACTATCATCTGCTTAGTCTACATGTTAAACTTTCGCACATACTTATTTTCTAAAATTGTTATTATTATACTATACTAACGAATTAAAATTGTAGTATTTTGAAAACTACTGGGCTGTAATAATATAAATTTGTTCTATTTATGGAAAATAGAACTCGTTCGTTTTAATTTTATAAACAAACGTTGTAAAAAGAAATTATGAATAAAAAGGCAAAGTGAAAATGTCATTCTCTTAACTTATTATTCTCATTTTAATTTCATTTTGATTTCATTTTAAACAATGAACTTTATGTATAAGGATTCATTAATTCAATTCTTATTTGTGTTGTGTTTAGTATCACAAACAAAATATAACTTTATAACAGACTCACAAAAGTAAAAATTTTGCATTCAAAAAAAAAAAAAGAAGGAAATTGGCTCCATTTTCATAGTTATTTTGTTTATACTCAAAATATATGATGTATTCTCTTCTGCGTTTTCGTTTTATTTAAAAAAAATTTAATACTAAGTGACGTCGAGAGATACATATAAAGTTATATTAATAGCAAAGAATAAGAATATATAGAAAGAACAGAACTGATTTCCTTTGTAAATGTAGATAAAGCCGGGATGTCGTTAAAACAGAATTAAGCAACAGAAACAGAATCCCATACATTTGAACAGAAATTATTCTGCGACAGAATTTAGCGACAGAAAAATTCATTCTGTCCACAGAATTTGAATAACCTCAAACGAGGTTATTTTCTGTTTCTGTTGCCAGAATGTCGATTGAATTTAATTTAATTTTTTTTTTTTTTACTTTTTTTTGTCTACGTTTTTTGAGTTGTTTTTGTCGGAAAATGGGAAAAAAATTGGCGATATTGCCGTTTACTTGAACCACTCAAAATGTGCTGAAACTTGGAGGGGGAGTACAGGCGGTGCCCAAACTCCCAAAACTGAAATCAGTTCTTGGGGAAAAGGCCCCGTTTCGGAGATAGGGCCCCCAAAGTTTTGATACATTTTTGTATGGAAAAAATTTTTTTTGTGCCCGTTTTGCCCTATTATTAGATAGGTAATAGAGGCGGTCCCTAAAATGTTAAATCCGAGACGGTTTTTGGGGGAAGACACCCATTTCGGAGTTATAGTCCTTCAAAATTTTCATACACTCTTCATACGTTTTTTAAACTACTTCATCTGTTTAAAAAACGTATGAAGTAACGTATGAAAATATCGAAGGGCCATAACTCCGAAATTACGGTTTCCTGCAAAAACCGTCTCGAATTTAACATTTTAAGGTCCGTCTCTATTACCAACCCAAAAATAGGGCAAATCGGGCACAAAAAAAATTTTTCCATACAAAAATGAATGAAACCTTGGGGGGCTCTATCTCAGAAACGGGGCCTTTGCCCCAAGAACTGATTTCAGTTTTGGGAGTTTGGGCCTCTACCCCCCCTCCAAGTTTCAGCCCATTCGGAGTGGTTCAAGGAAAGGGCACTTTAGCCAAAAAATTAAATAATATGTAATAATAAATAATTTTTAAAATCGTAATGGCAAGTAAATCGTTCAATGACAACAATTTTTGTTTTTGTTTTAAAAGCAACAATCTCATGAGATTCTGACCAGAATTTCAGTAGCAGAATAAATTTTTCGGTCGCTGATTCTCGCTGGTTCTGTTCTGTTGCTAAATTCTGTTTTAACGACACCCGGGCTTAAACTATATTTTTAATTTACTATTAGTATCAATTATAATTTATATTTTGAACAAGAGTTTTGACATTGAAATATAATATTATTTTGCATTATTAATAATATTATTATGCATTATTAATACATAATTATATTCTCTTTGACTTTATTCATTTTGTGAGTTCTAAGTTCTAATAAACAAAAATAAAATGAAAATAATATATTTTTTGGGTTTATAATATTAAAAATTTTGCAGATAATAACTTGTTGTGAAATTTAATATATATTATTCTAAAAAGGGATGAAATAAATCATCCAAATAACATAATTTATAATTTTTTTTCCAAAGAAAAATAGCAATGGCGCATTTACGAGAAAACCGTAATAATTTTAATTTTTATTTCTGTCCCTCAATAGATTTAATTTTTTTTTTGCATAAAATTAAAATTAATTAAAATATCGATAAGTAACAGACCGAATAAGTATTTTTTCTTTCAAATATTTAACCAGTTACGTACATATAAACTTGTTAGGCCCTCGAAATTGGTGCGACATTCAAAATATCACAATATCCTATTCGTTTCCAATCTTTTTCTGTCAACCAAAAATAAATAAATATTAATAATCAAACATTATATAATAAAAAAAAAATGTTCAGAACTTTTATTACTTAATTGACATTTTAACCCATCTAAATAAATAAATATGTAGATAAAATAAATATGAAGTATAAATAGAAGTAAAATGCGCCTTCCGTTTTCAGTCTAGAGATTTTTTTTACTTGAAATTATTTTTATTTAAAATAAATGAAAAATTTAAAAAAATAAATTTAATTTTATTATTATTCTTAGAGCGTAGTTTTGGAATTTCGATTGTGGAAAATGAGAAGTTCATTAATTACTTAACCGATATACAAAATAATCTTGACACAACAGTGAATCCGTGTCAGGATTTTAGTAAATATGTGTGCGGAAAATTAGATCATAATAAAACAAAAGATGAATCAATAATTTTCAAATATTTATCAGAGCCGAAAACAAATCTAGAGAAAAAATTTTTTGATTTTTATGATTCATGTAAAAGTGGTTATGATATGAAAAATATATTCAATGAAGTTGATTATTTAAAACCATATATTAATTGGCCATTAGCACCAGCAGCAGATGAGAAAGAAATTGCCAAATTAATAGCAGCAATAAGTTATTTTCCATATAGTAATTTTTGGCTTAGTTTATCAGAATTCCGTCTTGGAGAACTGGTTTTTATATTAAGTCACGATAATATTTATCGTAAATTTGAAAATGCTGAAAGTCTTGGAATAAATATTGACGATAATATCGAAAAAATGTTGAGTTCTATGGAATCTTTTGATGAAAAGATAAAAAATCTGACTATGGAATTAAATTATATACAGACTTATTTTAAAAATATTAATTTACTGAAACAGGAGATTCCATTTTTTGATTGGAATGAATATTTTGAAAAAATTTGCGAAATGTTAGATTTAAAATTGGAGGATATTGAAAAAATGAAATTAAGTGTTCAGGGTATAGAAACGGTTAGAAAATTTTTGCAATTACTTAAAGATACTGATCGTCAAGTTGTAACAAATTATATGATATCAAAATATATTGACTTAAAAACACTTAGCAAACATTGTGAGGAATTAGCAGTAGTAATATTCTCCCCAATTTTGGCTAAAAAATATTCAAAGGAAACTGAGAATCAATTAAATGAATTAAAGAAATTTGTTTTAAGATATCAAGTAGTAAAAACCAAATTGAATGTAGAAGATGACATTGATAGCGTATTAGAAAATATTGTCTTATCAGAAATTAAATTCTTAGAGAATATCGACGAAAATTTTTCAGAAAAACAATTAACTGAAGCATATGAATCGCTTACTATTGACAAAGACCACAAAATCAGAAGTTTGATAAATTTACAACAATTTCTATTTAAAAGAAAGATGAGAAACATTAATAGTAATATGTTTTCAAGCAAGGCCTACCGCAATCTTAATGACATTATAGAAGAATCCAATATTGATAAACCAATATTACATTTTTATGCAACTAAAATAGTACAGCTTTGGGAAACAGCTATAAAAGTTGATAATATATGGGAAAATCAAAATACATCATGTATACCCAAAACTAAAGCTCACGTAATTCCACCGAATTTAGGCTTAATTGATTATTTATCTCATTTTACTGATTCACAAGAAGCCAAAGAACAGGACATTATATTGGAAAGATTGGATTTAAATCATAATAAAGCTTTTTTTTTAGCATTAGCAAGAAATTCATGTGAAATTCACGGAGTTAAGAATAAAATAGATCCCAACTTATTAGATTTTTTTAAATTTAATAAAAATTTTGCTGAAAACTTTGCATGTAAAACTGGCGACGAGTTATTTGATGATACATGTGATATGAATGAAATTGTGGCTGCAGCATTGTCACACAGAAAGTAGTTAAACAAAATGTCATAGATTAAGTCAAAAAAATATGAATTTTAAATTATAAAAATAATTAATACTTTTCAATTGAAAAAAAAAAACATAGAAACAAAAATGATGTTTGGATTTTTTAAAAGAATTCTAATTTATCAATTAAGTTCAATTTTATCTTTTAACGCATCTCAGTAAATATAATGGACCATTCGGTTTCCAGTTTATCATAATTACTTGTTTCAGTTTGTTGATCAGAAAATTTATATTATTTCTATTTAATCAAGCACAAATGTAGCATCTGATCAAGTGTTGTAGTATATTTATCAAGTGTTGCACTATATTAAGTGCCCTTATTATACGTTATCAAGTTTTTATCTACCTATCATCGCTTGTATTACGATTTGTCCAAACAACCATTTATAATTTTCAAATATTGAATGCTTATCATTTCTGGGTGTACCGAACCCACTTTTTTTATTACAAATTTTTGATTTTTAAATAAAACAATAATGAAATAGTTGTTTCGAAAAATAGGACGGCAATCCACGATATATACTACTTTGCTTACTTCAACCACAGACTAATATAACTCTGTAACAGGCTTACATAAATGAATATTTTTCATTCACAAAAAAAAGAAAGTGAATTGGTTTCATTTTCTTGTAATTGTTTGTGTACAATCAGAACACTTAGTGACGTTGAGACAAACATATAAAGATCAATTAATAGCAAAGAATGGGAATATATAAAGGACTGAATTATATGGGTGATGCCAGCCATAAACGTTGCGCAACGCAAACATTTCTTAATATTTTTTAATTTTTGTATGGCAGCTACCAAAATCCAGTAGAGAACCATTGATGCCACTTTGACCCAAATTGGACTAATGCCCACCCAACATTCCCCCATCGGAGGATTTTCGATATCACCCTCGAGGCATATTCAAAATCTTCTTTAACCCTTTCACTGTCCCCATAGTAATATTTTTTGCAACTCCCTACGTCGGACGTACTAAAAATCACATGTGATACACGGAGCAATATTGAAGTTTTTTACTAGTCACACGTTCTGTGCATCATACATGATGCACGTAAAAAAGAGAGACTTTTTTTTGAGATTTGAATTTATTGAATTTATTGATTTTGAATTTATATTTTTGTTTTTCATTAAGTTTTTTGAATAAAGTTAGTGTTATAATTGATTTTTGTAAGTTTTTTTTGTTTGAATAAAGTTTAATTTTTTCTTAAAACAAATGATTTTTCGTCCTATGTATATTCCTAATTTACAGTTTTTCAGTATCCAAACGTTCACTTTTTATAAAACAAAACATTCTCTACACGCTCAACGTCTTAAATGATATTTATTTCACAAGTCTCAATAAAAATTTTATTGAAAAAATAGGCATAATGTGTATCATATATGGCACACTAAGCGTCACGATTAAAACATGTGCGCATCATATGTGATGCACTGGACAGTGAAAGGGTTTTAAAAAAAAATTCAAAATTTTTGTATGGCAGCTATAACATCTAGTAGAGAACCATTAATGCCACTTTGGTCCAAGTTGGACTAAAGCCCACCCTACATTCCCCCATCGGAGGATTTTCGATATCATCCTCGAGGCATATTCAAAATTCTATATAAAAAAAAAATTTGCAAATAATTGTATGGTAGCGATCAATGTTCCCTCTAATTTTTTTAAAAGCTGAGCAAAAATGAACTAGCTTGCGCGCATTATTTGTAATTTATTCTTATTGCGCCCAAATTTAAAAAAAAAATAGTCACAGAAATATAATTTTTTTATTATAATAAAAATAATAGAAACAAAAATAGGTACGAAAATATACCAAAATTTAATTATAAAAAAAAATCTAAAATTCAAATGTTACTTTAAATAATAATATTAAGTATAAAATAATAAAAACAAAACCAATATCTTATTTTAAATTTAAATATTCACGACGATTTATTTGGTTTTTCCAATATAAATAAATTTCATTTAAAACGATATTAGTTCCATCTTAAGTATTTGATTTAATTCACCTGAATAAAATTGAGTAAAAAAATCGTACCTATAGTAGAAACGAAACGATTTTCCAGCAAAAAATTTAAGGCTTATTAATGAAAATTTAAAATTTTATTTGTGAAGCTTCAAATTTTTTAACAAAATAATTTTATTATTGCGCTAAATTTTGTCTGCGCGCAAAATAAATGATCGACGCGCGCAGCTTAGAGGGAACATTGGTAGCGATAGAATGTGCCAACCATAGAATGTAGCGCAACATTTTTTAAACATTTTTGAATTTTTGTATGGCAGCTATCATAGCTATCATACCATTGATGCCTTTTTTGGCCCAAGTTAGACTAAAGCCCACCTAACATTCCCCTATCGGAGAATTTGTGTTTGGATTACTTTGGCGTAAGCAAGATTTTAAATTACCAGAAAGCTACAGCACTGCCTTCAACAGATTGCGATGTACAGAAAGAAAAATCATAAAAGAGAATCTGAATGGTAAATATAATGACGAAATTTTAAATTATATACAAAAAGGTTATGCAAGAAAGCTAACGTTTAATGAAGCAACTAAACGAACACTAAGAACTTGGTTTGTACCACATTTCAATGTCGTGAATCCAAATAAGCCAAATAAATTTCGAATTGTGTTTGATGCGGCTCAAAAAATCAATGGTGTTTCACTCAACTCAGCTTTACTTACCGGACCAGATCTTTACGTTTCAATGTTTGACATATTATTACAATTTCGTTTATATCCAATTGCTGTATGTGCTGACGTAAGGGAAATGTTTCAGCAAATCCGTTTAAGGAAAGAAGATCAAGATTCACAAAGATTTTTATGGAGAAATTGTGATGTATCGAAAGAGTCTGACCAATACGTGTTACAAGTAATGACATTTGATGCCACATGCAGTCCAGCATTAGCTCATGCAATAAAAAATTTTAACGCAAACAAATTTAAAGAAAAATATTCAGTTGCATCTAAAGCAGTTATAGAAAAACATTTTGTTGATAATTATTTGGTTTGTTTGCAAAGATAATCTGTAATCAAGTAAAAGAAATTCATAAAGCAGGGGGCTTCGAGTTGCGAAAGTGGATATCTGATTTACAACCAGTATTACAAGATCTCGCTGAGCCTGATGATAAAATGCTCTAAGAAATATGGATTTGTCTCATGAAAAATATTTTGAAAAAGTACTTGTAATGTTTTGGCAAGTAAATGATGACGTATTTGTTTTAAATTAAATAATCATAAAATACCACCAGAAATTAGAAATTTTAGTAAGGTACAAGCTAAACGAGAATTATTACGAATTGTTATGTTTATTTTTGATCTATTCGGATTTACGGTAATTACATTGTTCAAGCTAAAGTTATATTACAAGAATTATGGATGGAAAGAATAGCCTGGGATGTAGAAATGCCAGAAGCCAGTATCAAAAAATGGGTGATATGGTTTGAAAACATTGTCAAAATTGAAAACATTAGAATACCAAATTTTAATTTACCATCCAAATTTCAAAAACGTCCAAAATATTGAATTACACACGTTCTGTGACGCTTCCGGAACAGCTTACGCAGCAGTTAGCTATTTAAGATTTGTATTAATTGATGGGTCAATTAAGTTATATTCATTGGGTCAAAAACTAAAGTCGCGCCGATTAAGCAGCTAACAGTTCCCAGATAAGAGCTACAAGCAGCGTTGATTGGAAGCCGATTTGCTGAAACTATTTCAATCGCGTTGAATTCAATCAAAATCAATAAAATTATTTTTTGGACAGATTCTAAGACAGTATTAAATTGGATCAGTCCGAATCATAGAATTTATAAACAATGGATAGAAACCAGGATAAGTGAAATACTTGATACAACGACAATAAATCAATGGCGCTACATAAATACATCCCAAAATATGGCCGATGATGCAACGAAATGGGTAAGATTACCCACAGCTGATTATAACAACTGATGGTTCAGAGGTCTGGAATTTTTGAATGAACCAGAAAGTAAATGGACGACAAAAAAGTATGTCAAAGAAGTTGAGCAAGATGAAATTAAAACTATACATAAAATTAATTCTATAAAAGTAGTTAAAGATTTAAACAACAAATTTGAAATTATTGACGCAAAGACATTTTCACAGTATAACAGGCTTTTTAGAACAACAGCATGGTTATTCAAATTATTTTCAAAAGAAAAATGCTCTGAACCATCAGTTAGACATATTAAAAAAGCAGAATTATTTATAATTCAAAAGGCACAGTGGGATGACAAGAAAAACATAATTATAAAATTAAAAGAAGATAAACAACTTGTTAAATCTGATGATCTTAGGGCATTAGTTCCTTTCCTAGATGATAATAATATTATGAGAGTTGATGGCCGTTTAAAAAATGCCCCGGATTTATCTTATGACGTAAAATTCCCGATTATATTACCTCAAACAAGTCATATAACAAAGTTAATAGTAAGATTACAACATAAAGAATTCGGTCATCAGATGCAAGAAGCTATTGTTAATGAATTAAGAAAAAGATATTGGATACCGAAAATCAGAACAGTTGTCAAGTCGGTGAAGAATCATTGTGACAAGTGTCAACTAAGATCAAAAATGCCTATTCCACCTCTCATGGCCAGTTTACCACCTGCCAGAGTTGTTCGAACTGTTAAGCCATTTTGGTATCCATTTTTAGACTATTTTGGTCCATTACAAATTAAAAAAGGGTGTAAACTACATAAGCGATGGTGTGCGTTATACACATGCATGACAACAAGAGCAATCACTTTAGATTTGGTTTATTCCTTGAATTCTGAATCAGCTATAATGAGCATCGAAAATCTTATGTATCGAAGAGGAGCTATCAACACAATGTATAGTGATTGTGTAACAACATTTAAAGGTGCCAGTAAAGAACTTAAACAAGATGAAAATATATTCAACTATGATGAAATCTCACCTAAAATGGCCCTTAAAGGTATTGATTGGAAATTTTCACCACCAGCAAGTCCTCATATGAATGGAGCTGTCGAGCGAATGGTTAGAACTGTGAAAAGTGTTTACAAATATTTATTAGTATCAGACCATCCAACTGAAGACATTTTAAATCATTTATTATACATGACTCAACGTATAGAAAACAGCAGACCAATGAGTTATTCAACCTTTGAGCCAGGTTCAGTTGAATTATTGAGTGCTAATCATTTTCTGATGGGAATTAGTAACGACTTACCAGTGCCAATTAACTCAAGAGGATTTGGCCGTAAGCAATGGGCCTATGTTCAAAAGACGAAAAAGAAATTTTGGAAACGTTTCACAGAAGAATATGTACCAACATTGACCAAAAGAGCTAAATGGCAGCGCAAAGTTCGTCCAATACAAGTTGGTGATTTAGTATTGATTGTAAATGACCACGTACGTCGAAATGAATGGAAAAGAGGCATCATATCAGAAGTTCAGATGGGTATTTAACCAGGCCAGTAGTTAAATTGATAATATTAAATCTACATATAGTTGAATAATTTTTTTTTTTTTTGTACATAATTTTGACTTATTAAAATATAATTTTATTTGAAATTTATTGGAATTTGACATGTATATTATTTAATATGATGATTGTTTGACGAATATTTGAACAAATTGAAGAATCGAATTAAAATCAGTAATTTTCTCGATAAACCTATGAAAATTACGGGTGGAAGTGTAGAAAACTATAATATATATAATAAAAATTTTATCATATTGGGCGGAAATAAAACTAAGTAAGCTTGGAAATATTAAAAAATATGGAGAAAAGGAAAAATAAAGAAAATATAATCATTATTCGAGAAGAAATCAGGTCAATCAGGTCAATCGGTTTAGTAGCTGAAAATTAGAAAACTAATAGTTCAAATAGTCGTCAAAAACTCATTATTAACGCCGATTAATTAAACAAATATTGTGCGTTCAACTATTTTTGATTATTTGTAATTTGATTTTAATATATTAATTATTATTATATATTAATAAATTTATTTAAAACACCGATCAATTGAATTAAAGAAATAGCTTGTTTGTCCTTCCTGAAAAATTTAGATCAGGATTAGGAATTTGAACACGGTCGCGACAACACTGCTATACAAAAATTAAAAAATATTAAAAAATGTTGCGTTGCGCAACGTTTATGGCTGGCAATTTATGGCTAACTTCACCCATATGACTGAATTCCTTTCAAAATTCAAGCCAATGTTCATATTTAAATGTAAATAAACTTTATTTGTAATTTAAAAGTTTTCAACACGCACAATATCAATTATAATTTAAATTTTTTAACAAAAGTTATGACATTGAAAAATAATATGATTTTTCATTATTAATCAGATAATTTTATTATATTCTCTTTGATTTTATTCGTTCTGTGAATTTTTAGTACGCAACAATAAAATGAACATAATATATTTTTTTGGGTTTAGAATATTAAAAATTTAGAAGATAATAACTTGTTGTGAAATTTAATATATTTATCTAAAAAGGGATGAAATAAAATCATCCAAATAACTTAATTTATAATTTTTTTTATTTTTTTTTTTTCCAAAGAATAAATTAAGTTTTTTTAAAACAATCGCGCATTTACGAAGAAACGGTGATTATTATAATTTTTATTTCAGTCTCAATATATTTTTTTTTCGTAAAATTAAAATAAATTAAAATATCGATTAGTTAGAGACCGAATAAATATTTTCTCTTTCAATACAGTGTTATCTAATATAATTTTGTTTTTTTAGCTGATAAAAATAAATATTAAACCAATTACGTATATAAACTTGTTTGTTAGTCCCTCCAAATTCGTGCGACATTCAAAATATTACAAGACAGCATAACTATTTGTTTTCAATCTATCAGTCAAAAAAAAAAGAATAAAATATTAATCATCAAATATTATATTATAAAAAAAAATTTCAGAACTTTCATTGCTTAATTGACATTTTAACCCATCTAATAGATAAACTAAAGTATAAATAGAAGTAAAATGAGCCTTCCGATTTCAGTCTATAGAGAGCTTTTTACTTGAAGAAATTATTTTTATTTAAAATAAATTTAAAAAAATAAATTTAAAATGAACAATTTAAATAAGTTAATTCATTTCCTGATATTACTAATCTTAGAGGGTAGTTTTGGAATTCCAATTGTAGAAAATGAGAATTTCATTAACTATTTAACCGATATACAAAATAATCTTGACACAACAGTGAATCCCTGTCAGGATTTTAGTAAATATGTGTGCGGAAAATTAGATCCTAATAAAACACAAGATGAATCAATTAATTTCAAATATTTATCAGAGCCGAAAACAAATCTAGAAAAAATGGTTTTGGATTTTTATGATTCATGTAAAAGTGGTTATGATATGAAAAATATATTCAATGAAGTCGATTATTTAAAACCATATATTAATTGGCCATTAGCACCAGCAGCAGATGAGAAAGAAATTGCCAAATTAATAGCTGCAACAAGTTATTTTCCATATAGTAATTTACGGATTAGTTTACCAGAATTCCGTAATGGAGAACTGATTCTTACAATTAGCCACAAGAATATTTACTGTAATTTTGAAGAAAATTCTGAAAGTCTTGAAATAAAAATTGACGATAATATCGAAAAAATGTTGAGTTCTATGGAATCTTTTGATGAAAAGATAAAAAATCTGACTATAGAATCTGAATTTAAACTGACTTATTTTGAAAATATTAATTTACTGAAACAGGAGATTCCTTTTTTTGATTGGAATGAATATTTTGAAAAAATTTGCGAAATATTAGATTTAAAATTGGAGGATATTGAAAAAATGAAATTAAGCGTTCAGGATATAGAAACGGTTAGAAACTTTTTGCAATTAACTAAAGATACTGATCGTCAAGTTGTAACCAATTATTTGATATCAAAATATTTTGACTTAAAAATTCTTAGCAAACATTGTGAGGAATTAGCAATAGTAATATTCTCCCCAATTTTGGCTAAAAAATATTCAAAGGAAACTGAGAATCTATTAAATGAATTGAAGAAATTTGTTTTAAGATATCAAGTAGTAAAAACCAAATTGAATGTAGAAGATGACATTGAGAGCGTTTTAGAAAAAGTTGTCTTACCAGAAATTAAATTCTTAGAGAATATCGATGAAAATTTATCAGAAACAAAATTGACTGAAGCATATGAATCACTTACTTTGGAAAAAGACCACAAAATCAGAAGTTTATTAAATTTAGAACAATTTCTATATAAAAGAATGATGAGAAACATTAATAGTAATATGTTTACAAGCAAAGCCTACCGCAATCTTAATGAAAGAATAGAAGAATCCAATATTGATAAGCCAATATTACATTTTTATGCAACTAAAGTAGTAAAGCTTTGGGAAAGAGCTATAAGAAATGATAATATTTGGGGAAATCAAAATATATCATGTATATCCAAAACCAAAAACCAAGAAGAATTTTTAGCTAACGTAATTCCACCGAATTTAGGCTTAATTGATTATTTATCTCATTTTACTGATTCGCAAGGAGCCAAAGATCAAGACATTATATTGAAGGAAATGGATTTAAATCATAATAAAGCTTTTTTTTTAGCATTAGCAAGAAATTCATGTGAAACTTACGGAGAAAATGAAATAGATCCTGACTTATTAGATTTTTTTAAATTTAATAAAAATTTTGCTGAAAATTTTGAATGTAAAACTGGCGACGAGTTATTTGATGATACATGTGATATGAATGAAATTGTGGCTGCAGCATTGTCACACAGAAAGTAGTTAAACAAAATGTCGTTGATTAATATAAAAAAATATGAATTTCAAATTATAAAAATAATTAATACTTTTCAATAGAAACAAAAATTATGTTTGGATTTTGCTAAAAGAATTCTCATTTATCAATTAAGTTTAATTTTGTGTTTTAACGCATCTCAGTAAATATAATGGACCATTCGGTTTCCAGTTCATCATAATTACTTGTTTCTGTTGGACGTTTATTAGAGTGTTGAACGTTTATTATAATTTTTATAATCAAAGAATTTTTATGAATCTAGCAACATTTATTTATTTGTCAGATTAAGTTGAATATTTTTTTTAATTTAATCAACACTATTTTTCAATTTGCTGTTCTGAATAGTTCATTTTAATATTTTGTAAAACTTAATTTTTCTTATAATAAATAAAGACTGAATTACATTATAAATTGATTTCTTTTATTTAATAAATACAAAAGGTTATGGGCCCTGCATGCCTGTAAATTAAATAATTAAAGAATACTAGTCGAAACCCATGAGATATTCACGGAAGTTAAATAAATTTAAATTTTTTAAATACATTTTTTAATTTTATTTTTCAAAAAATTTACCGTAGTTTGCAATGCTTTGTTCGAATTTTACAATGTTTTTTTCATTGATTTTTTTTTATGCGGCAAATATGTAAAAAATATGTAAATTCCAAAAGATGTCTCTATACTTTATATTTTATTTTAACTCCAATAGATGTCTTAACTTACTGATTGATACATAGATAGATACGGTCGAATGCCTATTAATATTTGGATTTGCTATAATTGTGATTCAGTTTTTTTTGCTTGAAAAGAAAATTTAAGGTGGAAGCGAAACAACTAGAAAATTCTAATTTGATTGAATTTGATGGCTCAAATTTTGTAGAATGGAAGTTTTCTGTCAGGAATGTATTTTATGCTTATGATCTAATGAATATTGTTGATGGAACTGAAATTAAACCTGAAAGTAGCGAAACAGAGAAAACTTAAAATTGGTTCAAAGAAAATGGAAAAGCAATGCATTTTATGACATCGTCAATTGATTACATTGCAACACATTGAAATTGTGTATAAATTGCTCAACTGTAGCTGAGATGTGGATAAAGATTCTTGGATTATACGAACAAAATACAATGATAAGCAAACAACTTTATTTTACTAAGTTTCACGATTTTAGGATGATGGAAACAGATTCAATAGCGGTTAATTTAGTAAACTTAGAAACCATTATTAATCAGTTAAAAAATTTTTGGGAAGAAATTAGTGATGAACAACAGATTTCCAAAATTTTATGGAGTTTACCATTAAAATATAAAGATTTTCCAAGAAGTTTGGACTCCACTTCACTAACGAGAGGAATTTAGCTAATCTTACAGGTAGATTAATGAAGGAAGAATTATCTTTAAATTCTGTTGAACAATAAACAAATGCTATGAAATGTTCGGAAATAAAAACAGACAAAAACAAAGAAGATAAAGCCAAAAAAGATAAAATAAAAGAAATAAAGAAAAATTCGAAATGTGGGTTCTGCAAAAAACCTGGTCATTGGTGGAAAGAATGCAAAGCTCGTTTAAATAAAGAGTCAAAATCAAATGATGCGATGCGATGATATGTAATTTGAAGAGTTTAAATTTGAATGAACATGAAAAATCGGTTGCAGATTCTGGTGCCAGCTTTCATATGTGCTTTAAAAAAGAATGGCTCAAAAATTTTGAAGAATACGTAAAACCATATCAACTGCTAATAACAAATCAACGTTAATAAGTAAAGGAAGAGGTGATATTGAAGTTTACGGCAATGTTAATGGAAATTGGGAACTGAAAACTCTGACGAACACTGAGATAAAAAACGTGCTAAAATCGTGTAAAAATGCATAAAATCATGTATTTTCCGCAACAAAAACCGTCCAATGACGGTTTTACTAAAATCAATGCCTTTTGGGATTAAAATTTTTTTAAAAGAGAAAAAAAAATTTTTTATATTTTTATTTTTATTTATTTCTATTTTCTTTTATTTCTAATTTCTTATTTTATTTCTCTTATGCCCTCTTCGGGATTTGAACCTCGGTCTTTAGCATTTCAATCGACCACTCTACCATTAGGCCATAGTAATAAAATTATTCATGAGTACAAAATAGAAAATATAAATTTCGTATACATTTTTCTTATGCTTTCGTCGGGATTTGAACCTCGGTCTTTAGCATTTCATTCAACCACTCTACCATTCGGCCGTAGTATGAAAATTATTCAAATATTTTAATTAAAAATTTTTGGAATAACATTAATTCTCTTGGTACTAAAAATTATGCCTCTGGGCATTAATTTTACGATTTTAGAGCAGTTTGTACTTGATGTGATTCCGAAAGAACTTAAATATTGTTTTTTTTATAAAAAAAAATTATTTGTTGTTGTTTTGTGTATAAAAATACTAGAACTTGATTTAATGCCAAAAGTCCTAAAATTTAGTACGCCTTTTTTGGCTCAGTGAATGTTTTAGTTGTATTAAATTTGAATTGTAACTTGTTTTCAATTGGAAGTGCAACTGATCACGGATATGTACAAAAAGCTGATAAAAGACCTAATGGTGAAATAGCGGCTGTTGGCAAAAGAATTGGACCTGGTCAAATGTAAACAATGTTATTTAAACCTGTTAAGAATATTACTGCTCATATTGCAAAAGATGATAGTTTGAAATTAGGGCCTGAAGGCTGTGTCGTATAAATCATAATACTTTGAAATTAACTGAAAAATCAAATGCAGTTATTGGGTTAGATTTAAATGATGATAAAAATTTTTCATGTGAATCTTGCTTAAAAGGGAAAATGCATCGTCACTTTAAATAACAATACAACTTCTGTTGGTGTACTTTTACATAGTGACTTATGTGTTCCGATGCAAGTAGATTCAGTCAAAGACTCTAGATATTTCTTGCTATTAAAAAATGATTTTTCCGGTCACAGAACTGTTTTCTTTCTAAAACATAAAACTGATGCGTCTGCAAAAATAATCTAATTTAATAATCAATTTAAAAATCAATTTGGTTATTCGATGAAACGTTTAAGAACAGACAATGGATCTGAAAATTGCAATAATACTTTAAACAATCATTTTAAAAATTGTGGAATAATTTCTGAAATGACGGCACCTTACACACCAGAACAAAATGGTAAATCAGAAAGAGAAAACCGAATCATAGTAGAAGCTGCTAAAACTATGATACATTCGAAAAATTTATCTATTCAATTTTGGGTTGAGGCTATCAACACAGCTGTTTTTCTTTGAATAGAGTAGTTTCTAAAAACTCGAACGTAACACCATTCGAGCTTTGGTTTAAATAGAAACCTGATTTGCGTAATATGAAAGTTTTTGGCTCAGTTGCTTATAAGCATATTCCTAATCAACAACGTCGTAAGTTAGATCCCAAATGTAAAAAGATGATCCTTATTGGTTACGAAAATACAACTATAATTACAGACTTTGGGATTTGGAAAACAAAAAAGTTCATATATCAACATATGTTTCATTTGATGAACATTTTAAATTTGAAAAAGAGCATGATAATTTTGTTTTATTGTATTTAAATGAAGAAGCTGAAGAATACAATATGTTTTTACAAGATGATATTCACAAAAATGAAGTTGAAATAATTAATGCTAATAATGATGATGCTCAAAACAATGAAATTCCAGAAATGAGCTACATTCAAAATTCTTATTACAATAGCATATTTGTTTTCAATCTATCAGTAAAAAAAAAAGACTAAAATATTAATCATCAAATATTATATTATAAAAAAAAATTTCAGAACTTTTATTGCTTAATTGACATTTTAACCCATCTAATAGATAAACTAAAGTATAAATAGAAGTAAAATAAGCCTTCCGTTTTCAGTCTAGAGATTTTTTTTACTTGAAATTATTTTTATTTAAAATAAATGAAAAATTTAAAAAAATAAATTTAAAATGAACAATTTAAATAAATTAATTAATTTTCTGATATTATTATTCTTAGAGCGTAGTTTTGGAATTTCGATTGTGGAAAATGAGAAGTTCATTAATTACTTAACCGATATACAAAATAATCTTGACACAACAGTGAATCCGTGTCAGGATTTTAGTAAATATGTGTGCGGAAAATTAGATCCTAATAAAACACAAGGTGAATCAATAATTTTCAAATATTTATCAGAGCCAAAAACAAATCTAGAAAAAAAGGTTTTTGATTTTTATGCTTCATGTAAAAGTGGTTATGATATGAAAAATATATTCAATGAAGTTGATTATTTAAAACCATATATTAATTGGCCATTAGCAGCACCAGCAGCAGATGAGAAAGAAATTGCCAAAATAATAGCTGCAACAAATTATTTTCCATATAATAATTTACGGATTAGTTTACCAGAATTCCGTAATGGAGAGCTGATTCTTACAATTAGCCAAAAGTATTTTTACCGTAATTTTGAAGAAAATGTTGAAAGCCTTGGAATAAAAATTGACGATAATATCGAAAAAATGTTGAGTTCTATGGAATCTTTTGATGAAAAGATAAAAAATCTGACTATAGAATCTGAATTTAAACTGACTTATTTTGAAAACATTAATCTACTGAAACAGGAGATTCCATTTTTTCATTGGAATGAGTATTTCGAAAAAATTTGCGAAATATTAGATTTAAAATTGGAGGATATTGAAAAAATGAAATTAAGTGTTGCGGATATAGAAACAGTTAGAAACTTTTTGCAATTAATTAAAGATACTGATCTTCAAGTTGTAACCAATTATTTGATATCAAAATATTTTGCCTTAAAAATGCCTAGCAAACATTGTGAGGAATTAGCTATAGTAATATTCTCCCCAATTTTGGCTAAAAAATATTCAAATGAAACTGAGAATCTATTAAATGAACTGAAGAAATTTGTTTTAAGATATCAAGTAGTAAAAACCAAATTGAATGTAGAAGATGACATTGATAGCGTATTAGAAAAAGTTGTCTTACCAGAAATTAAACTCTTAGAGAATATCGATGAAAATTTATCAGAAAAACAATTAACTGAAGCATATGAATCGCTTACTATTGACAAAGACCACAAAATCAGAAGTTTACTAAATTTAAATCAATTTTACTACTATAAAACAATGATAAAAAACAATAAAAGTAATATTATTATTAACAGAGCCTACCAAAATCTCAATGAAAAAATAAAATCAAATATTGATAAGCCAATATTACATTTTTATGCAACTAAAATAGTAAAGATTTGGGAAAGAGCTATAAGAGTTGATAAGATATGGGAAAATCAAAATACGTCGTGTATACCCAAAACTAAAAATCAAGAAGAATTTTTAGCTAACGTAATTCCACCGAATTTAGGCTTAATTGATTATTTATCTCATTTTACTGATTCACAAGAAGCCAAAGAACAGGACATTATATTGAAAGAAATGGATTTAAATCATAATAAAGCTTTTTTTTTAGCATTAGCAAGAAATTCATGTGAAACTTACGGAGAAAATAATGAAATAGATCCT
This sequence comes from Hybos culiciformis, assembly GCA_964007475.1. Lineage (NCBI taxonomy): Eukaryota > Metazoa > Arthropoda > Insecta > Diptera > Hybotidae > Hybos > Hybos culiciformis. The sequence continues at coordinate 76,504,163 of OZ023274.1, forward strand.
GACTTATTAGATTTTTTTAAATTTAATAAAAATTTTGCTGAAAATTTTGAATGTAAAACTGGCGACGAGTTATTTGATGATACATGTGATATGAATGAAATTGTGGCTGCAGCATTGCCACACAGAAAGTAGTTAAACAAAATGTCATAGATTAATATCAAAAAAATATGAGTTACAAATCGTCAATCTAAAAAAATAATTAATACAAGCAATAAAAGAAAAACATAGAAACAAAAACGGTTTTTGGATTTTGCTAAAAGAATTCTCATCTATCAATTAAGCTTAATTTCGTGTTTTTTTTTATAACTCATCTCAGTTTCCAGTTTTTCATTATATTAGTTGTTTCACTTAATTGATCAAAAAATTTATATTATTTCTATTAAATCGAGCTCGAGTGTAACATCTGGTCATACCGCAGAGCCATAATGTCAAGTGTTGCAATATATTAAGTGTCCTTATAATACGTTATCAAGTTAATATCTACACTGTTAGAAAAACGGTGTTTATGGAACTCCGAAACGGAGTTCAATAGAGTCCATCATCTATCGGAGTTATTTATTTTTAATTATAAACAGTGAATTATTTACTCTTTTTCTTAGCTTAATTGAAACACCGTTTAAAAGTTTAATAAACTATCTTGAGGATTTTGATTTTATTCCTATTTCTAGCTCATATTAAACCCTGTTTATATATAATATTTACAAAAGAAAATAAAATTTAATTTTTTTATTTAATTTAAATTTTTATATTTTTTTTATTTATTAGAACTTTTTTATTAAATCTATAATTTTATTTCTTTTATTTCTTTGGGATTCGAACCTGCGTCCTTAGCATTGCAAACCGCCAACACTCCCACTCAGCTACGGTGTTGAAATTTAAAAAGTATATACAATAGAAAATATAAATTTGTTATTTCGGTCATTTGCAATGCTAAGGACTCCGAAAAAGGTTAACTTAACTTCCAACAGAATTTTGTAAAAACTTTGTACGGAGTTCAATATCAAAATTTCAACTTAATAAAAAAAACAAAAAATAATTACGGTAATATATTACTGTAACTCCGTAAGTAGTTAACTTAACTTCTAACATATTCTCGGTTGCATTACGATTTGTCCAAACAATCATTTTATAATTTTCAAATTTTGATTGCTTATCATTTATAGGCGTACCGAACCCATATTTTATTTAAAAAAATTTTGATTTTTAAATAAAACAATAATGAAATAGTTATTTTTAAAAATAGATCTGCAATCCACGATAATATTTTGCTTACTTCAACCACAGATAACAGGCTTACAAAAGCGAATATTTTTCATCCAAAGAAAAAAATGTGAATTGGTTCCATTTTGCATAGTAATTGTTTGTGTACAATCAAAATTAATTTAATTTCTTTTATTTTAAAAAATTAAAATAATAGCAAAATAAAAACCTAATGTTTTTATATTTGTACGGATCTGGTTTTTTTTAAGTTTCATTGAAAAAAAATCCACAATAATTTTATTCGTGAGTGAGATTCTGTAATGCTTATTTCAATTTGATATTATCTATCTAATATATAAAATTTCCATGTCACAATGTTAGTTACCCTACTCCTCCGAAACATCTTTACCGATTTTTACCAAATTTTATATGCGTATTCAGTTGGTCTGAGAATCGGCTACTATCTATTTTCCATACCCCAGAGACCTCCCCGGGGGCGGACTTCTAAAGTTCGTCCGGTTTGATTCAAATTTTTTACGTAAAAAGAGGAAGTGATTTCCCACAAATTCCGTAACAAAAAATTTGTTGACCTCCTACCCAGGAACCTCCTACCCAGGGACTTCCCATTGGGGCGGATTTTAAAAGTTCGTCCGATTTCATCCAAATTTGGTATGTAAAAAGAAGAACTGATTACAAACAAATTCTGTAACAAAAATTTGCTGACCTCCTACGCATGGACCTCCTACCCAAAAACCGCCCCTGGGGGCGGTTTTCAAAAGTTCGTCCGATTTCATTCAAATTTGGTATGTAAAAAGAGGAGCTGATTACACACAAATTTCGTAACAAAAAATTTGTTGACCTCCTAACCAGGGACCTCCTACTTCAAAAGTTCGTCCGATTTCATTTAAATTTTGTATTTAAAAAGAGGAGCTGATTACACACAAATTTCGTAACAAAAAATTTGTTGACCTCCTACCATAGGGACCTCCCCTCGGGGCGGACTTCAAAAGTTCGTCCGATTTGATTCAAATTGGGTACGTAAGAAGAGGAACTGATTACACACAAATTTAGTAACAAAAAATTTGTTGACCTCCTACCCAGAGACTTCCCGGGGGGCGGACCTCAAAATTTCGTCCGATTTCATTCAAATTTGGTATATAAAAAGAAGAACTGATTACACACAATTTCGTAACAAAAAATTTGTTGACACACAAATTACACACAAATTTCGTAACAAAAAATTTATTGACCTCCTACCCTAGGGGAGGATTTCAAAAGTTTGTCCGATTTCATTTAAATTTGGTGCATAAAAATGGTTAAACACACGAATTTCGTAACAAAAAATTTGGCCCCCTCTTCGAATATATAGAAATCAATTTCTTTATTACTAATAACTACAAAATATTAAAAACTAAACCACTCAACCGATCGTTTCGAAATTTACACCGTCTCTTTGTCTAGGGATCGTTATAGGCTATTTTAAATTTGAATGGCACCCTACCCAGAAATCCCTCTGCAAAAGTTCTTCTGATTTCATTCAAATTTGATTCATAAAAAGAGGAAATGGATAAAAACACAAATTTGGTTTGGTTTAGAAACCTGTTTAAGGGAAGGATATCATTCGATTTCATACAATAATGAATAAGTAGAAATGAAATAAGTAGAATAAGTAGAAATGATAAATATTAATTCTTAGATATTTTCCCAAATTTATAAAATAACTAGCTCTTATAATTGTAACTTATAATCTGGCAACAAAAATTTCACTTAAAACGTGTGTTCCACAACAACGTGTGTACGGGTACAGCTAGTATGTATATATAACATTTGACATTATTTTCTTCTTAGTTAGTTTATTTTTCTTATTTTTCTTTATTTGAATGAATAAAACCCATGAAAAATGCAATGTTAAAAGATTTTGTTATGAAGTCAAAAAGGAAAATTGAATTTTTATTTGAAAAAAGGGAAAAGTTTTGGAAATAAAATTAATTTTCCCATGTCGAGATTTTATTAAGCTTTCAAAATTTATTAAAAAACTTCAAATAGAAAAAAAAATGCACATGCTGAAGAAATATAAGTTTTTAGGTAGTGAGTGAGTACATAAGTTTAAATGGAACAATTTTTCAGATACTTTATACATATGATATTGCTGTTTTTTTGCTTTGACATAAGATTACATTTTATTTTAGAATTAAAATTTAAGGGAATAGTTTTTTTTTTCATTTAAAATATAATTAATAATATTCCATTGAGAAATTTACTTTTAAGGAACACAATGAAAATTTAAAAATTGAAAAAACTTTAACAATTTTCTTTAAATAATATTTTTAAATGATTTTTTATTATTTTAACTATTTTATTTTTATATGTTGTTACCATAAAATATTTTTTTAATCTCGACTTTCTAGAGAAATTGAAAAAAATTAAAAAATGGTGATTTAAAAATATTTTGAAAATATAATATCGGCAGCATAATACACATAATTTTCAGGCAAGTTTTTATTATATTAATATTTTTTTTATGTACATTTTTATTATCATCAGCCAGCACTATATTGAACTTTATTCTATAATTATCATTACAATTTTATCCTGTGTGTATATATTTTAATGAAAAATTGTTTCTAATATGTTTTTTGTTTGTGCAAATGATTTATGCAATTTTTCATACGCTTTTATTAACTCTGTAATTAACTATTTCTTATTAATTCAAAACGCAAATAAATAATGGAAATCTTAAAGAAAATAAGAAAATATTAACGCAATTAAATCGTATTTTTTCATAATTATTAAAACTCTCAAATTGAAAGGCAGAAATCACAGAATCGCCTAATACAAAATTCTCACCGCAAAATTTTGTAGCTAGCGTTAAAATATTCTTTAAATCTTCAACTTTTGCGACTGTTATTGGAAATATTATATTAGAATTCTTAACATCCTATTATATTGTTTCTTGAACTCATAAGAATAATAAATTTAATAACATGAACCTAACGCTTTCAATGCTGCATTTTTGGAAATTAGTAAAAAATATTGGATTTATTATTAATTGTTACAATAATTACAGTCCCTATACATTTTGATCTTGCATCTAACTTTTAATTTAAGTCTCAGCTAGAGAAATATTTCCCAGAAAACAGCAGAAATCGTAATTAAAATAAAATTTAATTTAATGCGAAAATGAATTTAATGATCTTCTTATACATGCTACAATTAAAAACAATCTAAAATTGTTGAAAATAAAGAATTTTTCCTTTCACGAAAAAATGTTTCTTATTATTTTTTTTTATTTTTGCTAATTATACGTCAAATGTGAGGAAAATATTTTTTCATCTTACAAATGTTTGTTGGCAAGAAAATGGGAATAATATTTTCCTTAATTCAGATTTATGATGAACTTAAATTTTAATTTGTTTTTCAATAATTTATTGCAATACTGCAATGCAATAATACACAAATATAAATATTTTCATAAAAAAAAAATTAATATTACGTGTTACATAAAAAAAAAATTTATGATTTTCTATTTTGATGGTGATTAACAATTTCATGCTAAAAAACTAAAATTTCTTAATTTGTAAAAAAATTATATTTATAAATAATAATTTGTTTATAATGAATTTTAGATATTGGAAGACATGGGCCGACTTAATCATTACTTGCTTTAGTTGTTGTTAAAGCGGAATTGTATTTTCAGAAAGTTTGAACTTCGTTTGTTCAACATCAATTCGTAAATTTTCAAATAATTCTATTTATTTGCAACCGAATTATGGAATTGGTTTGCTGCATAAAAAAATTTATTTTCTATCCAGTTAATTGACGGTAATTCATAAAGAATAATCAATTACAACCAATGCTTTAAATTTCTCGTAATTCATAGTCAGTTTTTTCACTAAGTCCCCAATAATTCCGGTTATTGCATGCACCGGAAAATAATAAAATCGTCAAATGTGTTTGCAGTTTTACGAGAAAATAATTGAACCCTTTGTTGTTTTAAAACACCTCAAAATATAAAATTAGAGTAAACACTATATTCATATTCCAATTGCATTTTTGTATCTTTAAAAGAAATAGTCAAAAACGGCTATTAAAAGCTCTTAAGGTCTTGAGGGTATGGGTATATGGTTATTTAAATCACACAAATTAATTTTTTTTATATATATTTTCATTATCTATCTACGAATTATATTTTTTTTTGTCCTCGATATTAGTACTTAGTAGTGCCCTAAATTATTTAAAAAAAAAACTCTTGTATATCACATACAAATTAATTTAGTGTAGTCTTTTTTATTACACATCTCTCAATTTATCATAGAGTTGAATGAATTACTTTAAGTATAGGTACTTGAGAACTAAAACGAATAGAATTGCATGCAATTAAAAAAAATAATATAATCAGATAACAAAATCTATAAAAAGAAATTTAAAATAAAAAAATATAGAAAAGAATAGTTCGTAAATTCAAAACAATGTACTTGTTAAATATTTATGTAAAACCAATTTACATAATGGTTATCTTCGTTGAAGAAGCACAAAAAAAGTTTTAAAAATTATACTTCGTATTAATTGTTTTATTTTTTCTACTAAATATTATAGGAAAGAATACTTAATTTATATGATGTTATAAGAAATCTGGTAAAGTTATAGAAGTCATAACAAACTATTTTCAGAAACATAAAACGTTTAAAGATATTAACTCCCTACCAAAAAAAAAAAATAAAAGGAGAACGACGTCTTACCTGCGCCACGCCCAGGAAGGAACAAGAAACCCTGCTAGGGATTGCTGCTCAGCAGAGACCGTAGGCCGTCGGCGTCCTTCTCCTTAAAAAATTCCTTTCATAACACACACCCACTAGCGTTCTCTCCTCTTTCCTCTAAGCAAAGCTACCATCTGATTATGGCGCAAAAATCAGTATGTAAATATAATGTAGGTAAATAAGTAAAAATAAGTATCCTCTAAGATAGATTAAGGAAGAACATTATAGATTACAAGGTCATAAGCAATTTTAAGTTTTTTTATTCTTGCAAATTTTGTTATGAAAAAAAAGAAGTCGTTAATAAAATTGATTTGAATTGAATTGAATTAGAAACATAAAAGTAAATAGCATAAAATTAATATGTTCGTAATTTATGTGTAGAGCATATTACTTCATTATAATCAGAAATCTAATATAAAATGTTGTTTTTCAAACTTTCAAATCAATAATAATTTATGTCAAAACAGATGTCAATTTGTCTATGTTGTTCCAAACCGACCTGGATTGAATTCATCCAACTAATTATCGAATTTGCCGAACTATATTAGTAAATAACTATATTAATAACTATGTCAGTAATTTCGTTTTAACAACCTAAGTTTCTTGTGTTAAAATATTTAGAATTTTTATACATCGAGTTTTCGACAATATTAATATATGAAAAATTTAATTTTGAACATTATTAAAATTAATAAATAAATTGAAGTAAAAGTACCAACAACTATGTTGACATGATAAACGTCATAAAATTTTAATTTGGTTATTGTAACAAAATTTAATTTCAAATATAATTTTATTTTATTTCGGAACAATTCTTACAAAAAAAAAGTTTGTTGTTCTTATTTCTATTTTATTTCTAAATGCACTTGGCATGAAATTATTTCTTATGTACATTTATATATACAATGTATGAATAATAGGTATATTTATATAATATACTTTTTCCTTAATTGCAGCCTATCTTGAATGAAAAGAAATACCATTAAAAACTTTTAAAAATAACTCTATAAGTGCGCATTATTTATAAAATTATTTGCTTCTTAAAAAGATGTACATACTTCTCATGGATGATATATTTTTAACATTTGTAATTAATTCTATAATATATTATTTTATTATAATAATCTTCGTGGAATTGTTCTTTAATGATTTTCTTTTTTGCAAATAAAGTAAATGAATAGAGAATTTTTTAATAGTTGCCGATTATAGGGAAAAAAAATCTTTAAGATATTAGTTGTAAATTGTAATAAGTTAACCATTGGAATTTTATTTAAAGATAATATGTTGTAAATTGATTGTAATTCTACAATAATTTTATACATTACTTTAAAACTTGGCCAATAACAAGGCTAATAACTATTCTCATTGAATATTTTTTATTTCTTACTATTGAATGAAAATATATTATTTATACATATTACACATAATTTTATGTTTTATGAATAACTATAACTATTTTCTTTCAAACAAAATATTATAATAATTTATGTACGAATATATAAATAGGTATATTTTTTTTATTTTTGTATTTTAAAACCAATTTAAAAGATTTCTTGTAATTTAATTTGATTAAAACACAAAAATTTATTATGCACCATATAATTTAATACAACCAATATTGTAATTTATTTATTATTATTTTGTTTTACATACAACATTATTTCCTGTTCTAGTTTGAAAATAACCTACATATGAAAGATAGATTTTTGCAAAACATAATACTTAATTTATAGAAAATAATGTTACACCTTTTCTGTATACAAATATTATATACTTAACCTGAGAAATTTACATTTCCTTTATATTTGATGCATTAAAATTTAATCTCTTAAAATAATTTTCAACATTTTCTATATTTACTTCAAAGTTAAATTTATTTCTATTTGAAAATTTACTTGGCACTAATATTTCGCAGAAAGAATATATTTTTATTTTAATTTTGATTTTATGTTGAAAGGCTTTGATTCTTTTTTTTTTGTATGTTGTCCATGAAGAGAGAAAAAAAATATTATGTTTTTTTTTTTTTTTTTTAAATTCAATTATGCAAATCTAAGCCAATAAATATTATAATCCAAAGTTATACTATTTATTCATAAATTAATAAAAAATAAATATATTTTATTTTTTTAACCCCACTCATATCATTAGTTTACATTATAATCGCCTGAAGTTTTCGGTTCAACAAATTACAATTCTAGGCGACGAATAAAGTGATACATATATATAGCAAATTCTTTATTTTTTTGCACACCTTCAAAGTATTCAAAGCTGCCTCATACAATACTGCAATTTCTAATGTAGTTTTTATACCAATAATCGTATGTATATTGTATAAATTTATAATCTGTTAGGAATTGAAATTGTTTATTAATAAGTTTATAAAATTTTAATAATATACTATATGTTACTATTTGTGTACAACTGAAGAATATTTTGACCCAATACGAACTTAAATTCTATGGTGCATAATATTAACTAAATACAAATATACCTACAATATTTTAATACTTCAAATATATATATATTGTACGTACAGAACAAATACAAATTTTTCTCTCCAAGTCTACATATATGAATAATTACTTTTCAAGTTCCTTTTTTTTCATTACAATAATGAGATATATTTTTAAGATGCAACAAGATATTAACGTAATACACTTATTACTTACTTAACTTAACTATTAAATTTATCTCAAAGCGCCACACGCTCGCCACAGTCGTTTTAAAACTTTTTTACGAAACTAGTGCATAAAAATAATAATAAATAACAAAAGTTAAAAAAAAAAAATTGTAATTTTTGGTCTATATTTAAAAATAAAAAATAAAAGTATTATAAATACAAAAATAACAAAATTTATAATTAGCTTTATTCTAATGCCTTCAAAGCACATATTTTAACCACAGATTATGATATTAGGCCACCCAACTTGCAATCTACACAAAAAATATTTAATAATAATTTTATTAAGTATATAAAATATATGTATATTATATACATATAATGCCAAGCAAACAAAGCAACAACCACCAGATTTATAAAATGCGCTACATTTTAATGGGAAAATATGTTAAAATTTAAAAGCAAAACGGAAAGAATTAAAATAACTAAACACAATTGTTCAGCTTTTTATATGATTTTTCTTTAAGTAAGTGAATCAAAAGGAATTATAATCATAGTGGTTTCAAATTACAAATTCCTGTAAAAAAAAAATTAAATCATGGAAAATACTTTTATAATTTCACAAAATCAATGTGGAACTATTTTGGTTTTTTTTTATATTTAGTCTTTACACTTAAATGTCAAATAATGCAAATTTGATTGAAAAATAAATACGTCTTTTGGATTATAAGATTTCAGAATACTACATATTTTTATATTTGGGTTAATTTATTTTTTAAATTTTTTTTCAAAATTATACAAACTATATTTTTCATTATAGGTAATACATTTAAACTATAATTCTCTTCTATTATATTTTAAAATAAAATAAAATATTTTCATTTCTATTAAAAATTTAATCTATGTATATACATTATGCTTGTTACCAATGTAACAAACTCAATACAGAATACAAGCAATTTAAGGCAAAATATTAATTAAAAATTTCAAATTATACGAAGAGAAGGCTAAATTTAAAAAATGTGGTCGGAAATAAATATTAAAGCGGAAATTGCCCAATTTTATGAAATTAATTTTTTACTTTTTACATTTACAAAAAGCAACGAAAAAAAAAATTCCAGAAAGAGGAAAAATGGATAATTATTTTATATTTTTAATTATTTCGTTTTAAATAAAATATTCTTTTGATGTTAGATTTGTAATGGTCACAGTTATTAAAATTTGCATCAAAGTGTAAGTGATGTAATCAAAAAAAATATATGATTTTTTAACGTTATGTCTATTCTAAAGTATGTACAATACTACAATGACGAAAAGAATCATAAATATGGACCCTAAAAGAGCAAGTAAATCTATTTTTAAATTTATTTTACTTTCGATAAAATTTTTCAAAAAAAAAAGTATTCCAGATAAAATAAATAAAATGTGTACAAGTATAATAGTTCATAATAAATCTCATTAATGTTTCCAAGCTATTATATAGAGTTTAAATGCAATCCAAAGGCCTATATTCAAGTAATTTAAGGTATAAATCAAGAACTTCTTGCATAAAATATGCAAAAAATTTCGGAACTTGATAATGTCATTCGTGGAAAGTCTGATGCACATACTATAGATTTTGCGTATCACTTGACTAAAACTTATGCGAACCAAGTTAATTCTGGAGTTATTGTATAGTATATATTTCAAAGTACTCGCATAAACATAAAAAAAAACATATATCAAATAATTTAGGTTAGATCTTTAAAGAGTCATAAAAAATGACATCAAGGGTTATCTTTTTGTTCTTAATCCATTGTTTTAAATTAGCTACATCAAACTATTAGCATTTAATGATGTTTATATAATTGTAATAAAAATAAACATAAAATCAATTTTTTTTTAATATATTTTAGAATTTTTACAGATTAACTGTGTAAGAGATTAAGAGTTAAGAAATGTATCTGGAAAAGAGCATAAAAAATTAAAACGAATAATTAAAAAAAAAATGTATATAAATTTTAATGAGAAAAGAAAAATTATTACCTACCTACTAAAATGTCGTGGTCGTATAACAAATATTTTTAAAAACTATTAAAATCAAAATGAACTTCAAAGATGAAATAAAAGTTTTTTTTATAAAGAAACAATGTTCACTAAAAAATTAATTTAAGATTTGAACCAAATATTATATAATCTTGGCGTAGCTGCGATTGAAAAGCAAATTAAATAAAATAAATATAATTATATCAAGTTTGAAGCAAAATAAAAGTTAAATAATGAACAATAGTTCCTAATTCTACTCATACATTCGAAAGTTTCTTAGCTTCCAATTAACAGATCCACAACGAAAATGATATCAAAATTATATGAGAAATAAGGTACCTACCTTAAACAAATAAAAGAAACCTAAATAAAAGTTAGAAAAAAATGTTGGTATCACCACAACTTGTTGCTGCAAAATATATATATTTTTTTTAATAAAAAGATCACGTACGGCAATAAATCATTAATCGATAAAAGATCAAATCTTGAAAATGTAAACAAAAAAAGAAGATAATAATAATATAAAATATATTATTCAAAATCAGATAACAGATGATTTAAGTTAAGATTTCAAAAGATTTCAGATTTTTATTCTTGTTTTTCGCACGTGACGTGGTTTTTTCTTGGATTTTGGAAAAAATTTGTTTCTTCTTCAAAATTTCACTTAAAATGTTTTCTCTTTAGTTGAACACGCAAGAAATTGAGTAGCAATATATAAAACAAAAATAAATTGTTATTAAGTATAATAGTACTTTTTATCTGAAATTTGAAAAACAAATATACAACTACTAACCAGTTGTTCACTTAAAACACTATTAAGTGTATTAACACTTCGTATAGTAATGACTCACAAATGTTTTTAATTTTAAATAATTGGGCAACAATGTCGATTTAAATTATTATATGCTCAATTCTATGAATTAACTAAACCATTGAAATATATAAAATATATTTATTTACCTGTTCAAATTTGGTTGTGCCAAATATAAGAATAAGATAGGTCATAGACTTAAAAACTTGCCCGACTACAAAGTTAACAAAATTATTTAACAATCAAATCGAAACAATGTATAGAATTTTCTGCTTCAAATAGCTTTATTTTGATAAAAGTGAAATTTTTTTATTTCTAAAATTAAAATTGTCTTAAAATTTAGTAAATAATATAAGTCCGCCTATACGAGGATTGGTACAACCTTGCGCAAAAAAAATTTATTAAATTATTTAAAACATTCTATATGATACATCGGTTAAAAGAAAGAAAAACTTTCATAAGAATTTTATTTAATATTTTTAAGAATTTTATTTATTATTTTTACGCAAGCTTTTTCTCAAACTATTGATAAATTAGTAAAAAATTCATTGATTTGTAATTGTAATCTCTTGCAATTATTCCTACAAAAAAACCAATTTATTAAATATTTAGTTTGTAAGCATTATTGAGGAAATGCCAATCCTTATTCAATTATTCACAATTTGAGAAATAAATTCTGTCTGGAAAATATTCTTAAGTATTTTATTGAACAAAAATCAATATTTTTATATATACATATACATAGGTTTGTGTATAAAAAAATAAATATATATATACATAATGGTATTATATAGAATTTACTAACTATAATTGTACGTCTATATTTTTCGTTGTATTGTTAAATTCCTTAAAATACTTTACAAAACATTGAACCCCTTTATTTTCCTGCATTAAATCTTTCCTTTTCCTATATCAATTACAATATTTAATCCCTTAAATATAAGAAATAAGAACATAAAAATTCCATCATATAAATAAAAGTATCTTTTTTAACAAAGATAAATTTTTTATGCTCTAGCATTTATTTCGCATATATAGAAAAAAGATTATAAATTCTGCAATAACTTATAATAAAGCTTTTTAGCTTTAATATGTAAGAAATTTAAGGTTCAAAAAAAATTTGTTTTTTAATTCTTATTTTATCAACTTCCACTACCGAATTAATGGAACTAAGTTAGGTTTGTATTCTTTTGAAAAATAACTAACTATCATTATTGCTCTCTAAGTATACTATAAGTTGGTATTTATATAAATTTTAATAAACTACGAGTTTTCTTAGTCAGAAATTGCAGAAGAATTTAGTCTTTGCTATTGGAGTATTCAAAAATGTAGAACATTTATTATTTGAACTAAATTAATGAAAATGCTTTGGGATTCAATTCGGATGTTCAAATGAGAATACTAAACTACTACCATAACTATGTCAAAGTTTTAAAATTAAAAAACTATTGGAAATTGTTAACAAAAAAAAACAAAACAACAAAATTTTTCACTGCAAGGCATTTTCTTTTTTATATTTTTTGTAAATATTTACAAAATATGAAAAATGCAATTATATATAAAATGAAAGATGAAAAAGAATATTTATGTACAAGAATTTTTAAATAATTTGACGAAAATGTGTCCACATTTTAGGTCACATATTGTTTTTGTTTTCAAATCATAAAAAATAATTTGATTTGATAGTAAAAAAAAAAAAAAATAAAAATAAAAAAAAAAACTAAATGAAATAAAAATTAATTCAACTTTTTTTTTTTTTTGTATTCATGGCGCACAAAGTTATTAAAATAATGGCGACACATTGGCTGCATGTTAAACTTCTGTCTGCTGAACTGTTTTTCATTTTTATGTTTAGATTTTCTATAAACAATTTGTACATAGGGTTTTTTTTTTTATTATAATAAATTTTTAAATCCATAAATTCTTGATATATAAAAGTTTTCTAAACACATTGTAGGTACATTTATACTAGTTCTTATTTAGAATTACATCCATTTTTTAATATTTTATTGAATTATATTGTTTTGATATATAACATCCTCGTTCGATAAATTCGTAATTCAATAAAGTTATTTTTCTTATTGTATAAATGTACATGAGAAGTTAACAAGTAAAATGGATTTACACAGGTTTTTTTTCACACTCAATATAAAAGTAAAACGTAGAACCTATACAGCAGATTAAGTATTCTTTTATGATATTTAAGTCAATTTGATTAGTTTTTATATAATGACATTTATATTATAGGAATCAACTTTAAAGTGGAGTAAAATTCAATTAATATTTTCATTGCGGCATTGCAAACTTTCAATATTTAACCATCCAACCTTCTGTTTTGCATATATTATTTTATTTCGAAACAATTAGCAGAAAAATGTATAAAGTTAGTTTTACGTTAATTTAAAGAGAAAAAAATGTTCTTTGTCTCGTCTTGATAAGTCTTATTTTTATACTGTCTTTGAAGAGATTTAAAACAACTTAAAAGAAATTTATTATGGCATTTATATAAATTTGACATTGATAATTGAACATAAAGGAGACTGCGAACATTGTGATTTTGAAAGAAATAATTTTCATAGTTATAGTTGGAACTAAATTTCTTGAATATTAGTTTTGACTAGACATCAAAATGTCATTTAGAATGATATTTTTTATTAAAAATAAAAAATAAAAAACGATAACAAGTTTTAAATTACTTGATGATTACATTTTTTTGTTATGTAAATTTGATGAATTTAGTCTTCAGTATGAATAATGTTTGTTTTTTTGAGTTATTTTTCTATTCCCCTATTTATAGATTTCAATAAGTAACCACCAGAAAGAGAGATCAGGAAACAGCGTACTTTATGAATGGTATATATGTAATGAATTTTTTTTTTATAGCAATAGAAAATTACGAATTATTACTTTAATGTTTAATATAATTGAAAATGTGGAATCTTTTTGTACAGTACAGCTTTAATTTAATTAGCACTGCAGAACTTTTTATTATGTCATCAAACAATAATAATAATTTCCCATCATTTTATTAATTAAGATCAAACATAGATGTTTTGACAGTGATACTATAAAATTTGGTTTAGAAGTTCGAAAACTGAAGAGCTTCCAAAGCTCAAGCCATTCTCTGTATAATTTCGATATCTAGTTTGTCTTTCGTATACAATATAAATAATAATTGAAAATTATATTCATAAAAATAATGTGATTATTAAATTATTAAATTATGATATCACAAAAACTTTGATAAAATTTAATGAAAAGCTCACCTTTCTTTTATATTATTTGAAGTATTATGACACCATATGGTTTGAAATAAAAAAATAAAAAAATAATAATAAAACCAAATGCTTGAAGAAAAAATATTGCGATTTATGTTTTTATTGCATCAGATTAGATTAAATTTCTTTTTCACTTATTAGAAAACTTTTCTTTTTGTATTTATGAAAGAAGGAAGGTGCCATAACTGCTGTGTAGAAAATTATACCTACTAAAAAAAAAAGATTTTGATGAATGTGGAAAAATTGTAAATAATATAATTTTTCCTATTTTGATTATGAAAAATTATCATAAAATTTACATACATCATCCATTCATATATGTATATACAAAACACATTTATACAATTGTACTTTATATTAAAGAAAGAAAATAAAATAAAGTGTAGGTATTTATGATAAACATATTTTCATAATTTGTAAAAAAAAAATAAAAATAAAATTTAAAAATTATGCGTTCTTTGAATTTTTCTTAAAATTTAACTTACTTTTACTACAGAAAACCTTAATGAATGCTATTTTATACAAAAATAAATAAATTAAAGGAATAAAAAAAAGATTTTGAATTCTAAACCCTCTCCAGAGCAATATGTGCAAGCTTAATATATATATGCAATTAAACATTACCTTTCTTTTTCCTAGAAAACTTATTTATGTATGTACAGAATACATATTCACACAGAAATCTCATGAAATGTATAGCTTCTTATTATTATTTTAGAATAATTTTTACTCATCAGAACTTGACACCTATCATTCTTGAGATGAATTATGCTTTAATTTTTATTATTCAAAGGAAATAAAATTTTTGTTTTAATGCTGTGGATTAGAAATTATATCTATTATTCAATCTTTTATGACGTTTTTAATTTTTAATAAATTTCCTTTTTGTTTTCTGGTTCAAGTCTTTAGAAGTTTCATTACCATCTGTTCTTCATATGAGGGCAACTCGATTTTGAGTCTTGGTTGGATTGATCATTCTGTTCAAATAATTTGAAACTTGTTAATTACTTTCTTGGAAATTAATTTGTGATGAAAAAGGTACAATGAAGTAAATAATTAAATCAATTTGAAATTTTATTTATATTTTTAAATTAATTTGTTGTGTTTGTTTTTTTTTAACTTTTGAGACGATTTTTAAAGAAAAACAAAAAATATTTATAAAATTTTCATGGTGCCGCGCTATATGGTGCTCTTATAAATACGCGGTGGCTCACTTACTGACAATTTACTGGTTAATTTTATTTTATTTTTCTCTCAAAGGAAAATTCCATCGACAAATCAATTAGAAATTTTGTTTAATTTTATATTTATTTACATAAACAAGCATAACTTACCATCCAAAAATAAATACATTAATTATTAACATTAAAATGGAATTTATTTATAATTAAAGGCACGTTATATACACAATAAAATTTATACGATTCAATGACAAAGGCGCCCGCCGAACACAATAAAATTTTCGAAAATTATTATCAAACATTCATTTCGCTTATTTTTATGCGACAACGAAGATATGAATCTTTATATAAATTTAATAAAAATATACGTACTTATTTATAATGTTGATATCTGATTTGTTTTTTATTAAACGATATTATCAATTTTTTTTATGTGATAATTATTAAGTTCTTTATTGCTGTAACTTACATAAAATTTTAAATCAAAATAACGATTTGCAAGTACTTAAACGTAACTAACCGCTTTCTATTGAACTTGAATGAATATTATTATTTAATTTTTGCGAAATATATATGCTTCCTCTAAATTAAATGGGAAATTCATCATAACAGTCAAAATTACAAATTCCAACTGATAACTCTTGAAACAGACGGTATATATTATAAATTATTGTATGTCGAGCTTATCAAACGATTTTCCAGCAGTTGTTTATATATTTTTTTTTTAATTAAAAAAAAAAATAAATTCTTTATCATGCACTTCAATGAAACAGAAAACAGACCTTGTATAATCATCATCATAACTGTTGTAAATAAAAATATAAACTGAAATAAAATGAAGTTCCACTTGTTTCCTTTTAATATTAATATAATTTCATATATACATAAAGTTATGTTAAATGAATGGTCATTGATTGAAGTTCAGTGAATTTCGCAATTAGCCTTTGATCTGTCGAACATTGCTTGTCACCGCTTTTGTTTTTCAGAAGAGGAAAAAAAAATTCAATGTAAAATTTTAATAATTTTTTTTCTTTTTTGTAATTTGCATTAAAAATGAAATTTAATGAAAAGATATTTTCCATATGATATGAATTAAACTCTTTGTGTTGACGTTAATAATATCTCAAAGATTTTTATTATTTTTATTTTATTTCTTGCGAATTACAAACAACAAGGTCTGATGTTATTTAAATTACTCTTTTTGTTTCAAATTTCTTCTCAAGTCATTATTAAAATATTCAAATATATAAATAAAGTATCTTTTGCATTTCTTTTAGATCAACTTTTCTAACCATGCAGTGACAATACCTGAGATTAGGAATAGAATATTAAAAAGTAGATTCAGATTTTTTGCCCTTCAAATTTGTATTGTTTGAAATCAACTTTTTCTTTTTTCAACACCCTTATATTTCTCAATGAAATGCAATTAAGTTCTCTAAAATTTTATTTGCACATGGAAAATTTCACCTTTTGATATTAAAATGTACTTTATATATATATATAGGTATTAGCTATAAAGTTTGTTGTTTTAAAATTGGTTTTTTAAATATTACAGAACAAGCTTTATAAATCATAAAATAAAAATATATATTGAAAAAAAAGGAAGATATTACCTTTTACACAGACTAGACGGTAAAAAAAATTCAAAAATCCATTAGTTTTTTTTCAAGCTTAGTTCAAATTCGTCTAGCGGTGCGAAATTTAACAATATATATAATATGTGATTATAATTTAAAAAAGTTTTTAACAAATTTAATCACCAAAAAAAATTTATCTCCCATAAGATTCAATACCACGCTCGTACTTTAAAATCACCAATTGAATATTATAAAGATAAATTAATCTTAAATATAAGATAAATTAATCTTAAATATAAACACACGTGTAAGAAATAAAAAAATACCCTTTAGATTTCTTTTTTTTTATGCAAATCAAATTAAATGAAATATTAGCTAAATAAAAAAAAAACTATATATATATGTACATTGATTGCACATGTTTTCATTTAAAAGGAAAGTTAATAAAAGTTCAGAAGTTAGTTTAACATGCAATTTATTAATTAAAAATTCAAATAAAACAAGATTTAATCAATTTACATTAATTATCTTAACTTTGATCGGGACTTGATAATTTCATTTCATTGATTATGGAAATTAAAAAAAATCAGGTTACGCGGTATTAGAGAAATTAATAATGTATGTCAATATTATAATATTTTAAGATACATGATTCTAAAATTGACTTATAAAATTATATTATAATTATATGAATGGAATAGACAATTTATAATTACTAACATTTTTTAATAAAACACTTTCTCCAATTTAAAAAAAATACTCTATGCAATTAGAATAAACTATTAATCCAAAAAAAAAAAATAGAAACTTGAATACAAAACATAGAAAACTTAAATACAAATCATAGAAATACAAATCATAGGAGAGCTCAAACAGAGCCGCATTATACAGGGAATACTTTAAAAAATAGTTTAAAATTCAGCAGAAAAACTTATAAACATTCAAGACTTCCCCGAAATTAATGCCAATCACTCCAAAATTTAAATGAATTAAGTTACGCTTTTTTTGACGCGAACCCTGCTTTTAGATTCATTTGTTTAAAACCGTGAAACAGTTTTAAAAAAAATAAAATAAAAGTTCAATTCTATTCATAGAACGCCGTTAAACAACTTTTTTAGTATCTATAAAAGTTTACAAATTTATTAATGAAAGTTCAATAAATAATTTGTCTAGATAATATTCTTTCAGATTGTGCTACGAAATGAAAAAAAAAAAAGACGTAAATAAATTATGTTCAAGCAACATAAATATTAAAATATACCAGCATTATTTTGTAGTAAATAAATATGTCAAAATTTTGTTACTTTATTTTTAAGTATTTTTAAATTTGAGTAATTTGAGATCATTGGATAAAATTTAAATATTATTATATTTTTGATGAAATACTAAGAACATTAA
The DNA here is from genome assembly GCA_964007475.1 of Hybos culiciformis. Classification (NCBI taxonomy): domain Eukaryota; kingdom Metazoa; phylum Arthropoda; class Insecta; order Diptera; family Hybotidae; genus Hybos; species Hybos culiciformis. The sequence continues at coordinate 76,523,010 of OZ023274.1, forward strand.
TTGAAAGACTTATCAATTACAATTACAATTTATTCGCATCTATAAATTAAAAACTTGAAAGATTTTATTATTATACAAATAATATTATTGTTAATTTAAAAAAAAAAAAAATTCTACACTACATTAATTGATAATGATTACAAACAATTTGACATTTCAATCTAAATCAGGAATGTCTCATCTTTTTCACTTCTTTGGGCCACAAATGGAAAAGAAAATTTTTCGAGCTTTATGTTTATGTTTTCGAGCTTTAAATTTTTGAAAATTTTTTTTTTTTTCAAATTTGAATCATCAAAATAATATACTAGTCGTCTAGTTGAAAGCAGGCGACAGTAAATTTATTAAAAAGGCGACAAAAGCGACTTCAATAATACGGATTTTAAATTGATTGTCGTCTAGTGTCGCCCAGGCGACTAGACGACAAGTCGCCTGAAGGCGACAGCGACTTCCATGATACCAAATTGTCGCTTTTGGCGACTGGCGACGGCGACAGTGCCTTCCATGATAAGGGCTATTGAGAAAAACTTAGCAAAACATATTTTTATAATATACATCTATTAAATCTAACAATAATATTATTCATTCTATACAAATTTAAATTCTAAGTATTAGAAACTTTTTTTAATGAAAAATAAATAAATTCTAAGTAGCAATACAATAAAATCATAGAAATTGCTTTGTATTAATAAATCATTCTTTAACTTTTTTATATTTTTCAATGTTTGAAATTTGATAATTGATTGTGCATAAATATTCAAGAAATTTTAAACTTAAACTCCTTATGTTTCAGTAAATCCTAAAATATATTATATAGCAGTTGTATTCGTTATTTTAAGTTATAATATAATTCATTTTCATTCATCAACGTACATTTGAAACTTGAATATAAATAGAAAATAATCATGAATATCACGATAAATATAATGTTAATAATGTTATGGGTATATCTCACTTTCATTCATGCAAATCTGCATAAATTCTATTTCAAATCAACCAAAAAAAAAAATTATTAGTTTAATAGGTACAAGCCACCCATTTTCGAACCTCATTGAAATTCAAAATAAATTATTATATGTAGCGGCGCGCAAATACCATGAGTTTTATTTATTATGAAATGAAATTATGAAATATATTAAAAATATGCATATTTTAACTGTATCTTTTGCTAAAAATAACTTAGCTATACAAATTTTGAGCTAACAACAATGTATAATATTTTGTTTAAGTTTTATTATGTGATTTTATGAGTAGAATTTAAAAAAAAAAAGAAGCATGAAAATATTGCCGCCGCGCCACAGTGAACATAATAAATTTTTCAGTTTTGTATTTGTATAACTAATAAACTTATTTTAACAATCAATCTACCATTCAAAGAAGTTTTCATAAAATTATAAAAATCTATAATATAAAATTTATTTTCAATTCCCTTAAATACAAAAACAAAATACTATTTATTATTTTGATACGGGTTCTGATTGCTATATTAGTAAATTAATCCAATGCGTTACTGAAATTATAATTAAAAAAGGGCAAAAAAGTTATATCCTTAAAAAAAATTTTTTTTAAATTTTGAATTAAAAATATGAAAATGAGACGAAACTAATATTATGACTGGCATTGTATGTTTAGATTACACTAATACTGTACGAATTGGGATTTAGAAAATAACTTGTGCTATTTGGATAAAAGTTCTTGTTTACATTTGGATAAAAGAAAAAGTTTTATGTCAATCTGAATAATTAAGAAAATGTACTTAATTATGTTCATAGATATATGAAATAATATTAAATACACAATATATATTCTCACTTAAGTACATACGCACATTATATGTCTACAACACATGAACATTTATATATATGATAAATTACACATGACTTTCAAAAAAAAAGAAGGTTTAGTAGGTAAAGCTATATGTAAAGAATAATATAAAATAATAATACAAGCATACAATACCATACAATTCAAAATTAACTAAATTATTTATGCACATTATGAATGAAATTTATGTTGTTGTGTAAATTAGATTCATAAAAATTATAACACCAAGGGATATAAACGCATTGATATTTATAAATTATTTAATTCTTTATATAAAATAATTTCTCTTGAGATCTTTGAATATTTATAAAATAAAATTTAGAATTAAGTAGTAAAGTTTGTAAAAGTAGTAAAGTTTGTAAAAAAAAAAAATATTTGGATTCTTTAATACGCACTATTAAAACTAAATTGTGTTTGGCATCCTAAAGAAGTTAACATAAGGTACAGTAAAAAAAATTTTTGGGACAAACTTAAATTTTACGAGTATCTATCTATTTTAAAATTTCAATGTAAGTTTTTAAATAAAATTCAAGATGTAAAAGTTTAAAATCAAATTTCAAACCACTCACTTTATTAACACTGCTTTAGTTTGGTTTATAATCTTTAATTAGTATTTTAATTTTATAGTTTTGGCAGCGTTTAACGAACGTTAAAGTATATATGTAATTAATTATATTATAATAACCGATTAAATATTAAATGTTTCGCTTTAAAAATTTTCAAATCATTTTATTTATTTACAATTATAACTTTATTTGGCACAAGAAAAAACAGAAATATAAAATGTAGACTGTTTTATTAACATTCGAGGAAATATATACCTCCTTTTTGAAATAAAACTTTTTTTTTTTCTGATTTCACTGAGAAATAAAATTAAACAATATTTTACCGAAAAAAAGATAGTTTCAGTCTTAAATTTTGGTATTATGTGTACAATTATGCAATAACTTATATATTATATATGTAGGCCCTTTTTTTCATTCATAATACATGTAGTTTTTTGATTTTCAGAATATGACAAAAATAACACTTTTTAGGTAATTAATTGATGTTGCAAATCAAATTCAATCAGTGTTTCATTAAAACTATTATATCTTCTTGTATAACTACTTGTGTTTGGTCTTTTTTAAATAACACAATATATAATCAGAGAATTCATTTATTCACTCCTAAATGATATTTCACTTTATTTTTTTAGATATTTCCTGATCCCTACTATAATACTTAATTGAATTTAATTTAGTTTTATGTTCACTAAGATAAAACTTTTACACATTATTGGAGAAAAATTTATGATTTTTTGGAAGAAAGAAAGTTTTTTGTCATAAGAAAATATTATTTATGCTATGATTTTAACACAAATTGTAGATAAGTGAGTGTGGACTTTGGTATAATAATCGTAAAAGTTAATGGATCCTTTGATTCTTTTCAAGTAAATAAATTTTAGAAAATGTTCAAAACCAATTGAAAACAGATTCAGTATATAATACCATTTTACTATTATATAGTTAAAAGAAAAATATAATCTTATATTTAAAATCTTTTAGTTTATTCGGTCAGCAATTTTTATTTGGCTATTATAAAAATCTATGACTTTCTGTGTGGAAAAGGAATACAACGAGAAAATGAAGTTTTAAGGAAAAAAAATTTCAAACTTGATAAACTATTTTTGAATTCAATGTCAAATATTTGACGTTTTATCTTTAAGAACTATATATTGTGAAATGTTTATCTTGACATCTTAGACAAACGTTTATCGTGGGCAATAGTATTAATATTTTAAGACTAAGCTTAATTTTGATGAAATATATGTATGTAGATTCATTTAGTAAAATTGTATGGTTAGTCTCATTTTAAACAACTTTCTTGTTCTTTTAGACTTCTTGAGGATTACAACTTATTTTTCGAAACAGCAATTAAACTAGAAATTTATAAATTCTTTGGTCTTTAAATTCTTCACTTTGATGTCTTTAATTTTTCTTAACACTCAACATATTTTAAAATTTTCAGATCAGCTAAATTTCACTTTTTAAAGGACAAAAAAAAAAAACTTTGATAAATCAATTATTTTAACAAAAAAGGCAAATAAAGTTTTTTTCTTCAAAGTTAGTAGGCAATAAGGATAACTTCAAAAATGTAATCACCTCATAATCCCAGCATTTAAAAAAAGATATATATATATATATTATATATATACATAAATATTTCCATTTCCTACAGGTTTTGGTAAATTTTTGTCAGGCTATTAAATTGCAAAAGAGAAAAGTTTATTTCAACAAATAAAGTTTATATGCGACCCTTTATTTTTAGTACTTTATACTAAAAATTTGCTCTAGTCTTTAAGAAATAAAATAAAATTTTATATAAACAACCACAGAATAAATTAAAAAAGTAGAATCTCTTCAAATATCTAGGTTCTTTGGTATATAATCATTTCTCCAGAAAATATCTAACGAAGGAAGTAAATGCCTAAGTTCCTGGACATAATAATCGCATACATTAATTTTTGTATAATTATTCATCTTAAACTTTCCATATTTTTGTATGGAATATTAGGAGCCAGATCTTGTTAATATTTTGTGAATATCATACGAAGTCACCAGAACCTTCTTTGAATCTATATACTTTGCATTTCCATTAAAAAATAATTAACCATTTATTTTTACTCATAATATAGGTAAAATAAAAAAAAAAACAAAAATAATAATAATTTGTTACATTTTTCAAGTACAAAAAATATGCTACCCTTCATTTAATAGTTCCCCAAAATGTATTTATATCATAAAAACCCAAATATTAATCAAGACCATTCTCGTTAAAAAAAGGAAAAATATAAAATTTTATATTTGAAATAATTTTTTAAAATATGAAGCAATTAGGACCCAAAGAAATACAAAAAAAACTTGAGACAACTTTTTTGTATAGAAATGTCCACCTTTTTTTAATGACAGTTCATAAAAATTATTTTTATTAAAATGGTATTTGCAGTGACTTATTGAAATAGACTTTACATTTTTTTTTTTTTGAGTTTTGTTTACGTTTTTTTTAATATAAATGAATCCTCATTAAAACATGTTAAAAAAAATTAACACAGAAGTTCACTGGTGTAATGTAGACAGCGGTAACTTAGCACAACGAACGCACAAAAAAATTAAAAGTATGTACTTGGATGGATTTGGAAACAAATTTTCAAGATTTTTTAATTTTTTTAACATATTTATTTCGAAAAACTTTTCGACAATAAATTTATAAGAAAACATTTAATCTTTGGCTCAGGATCAGTTAATTTTACTTTACGAACTTGGTTTATGTATACGTATATAGTATACATTTGTTTATATATTAGAGAAAGTTTAGGATTGAAAAAATTGCAAAGGAAGAAATTATTTTTCCTAAGGATAAAAAAAAATATTTTTTTAATTTATCTAATGAAATTTGTTCTTCAAAATTTTATTTTATGCTACGATTTTCATAGATATATACATTTTTTGTTAAAATTTCTTAGTTTTTCTATTTGAATTTGAAAATAAAACATTTTTATTAAATAAACAACGAAAAATGTTATTTTATTAAAAAAAAAAAAAAACAAAACATATAAAAACATAAAAACCAACATCCTTTAGTTTCTTTGGAAAATTTTTTGCTCCCTTTATTTTTGAAATTACATTAAAACTCATATAATATTGAATATTTTTGGAGGCTGCTTTAAATAAACGCATTATTTACAAACATTGACTAAATGTCTGGCTGAACCCATCTATTTTCATAATATTTTTAGTTTTTTTTTTTTTTTTTCCAAATTTATCCTATTGCCAGTTTGCCACCCTTCATAAAAATTGAAATTTTATAAAATTTATTTTGGGGATCACAAAATTTAAGATAATTTTTTTGATAAAGGGGAGCATTTATTTATATACTTTATTTTTTTTTTTGCCGATTAATGTTTTATTCCTATTTACGAAAAAAAAAAGGATAAATTTAATATTTTGTTTGTAGATTTTATTATATATATAATTTTTTTGGATGCTACAGGCAAAGTTTTCTAAAAAAAAAAATATAATAATACTATCTATTTTTTGTTTCTTTGGTTTTTAAAATTTAATGAAATTAGAAAAGTATAAAAACACGTAAAGATGCATCAGCTTGAACTAATATATATTTGTTTTTTAGTCTGTGGCGTCTGTGGAAGTATTTAACGATATTTATTTAGACATTTATTTCAATTTATGTAAATCCGATTGAAATTTAATAAGACAGAAATCAAATTTGGGGAAATCAAACACATGCCTTTATAACACATCTTGAGGCATTTTAACAAATTTCTTTCTAATTTAATAACAACAGAAAATTTATTTATACCAGGATTTCTATAAGGAAATTTCATTAAATTGAGTAAAATTTCCGATTGTAATAAAACCAAAGTAACAAATCCGATTAGGCCTAACAAATTTAAATACATGCCTAAGATTTTCCAAAAATAATTAACCTGCGTATCAATTCTTTAAGTTCAAGTCGGAGAATTTTGAATTTTATCTCTCCTATTTAATATTAAGCTCAAAACTTTAAGTCTAGTTTGTTAACTTATTAATCTCCTATCTAAATTTCAATTCAAATTTTATTTTTTTTGACCGTATAAGCTGTCGTCAAGCTCATTTATTTTGGCCGACTTTAATCGCAAATTGTTATCAAATTTTTTTATTATCTCTCAATAATATTAAGGATGTAATAGTAGATTACAATACATGGTAAGAAAATTTGTTATTCTTGCGAGTTGCGTATACACACAAACACATAGACACGAGTCATATTTATATCACGAGACCGAAGGTCGAGTGATATAATATAGACGAGTGTCTATGTGTTTGTGTGTATACAGAACGAGCTGTATAACAAATTTGATTAACATGTATTGTATACTGCTTTAATGTGCATGGGAGAGGGAGTTGAAAACAATACATTTACAATGAAAAAAATAAATAAAAAAGTTCAAAATGAAGCAAGGAAATAAAATTTAATTAATACGGAAGTAAATTTATTTCTCGAAATGATTTCAAACCGGATGATTTAAGATTAGCTAATTCCTAAAATATTAAAAATAAATTAGTAATTTTTCCAAAAAAAATTATTCATTTTCTTTTTTGCAAAAAAAAAAATCGAATAATTTTTTTTAGAAAAATTACTAATTTTTTTTTTATTATTTTAGAAACTAATGGTCTTCTTAAATTTTATTTAATTTTATTTTTAATTATTAAAAAAAATAATAATAATTTTATAATTATTTTTTTTTATAATTAAAAATAAAATCAAATAATAAATATATAGTTATAATTTATATTTACAATAAATAATCTCCTTGTTGCTGCCATTTTCCTCGTTTGTTGATAAAAGAAAAAAAAAATCTTACTTGACATTTGACAGCAAACTTTATGATGACAACAAAGATATTTTCAGGGTTACCATTGTTCTATTTTTATTCATTTTGTTTTTTTGAATAAAAATAAGTGCAATTTTTGAAGTGTGGTTTAAATTTTTGTACTAAAATCCAACCACACTCGTTTAAAAATTTAGTAGTAGAGGTTCGAAGATCCTTTAAAAATAGTATTGATGCATTGAAACACATGTTAAGAAAATTCATCGACCGATCGACTGGCCGCTTTTTAGAAAAAAAAAAAAAATAGCCGCGTATTTTTTTATTGGTTCTTTTTTTTTTTTTTGTTTGCTCAGAGGAAAAATATAGATTAGCTCAGAGGGAAAATATAGATTTTAAGCATTATAAACTAAGCTTTGTTTGATATTGATATGATGCATGTGAGAGATATACATTTGCAATTTTTTTTTTTTTTGGTATTTGTCTGTTTGAAATATTGTGAGTGTGAGTGATATTATTTTTGTTTATAGTTCGTTTATAGTTTGTTTATAGCAGTTCAAAATGAAGAATGTAAACACAATATACAGCAATGTAAATACAATTTACATCACAGGGAAATGTAAATACAATTTACATTCCTCTATAATTGCATGTGTATTGATGCATGTAATGGAGCATTTACCGAGCTAAATTTGCGAATGTAAATACAACTTACCGAAGCCATGCGCATTAAAATCATTTAAATCGAATATAATAAAAAACAAAATTGTCATTTTTTCATATAAATTCACACTTTTGATATGGATTTCAATTTTTAAAAAATTTTATGAAGTGATACAGAGAATTTTTGCCAAAAAATTAATGGAATCAATGAAATCAATAAAAAAAATTTAACCAGTTTCATAATGTTTCTTTTAAAGTGGAAAATTGTGGAATTTTCAATTAGTTTTTAAAAACAAAGTTGCAATTAAGTAAGTATGTATAATTTTATTTTGTGGGGAACAAAATCTTGCGTTAAATTGCAATGGTTGGATTGTAAGAATTATTGCATGGTAATAAAATAAATACAGATTCGGATGTCCTCCCTAATCTTTTCTAAAAGTAAAAAAAAAACAATGGAAAAACATAAACTTGGTCTTCTATATTTTTTATAGGGAAACCATTTCTTTAATGCAAAAATATAAATTTCTTTAAATTTACCATTTATTATTTTATTTCTCAATGCACACACATTTTTTTTTTTTGTTCATTTCCAGAAAGTACGATAAAGAAAATTTATTACTATCCACTTTTTTTCCTTTTTTTTTTTTGTTGTGTACCTACCACAAAATTCGTTTTTGAGTATTTTGTTGTAATTTGTAATTTTTGTAAAAAAAAAAAACGAAAAGGATTCAAGGATAATATTAATAGAAATGCTGCAAAAAAGATAAAATACAATTTTTTTTGTTTTTAATTTAAAACAAATGCCAAAAGTTGTAAGGCTGTAATAAAGCATACAATAATCTCGATAAAATTTTTTGGTTGCCACATATTTGTCGCCACTTAATAAATTCAACGAGTTGATACTAGTAGAAGTACAATGTATATATCATAATTGTGAGAAGATATATTGCAAGCCTTAATCAGAAATATTACCTTCATATGCATTTTCAGTCAAGATTCAGAAGTTATAACAAAATGGAAAATTCTAAAAATTAATAAATGCATTTAAAGTATAATTAATAATTAATCTAACAAAAATATATATAAATACTTATATTTTGAATTAATCTCAATTTAATTTGGAAACTTAACTTATAATGTAAATAATTTAGAAAAATGTATTTTTATATTTGATTATGATGTACTTTATATTAGCTCTCTAAATGTATGTATTCTACATAAAAATTAAGATCTTGACATAATTTTTATTTTTTTGTCTGAAAAGCAAAAAGTATTACAGTCTGACTGGCGTCGAAACATTTAATATAAAATCTATGTTAAGGATAAATTTCTTATAAGGTCATAAATTTTGTACTTTCAAAAACTTTTATTAGCCAAAAATTTCTAAAAACTCTTTGCAAAACAAAAATAATGTTGCCAAAAATTTAGTACAAAAATATATATTTTGCTAAGAAATATTAATCATCACAATTTATCTCCAAATGGAACAACGATTTAATCAATATATAACTATGTTATCAAAAATGAAATTTTAAAATGACCAAAACTTCATTTCATGCTCTTAATTTAAAATTCAATTATTCTTGAATTAGTTTAAGTTGAAAGATTATAAGATGTCTGACACGTTTCTGTATATTATATGGAATAATATTTGCATTATTATATCAATTTTTATGAATACTTTGTAAATATTATGTAAAATTATTGTATTTTATTGGACCATGTTCATGAAACATTACGCAATAACATTATGCAATAGCAATCAGAAAAGAAAATTTCCTTAAAAGACTGTTTCAGAGAACAGTATACAATTGGATCAAAGAAAAAATTTTGTAATTTTTATCATTTGATGTAAATTTTCATTATTATGAGCGACACTGTGATTGAGAATTTGTTGTGGTTATTTTTATTTTAATTCCTTGTAGTGCTAAACCAAGTGTGGACATTAAAATTGTTTGATCTTTTATTTTAATGTATAATTTTATATGATTTATTTTTATAGAAAATTAATGAGCGGCCAAATATTTAAATTTCATGTTTTTCTACACTCAACCGATAAATTTGATTGAATTAAATATGTGTTTTAGTTAGATCACATTTATTAGGTACATCATACTCTATTCATATACTATTTCGACTAAACTGCGGTTTATAATAACAATAATAATAATACATATACCATATGTAAATTCAAATTGCGCATTTTACAAGCCACATATAGGTCTTTGTGGCAATCCCATCGAGGAACTTACACTTACAACTTAGTGGGTGTGGGACTATGACACTCAAATTTGTTTATGATTTGGAGACGCATAAAACATTCTCAGTTACGAAGTTAAATGGATTAGATAACGTAAAAAGTTCCCAATTTAAAATATTAAATATTTTATTTGTAATAACTACAATCGATTAAAATGATTTTTTTTTATAAAACAGTAATATCATTTTCATTTACATATCAAATAGTATCAAGTAAACAATGCAAAACTAATGAAAATACTGTAAAATCGGGAATTAAAAAGTATTCATGTGGTTTTACTGAAATTCTATAATTGTCAATATGTAATTAATAATAGCTACATGCATATTTATGATCAAATATGAAGAACGAACATCAAAATTATATCATTACAAAAATAAGAAAGTTTTTAGTTATTAATAACTTTAGCATAACAAATTCGAAATATCATTAAGTCAAAATTACGGAAATTATCCAATAATTCTCCAATCAAAATCAAATTCAACCAAATTTCATAATAAATTTATACTATACAATATAATACAATTAATACATTAACCATAATAATTAACTTTTATTTCACTGAAATTAATCAAAATCAGATTTTTAATTTTTAATGCTGTAACCACAAGAAATAAACCCAATTCAGTGTGGTAAAAATCTGATTTTTATAAGATTAACTATTTCTCACTTTTATTTAACTAAAACTTATAAAATCTTATTATTTTATAAACCCAATCGTAATTTTGATAACTTTAATAGTATAGTGTATAGTATTCAAGAAAATTTTTATATTTTCACCTTTGTTTATAATATAGTGTATAAAAAACACAGAAATACCTTTATTTACTGACTATAGAATTAAGATTTGAATGCATAGTTTATAAGTTGAATTTGATATTGTTTATTAGGTTAGATAGAAAGTTTTCCTAAGCTCCTATTTCCTTTCTTGAGTCTGTATAGCACATAAATTTGTATGGGTGCTGCCTTATTCAATTTTCAAATACTTAACCGACATTTTGCTTTAAGTGCAGCATTGAGCAGATAAATTTACTACGTCCTTATTTTCAGTTCTGTTTTACATATTTCTAAATAAATATAAAGTTTGGATTATACCTACATAGTTTTTGATGCTCTACTATACCAGGTTACATATAACTCGATTTGCTCTTACATTTTTAAATTCTTAATTTCCCAAGTAAAAGTTTGTGTCCGCATACTTATAATTCGCAGTCGCCCGCCAGCTAGACTTAATTGATTTATAATTTTGCCATTTGTAAAAAAGGAGAAAAATATTTCATAATTTTTAACAATATAATTTTAGATAGTATGTATGAACATTATTTTTTTTTTGCATAGTGAAAAAGTGATAATTGTCCCCATAATGATTAATTTATCATTATTAATGGGACATCATGCTATTAATTTTTTCAGTATCTTCATTTTTTCCGCCATTAAAATCAACAGCTTTTTTGTTACTGAATATAATGTATATGAAACAGTAACTGTATAGTTTGCGATGATTTTCCTTTGTCTCATTAGAAAAATCAATTTTTCCACATTTTCATTATATTTTCAAAATAGCAGACTTGAAAATCTAAAAAGGAAAAGAATGAAAATCAAGTTCAATGCCTTTACTTTTTTGTACAAAATAAAAGCATTTCTTCTTATTTTCTGTCTGGGTTCCTAGTTGAGATGAACAACAACATAAAAAAAAACCAAAAGAAAATTTATACAGAAAAAAAATCCTATTCCTTTTTAATATTCTGAAATTGTAAAATAACTTTAACTGCACATTTAATTTTTCTTCAGAGTGAATATGAAAATTGATTTACTTCTTCGTAGAAATAAAAAAAAAATTGGATTTTCTAACACACGCGAAGCATAAATTTCAACTGAAAGAAAATTATTAACTGCACTAATCGAAGAAAGGAAATAATTGCAATTGTAATAGTTTTACTTAATTTGTTCTCAGTATAAGAAGCAATTTGCAAAAGCAACCACAGAAATCAATGATCGGAGATCGCAGACCCTCAATTAAATTTGCAGCGCCTCGTTAATGTACTTTGTAGTGTTGAATGCATGCATAATAACCCTTTTTAAAATAACTAAAATTTTTTACGTTTAAAAAAACCCAAGTCGTGAGATCAAAATAGATAACTAAATGATATGCATAAGGGTTCATAGGGCTGACTTTCTTTTTTAAAGAATTAAATTATTAACGTATCTTTATTTAAAAACAAAAACCAAAAAAATTTTACAAAAATATTATTTAAACCACAGAAAATCATATACACTATAATTTTCCAGATAACTCAATGAAAAATTTGTTTAACATAAATATGTATTATTTCTACAACATCACGATAAAAATTTCTTTTTCCTTAGGGAATTATTCAAGTTACAAATAAATTTTTTTCCAATAATTTCTAAAATTGTTAAAAAATTATATTTATTCAGTAGATAGAATTTTTTTAAAGTTCATACTTTTGTATCATTATTGAATAATATAGATAGAGTACGTAGAATAGTAATGTATAATTGAGTAGTAGATCATTCATTAAATCATACAAAATTAAATAAATTTAAAATCTGATCATGATTTACCTGAAAGTAAAACTTGATTAATATGAATCAAATTTATATTATTTTCACAATTTTTATCTTCTTTAAACTTCAAACTTATTTTATTTTTTTCCTGACAGTAGATCTGCGTATTTACTAAAATTAAATACATAATCTTTTCATCTAACAATGAGTTATTTAATTTTTTTTAAATTTTTTTCTTTATTCAAAAGTGTTCCGTTCCGTGTGAATAAAGTCCCGAAACTACTTCAGTTAATCCCAAAAACTTTGTATACTAAAATCAAATCAATAATTTTTTTCGTCAGATTTGCATTTTATGGACTTTTGTTCCCCATTTGATGATAAATGATTAATGAGCTATGAACTACCCATCAATGTTATCGATAATGCTTTTTCCAACGTCATTTCTCTTATTCAAGTTACTTACTTAGTTACTAATTGAATAATTATTTTTTTAACATTTGGATAATTACCATTTTAACTTTTCTAGATGAAAATTATTAAAAAAAAGTAATAAAATGAATATTTACTAGATCTACTATAAGCATAAACAATAAATGAGGAACTTTAATAATATTTTCCAATCAAATAGTTTCATAACAACTTTCTTTTTGTTCACAAATATACCATGAATTTGCTTCAACTTGTTAATAAAGATGTTATACTAAAACATTACCACGAAATTTATCTAAACCACAAATCAGTCAATTTTCTTTTTACATAATTCTCTTCTCACGAAAATAATTTAAAACTTTTTCCTTCTAATTTTGGTCATATAATCAAAAAATTATAATATACCTATGTTTTAGAAATCACCTTATAACCATGAAATTTTTCATATTTTTTTTTTTTTATTTTAACCCAAAAATAACTTTTTTATGAAATTTTTCTCAAATAGCTGACACCGTTCCCTAGATGTTAAGGTTTACATAGAAATATAAGCATTATAAGTAAAAAATGATTGATTGGAAAATTGTTTGAAAGATAAAAATATACAAAAATTTCTCAGACCAATTTTATAATCAAGTGTCAAATAAATAAATATAAAAAAAAAAACTACGTTAAGAAAGACTACAAGATAAATTGATTAAAAACGCACATGCTACACATTTACTTCACATACATTAACTATATATATAATTAATAACTATACATATATTTTATGATAGTGAAATAAAATAATTTTGTGCGAACTGTGGCCACACACAAATTTCCACAATATGATTAAATTATCTTAAATTGTTTTTAATTTTTATATGCATATGCACGAACTCACTTTGAAGTCTTAAATACTACAATTGTGTGTATGTATCATTGAAGTTTATCGAAATAGAATTTGAGAATAGATTATCTGACTTCACATTAGTGGACTTTAAGTCAGGAGGTAATAGTTTTCGGAGTAAAATATTTTTCTTAACTAACAAAATCCGGTGATAGAAATTATTACGATGAAGGATAAAGTGGGTTTACGCTGATTTATTTAGTTCAGCTAAAAATAAAATCTGTTGTATTTATTTAGATTCATACAAATTGAAAACCCATCACAAAACCATTTTTCAGAACCATTTTTAGAACAGTAAGTAAGTGACATTGTCACATACTCTCACTTAAATATATATGTTAGTAAAAAAAAAAACACGTATCATTGTCATTATTGACAGAAAAATTTTGTGAAAAAATTAATTCGATAACAAAATTTTTGAATTGTATAACGTTCAAGATTTATTAAATAATAAATCTTAATCATTATTTTTTTAAAATAAAAATTTTATTTAATTAATTTAAATTATAAAAATTTTATTTATTAAAAATTTAAATGAAAATACATTTTCTATGAAAACTAAATTAGAACTAAAATAAAAATTGAAAATTAAAATTACATAAATTATTTAGAAAACTAGATTTATGAATTTAAAATAAAATAAGTTAACCACTACAATACCCCCCTTCCAGATAAAAATTATAAATAAAATAAAATTTTATTAATGAAGATGAAAGAGAATGAGGATAATGACAGAGAAGTAGCTGTTAATGAGGCGTAGTTTGATAAATAAGTTGCATGATAAATTGCTGGACCAGTAATACTATTTGTTGAATTAATAATTACCAATTTGTGGCGTTTCGTTTATTTATTCATAGTATTACTGGTCTATTGTTGTTGTAATTGATCAATATAATCCAAATGACGTGCTTGGCGCGGACTGCGTTCAGCTTTGGATGATATTTAATTGAACAATATTGTATTTAATTGAACAATATTGTTGAAAAATAATGTTGGATAAAAATTGTTGTTGAATAATTATTGTTGTTGAATAATTATTGTTGTTGAATAATTATTGATAAATATTATAGATAATAATAGTTGAAAAGAATTGTTGAAATGAAATATTAATTTTAAATTGATGAAATTGATGTTGTTGTTGAATAGGTTGAGATTAAAAAGGTGGTACATGTTTACTAATTTTTTGTATGTTGAATAATTGTTGAAAATTTGGTTTGCTGAATAAAAATCTTGATGTCTTGAATTTGTTGAATGAAGGATGCTATTTTTGTCGGGATTGTGAGATTCGATGTCGGGGTTGTGAAGTTCCATGTTCGCTGTCGGGGTCACCAATTATAACGTTCAAGATTTATTAAATAATAAATCTTAATCATTATTTTTTTAAAATAAAAATTTTATTTAATTAATTTAAATTATAAAAATTTTATTTATTAAAAATTTAAATGAAAATACATTTTCTATGAAAACTAAATTAGAACTAAAATAAAAATTGAAAATTAAAATTACATAAATTATTTAGAAAACTAGATTTATGAATTTAAAATAAAATAAGTTAACCACTACAATTGTATGAAAAACATTGTTCATGATTTTCTTATTTCCTAAAACAGATAAAAGTTTTATATTTTTAACATGGTACAACATTTTATGTTTTAAATGTTCTTCTCAAATATGTGGTTAGACATCTGACAGACTATAAAGTTTTAAATGGAATCTTATTGTCAATAATATTTTACATTGTGTAATATTTAAATTTGAATAGAAATATCAGTAACATATTTTATTATGTAGTTATACTTTTCATATATGTACACACATAGACTAACTTTCATTTAACAAAAAATTGTGAATTAAAGTACTTCCGATGATTCCTTCCAGACTAAACAAAATTAAAAGTAGGTTTCCAAATTTCACAGTTTTTTTTTGAATATCAACAGAGAAATTTTCCCAAAATCCGATATATTTTAATTTTCCGTGAATACGAATCCAATGTTATTAACTCTGCTAACCATTACAATTTCTTTGTATTTTATTATATTTTATACATATTAAGTATTTTTAATTTAATAATTATAATATTCATTTCCATCATCTATCTAAAATTTTATTTCAATTCACATAGAAAATTATTCAATGCAAATTATAAGTTAAAAAATTACTTTAATAATAAATCATACTGTATATGCAAAAATATATTTCTTAAAAACAAAAATCTTTGTTAAATTACTACTTATTGCTAGAAAGCAATTTAATTTTTTATGTCTACGAATATATTCACAACATAATAATGTAAGTATTTTTTTTTTTTAAGAATTAAATACCATTTTCTAGGCAAGTAGATGAATTGGCGGCATAAGGTTGTGACTGTATCTTAGAAATGAGAAATATACAATAACATTTATATGTATAACACTAACTTATGTATGTTAAAAAAATATAATAATAATTATGATATATACTTTATATACTTTACAACTAAATTTATAGTTTTACTGACAGTAATAATAAGCATTAAATAACTCTGAATTCAATTTTAAATGAAAGATATTTTAATATATGTAAATATATTTTTTTTTCACTATTTCGCGACGAGTTTAAAACTACCCAGATGAAGGTGTTGCAATTGTCATATAAATTTGTGTATTATATAAATATAGACTTTATCAGAAAGTTCTTAGAAGTAATAAAAAAGAATAAAAATAGCCCACCTAGGCAAATAAATGAATTGGTGTCATAAGGTTGAGACTGTATTTTAAGAAATTCATTTATTTACAATATAAGAATAATTTATATGTACATATATGTAACATAACTTAACTTATGTTTATGTTAAAAAAAATCATAAAAAATAAAGAATAATTATGATATTAGAAAGTTTGCACTGAATTAAAATTTTTTTTACCGATAGTGCTGAGATAAAATTATATATCTAATATATATCTAAATAAATAGATATATTTCATTCTTTTATTTTACAGCATCACTACCTATTTCGTGTTGCAATTATCATATACCTTTGTATATTTTGTATATTTTGCATATCAGAAGTTCTTAGAAACAATAAAACAGAATAAAATTAGATAAATTTATAAAATACCTTTACAATGATTATATTTTATATACAATTTAAATATATGTATGTAAATAAATCAAATTAAAATTTAAAATTGAAGCGCGGTCAGAGTAGCTTGGTTGTATAATTTCTTTCGTGCAAGAAATTTGAATGCAAGCACAAAAATAAAAAAATAGAATAATTTACGTGCCCCTTAAAGCGATAATTTGAAGACGCCTAGTTTTGTTTACGTGAGGTCAATTACCATGAAAATAGTAAAAATGCAATCAAATCAAATTCACCAAAGAACAATTTAATATCTGTTCATGGTAATATTAGGTATTATTATTATTATTTTCTTTGCCTTTTTCCAATTATTTTATTAAGGTATATAATTTTTCGAGAGTTCATTGGAATTTATACACAGTACTAAATTTATACACAGTACTAATAATGTTAAAATTTAATTAAATTAAAGTCTAGCCAGATGTTAAATTAAAAAGAGAATAAAAAATCAAAAAAAAAAAATAATTGTTTACCTGAAATATTTGTTTGTAAAGAAAACAATTTTAGTTAGAAATTGTAATATTTTGGTTTGTTTAAATATTTATTTATGTAGCTGCAAGGTTAAATAAAGTTTGCACCCTATTTCATAAAAAAAAATATTATCTTAATTTTATCTAAATATAGAAAAAAAAAATTCAAATTTAGATTCTTAACAAAAATATAATCAATAAAATATAAAAAAAAATTCACGGTCAAAAACCACTAAATACATCTGCTTCTTACAACAAAAACATGTTGTACGACGACAGTGTGTATCTTAAATCTGTATACTACACATCATGCAAAACAAAAACACAACCACATAACAAAATTAATAATAAAACATCTGTCTGCACTATTTCCTTGTCATCAGATACTTTTTTTTTTGGTTTTTATTTTTTGTCTTAACACGAAATTCATTCATAAATGCAATATGTTTTATTGATGAAAAAAAAAAATTAATTAAAAGAGTTCTTTCACCTCATGTTTGAAAGTGATAAATGATTTTATGCAATCAAACTTTTGATGACTTTAAAATGAGATTTATAGGAAACTACATGCAAACATAATAAAATAAACAAATTTATTTTTGAATTTTTTTTTTATTCTATTATGTTTTTAATAGTTGATTAATAATATGTACATGATTTAATAGAATAGTTTGTGAAAGAATTAATTTTAATATATTTCGCATACACTATTGGAGCGATACTTAACGAACGATAATTAAAGAATTTTGACTATACTTATATAATTTATTGCATATAATTATTGAATTAAAAATTAGCTCCATTCAATGAAAGCCCCAAAAACGAGTTTTTTTTTATTTTTTTTTGTTATTTTTTCGCTGTTATTACAAAATCAAACATAAAACATTTTTCAGTTACGACACTTTATTTTAAATTTCGCGGTTATGACAAAATAATTAAAAGTACTATGTCAGTTCACGCCCACTGCCTTAAAAATGAAACCCAGGATTAAAACTGGGACCACTATAAAAGCTTATTATGTTGGAAGTGGAATCTGACAAAAAAAATTTCGAGATAAAAAAGAGAGAACTTCTTACGTTTTAAGGCTAGGATATTTAATAGAGTTTATAAAATACTAATCAACAGTTTTATAATTGTCATTTATACAAAAAACAAAAAAAACCATAAAATAATATTATTTTATTTTCATACAATAAGTTCTCTTATTTATTTTTTAACAAAAAATTATAAATATACCTACCTTAAAACTACAAAAACAGAAATGTGCAGTTTTGCAGAATGTCTAATAATCAAACAAAAATGTATATTTTAGTGAGTAATCAAACATTATTATTTCTCAAATTAAACACACAGAGAGAAGAACCAAAACGAGAATAATAAATACATTTTATTTTAGTGAATAGAAAAAGAAAAGGTTATACTGAATTTTTTAGTTCGAAACGTGATCTGTTACCGTTAAGAAGTTATTTTCATAATATTTCGGTGGTAAATTTTCATGAATTTATTAATTCCGTGAATTAAATTTTAATTTTAATAATTTAATTTAGTTTTTTCTTTTTTTTTCTCCTTTTTTTTTTTTGCTTAATCGAATTTTTTTTTTTTTGGTCGTTTGTCATTTTATATTATTGTTTTTTTTTTTTTCTTTTATTGAAATCGGAAATACAAATAATCGGCTTTTTGGGAAGAACAAAAAAAAAAAAAGAATAAACAAATAAATTAAAAAAAAAAAAAATCTGCAAAGAAAACGCGGTTTTTAGAAATTTTTTTTTTTATTTTTAAATAAATAAAATAAACAATTTGGATTAAAATAGGTATAAAATAATAATAAATTTGGATTAATACCAAAAAAAATATGTAAATAAATTCACAACCAAAAAAAAAAAAAGGATTAACACAAAATCATGGCACTTTAAAAGCAATGTAAATATTAAATTTAATATTTTTTATTTATATTTTTCCAAATTCAAAAAAAAATAAATAAATTTGCATTTTATATGCAAAGTGCAGCGCGCAAAAATTATTTTTTATTTTTATTTTTTTTTTTTTCAATCTAAAAATAAAAAATTTTATTATGAAATTATTACAAATTTTTTTTACTGCACCCATAATCTCTTTTTTTATTGAATTTGAATAAGGTGGAGGTTATATGTGTGGATTATCTGGTCTGCAAATTTGTTCAATAAATTATGCTTAGAGCTTTATTTCATTGCTACTTTGGGTTAGGAATTAGATATATGTATAGGTTATATTTGAAATTTATTGTCATAATTTCACAGTTTAATAATATTTTTAGGTAGATTTAATCTGTTATTTGTAAAAGTTTTTTTTATGTTTTATAATAATCCTACAGTGATTCTGTGGTCAATAGTTTGTGGCTAAAAATGTCACCTACCTAGATAACAACGCAATCAAAAATTTGGACTCAATAGTTCAGTCATACAAAAATCAAAAATGAATTAATTCGGTTTTGTTTTTTATTATATCAATCGCTTCTCAGTTGCTCCTCGAATAAAAAATCTCAAAATCTTCCTCTAAATACAATCTATCTAATTATGGAAATCCCATCAAAAGCTATTAAGTATTTTTCAAGTATATCTCGAACATTTAGAATCGATTTTCTTTTTAATTAATCTCAAAATATTTAGATACATTTATACCTTATGTATAAACACACATATTTTTTCAAATATTTTTTTCGACAAACAAGATGTTAAAAAAAAAAAAACAACTCTATTAAACACATAAAAAATTAACAAATTAGAATTTGTAAAAAAAAAAAAAATTTTATTTAAAATCGTAAAATAATTAAAACATAATTTACATAATTAATATAAAAATTTGTTTTACAACGCATAAATTTCAACAGTTTATTTTATAGTGTTGTTATATCAAGAAAAAAAAATAGAAAATGAAATTCAAGAAAGAAAAAACCACAAAACAACATTATCTTAATATAATTTCTCTTCTATCATTTTTCACATTTTATTGTATTAAATTAACATCAATATTGTGTTTTTTGTTCAATCTTCATTTTTACATAAAAAATAAAGTATACACTTTCATTTTATATTAATTTAATATACATTTTCTTTGATTTTTCATAACCTAATTTTATAAATAAATATAAAAAAAAAACACAGACCACAGAAATTTTATTTTATTTTTTTAAGTGAAATTATTTAATTTTAGTTTTAGAAAATAGATGAGTCGATTGTAGATGAATTGATTGAAAAGAAAAATATATGCCCTCGAAACTTCAAACTAGTTTTCATTTGGAGAGAAGAGTGGACATTATGTAGTGTACTATCTGTTATGTTTATCTTGTAAGGAAAAATTTACGCAAATTCAATGACGCATTTCCTTATTTTGCGATTAAAAATATATATTTCATAAAATATTCAACATAAATTATTTGTGATTATTATTTTTTTCCTTATCATTTTCGGTGTGTAAAATAATCTATCGCACATGTCAAATTTTGCAAAAAAAAAGAATCACTATACAATTTGTAATTCTTGTCTTCTTCATTGTCCACTTGGGTTTTGTATTTAGAAATATTTATATAGCTTATAAAGACAGAAAAAAAAAAACAATGAATCATTTGATAAGATAACATTCTATTAATCGATATATAAAAAAATTTAATTATAATAATGTGCCGATTATGCTGGTATAAGTATTAGCTGCTGAAATTTTAATATATTATTTTTTATAGAAAGTCTTTTATAAAGTAAATATAGAAAACGATAAATTACCTTTATTGATTTCAGATATATACCTCCAACTTTCAATATACAGTTTGTTATGTTCCTAAATATGAAGGTTTATACGGTTGGCTGCTAATATACTAAATTAGCGCTACAAACATTTCTAATTGTTGATTTTTTAAAACTATAGCAGAAATTTTCGATTTTTACAAAGGAAGATCCAAAATCTTGAATTAATCAGATATATCATAAGCCGATGTATAATGCTTCCATCGATTTGCTAGTTGTTTTTTGAGTAACTTTATTTCTCAAATTCTTATAAGTTCTAAGTAAATTACATCTCTTTAAGTGTACTATATCGTCTGCTCAGAAATGAAACAACGTATGACATTTATACGTCATTATTTGACAATAGCACCATTGGATTCCTCGTACTCGATTTTATAAGTACAACTACTTTGCAATATTCTTAATGTTGATTAAAATATGTTTTTTAGATGAAAATTGTACGCTACTTGATATTTTTTCATAGGTTTTTTTTAATTTTCAAATCTTTAAATTTAAATTACTCGAAACTATACTTTTCATTATACGTTGTTTCATTTCTGAGCAGGCGATATATACTATGAGTATGTATACATTGTATCCATGTACAATTTTATTCATTTTATATGATTTACTTAATTATTTGAAACTTAGAATAAGCGTCTAAAAAGATACAATTTCAAATATAAAAAGAAATAATGAACTCATTTGTTATTTTCTTATCATAAATTATTATTAATGGCATATTGATTCGTATATTAATGAATTTGCTTAACCTCAATCATATGTAATTATTATTATGATTGAAATTATGATACTGATAAATAATAATAATAATATAATTTTTGTATATATTTTATGCTATTATGTGTGACATACATACAATACATCATGTTTTGGTATATTGATCATAACATTAAATGTGACACAAATAAGTATTTATGTGCAAAACATTAATTATTTATAAAGGTATTTAGATTGTTAAATTTTGCACAAAGTACTTATATATTTAAATCAATCAAATGAGCAATAATTTTGTTATGGGATCGTGGAAAATTTTTAAAGCTTGTAGAAATAATCACATATGCTAATTTTTGATTTATTTTGTCATTATCCGCTTCAAAATTTTAACTTTATAATTAAATATTTGAATAATTAATTTCATTTTCATTCGTTCACTTTCTATCTAGAACTTAAGTTTTATTTAAAAAAAGAGTAATTAAACAAGAAAATTGAATTCATCAACAAAAAACAAGTTCCTTGATCTTGAGCCACGAACTTTAAGAACTTTAAGTAATAAGTGGATCTATGAGGTTGTTGCACGTGCACCATAATATACGCAGTTAGTTCTATAAGCATTTTTCTATGTATTTCTCTTTTAAATTTGAAAGCCATCCCACTTTCGATGCAACTATAAACTACAACGAAGTAATTATCGTTTTAAAGTAAATTTTTAAAATTTTTGATGTTGAATGAAAATGAATTTAAACCAAAAAAAAATGAGAAAGGATTTTTGCATCATGAACTCTTTAATTCACTTTTTTTTTGTGTTTTCATTATTAATTTAAATTAAGAAAAAAAAATATTTCAGATAATAAAATTTCAATCATTTTATCTCATTCATTTAACTGTTTTTTCATTTTATTTATTAATTTCCTTTCAATTTAACTTCGTTTTTTTTTTTTACCATCAAAACTCTTAATATAAACAGTATAAAATAATGAGGTTTTTATTTTCACTATTATATTAAGTGTTTTACAAAAACCATTTATCATTTTAACTAAATGAATCCACTTGAGAACTATTTCTCCCTAAGTATACGTAATAATGTAGCTTTCCTTAGGCTAATGGTGAAAATTAAATAAATTTCATAAAAACTTACTTTAAATGCTAGAAAAGAAAACGTCTAATGTAATAACTTTAATATATTGTATCTGTCTAATTTGAATCTGATCTGATAAACAGAATAATTATTTATGATCATTGTGTATAAAATAATGAAAAAAATAGTGTAAAACGTAAAATGCATACTATTAAAACGCAAAACTTAATTGAGTAGTTAAGAATTGTATTGATGTAGCATGAGAAAAATAATAATGCTCTTTATCATTGCAAATTAAAAATTTGATCTTAAAAGGTTCTTATAATCAAAATATTCTAAAATTCAAACTATACTTAAATTTATTTATTTTTTTAACTTTATCATGCTACTTATTTTAAAATCAATCCTTTTTCTTGATTTCAAATTTGTTATTTTAACATTTTTAATGACCACGCTAATAGATTACTTTAAAAATGAAAAATAAATTCAGATAATAATATATTCGTTTTTAAAAAGCAGGAAGTTTATAACAATTTGAACAAAAATTAAAACTTTTTAATGATTCTCGTGTAAGTAAAATAATATGTTTAATATTAAATCTATATATTGACATAATAAATCCATTGAAATTAATTAAAGCTTTTTCATTCGATGATGATAATAAAAAGTTTTGTTGGTATAAAATTAAAAAGAAAATACATTAGGAATATAAAACAAAGTATTTTTATTTAACTGCAACTGAAAATGCTATAATGTCATTATTTTAAATTATAAGACCATAAGTCCGGCAATTAAAAGCAAACATCATCAATTGAACTAAAGATTCAACGTAAACTTCAAAACCAGTTTTGAAATCTGTTTCTTTTCTTTATTTTATACCATCGAACTAAATTGAAATTTATCGACCAGTTCTATCGAAGCATCTGCACAACTAATTGCCCTTCTGATCAATATTCTAACATCTGATCTGTTCCATTGTTTTTTTTTTTTCAATTTTGATATACATATACGAAATGAACACATTTTTAATTCGCTACAAGAAAGCAAAAAAACAGCAAATTTATTATTCTACCCTAAACAAAAAAATGTGTCATTTACATTCCATTGAGGCTGCAGGTGACATCAGATGAAAAAGGAAGTGAAATTTTTGATAATTTCTTGTAAAAGGAGTATAATTTGCAAAAAAAAAAACACTACCAGCTGAAGTGTGCATAATTAAATGCTATATAAGTCTTTTCATACGTTCATTTCCAGTGAAATTGTTAAATTACTATAATTTTCTTTTCTTCATTATTTTACAAAATAATGGACACGCGTCATGGCAATATTGTTGAAATATTTTAATATTATACAATAATATAATGTAGAACTGAGAACTTAAAATTCATAAAATAGAAAATTACTAGAATAATGTCAGCGGAACTAACGAAATGGCATTAAAAATCAACTGTAGACTTTTGAATAAATCCTTTTTTCTGATAATATTTCATGAAAATATTGCTTTTTAAAATTCTATTATTTTAAGCCAAAGTAATTGTTGCGATTCGTAGTGCTACCAAAAATATTATCTCGGAAAATTATTCTTTCTTTCAAATTCTTGTTACCTATGTTCTGGCCTAATAAATTTGTGAGATATGTTATTAAAAATTTACAAAACTAGAGCTTCAAAACCATTTATTCCATAATATTACAAAAATGTAAATTTACTAAATTATCTGGATTTATATCTGAATTATTTTATAAATGTTAAAAAATGTTAACGTTTAAAAATATAAATACGATATTTATATAAATTAAATGAAACCTATATTTAATAATTTAATAATATATATATGTACTTATTCAGAAAACTTATAAATTCAAAAAAATATTGTATTGATTCATGTTATTATGATTAATTATTACGTAGGTATATGATCGAAATTTAAAAACTGGTTTTTTTTTGTGTTTTTTTTTGTTTTAAATAAATTGCAGATAAATGTCAATTTAATGTTGAGTATTATTGTTAATAAAAATCAATGCATTTCTAATTTTATTATACTTAAATTGAAAATATTTTATCAGAATGTTAAATATTCTTTTGAAATATGTTAAATTATATACAAACATATTGAGAATGTTATACCTACTTATATTATGATGAGAGTTTTTCTTTTGGTCGATATGAGACGTGTTACTAGAATAAGAAGGATGACTTTTATGCAATAAATAAACTATTCCAGAAATTTATTACATACCAATGCTATCCCCATAGTCAAAAGAAAATCATTGCAATTACTTGATGAAATATAATACGACACGACTTTGTTTATAAGTGCAATAATTACATAAAATGGGCAAATTAATTTAGTCGAATGAATTATTTTAATACATTGTTATTTACATATAGTATAAAATTCTATTTAGAGTTCAATTAAATTGGGATTCAAGTTTTCAGAATAAAATCTACAAATATCAAGTCGAAAAGTATATTTTATCTAAAATCTAAATTTAAAATTAATTAATAAAAATGTTCTGGGAATATTTTTCCTTTAATTTAACGATTTTGTTAAGCCAAAGTGTAAATAAAAGTCTTGCAGACAAACTGGTTTCTTTTATCCTAAATACAAATAAAAAAAAGATAACTATTTATATAACACCACTTGAGAAAAAACACTTGTTTTCATAAAATTTTCATGAAGAAAAAAAAAATTAATAAAATGAAAATCTAAAATTATTTTATTGTTATTTCATTATATATACAGTTAGAATATGTTGAGCATAAAAAACACCAACTTTAAAAATGCATTTTATTAAAACAATTAGCATAATCTATGAATTGTTTTAAAAATAAAAACAAAAATTCTATTTAATGTATCTTAAAGAGATTCCAAAATCCAATATACATTTATCTTTGTTGGAGCAAAAAAAAAAAAAAAGAACACGAAAGTGTAATTTATTCTATGGTTATAATTTTAATCTACTATACATACATCTATTTCAATATTATTTTGTTACAAATTCCAAAAAAAAAAATTTACTTAGAGAAAAACTAATTAGTGGTTATCTGGTTTTGAAGCCTTGATAAGTTTAATGCTCGACATTTTTCCAATTGAAACTAGGCATTAAGCACTTTAATGTTATATATATATTTTTTTTTTTTATTAAAGTTACCAAATCACTAGGTGGGATACCATTTATACTAAAGAAGTATGGATTTGGTAATGAGGACAGGAAGTTTAGACGGGATTAAAAAGTGGGACAGTTAGTAGGTAATCATTTACACTTTTCTTAAAGCGGCGCAAGTCTGGGAATTTTTACGAAATATGGGTGAGACGTTGAAGCAGTACGTATTTGTTCTTTTCTGTTACAAATAATTTTAAATTGTAACTTATTAAATTTCCGAACTTTGGCCTAAAAGACAAAAAGGTTTAAGTAAAAGGTGGAAGAAACAGAATACTAACGTTTACCCTTTTTTCACTTTCAGTACATCGATATCTGTACGACATGTATGTATCTACTATCTCTGTACAAAATAATCATTGTGCTCTTTAAAAAACAAAAATCACCAACCGCAACATAAACTAAATAAGAAGTGTAATTTTATTGGAAATATATATAATGTGCAAGAGATATTAAGCTCTTAAAACAAAAATGAAAATATTTTGTTGCTGGTTTATTTGAAAGTGCACTTGCCATGAAATTACCTCCCTTGATTGTATTTTAATTACAGCATAATTCTTAGCATATTTTTAACGAGAAATAAACTGAAAGTTCATAACAAGTTGTTGATGTTCTCGCAACTAAACAGAAAATTCTTTCAGTTTTAAAAAGTGCCCACAAATTCACCCAAAAACATTTTTTTGGATGTAACTTTTGTCCTTCAGTTATTCTTAAAGGGTAAATTCAACATCCTCCCGAGTGGCTAGAAAGCAGAAAAGAAATACTCGTGTTATGCTTTCAAATTTCAATTATTTTAATCATCGCTCGACATTATTTAAAAATTCCTCAAATAATACAGATCTTGATGGGGTCATTGTCAGTGATCCTGGAACAATTCCGGATAAGTTATTTTTACTTGACTTTCATTATATCGAGAAAAAAATATGTACATAATGTGTTATTAAAACGAAAAGAAAAACAAATTGAACCCAAAATGAAAATTATTTCTAATCATCTTAAATTCCAACGAAGAGTGTTGGTTATACTTTCTTGATTTGTATTTATTTGTTCACCAAAAAATAAAATAAATAAAATAAATTAGATATGCATGTATTTATTTTAAACTCTTTTTCAAAAAGAAAAAAATTAGGAAAAATTGTTTTTAGGTATGAAAATAAAAAAATCGAATTCAAAAATAAAAATTTCCTTAAAAAGACAGCTAATAAAATTTTCTAACATCACGTAAACGAAAACATTATTTTTTGTATTTTTATTTCAATTTTGTTTCTATTTTTTTCTTTTTTAATATTCAAAAATAGTTCATTTGCAATAAATTGCAAATAAAAATCTCTAGTATTATTATAATATTGAATAAATTGTAAAATTATTAGCGTTACCTTGCATATATGGGTAGTCAGTCTATTATGTGAAAAATAAACATAAGATTTCACACGATAAAATTTATATTATACACTTTTGAAGTTAGGTACTATCAAAATTATGAAGCTTATTCAGAAAACTATGTACAGTGCATATAGAATTTATGTTCATAATACTTAGTTTATGCACAGTTATAATAACTTATAATCATGTAATTATAACATGATATCTACTATACATAACATAGTTAATAATTTATTTTCTTAAACAAATCATGTGAAAGCTAAGTGTATGTGTATTCATGCAAATGGGCATAATAAAATAAAGCTTAAGCATATAGTGGGATGTTAAAGTAATTATAATTTATAGTGTTAGATTATTTATTGAAATGTCCCGAATATAATATAAAACAATTTATATAAAATAATGTAGTAAGCATAGAATATATATTGAAATTTTACATTAATATTAAAGCATTTTATAATACCCACATCATCAGAAGAAAGTTCTTCATATATATAGTTGATGCTAGCGGGCCTCTATTTAATTTTATCTGTTATGATATTATGAATATCATAGAATGAATTATCAGTTTTACCTCTCATATAAGTTTAAATATTGTAATTTTCAAAATTTCTAAAAATAATAATTAGTTTTATTGCAGTTTATATAGACTTGTATAGTTATAGTATTTAATTGGAATTACAAAATATATAAATATTTAATTTGATTATGCATACTTATATTGTAACATCGAGACATTCTATTCATAACAAACTGATTCCTGGTATAAGTAAATTAAATTTATTTATTCTTTCTAAAGGTTATACTTTTTTCTATACATATAATATGTGAAATCTGACTATGCAATAATTCAGTGAGTGTTTTTCTGATGATATTTTCATTTCCCTAGAAAATTAAACTATATATACTACATATAGGTATTTCTTTTTTTTCTTTTTTTGTTGTATGAGGCAAAATAATGCATAATCATAAATAAAAATTACTTGGAACATTAACTTCTACTGCAAATCATAACCACATATAACTCTTTCACATTCAGAAATAAAAAAAAAAAAACTGAAAAAAAAAAAAAAAATTTATCCCTCACTTATTTTTAAACTCTAAAAAAAAAAAAATATATATATGTATAATTTATTTTTGGAATTTTTAAAATAAACTAAGGAAAGAGATTTAAATAATTTCCTTCAACTACATAAATTCTAATTCTAAGTATATACAACATTGAATTTTTTTTTTATTTTTCTTTAGAATTTTAAAAATATGCAATTTCTAGAATATAAAAATAACAAAAAAAAAAAAACACAGTCCTAAATTTAGATTATAAATGCATACAAATAGAAAGCATGCCTGAGAGGTCCTTTATCTTCTTTTACTTTTTTTTTTAATTTCCCCACGAAATACTGAAATAGATAATGCAGAGTATATTCTTTTTTTTGCATTTTATATCGAACAAGAACTACAAAACCTCTTAGATATTAACCTTGAATGAAATGAAACTTCCGATGTCATTTTTTTAGACATTTTCTTATAGGAAGTCAATAAGTAAACACATTTTTCATAAAATTGAGACACTAAATTTTAGACTAACATTTTCATTTCATATCTATGTTCAAATCATCTGTCATTTTTTCCATAATCTTCATGCCAAATTTCAGTAACATTCAAGAAGCATCTTTCATTTTCATTTTATCTTCTAACTAAATTTAAAAAAAAACTAAAATAAAAACAGATCATTATAATTATTATATTATTCTATATTTATTTATTTTTGTTTTTTCATTTTCTTTTTCAGTTTGTCAAAAAAAAAATTTCCAAGATTGCTGGAATAACATGTAACCACATAATTTTCATCACCACTGCGTTAAAAATCGATTTAAATTTTAAAAACGAAAAAAAAAAAACAAAAAAAAAAAACCCATTCGAATAAAGTGTTTTATGGAAGCGATAATTATTTCAAATTTAGTGCGAAGAAAACTTATTTTCTTTAATGAGGAAATATATTCATATTTATTATATAATTATATTTACTGAAAGAAAAAAAAAACTACATTTAACTTCAAGAAATCTCTGCGATTTTCTGTTATATATAATTTGAGGATTATGTTTTTAAATTATATTATGCAAATATCGTATTTTTGAGATCGTTTAACAATATTATTTGTTGGTTTCAATTTTGTCGCTACATGGCGGTCTTTTTAGTTCTAATTGAGATGGCGCATTCCGCCTAAATGATCTAAACATACGAATGAATAAAATATTCAACAAAATAATAATTTGAGCAAAGAAAAGCTTATTTCTGTCGTTTGTGTTTTAAAAATACGAATCTTTTAAATCAATTTGAGGTTTTCGAGTTTTTCATTCTATAAACTAACTTAACTATTTTTATTTCCAATTTCCGACAAATTTCAATTGAGTTATCAATATTTGGGAGAATATATTTTAAATTCGAATTGAAAGTGTTATTCGATAAAATTTTTAATATCAAGATTTTTTTTTTAAATCGATTTTTGAACCAACAGTATATCAAGAGCACTGCAAATAAACACTTCACTCGATCGGCAGCTTTATGTTCTTATGAAAGATAAAAGCGAGAACTGTTTTTCGATGCAGTATGGTTTTTATTTTATTCTTGTTTGTTTGTAAAAGGAAAATGTCATAATTTATTTAATTTATTTTTTTTTTCGTGGTTGTTCCCAGAAAATTATGTAAATTTATGATAATCAAGTACCAGAGAGAACATAAAGTTCAGTGCTTTTAAATAAAAAAAAAAAAAAGTAAAAATATTAGAAGAAAAATAAAATTATAATTTATTATGTAAAAAAAAATTTCATTAAAGTGCTTGTGCTTTTTTTTTATTTTTTTATAAATATTAAAAAAAAAGTCAAAAAGAAAAAATTATTATTTTGCGGTTAAAAATTGAAGAAAAAATTTTATGTTTAATATAGTTTTTATTTTTTCTTTCAAAGAATAAAAGTAATTATTAAAAGTTTAATATTTACCAAAAAAAAAATATATATATAAACAAAAAAATTTTTTACACATTTCTTGCCTTATAAAATGTTTTAGGCTTAGAAATATTTTATAAAAAAAAAAAAATAATAAAAAATTAAAAATAAATTAATTATCCAAGAAGAAAGTTGTTTTTCGAACATTGTGAAAGACGAAACACAAAAAAAATGTTTTCAGTTTTTAAGAAACGTTGGAAATCAAATGACAGGTAGGTGAACATTCTATTTTTTTTTTTTTTTTTTTGATTTATTAGTTTTCTTTTTGTTTACATTATAATTTTTTTTCTTATTGTTTTTGAAAACAAAAAAACAAACAAATTATTAGAAGGCTTCTGATGCCTCGTCCAGACCGCGCAGCTATTATTTTTGTCGTTAGTAGAGTAATCGAAACCTAACTTTAAAAAATATTTAAAGTACTGCACCAAAGTAAAGATTTGAGAGACATTATGGAAATGTCATCCCAGCGGAATAAATATTTTACTTTCTATTATATGAGCATAAATGATAGAAAATAGATAAAAGTAGTTAAAATTTCAATACAGAGAGAAATTATTGTGGGCAAAAATTAAAAAAAAAAAAAGAATTTAAATAAACATGATCCATTTAAAAATTTCTAAAATTATATACAAAAAAAATAATATTTTTGAAATGCTAACTTTGCAATTGTGCAATTTGCATTTCAGCAAAAAAATATATATCACACATTTTGTGTTATGATAAAAAAAAAAAAAAAAATTTATAATAAAAAATACTCATCTAAGCATAATTTTTTCAATGGAAATTAAATAAAAATAATTCTTGATATTAAACTTTACTATGTGTAAGCTTCATTCCATTTGTTTAATAATTTTCTTTGTTTGCTATTTACGTATAGGTTTATCAAGTATATCTGTTTTAGTGGCTCTAAAATTCATGTAATAATTCGACCCCATAACTGCGAAACTTTATTAAGATTGTTTTAAAAATGAAGACGAGACGAAAACGAGTTGCAATATGATCATTTTAGTTTCTTATCCCATCTGCACATCTCATCCATCTCTATGCTGCATTAATGTAAAACTATATCTGATATAGATATATTATACTATGAATTTACTTCTATAAGTTATGTTATTATAATTATAATTTACTATTGTTAGTTCAATTTTTATCTTAGAACAACGATATTATACTTAATTTTAATATTTATTCAAGCGAAAATTTGATATTTTCAAGTTAATTACGATTTCCTCAAAAACAAAACAAAAAAAAAAAAAGAAGAAGTACATATAACAATAATATAAAACCGTGCAATAAAATTTAAATTTTCATTTAATTCCCACACATCTTTTTCCCCAAAAACAGAAAACATAAAAAAAAAAACGAAAAAAAAAAAAAGAAATCAAACAAATGCATATTTGAAAACATGTTATTTTATATTATATTAATTCCATATAAACAATACTAAGTACTGTACAGAGTACATACATTTTATTTGAAGATATACATAATATACAACATATGTTAATATGCTATATTTATGTATAGGAAACAACGTAGCATGCAATTGTAATAATCACATTAAAAAAAAAAAAGATTTATTATTATCTACTCCATTCATCAAAAAAATGTTAAAAAGATATAATTTCTTTTTTAAAAAGTTCATGCCACTCTTAAATTTTTTATTTTTTTTTTTGTTTATTGTATCAACCAGAGGCATTTAAGTTAAAGTTTTGAATATGAAATGGTATAGTATATAATATTTATCAAAAATGTAGAATTCTAAGTAATTCAGAAATGAAACACGGAGTATATACTCTTTCAAATCATTTCGTTGTACTGAAGCTCCACAATTACCCAATAGGAACTAGAAGCATGAAAACATCAATGACGTCCTTAAGACAAAGTTGCTGCCGGTGACGGCTTTCTTACTCCCAAATCTCGATGATATTCCCATATATATGGCCGCCTAATTCATTGATGACTTTGTCTTGCTTACAAAGTCATCGGTAAAAGGAGCAGGTGGAATATATTAAAATGAAACGCTTCCATATTTATATCCAATTTCATCATGTCTTTTTTTTTAATTAACAGTTATTTTTTCATAGAATTCCGAATAATATTTTTTGTTGATGACAACTTCGTATACATTGTCATCGAGAAAGGAATCAAGTACCTATTTTCTCATTACTACCAAGTGAATTTGTCTCTAATAAAATTTTTAGAGGCTGAAAGTTGATGATTTCATTGATGACTTTTGTCATCACTTCTCTAAGTTCCTATTGGGTAGTATCATCTCATTATCATGTATCAATTATCATTGAAATTTTTTTTAGAACTCAACCCGAATCCTATGAAACAATAACAACTAAAAAAAACTGTTTGGTTCTTCAACCACATTTGGATTGAAATCAATCGTTGATACGCATTAGTTTAGCGTGGAGCGGACAAACGGCCAGTCAGACGGGCAGAAAATAAAAACACTTAGTCTGTATTTTTGATTTTTGACGGCGTACAACAACAATATATTTGCGTATTACAGTTAATATCAAGTTAATAGTATTATGGCGACATCTCGTACTTTGTTATCTCTACTGTTGCATTCATCTTTAAGTTGAAAAGCATTGATTTGTTGTAATTTTTATACATTTTTAGTTGCATTAAGCGCGCAATTTTAAATTTAATATTTCTTTATTTGGTTTGACTGCCCTGAAGCAAAATCTTTTAATTTTAGAAAAAATGAAAATCAAAACATATAAATTATAAAACAAATAATAAGTATCATGTGAAAATGCATTATATTGTGGATCATGATAATATTATTAGCGCACTTCTTCATTACCTTTAAGATGAAATTTTTTGTGGGAAATTGTTTTTTAAAAACTTTTTTTTTTCCTAATATTAAGAAGAATAATTAATTTTTTTTTTTATGTTTAAAAGTTAATTATTACATTCTTGTTTTTGTTTTAAAATCTTGTACCAAAATTTGTTTCTCAATAAACGCTTAAACGCTTTGAAGTCGTTATGTTGTTGGAAAAAAAATAATCTTTCGTTTGTTGACTTACAAAAAATAATAAGAACATTAGTTTAATCCCCAACAAAAAAAAATAAACAAATTGAAATGACCATTAGATGATTGGAATTTATAAGTAATTGAAACATGTTTCCGAATAAGAGCAATATGTTATTAAGCCATGGCTAACGACACTCTACGAACATTATTTTATAGCCACTTACTTTATGCCAATACAATGGTATCATTTTTTGGATTAAGGCATATGTTAAAACTTTGAAATGAAGTTAAATCATTTCGCCCAATAAACTTAAGCCAAATTTTCAAATTTATGGAATCGATTACAATTTTTTATTTTTTTTTTTTCATTTTAACTGTTCTATTAGATCATTTCGAAAATGTTTTTTATTCCTTTTTTTCTACTCAATAAAAATCTCTTAATATTGTAATAAAGTTAAATTTGTTAAAAAAAAAGAAAGGTTTTAACTGTTAAAACAAGAATTCTCATTGACAAAGTATGAAAACAATCGTAGCATATAAAAACAGACTTTTTATTATTTATTCAAACATAAACTTAAGGCTTTATTCTAAAAAGAAAAAAAAAAAAATAATAAAAAAATTTATTATCTTAGAGTGTGCCGTCGTAAAATCTACCTATTTTGCATGTAAGTAGATTAATAGTATAGTTTTCAAACACCAATAAAAGTTATACAAAGTATGTAAAAGTTTGTTTTTTTTTTTGCCTTTTTTATCATGCCAAAAATTTAGATGAAGAGATAAGATTCCTTTTTAAAGTGCCGTAGTATTGTACAAAGAATGGGTTAATGAATCCTTATTTTGGGTTTTTTGTTTTAGTTTTTCAAAAGGAAATTATCAACACTTTTTATTGTAAAAAGTTTTATGAGAGTTGTTTAAATAACATAAGTATAACTTTGTGTATCTTTTATATACATACATTGTGTTTTATCTTAAATTTGAAGAGCTTTTAAACTAAATTAATGAAAAATATTATCAAATTCAGATTTTAACGTTATCACTTGGAAAATAATAATTAAGTAGTTAATAAATATTATGATCAGCCAATACTGATATATTAAAGCGGGGCAATCATCTATTTTTATGTCTAAATATTTAAAAGTTCTAAAGAAGAAAGCTAACTTAACAACTAAATTTTCAGATTTCGGTCTTTTTTCGAATGACATCTCAAATAAAAAAATTTTAAAAGGCTGATTTCAACAAATATCGACACTATACCCATACAGACATAATTTTATAACTTAAACGAATAATAAGCAATTTTTATATAGTTTTTAGTTTCACTTCAACACAATGTAAAAATGTTTAATATAATAAAAACAAAATTTTAACAACACTCATTTCCTATTTTGGTACTAAAAGAAAAGCAAAATAATGAATACTAAGTTTATGTATATAAAACCATGGAATTCCGGATTTTAAGTGCCTTCCTTTATGAATTTTATGGAAATTATTTTTTTTTTTATATTTATTCACTTTAAAAACTTTAATTGTTTTAAAACTTTATTTTTGAATAATATTTATTTATTCCTAGAGCAAAAATTCAAAAATTTATAGTTCTGCGTTTAATATATCCTGAACATTTAAACATACTTTTTCCGATGTTGATAGATTAAAAAAAAATACTAATATGATTATAAGTACTTTTAACAAAATTTTTATTTATTATTTTGTTTTAAAAATTAGCTCAAGTTAGGGTCTAAAAGTTAAAAAAAAAACCTCAATCACCTACGAAATAAAGATAATGACTTTGATTTAGAGCGAAAAAAAAATAAAAAATTTAAAGCTAATAATATACTTTTTGATGTAAATTATACTTAGACATCGTCTCGTTCGAGAAGAGGCATGTCTTTAATTCATAACAAACGTCGTCAACAATCGTTTTTTTTTAATATTGGTATATAAGTATTAGCGGTTATATTTAAGGTTACCAAGTACACCAATAAGAGTCTGAGTATATTAATTTGTCCATGGCTTTAGCTATTACGATTTTGATACTTCACCTGCCTTACTTACTTCAAAGCATTTAATTTACTATCATTAAGCCGTTTTTAAATCAAAAACTTCTTATTTAAATAACTATGGCTCTTCTATTTATTTATTCAACAAAATTATAGTCCTTTAAATAATAAGTATATATAGAGATAGCAGCCCAAAAAAAAAGCATAAATAATAAGCCATTAACATTGTTCACATGCCAAAAAAGAATAAAAATATTAAAAGAATGGAAAAATATACATATAAAAATGTAAATTAGTTATGCGCATAACGTACATATATTATGTTGGTAGGTATACGAATAAAAAACAAAAATAAATTGCTATGAAATTGTAAATAAAAATCATTAAATTTTCATTTTATTTCCAGAAAATTTTTGAATCAAACTGAATGCCACAAGAATCATCGAATAGTTTTAAAAACATTTGTTTTGGCTAAACAGTCTTTTAAAAATATATAAATTAAATTTAGTAATCGAACCCCCGACATAATGTGAGATCGAATTTTTAACTCATGCTTTAGTTTTTAATTGGACAATTTTAATAATGTTTTTCAAAAATAAAAATCAATATTTTATGTTAATTAAAATTACATATTATCATAGATTATGAATACAGAAAGATTGGAAGCTTCATACAACATTTTTTCAGTATTTTTTGGTATTTTATTGTGAAGGTGTTAGTAAAACTAAATAAAATTCTTTTCATACATTGATAATTATCACTTATTTTATTTGGTTTTACTAACACATTCACATGAAAATACCAAAAATAATGTTGTATGAAGCTTCCCATCTTTCTGTATTCTCAATCTATGATATTATTTAACCAAATTGTGAAAATTTAATTAAATTAAGTTAACATTATTACCATTTTAACAAAAACTAAAATTATGAACTAAAAGATAGTTATTAATTCCAAAAGTTGACGAAGTACATGAAAAAATATTTTATTAATTATTATTTTAATAAAGATTTAAATTTCAAATAGATTTTTATAAATTTGTAAATTTTATTTTGCATAATCTCAAAAATCATAACTACATCCTCATATTGTGAACAAATTCTAAACTTCTGTACGAATTCTGTTGTCTTTTTGTTTATAAATTTTATGAAAATAAATTGCAAATCAAATTTTAAATTTTAAATTTC
The DNA here is from genome assembly GCA_964007475.1 of Hybos culiciformis. Lineage (NCBI taxonomy): Eukaryota > Metazoa > Arthropoda > Insecta > Diptera > Hybotidae > Hybos > Hybos culiciformis. The sequence goes on from OZ023274.1 coordinate 76,559,860, forward strand.
AATATAAAATAATAATATTTTCTATTTTTTTGTGAAACTGAAAAGGTGAATGAATTTTTAATTTTAAACACTATATATACAAAAACATAATTATAAAAAACATTACTTAATACTTTAAATGAAATTTTCAAAATTTTATGTGTGTGGGACACAAGATTGGACACAAGATTTTCTATAAATATTTTAATCTTTTATAAATATAATCCAAAGTAAGGTGAACATTTTGTATAATAATGGTCAAACAATTTGGAATATTTTTTTTTACTTTATTTTATTCAGGTAAGAAAATTAAATAAAATATTCATATATTTTCAATATTCACATATGAGACAGCTTATTTCAAGTCAGACAGCTTAGAACAAAAATGTGTATATAACAAAACCAAAATCTTTTATAACTTTTAAGTTACAAAAAAAAATTGTAACAAAACCGAATTTATTTGCACTTTTCAATTTTCATTCTTATTTATAATTATGTTAATATTTTGTCATGTCTGATGTCTGTCCATTAAAAAATAAACCAAACCCACGCGCATACAAAAAAAACATTTGTATACGCACATCTCAATTGAATAACACGTAATGTTTCCAAATAAGGTCCAAATGCATTGCAATTTCTTATTTTTTCTTTTTTTTTTATGTTATTTATTGTATTTTAATAATTAAAACATAAATAATTTGTCGTGTCGCATTCAAGGGAAAGGAAATGGCAAAAAAAAAAAATTAATTGATTTTGCATCATGATATAAACTTTTCATATTTATATATATACAACATTGAGTGAATATGATTCTTTATTTTGAAAACATACACAGGAAATCCTTTTATTTGATATTTTGGCTTTGGGTTATAAAAGAGTGAATAATATGGAACTTGAATTTAAGCAATAAAAATTTCTTATATACACATTTATAAATATTTAATTTATATAATTTAATACAAACAATATAAATAATGTAAACAGAGACTATATAATATATCATATTGAACCTCCAATCAATCAATCAAGATTTATAAACAAAATAATTTTGTAAAATAAATTTGGAACTTGGCGTACATAACCGAACCCTAAAAACAAAAAAACTTCACACATAAAATTTCCATCATTATTATTATATTCAAACTTCTGAAATAACTTAATCAATTTTCATTGAAGAAAAAATTTGCATGTTACAAATAATTGTAAAGATTCTTACTATATATTAGCTTGGTAATAAAAAAAAATTTCATGGTAAATTTTAATACTTTTATGGAGAGCTTTAATTGAAATAAATGACATTGCATGATTGTCTGTTAATGATAATAACACACCTACAATAGATAAACATTTTTATTCATAAAAAGTCAATGACAGAAGTTATAAAAGTCTTGTAAAGAATAGAAAAATTTTATGCATATAAACATATATAGTAATGTATCTATCTACACTAAAAATTTCATATAATGATCACAATAATAATAATACGGAGTTTATTGCTCTATCTATAATAATTTAATATTTTATTAATTTAGTTTTGAATGGAAAAATAAATGATTATTGAAAATGAAAGTATATTTCATGACAATATAATTTTATTAGTTAAAAAGATTTATTTTCTTTTAAAAAAGTTCCCTAAATAACATGAATTATCTAATTATGTCAATTAAATTTTGAAATAAATTTTCTTTTCGTGGAAAAGCATAATTATTATTCCATTGTAGAAAATAGTATACATGATGATAATAATAGTATAGTTTGGGTTGTATAATATTCGAAAAAAAAAAATTTAAAACTCTGTGCTTTTCTTTACTTAAGTTCAGGTATAAATTTGTAATTAATCTAAAATCTATCAAAATCTAATCTAATGTAAAATCTATCGTTTCGAAGAAAACCGTAATATTACTTTGTTCCAAAAAGGAAATCTTATGGACATATTTCAATTCCATCAGAGAAAACTTTTCCAGTAATGCAAATATAAAATTAGGTTTCGGTTAGGCTTACTGGTATAATCTTATAGTGATCGCGAAATAATACCATTATTTATATTTTACAGAATAATTTTGAATAATATTGACATTAGTTATGGACTATAAATATTTTATTACTTTTGCTTGGAATTATCACTTATCTTTGTTTTAAAATAAAAAGACTAATTTTTCTATATATTGTAATTAGTATGCGACATGGAAATTAACTATACATATAGTAATAATATTATTACCAACATTTTAATTAGTAGAGAAAATTGTAAATTATAATAATTTCTTAAAGACTATTAATGAATCTTATATCTGTATAAAAATCAAGTTTTAATAATTTCATTATTAATCAAAATTTTTAATTTCGAACTTTGATTGCATAAAATATAATGGAGACGTTAAGAGTAATTGAATTTTTATAATGATGTTAAATACATTAGAAGTTAAAGCAGAAAAATTATATTATTCTATAGACAACTTTTATACATATATTTATAAATCAACACTCAAACACATAGAGCTACATTTATATTTCTGATTTATATTATTTTAAATTTAATTAAAATAAATTTTTCATTCGTCTTATTTATACATAAATCTAACTCGCTTTATGCCTAATCATAATCAATTATGCAAAGAATTCATGCTCACAATAACTTATGGTGACTTTCTCATATAATTGACGCATTATTTTAATAAACTGACATGCATGGCGGCTTCATTCACAAAAAAGATCATAATAAAATTATTATTTAGATAAAAGAAAATATAAAAAAAAATATATATACATATGTATATATAAACGTACATAAATCTACTATATGTGTATCCAACATATGAATAACGAAATTTTATTGCAATCACAGAATGTCATATTAAATGTAGGCCAAAAAATAAAATAACGAGCAAGGCTGTACTTATAGAATTTTTTTTTTTAATTAATCATAACTATTTATTTTTTGTTATTTTTATTTATTTTTCTATCAAACAAAATACACTAATTATCTATAATTTTATAGATACAGACTCGATTCCTTTAAAAGTAAATATGTACTTTGAATTACATAAATGAAAACAACATGCAACATACTTAGATCGGGTCCTTAAATTTAATATTTGCAATTAACAAAAAAACTTTGAAAGTGCTAGTTTTTTAAATTGGAAATTTATTGACTTCATTGGGGAAAAAGTTTATTGATGGGGTTAACTATAAATATAATCATAAAAAAAATTATTGAAAATCAAAAGAAAATAAAACTTACATATATCTTTCCCATTTTTTTTATCTGTTTTCGCCGAGGTTTCCACCCAAAAAAATATGTACATAATCATGGCACATCTGTAATATCATTATCCAGCTCATCTGTCTTTTATTTATATTAACTAGGTTAGATATATTTAAAATAAAACAGAAATCAATGAAGAGAAAACGATCATTTGGCTATATTGAATCTCAAATGTTAAATTCTGAAATAAAGAGGACCTTCGAAAACTCCATAAATAATGAATTCACTATATTAAATCTGTCAGCTCATTCATGGTTGAAAAAAGTTTTGTCAATAAGTTTTATTGATTTTTTATTGAAAAAAAAAATTTTATAGTCGTCAATAATAACCCATATATATCATATTTCATATACATTCTTATTTTCTTTCAAAAACAAAAAATTACTCTAATGAAATGATATGCTTAAAAATTTACGGTCCAAATCCTTTCATAATATTTATATACAAAATTTGAAACCTGAAATACTTAATTTACTTAATACTAAAGTTTATTATTATTGCATTTATTTTGTTTTTAAAATTTAATACGGATATTATAATAATCATAATGTATTAGTATTAATAAATTTAAAATTTCATAAAACTCAAAGAGCTAAGAAATGATCAATATTTTCAAGACAAAAAAAAATTATCACATAATAATTTTTCCATAAAAAGTTTAAATTTTTAAAAAAAATCTTTTTTATAGATCTATTAAAATAAAAATTATAAATAAATTTTATTACGGTTTGAAAAATAAATATAAAAAAAATTATGTTGTTTTTATATTTATAAAATATTGTTCTTTTTATTTTACACATAATTTTAAAAGTCTAAATAACTTGAAATTCCATTCGAATTTTAAAAAATATACATAAATGGGTTGCAGAAACCGAAACATATGTTATATCATGTTTGAAAATGTAAAATGAAATGATACAGTCATAAATATAAATTTAATAACATTTTATATGAAAATAATTCGGAAGTCACTGTACTAGTACTACCTCTAACCATAACCTTCTATTCAGCGAAATATTTACCATTTTATAAATTTTAATAGTAAATTCAGCTGCACTGCGGAGGCATTATCTTTGATCCTTTTGAAAGTTTATTCTTTAGCGTATATAGTTCAATGATAAAATTCGACTGAACTCATTGGAATCGCAAAGAAAAATGATACTAAAACGAAAATCATATTAAGACATAAACTAAAATCATTTTTATTGCTTATTTTTGTCATTTCAAAAAAGAAATATTATAGAAAAATTAAATCACTTTTATTGTACTTATCATAATAAGATGATATTCTTTATTTTTCAAAAATATACTTATGAGACCCTCATATTTTTTGTACATAATTTCATGAAATATCTTTGATGAGAAAAAAAAAATCCTATGATCATTTTCAATTATCATTCAGTTACATATGCCACAAATATAAAGTTACGGAAATTAAACTTTTTTCAAATTCTTATCAATGTTTTATATTTCTTTTAAATTATTAAATGAATTTTGAGAAATTTTATGGTTTTCAAAACTTTATTAATTACTTTTCTAATCATCGCAATTATAGTAATATGAAGAAGTTCATGCGAAAAAAATAATACTAATAAAACATGAAAAAAAAATTTGAGACATCACTTTTGATGATATAAAAGTAAAATTTAAATTTTTATTGATCCAAAATAAATATTTTATTTAATTTAAACTTTTGCATAATGAATATAATACTTCTACTCGGAAAAGTACGTTAATGTCAAAAAATTTTCATTCAATATTATTAAAAGTTGAAAGTAATTTTCATCAAAAAGTATTTTTGATTCTTCTATTCGAAAGAAAAAAATATTCTCTGACAACCAAAGGTCTTTTAAAATAAAAATAAATTCATCGGCAAAATAATAAAGAAAATGTGTAAAAATGAAATGATGTAATGATGTGACATAAATAAAGAAAAATATAGCTCAACGAGCAATAGAAATATTATCATTTTCATAAAATTATGATAGAAAATGGGAAATTCGGTGGGAAACCGTACTAAAATGGAAATATATAATTTTTTGAAATTTATTCATCAGTTTAGAGAGCATAGCAATAAGTTTTTATGTTCAAAGACTTCTTCTTTTTTTTTGAAAATAATTTCACATTTTTCATTAATATCACTTTGTTCTAAATGCTTGTTCTTTTTTCAAGTGCGGTACATAATAATAAACTGAAACTTATTTAGTACTTTAGTTATCCCAAATACAATTAAAAAATAACTCTTACACACTTACACAATCTGCTTTTAACGAGACAAAATAACAAACAATTATTTAGGTTTAAAATTTCTCTACATTCTAGGCACGTACAACATACTGTATAAGAAATTTTAACTAAATTTATTTTTATTACATTCATATATATTTTTGGTTACTTCACGTAATCTTACAATGCATTATTATTATACACAAAAATTATGAAAGTGAAAATATTTAGGTATATAATGTTTATTGTTTTAAGTGATAAGTCCCACGCATTAAATTATTGTTTATATAAAAATTAAACCTAATTTGTTTTTTTACTTAATATTACAAAAAACTCCCACAAAACCCATCAAGAAATCTCGTATAGTTAACAATTAATAATTTTTGAGACAAAAACCAGACATTAGAGTTTTCAATTTACAACCATTATTATTATTCTGAATACCTTGATAACAAATGTGATAAAAAAAAATAATCGTGTACAAGTTTCAATTATTTTATCACTAGGTTGATATACTTAATGTAAATATAAAATTTATCGATTCAGTGTTAAAAAAATAATGAAAACAAAATTCTTTAATTCTCATTGACACTAACTGAAGCATAAATTGTATGTCAATCGTCTAAAAATTATTTTATGCTGTACTAAATTCGAGATACAATTTTTGTTTACGTACATTTATGAAAATGACAATTTTATTAAAATTAAAACCTATAATTTGCAGACTTAACTCAAAGTTAAGTTTTTTTTTATTAATGGCTGTAACTAATGAGTGATTTATTAAAAGATTTTTCATGATTGAATAAACGTTAATTAAAATCAAAATTTAAAGCATTGGTAAAATTTTAAAATTATGTATATTTATGATTAATCATCTGTTCTTTACTTAATTTCAAAGAAAATAATATCTCAAACTGATAAATAAGACTGTAGTTTTAATATGGTATTCAGGCACTGAAATATTACATATATGTGTTATATGTAAAACAAAAATATAGTGCAACCTTATTTTTTTTACATTACATACGTATGTTATTTATAAGAAAAAGTTAAAATAAGAATTTCCTAAAAATAAAGAAAAAGAGGAGTTTTATTTTCAAGATAAAAAAAAATATTTAAAATGATTCATATAGGCAAAATATAATCTTTTCGTCTTGCTAAAACATAAAATAGTAAATGTATAAATTTAGGCTTTTATCATAATTCGACTGAATCCAATTCTGCTTGAAACAAAAAATTTTCTGGATTTCAGAAACCATCAGTTTTTTTTTAATTAGATATGTAAAATTTTGATGCCTTTTCATTTTATAACATGTTTTACTTTTACTGTGTTCAAAATTATAATGTTAAATAATATTTTTGGTTCTCTAACGTTATTTTTTTTTTATCAAAGCAAATAGGGATAAACATTAAAAACTAACTTTCAATATATACAAAAACAAGATATATGTATTTTTTTTTTCTCATATAGTTTTGTACTTAAAATAATAAATTTTGTTACATTTTTGTAGCTTCCTGTCAACAGCCAGAAATTTAAGATTAGATAAAAAATAATTTATAATTCGAGTGACATTAAATATAAATTATTCTAGGAGGACGACGTAATAAATAGATTTTTTCTGTTATTTTATAATTTTATGCTATATATTAAGTTATTACATAATAACACAAAAGATGTAAATAAAAACAAATTTATTAGGTTTTAACAATGTAAATTTAAATAAAAATAGAAAAAAAAATTGAATGTTAAAAAAGCCATTAGCCATTAGTTGATTTGAGCGGATTTTAAAACCAATAAAACTGAACATATGATAAAAACCTACAACTTAATATATATAATCAACATTTTGGAATTATTGAATACAAGGGTTTCGCAATATTTTTGATTTATAATATTAACGTTGCAATTAATTAAAAGCTTATATTAATTAATTATTTTTTAATAACATATTTTGCAAGAAGATTAACATTCCAATCATAAAATATACATAAATTATATGCATACTTAACTTATACAGCACGTGTATGTATATGTGCATTCAGTGTCATTAAACCATTTTAGCTTTAGCACAAACCTATATTTTACTATAAAAATCATATCGCTCCAAGATAAATACTTAAATTGACGTAAAATTTATTCGGTCTAAAAAAGTTATAATTTCCGATTAATTTTGGTAAATCAATTGTTAAATTTTAATTGATTTAAGATACCTCTTAAAAATATTGTATAATTAAAAATATTTCATCCTACACTACTTATTGCCTCTATACCTAAACTCATTTACCATAAAAATTTCATTTTATTTTTTGTTTTTGTTAACAATTTTTATTTTTTATTCTTTTTTTCAACAGCATTTCAATATTATATGACCCATATTAAATTTAATTAAGTTAATTACTTTTTCCCAAAAATTTAAATAATATGATGATAAGAAATAATTTGTTTTCATTAAAGTTTTTATTCATTTATTTAATAAAAATAGTAGTTAGTTAGTAGCATGTTTATAAACTTATAAACATTTTATTGACAGAAGCATTTATCATGTATACTGAAAAAAAATGTATATATATATATGAATAAAATGGTTTTGTAATATACATATATCTTACCATATACAATACTTACATTATACACAAATTTTATAGTTATGAAGTAATAAAAAGTTATTGTTATCATTTATTTCATCAAAAGTTACATAATTTCTTGATTAACATCATTTTCCTTTTAATTTGATAAACACTAGCAAAGAGTATTTTAGTTTGAATGTGAAGTTTTTTTTTTTCGTTAAAGTTAAAGTGGTTAATTTGAAGTTAATTGATTTCGTTTTTAGTTTTTCATACAAAAAAAACTGGAAACCGTATATAAAAAATTATATAATCTCAGAGGAAAGCAAAACTCCAGATCTTCGTATATGAAAAAAAGATATTGAAATGTGCATATTCAGTCAATCAATAAACTTTTTAAACTTGGAAGTCTGTCCTTATTTGAGTTTTGACTCTGATTTTAACCTTTTAGGCTTCTACATTGATTGCGAAGTTAATCTTGTTGATTGAGAAATTAATCATCATTCAATCAGTTGGTCAATTCACCGAATTATTTAATTATAATGCTAATTTTATACTTTTGAACCTTTAATTATACATAAACCAAAAGAAAATGACCTAAATAAGTAATTCTAAATATTTGAATGAACATCATAATTATGAAATTAAAAAAGAAAAATTTATCACAAATGGGAGCTCATTTTTCATTTTAACTATAACTAAGTATATATAGTATTATGTAGGTACTTAATAAAATGTTTTAAAAATAAATTACACAACTTAATAAATACACTAAAACGGGAAAATGTTTTTCAAAATTAACATGAAAAACTTTCTAAACATTTTATTTCAATGCAGATTAATAATTAATTAACTAATTATAATTAGTTCGGCCGAAAAGGGAAAAATTTTCATGTTAAAAAATATTTATGAAATATTTTATGTTTTATTTAATAAAAATAATATATGTATTGTCGTCTTCTTTTTAATTAAACGGCTTGATTTTATTTTATAATTAGTTCGATTTTATTAATTTTCTTAGTTTTCATAAAACGTCTGTACAGTTTTCTTTCGTTCCAATAATGATTATTCAAATTTTATAGTCCCCTTTACAAAATCCTATAGGTGACTACCGTTCTTAAATCTAGTACAATATTTAATTAATAGCACCCTTTTTAAGGCTGCGACAGTTCGTCCATCCTGACACAACTCGCCCCCGAGTTAATTATTTCAAACTGCCTATTCGATTCGATAACTACATTTGGGTCAAATGCCCATTTCCTCATATCTGAGGCTGCAAATACCCCCTGAAACGATTTCTGTGTTAGTTGATAACCGTCTATATCTGACACAACATACCGATCATTAGGCAACACAGCCTTTACTATATAAGGACCTTTATATTTGGGTAATAGTTTACGATTTATACCAGGCTCTACAACTTTATTAGGAACAGCGACATAATCGCCAACTACATATTGAACAGCAGGTATCCGTTTTTTATCAAATGTACGTTTATATTTCTCTTGTTGACTTTTATTAATACTTTCTATATCATTCCTTATTACACTCAAGTCCCTTGAATCACATTCACCATTCACTTCCTCTAACTCTATTCTGACCCAGTCATCAACCATCCCTTTTTGATTAACCCCGAATAAAGCCATACTAGGAGTTGTTCCAATGGAACGGTTTATCGTATTATTAATTGAAAATTCACATCCCGACAGATCTTTATCCCATTCATTAGTGTCATTAGTTAGTTTACTCAACATAGGTATAAATATTCCATTAATACGTTCTACTTGACCGTTCGACTGTGGTGAAGCAGTAGCATTAAAAACACATTTAACTTGTTTTAGTTCCATAAAGTTGGTAAACGCTTTTGAAGAAAATGCAGTACCCCTGTCACATATCAACCGCTTTGGTATACTATAGTTTTGAAAATAAGAGTTGAGATGTTTTATAACTTCAGATGTGTTAGTTGTTTTTACAGCGTAAAGCTTAACAAATTTGGTAAAAGCGTCCACAACAGCAAGAATATGTTTATGCCCCTTTTTAGATACATTTAATGGCCCCACGTGATCTACATGTATAGTGTTAAACGGTAATTTTCCCTTATCTATATTATGAAGGAAACCCTCCTTCCGTCCTTGTGGCTTATTATACACAACACATTTAAGACAGTTTTTTATAAAATTACTAACCTTTTCTTTAACATTTGGAAACCAGTAAACCCGTTTGATAAGCTCAATCGTTTTGTCTATCCCTACATGCCCTATTTCGTGACACGACTTTATAATATTACCCTGCATGTCAAGAGGTACATAGAACAAAAGCTTATTCTTCTCTTTCCGATATAATAAACCCTCTCTAAGTTCGTAAGGTAAGTCGTTTTCCTGATTAGCTAATCTATTCCTAATCTTTTGTACATTTTCATCTTTGTTTTGAGCCGCAGCAAGGGTCATATCGAAAACATGTTCGTTCAACTCATAGATATTATATACACGGCTGAGTGCGTCAACGTGTTTCATTCGCAACCCGTTGCGATGTTCAATTTCGTAGTTATAATTTTCCAGTAACAAAGCCCACCTTCCAATTCGCGGGTTCAAATCCTTTTTGCTCATAGTCAGTTTCAGAGAATTACAATCAGTGATAATTTTAAAAGGAATCCCCTGTAAATATATTCGGAACCTCTCCAAAGCACTAACTATGGCTAAAGCCTCCAATTCATACGAATGGTATCTAGACTCTGCTTCTGTCGTTCTTTTGCTGAAATACATTACCGGATGCATTTTCAGATCAGTTTGACGTTGAAGCAGTACAGCCCCAAATCCATTTTTACTCGCATCGGTGTGAAGTTCAGTTTCAGAATGAGGTGAGTAAATACTCAATACAGGTTTATCTACTAATTTAGATTTAATTAATTGAAAAGCGTCTAAGTGTTGTTGAGTTATTTCAAATTTCGTGTCTTGTTTGAGTAAATCGTACAATGGTTTCGAAATAACTGAGAAATTCTGAATGAATTTCCGGAAATATGAAGCTAAACCAACAAACCGGTGCATTTCATGAATATTACGTGGCAAGGGAAAGTCTCTAATCGCTTCGGTGTGCTGTTGGCTCGGACTGATTCCCTTTTCAGATACCTCATAACCCAGAAAATCAATACTTGTTTTCATAAACTTACATTTATTGACATTAATTTGTAAATGATTCGCAGAAATAACCTCAAAAACCTTCCTTAAACTTTCGAAGTGTTCAAGTTTTGTCTCACTAGATATTAAAATATCATCGAAGTATGTTGTTATTTCTCCGGTTTTGGTCAAAGGATCGAAAATTTCATTTATATAGCGAGTGAAAACGGACGGCGCGTTAGCTAGTCCAAATGGCATACGAACATATTCAAACTGACCAGACGGTACGACGAATGAAGTGTACTTGCAACACTCTTCTTTGATTTTCACATGATGAAACCCACTTTTAAGATCGATTAAAGAAAAGAACTTTTTACAACGTAATCTACTCAATTGATCCTCAATAACGGGTAAGGGGAACCGATCCCTGACTGTGTTTTTATTTAGAACTCGGTAATCGACACACATTCTAAATTGTCCCGATTTTTTCTTAACTAAAACTATTCTACTCGTGTACGGCGAGTTAGACGGACGAATAATACCTTGCTTTAACAAATCCTCAATAATTTCGCTAACTGCTTGTTTTTCTTGTACGGAAAGTTTTTTTGGATTGGCATAAAAATCTGTCGGTTGTTTTAATTCAATTTTCATTTCCATTTCAATTAGGGGAGTCAAAGGTTTTTTTAAATCACAAAATTTATTATATATATTGTAAAAACCCTGTATATCCCTATAATCGGTATGTTGATCACCTACATCAACAGAATTCTGAATATGATCTTTAATGTCAAAATCAATGTTTAAAATATTATTAAAATTACTTACGATTTCTTCATCCTCATTATTTTTTCGAATTTCGCTTTTCCCACTTTTCCCATTAAAACTAAATAAAATTTCTTCTTTTTTCAAAAATTCGCGACCTAGAATAACATCGGGGCTCATTGTATTATCAGGAACGACGAAACATTTAATTCTACAACAAAAATCGTTAATTTCCATTAGCAAGTAAATACTACCGAGAACATTTAATCTAGAACCATTCAAGCCATAATAAGGTTTTTGACTGTCAATTAAATTAATTTCACATTTTACTTTAGACTTTTTAATAAAATTTACTGGTGACCCAGTATCTATTAACGTATTAGCATGAATAGTTCTAAATCCAATGTTAAATAATTTAGTTTTATAAATAAATAAATGATTAATATCTACATTGTATATTTGATTATCTTCGGGTGGCAACGCATCATTTACTTCAGTAACAGAAGCCACTCGATGTTGATTTAAAAAACAGTTTTCTAGTGAATGACCAATTTTACTGCATTTGGTGCATCGCACTTTTCTTTGTGGTTGCGGACAATTCACAGATAAATGCCCAACATTATTGCAATTGTAACACCGTATTTGTTGAGAATCTCTTCGTGTAGCAGTATTATTATTCGGTGTCGGATTTTTATTATAATCTGTTCTAACAGGGTTTCTTTCGGTAATTAAATCGTAAAATCTGATTTGTTTCAATAGTTCATTTAAAGACTCAAACTTTGTACTGGAAAAATTACGAATCATCGCATCATTATTCAACCCAGAAACTATAAACTGCTTTATAACTTCATCACTCAAGTTCGCTCGCTTAGCAATTGCCTTCACTTCATAAAAGTAAACATCAATGCTTTCGCCTATTTTACGTTTGCGTTTTTCAAGAATTTTCATGATTGATATTAAATTGCATTCGCTTGGAAAAGCTTCGGTTAATTGGCATTTAAAATCGGACCAATCAATAACATTTACGCTTTCCCACCAAAAACGAGCGGCGCCCTGTAATTTCGCAACAGCAGCGATTATAAGATGTTTTTCTTCTACGTCGTATAATGTTGCCATGTGTTCAATTTTTGTAATAAATTGATCAACGCTAATTACAAAATTCCCTGGATTAAACGTTGGAATTGTGTCAATCCAGTTTTGCGGCGGATTTCTCCGTATATTCAAATTTTTATTTTCGATTCGAATATTTTCCAATTTCTGTTGGAGTAATTCAAATCCGGATGCACATTCGTGAACGAGTCGGCTCTCTTCAACGAGTCGGTGTTCTTCGGCGAAACGGCGTTCTTGAGCGAAGCGGCGCTCTTGAGCGACGCGGTGTTCTTGCATTTTTTCTTGGTTGGACTTTACGGTTTCTGAAAATAAAAATTGTGATTCACCTGTATTATTGAGCGTTGGGATCTGGTGCTCCCCTGGCTTAATTGATGACAAATTCTTTAACATAACTGAAGCATCTTTAAATGCTGGTTTATCTGGCAAAAATGGATTTAATTGTTCATGTCTTCCAAATAATGATAAGGGGCGACCGGCAGAATAATCGGATTCTGTAATTCGTTGTTTTTCCTTTGGTATTGTCCCAGTTGGCCGGATGGAAAATGGCGGCACCTCAGTTGATCGATTGGCAGGTGGCGGTACTCCAATTATTTCACAAATTCGGTCTACTGAATAATCCATTTTTTCTTGGAGTAAAATTGGTCTGCGAATCCCACTTCTGAAATTCTGTCGTCTTCTTTTTAATTAAACGGCTTGATTTTATTTTATAATTAGTTCGATTTTATTAATTTTCTTAGTTTTCATAAAACGTCTGTACAGTTTTCTTTCGTTCCAATAATGATTATTCAAATTTTTTAGTCCCCTTTACAAAATCCTATAGGTGACTACCGTTCTTAAATCTAGTACAATATTTAATTAATAGCACCCTTTTTAAGGCTGCGACAGTATAAATAAATTTAATAAAAAAATTTTTATTCTCAAAAGTTTAAATAAAACCCATGTAAACATTAATATGTACGTTCCCATAATAAATCACAGAAATTTATATTTTTCGACTAACTTCTCAGCTTCTTAAAAATTTTACAAAAAACTTCTGTGCCTTTAATTAGGGCGGCGCTGTGAGTCTGGCGAACAGATTTTCATCTTTTAGTTTTAATTTCGATTTTTTAGATTTCTCAGTTCGTCTTGACATGACAACTACTAACTATATTTAAGTAAGAAATTTCATTGAAATAACTAACATGATATTTGTTTATTATAATTTTTTATATATGTTTCTTATACTTTGTATATATAATACACAAATTTTCTAAATTTAACAAATCGTATATATTTATAGTTTCGCATTAATGAGTTATTAAAACTTCCGCTAAATTCCATTACTACTTTATTAGTCAAGAGATATTCCTAATTTATGCAGATTTTGATTTTGAATTTTACTGGAAATTTATAAAATTTCATACAAAATGAATAAATAAAACAATAACAAATAAGTATACATAAATCAATTATACAAGAAAGTGATAATCCAAAATGTAAATAAATAAATAAAATAACAAGCGCCAGCTAAATAAATTTTCAATTCTATTCGGCACGTGTTGGCGTGAAATTTTGGTTTTGTTTTAGATTTAATATTTTCATCACATAATTTTTATAATTTACATTATTTTTTTGAATTTTTTTCTTCCTGTTGTATGTAGAATTCATTTAAATTCATTTCTTTAACTTAAATCATTCACAATGAGAACAATATTCCAACTTAGAGAAGTCTCTTACACCCAGAAGCCTTTTATACGCTATGATAATCCAAAACTCGGTTAATAACGTGTTACTTTGCTGTGCCAATTTTTGTATTTATAGCTTCAATTTTGCATGTTAGTAATTAGTTTATGGTTCGCAGATAATAAATATCTAATTTCCTTTATAATAAAATTATATCTTTAATAAAATCATAATGGTAAATTCATAACTTTCGATACCAATATTAAGAAATTTGAAATCCTATATCTTTCATTATATTAATTAAATTTCATAGTTAATACATCAATTTCTGAAGTGCTAAATATTTTTGTGTCAAGAAAGACACATTTAAAATCTCACTTAAGCACTTTGAGAATAATTTATTTTATTGAAAGCAACAAAAATAAAAATTAAAAAAAAAAATTAAAAATAAAAATAATTTTTAAAAAAACTCATTTGATGTATATAGTATACATATCTAAATATAATTTGATACAACTTTGTTAACAATTTTTGACATATTGTGTGGCAATAAAATATTTAAAGATTAAAAAATATTGCATTAACATTAATCTAGAATTCCAAAAATTTTTTGGGCCATTACAAATATTCTATTAGGTAAAAAAAAAATATATACTTTTAAATATAATAAAATAACATTTTAACACCTCCGTGAATAAAAAACATAATATTTATTGCTCATTTATTCCACTGACATATAGATAAAAATTACTTTTTTGCAAAAATAAAAATTGTAAAAATATTTTTATATTAATATAATATTTATTTTTAAGTTCAACTGGCCAAACCACTTATATATCTTCTAATAAATTTTATGATTTTAAAAATTTTAATTTCAATATCTATAAATTTCATGTAACAAAAAAAAAAAGTTACCCAAGAATACAAGTTTTAGTACAAACAAAATAATAACAAAAAAAAAAAATAAACAACAAAATAATTTTAACTTTATATTATATCTCAATATTCATTCATTCCGAAATTATTTCTACAAATCTATATACGCTATATGATTATAAATGTCAACAAAAATAGTTTACTAAATTTTCGAAAAATAAATTATTTCAAAATTATCACGATTTTAAAGAGATCAAATTACCACTTATTTTTACTTGAAAAATGTTATTAAATAAAATCACAGAGCTTACATAGACCGTTTTTCATCTTAATGGAATTAAAATAATAAAATAAAATAAATCTTCTAAGCTAAATCAAACAACATAAATAAATATTAGATACTATTTTGCATAAAATTATTTACAGAACAGGTATCGTTAGAAAAATCTATGAATCTAATATCAAAAAAAAAATTATCATTCAAATTCATTTACATATCAATCGGTCGGCAAGATTATGGGAAATAAAAAAGATATTTTTATTATGTACTATGATGTTATTAAATTAGAGATAAAAAAAATCGATATATCAAAAATATTTTATCAGTTACGTCAGCTGTTTTTTTTTTATTTTATTTTTTTCCTTTTTGTATTTTCTTTTATTTTGTTTTATTAAAAATTATTTCATAAACAACTTTTTAATTCATTCATAGTAAAATTGACTATTCAAAATAAATTGAATTAACTATTATTATCTTATTTCAAATCAAAATATTATACTGAATATTTCTATACATAATATATAATCAAATAACTGGCATGACAAGATGAAGATAAATATAATAATTTTTTCAATGTTGTTATACTTTTTTCACATCTATTTATGTTTTATTAGTATATTATTATTTTTCATAAATAAGATAAAATTCAATCATGATGATGTTTTGTTTTGTTTACATTATGTTCGATTTTTTTTGTGTATTGAAATAGTAACAAAACGAATATATATTGTGACATCGTTTTTGATTTTGTTTATATTTACGAATATAATATTTAAAAATACATAACATTTATATTGTTTTGATGTTTCTTATCGAAAAAAAAATGATTGTAGAAATTACTTCTTTTAATAACTATATAGCAGACAAGCCCAAACTGCGGCTCATGAGCCGCATGCGGCTCTTTGAAATTTTTTTGTGGCTCAATAAATTATTAAGTTTAACTGAAATTTTGTATTTTATTATATAATTTTCTTATAATTTTTCAGATTTTTGTGCACATATTTATTATTATAATAAAATTTGAATTTAAGTTTGCATTGAAAATTTTTCGGCTCTACAGTATTTTACGATTTTCGAACATGCGGCTAACTACACAAAACCTTTGAGCACCCCTGCTATATAGGATTCCTATCTGCATAAGAAAAACAGTGAAACAAAACAAAATATCACGAAAACGAAAAATGACAATATTCCCAATCAAATCAAATTACTAAAAAATTATCTAAATGAAAGTAATTAGATTTGGTAGCATTCGAAAATGAAAATCTACACTTATTGTAATAATATTACACTAAGAAATTCGTCATTCAATTTAACATTTATTTTATCTAAATTGATATTCTTATTAATGTTGTTTGCACAATTACTATGCACATTATATTACGTATAGAATATGAATATCTAAAAACTTCATGATATTTTTGTTTCAGGCCAAAAATAAAATAAAATTTTAATCAAAAAAACTGAAATAAAAAAACTAATCAGGCTAACATATCCTCTACTATAAAATTTATTTGTTTTCTGTTTTTTCTTCAATTACTAATTGACTTCGAATCCATTAAATTTATATTCAAAAATGATTCATTATAAGTTAAAATTTTATTATAATGATAAGGTAGTTCAAGAATTGAATTTATTTTTCATGTTCAAAAACTCAATATCAAAATCTAAATTTTTAAAATTCACCAAATAAATTATTTTTTTTAAATATCTTATCTACAGGTGTAATTAAAAAGTAGAAACTGCATGTTTTTATCGTCTCCTGCACCTACTTTAATTATATTCGAGCACAATCATTTCTTTTATATATTTAAAGTACAAAGCCGACAAATTAGATATATATATATAATATGAATATTTTTAAAATCATTAAAATGTTTATTTTTGACATAATGTTTCCAAATTTTATTCTTATACGTAATTTACAAAATTGTTTCTAAATATAAATCTTGGGGAAGCTTTTCGTGAGTGTTATATACAGAATTAAATACAGAATACATTAAATTTTTTCATAATTAACATTTTCTTGAATACAATTTTATTTTTCTCTTAACACAAAAATTTTAAATATTATATTATATTTTTTTTATTTTCAGGCCTATTTTGGATTTAAAGACTGATGAAGACGACGATAAAGATGAACCACATGATGTGGCACCACCTAGATTTATAAAAATATCTGATGGAAAAATATCACTTGGACCACCAAAGCAATCCTGTGATTCTAAAGAAAAGGTAGGAGAGGAAAATATAATACTTATTTTTCTTAATTTCCTTTAAATACATTTTTACATATTTTTTTTTTGATTTTAAGTGAAAAAATATTAGGTAACGAACGCCACTTGAATATATATTAAGAAATTTTTATAGACATACAAATATCGTTGTAATGGATTTTGATTTGATTGTGTTGGACTAGTAAGAACTAGGCGTTAGGAGGACTATTAAATATTAATAATTAAATTATTTTATAAATTTGCCTTCTGTTTGGCTTTTGGTTGAAACCGTGAGAGATAAAGTTTCAACAAGAGCAAAATTATGTTGGCAAGATTTCAAAATAAATTAAGTTTGCTAAAATCAATCAATTTATTTTAAGTGGTTTTTTTCATACGAAAAAAATTGTGAGACTTTACTATTATGATGTAAAGATTTCACAATATAAAGTGAAATTTTGACTTTGTCTTATTTTCGCATAATATTAACTTTGTGTACTTTATATATATCAATATTAAATGGAACTTATGACATGATTTTACTGTACGAAAATTTCAATAATCCACAATGGAAATAATTTTCTGAATTTTCCTCTTTAATTATGCTTCTTATCGCGATGTTATTCAACTTATTATATTTTCATTTTTTCTTCCTCATTGCCATTAAAGACAAAGCTGAGCTGTTTTATTTTTGGAAAGGATTTTTTTTTTTAATTAAACAGGAAAAATTTCAAAAATCCTCATAAAATGTTATCTACAGGATATTGAAAAATTATAATCATTTAATGTTTTGTTGCTTAGGAAGATTATTAACAAAAAAAAAAGGGCAGAATCATCCAAACAGAAACCATTAATAAAAAAAAAAACATCAAAAGTTCATAAATTTAATAATTTATTTATTTATGTTTGTACACAGATTGAACAATAAAAAAAATTTGTAGGGGTTCTTAATTTGATCCTAAGATAAAAGTAGTAACCATATTACAACTAATCCATGGAAATAGGTTTAAATTAAAGCTGAATCAACCGAAGGAAGTTTTACTTTAAAAGCTGAATTTACTAAAAAAAAAAATTTCATTAAATTTTCCTTATATTTGCTCCCAAAAATTAAAATATTTAAATTGTGTTTATTCTGCTGTACAGTACACGTACAAATGTTCTGTGTACGTATATGTATGTATAAAATAATAACAATCCCCAATTGATAAATTTCAAACCATAAAAAAAAAGTATTAGTTTCTTATCCGGAAAATCTTGATTTTTTCAATTTCCTGAAGAAAAAAAAAATGGTAAAAGAATTTTGTTGAATTTAACGTTGTTTGCTTAGTTTTATTTTCATTCCTAAGCCGTTTAATTCACTCAAAATCTAAAACTGAGTAGTAAAATATTCTGCAGAGGAAAATGAATTTTATACTTAATTAAATCGTATGAAAATGAAAATATTTTATTTCTATATACATAAAAATACATAATACCACCCAACGGAAAAGAAAATTTAATGAAATTTAATAAATGATTTCAATATAAAATATATAATTTTTGGATTAATAACTTATGTCGGTCGTGATGTTGTAGTGGTATTGCCCTTATCCTACGGCGAGTTCGGTCGTGGGTTCGATTCCCACCTCGGACTGCACGTTGTGTCAATTTTTCAATTTGTCTCATTTGAACTAAGTGTTTGTGTTGTTTTAAAAAAAAATGTGTATTATTGCCAGGATATGAGTTTAAGTTAAATTTCTAGAGATAGAAAAAATTACAGAAGTAAGAATAGATTGAAATATATTTATATAAGTGACTCTCTCTGTCATGTACTAAATTGAAGTTAAGATGGTTCAAGAAAAATTTTGAACAAAAAATATATACATTTCAAACTAAAAACAACATTGCTTCAGTAAACATTACGTGATGAAAACTTAACAAAAACATTAACAAAAAAAAAACTTTAAAAAAATTCAATACTTTTTTTTTTAAAAATCATTAGTTATTGGATCCTAGAGAATCAATGGCAATGGAACCTTGTGTTTACTTTTTATATGATGATACATTATTAACCACAGTATTTTTTTTCCCATACATGTTTATGTTATGTATATAGTTTTGCGGTATACTATCATGCTCTGATGCTTTTCAACAAAACTTTTTTATTTTTTGGAGAAAAAAAAAATTCTATCGAAAAATATTGGATGCGGTTACAACATAATCAGTAAATTTTTACTCAATGACAAACATAAAAATTTAATTTCCTTTCTTTTGATAAAAAAAAAGCAGTTTATTTTCAATAAAATAAAAATTTTATACGAATTTTTTTTTTCTATATTATGCATGGCAGTGTACCATTGAATCCTCGTACACAAAACATAAATATTGTCAAACTGCAGATTTTATATTATTATACATGCGGTTTTTGTATTCAATAGTTCATTGAACAATAAAAATATGCATAAAATACATGTATTTGTGTATATATTCAAAATTAAGAAGAACAAACATAAAAATTTCAGCAAAAAAAAAAAAATTTTATATTTTATGTAAAATAAAAATTTTGGAAAATCATGGACTGACCATTAGTCAAACATTATACTTAACGACCATTTTATTTATAATAAAAGAGAAAAGATTTCTTCAACCTTAAAAACGATTTTAATCAAATCCAATTTTTCTTTTATGATCCATTATAATGATTTTTGAAACGTTAATTTCTTTCACATAGTTAGTTAGATTTGAACCCTTTTATTGTTTTATTGTCCAAGGATATTTTAGGTCATAAAATTGTTTGTTCGTATAGGTTTTCTGCAGATTTAAAAAATTATTTTGCGTTTGGATTGGTTTTTTTTCTTAAATTTTAAATGTTTTGAGCCACTATCGTTAAATATTTATTTGTTCCATACATTGGATAATATAATTTTACTAACCATTCTGAAGTTTACCCTATTAAGTTGTTATTGTTCAAAATATCAGATAAAAAATAATGTTTCTAGATTTAAGAGACATAATCTATATACCGCTATTGAAAAAGAAAATAATATATAAAAATCATTATTATTTTATTTATAATCCTTCTTTAATGATTTCTATATAAACGAATAATTTTATTATTATTTTTTTTTAAACTTGCACCTGTATTATAATACTTTTTGTCCAACCTGTTTTTCTTTTCTTTTTTTTCTTTTTTTAATATCTTATGTTTTGTTATTGTGTTAACAACTCGTGCCTAAAATAGAATTCAACAGTTTTTGTGCCATACATATTTTTTATTCGCTTGATGATTGATTTCCAATAGCCTTTTTTCTTTAAAAAAAAAAAAAAACTAAGTATCTTTCAACTAATGATGGTCACATGAGATGTTGATAGACAAAGTTCAGTAAAAAAGATACTATATTCATATTCTTGTGATTTTCAATTATTTACTTTAGAAAGTTAAATAAAGTTTTTTTAAACTATATATATTTTCTTAAATCTATCTTTAATCGTCAATTTATGATTGTTAGAAGCTTGATATGTATTCATGAAAATATACTTACTTAAGTTTAAAAGAGTGGATAAATTCTTCCGTTGAGCATATAGAGAATATTTGCTATTCATCGAGCTAATTAAAATTTGAAGTTCATACATTTTTCGCGGATCCTTGCTTGGATCAATTGACAACTTTCTTACATGAAAATGTGAGGAATGAAATTAAAGTCCACAATTGTGAACGTAAAAAACCAAACATCAGATCAACGGATTGCTCTGCAAAAACCTACATAAAGTGTATTGAATTTTTGATGCTAATGAACTTTTATGTCAATTGAAACTTTATTTTATTTTATACGTTTTCTTTTAATATTTTCTTTCCATTTTTATAATATAATAATACAAACAAAGCATCTTTAAATTTTCTGAATTTTCATTTATTTATCTTCAATTTGTGTGCTTTTGTAAAGTTGTAATCTGATAGAGCTGAGTATCTTAAACAAAGGAACGTTTGTTATTCACAACTGGGAAGTTGTTTTTGGAAAAATATACTATAAATATAATGTACATAATACTTAAGAGCACATTTTTCTAAATTATATATTGCTGACATAGCATCATAAAAATAAAGAATAATCAAAACAAGATAAAATTAATATCAGAATTCCTGCTCAGCGGCATTTTCAAGAAAAATTTTTCAATTTTGAATAATTCGGTTTTAATTAACATAATTTTCGGCTAAATTTCCACTAAATAAAATGTCAAAAAAATTTCGGCGAAATAAATACAGCTCATTATAAATTAAAAGTATTCCAAGTCTAATTAAGAAATAATTATAACGCGCCACACCTTAGACTGATAATAAAACATTGTTTTTTGATTTTACTGATTGAATTCCCTAAAATTTTATTTTACTTTTATATATACATTAAATATATATATTGTATAGGTATATAAATATTTTTTTAATTTAATTTTCATACTTTCTTCTCGCACTTAAATTTTTATCTAAAAAAATGAAAAATGAGTTTTAAACCAAAAAAAATAAAAATAAAAATAAAAAGACCTTAATGCATTAACGATTTTAAATAATTTTCGTGATGCTGCAGTAAATAAACTGTGAAAAATCGTCATAAAAAAATAAAATTAAAATAAAAAAAAAGTTGAAATAAGAGTGTAATAAAGTTATCATATCAGCATGACTTCAAAATATTTTTATTTATTATTTAAGAGCAACACAGCAACATCGGTCTGCTTTTATAACAACATCCTGAAATAATCATTAAAATACAATTTTCTTTTATTTATTTCAGGTTTTAAATTACAATAATATTTTTAATTTTAATTATGTAATAATATGTTACAGATCAAAACAAAATAAAAATAAACTTTTAAAATACTTCCGATGCATTCATTATATATTTCATCACTTCTTGTCCTCTTTTAGTTTGAAGAAATTTTTTTTCGAAATTTTTTTTAGTAGTTGCAATCTCTTTTCGCTTCTTATGGCTAGTAATATAAAAGTGTAGTATGTATTTGTTCTTCTTATTCACTTCGAAAGTGATGCCGTAACTCCAATATCAAATTTTATTGTTTTTTATTGTATTAAAACGGTTATTTCATATATAAGTTATATACATTTTATAAATATGTATAATAAAGTTTATAAATGAAAAGTTAAAATTATTTTCTACTCTAATGGTATTATAACTTTACAAATTATAAAATTTTAGAAATCTTTTTTTTTTTTGCAATTATAGAATAATAAAATTGTAACTTAAAAAATAATATAATGTACACTTTTAATTTTTTAATAGCTTGAATTATTTTTATTCACAATAACTTATATTTTTAAATAATAATTATATTATATTCACAAATACATTATACTATGTATACATGGAGAGTAAACTTAAAAAGCCAATACCATAAACATAACCAAAATATTATGTTGTGTTCAATATTGTTTTATTTTTTCGTTGTTTCTTTTTTTTTTTTTAACATAAGATTATTATTTAGCAAAAATTTCAACATAATGTTTTATAAACATGTATATATTGTATATATGTATTATACTACAAAGAATAAAATACAATAAAGGATTTCATTGAGAAACACACTGATAAGATATTTTAATAAAGCCATTAATTATAAACCGAACATAATGGGCTTGGGTTTTATACAATCATACTATATTATATGTATACGTTCAACATGCTTTTGATCATTTTTAAAAAAAATGAAATTAATGAAGCAAAAAATCAAATCTTTTATATTAATTTATATAAAATTTAATTAAATTTTTCACAAATACATTTATGCTAAAAGAAAGAAAAAAAATAATAAAAAAAGAAATTTATCTTTTTAGTTTTATTTTTAACGGTTCTTCTTCTGATTATCTGCGCACTTTATACATATATTTATAATAACCAAAAATCAAAATTATCTTTTGATTGGTTGGTACCTACTATATACATTCTTTTATTTTCTCAATAATAATAATATAATAATATTTCAACATAAACATCAATCAAATTTTTAATTAAAATTTATCTATAAAATTTTTTGGCAAAAATAATTTCAAATATTTTTAGGTATTATTATGTTATGAGAACTACAAACTTAAATTTTCAAAACTACTTATTAGTGTTCTGCCAAATAATTGGCAATAAAAGAAAATATTCAAAAACTTAGAACAGTATATAAATAATTAGAATTTTATTTACAAACAAATTAAATTTCTTTTCGTCATTATTCGAAGTGAAGAATATTTACACTGTTGCATAATATATATACATAATTCTGATAGTGATTTACAAAATTCTGATAGTGATGAATTGTATCTATCGTCCTAAAATAAAATTCCTAATCATAATCTTATAACCATTGACTTTCAATTTTATCGTATATTTGTCTAATCACATTTTTGTATATGCATGAAAACTAGATAAACCAAAACCAAAATCAAGATTAATTATAAAAGAAATAAAAAAAGTTCACAAGTTAATATTTCAAATGTTTACAGTTAGTTAATATTTCAAGAAAATAATAATCTTATTATTGATATATTGGTTTTGGTTTGTACAAAGAAGTTTTTAATTTTTTTGTTTGATTTAAAATTCTCTTAAACTAAAATTTACTATATACCCATCTACTGCTAAATTGTGTTTTTTTTTTTTCATATTTTGAATTGATTTATTGAATTCTAGAATTTCTAGTTTTTCTCTGATAATAAAAAAAAAATATTTTCAATAAATCATCAAAATGTTTTTCTATATACCACTCTCTTACAAAATCATTCTTATGATGATGTACCACCAATAAAATTAATTATTTTAGAATATTTACCATGCTGAAAATTCAAGCCTATACTCATTATCCAATCGATATATAAAAGAAATTCAGCAATTTTTTCTTCGACTGTTTTTAAACGTTACAGGAGCTAAGAAGTAATAACTATAATGTAACCCCATTTGTCATTTTATGTCCCAGTTCCTATTCTTCACGTACGTTGTACAACTTGTATATGAAATTAATATTAAATTTCTTAACTACAAACAGTTTACAAATACAAAAATACAATCCCAATTCCTTCATTCAAAATTTCTACATTTATTCATCTAATAATATAAACTCTTATTATAGCATCAGTTTTGAAACCAATTGGTAGATTTTTTTTTTCAATATTTTTTTTAAATGTAATAAAATATAATTTATCTTTTTATATAAATGAAGCAAAAGAATCTGATATCTCATGTATTTAAGGTTGTTTAACTAAATTAGATTTGTTTTGTATTTTTTTTTCTCTGTTGGTTTTCTTTTTTTAATATTTAATTTTACTTCTATTAAAAAAAATAAATAAAAATAAAAATGCAGTTGCAGTATGGGCAGATAGAGATAAATCTTAAATGAAAAATATATTTTTCTAGTTCACAATATTGATTTGAAATTAATTTTTCACCTTAAGGCTTCTTTTCCTGTCAAACAATTTTTGTAATAAATTTTATTTATTTTTAATTTGTATAAAGAAAGTTTTTACTCTATTAGCAATTCAATATAAATTTCGAAAAAAAATATTTTCATTTCTTAGATCTAAATTGATTCAAACTTTTATTAAAAAAACAGTTCTTAAAATAGAAGTTCAGGTATAAAAAGTTACTTCGTTAGCTCTAAAACCAGGAGGCCCCTGTAAGACTCCCTATGTATACATTAAAACATTTACAAACCAGTGGAACTCTTCGCCGTTCCTTAAGTAAGACATAACTCATCGTATAACTAACTTAAATACACCAAAGAAATTTTTGTTAGACGGTTTTATTTACAAGGTGGTTTATTTATTTATTATTTTTTTTATTTTTTTCAAAAACCATCAAGATATGTATTTTTCATTACACCTTTACTCGATATTTTAAACAGCTTATAGAATATTAAATAACCTATAGCCTTATATGGAATATCATCAGAAAATAATTCACATTTCTATATAATATACACTGCTTTGAAATTATTTTCATCGACAATCTTTCTATTTAAGTATTCATTCAGAAGAATTGTAGCGTAAAATTTATTCTTGTCTGTTTGAAAAAAAAAAAAATAAATTATTTAAAAAAAAATAAAAAATAAATTACAAAACAAATATAATCTTGAACTTGATCTTGCAATTTTTTCCATTTTAACATTATGAGTAGTTTTTATATTATTTCCAGCTTTGGAAATTTATATGTAAAATATAAACATACGCAATTTTCTGCGTATAATGTTTTTTTTTTTATACGATATATTATTATCATCTTTTTATAATCAATGAGATAAATTAAAAAAAAAAATTAAAAAATTAGGTGTTGTTTACAATTTAAAAACTAATAATGCTGCTAAGATTTTCGAAGAGAGGTATGTAAAGTTAATTTATTATCTGCTTATGTAGGAAAATGTTCCATCCATGCTGTTATGAATTTAAAAAAAAAAAATCCAAAATTTTCTTCTATACTAAGATGCTGCTTGCTCGTTTAAGCGAAATATTTACATTTCTTGTTTTCTTGTTATATGATCAATCATATGATTCAATCTGAATATGGAAAATAACATTATTTATTATTTTTCTGTTATTTTCATTGAAACATTGCATTGTTTATTATTCGCTTTAATTCTTTATTATGATGATAAAATGTTTGTGATTCCTATAGTGTTCGAGCTTAAGTTTCAATGGTTCGAAAATTTTAATAAAATTCTTGAAATAAGTGACATAAAGGATGAAAATTGGTATTGAATTAAAATAAAATAATATTATTACAATCAGAGATAATATGAACAATGATTAAAAAATATTCTATTTTAGAAGAAAATAATTAATACAAATGATTTATGAAATACCTCTAAAAATTTGTATCCCAAGTCTATAAATTATATCAGATTTGGTTTTATTTAGTGTGTGTTTTTTTTTGGGACAAGAAACATTGATTCGTATGAACCATTTAATACATTTCAGAATGATGCATATAAATAAATTGGTTTACTTTTTAAATATGTAATTTATTATTATTCTTCAACGTTGAAGTTTTCTTCAAAATATTAAGTTAAAATAAATTTTTAATTATTATACTAATTTTAATTTAGTTATTATATCAGTTTTCTATTATTTATTTATTGTTTAATTCTTTTGTTATTATTTTTAATTACAGCTTATGTTGGAAAATCGTATTTTTGAACTTGAAAGTGCATTATTGCGCTTAGAAGATCAATTCAATAGAGTAAGTATATATGATGAACCTAAATCAATTTATTTTTATTTTTATAGTTATTTATATTATTGTAAATTGTAAACATGTTTTTCTTTATTTCATTTGTTTGTATGTTAACAAAACTCAGCTAAGAGTTGAAAGTTTTATTTAAATACATTGTTTAGTTCCATTTATATGCTAATTATTTCTTAAACAAATTATAGGTTTATACTTTAGTTTTTTTTTTGTAAACCAGATACATTGGACCTCAGATGGAATACGTCATATTCGTGAACCGTTTCTAAATAAAATTATACGGATATGTAATGAGAAAAATCTTCAAAAAATATTTAAACACTTTGAACAATTTGAAATGTATTGAATCGCTAAACACCATTGCGATAAACAAGGTGCAGCAAAATATTATAGAAAATATATTGTGTATTTATTTTTATTATATGATATTATTTAATAACCTATGAATGTGGAATTTACATATAATTATGTGTAATATATCCTTTCTTTTTATCTATAAAATTAATATATTTCGATCGGATTATTTATACGGGTATATATGTATATATACCAAATTAATGTTATAAAAATTAAATATTTACTTTATTTTATACAATAATTACTATCGTTTCATGCATGAATTTACAACCAGTTATTATTTCCATAAATTACTACCATACTATCCAACTTTTCCTAATAAAATTACTTATTAAATGTAACATTAAAAATACAAACTAGTATATCATGCACAAAGATAGAATTTTCTTCTTAAATTGCGTTTTGTTACAAAAAAAAACTCATTTTAAAGTTTTAATATATACCTACTTGTATACTTAATAACATAAACCTATGTATAAATTTTTAATTGTTTTTATATTTAATCCTTTTATATTTATACAACTACAAAACTTAGCGAAACACTTTGATTTTTCTTTAAGAGAACATTAAATCTAAATGAAAATAATCCGAAGTTATTTTATTTCTTAAAAAGATAAGTAAAATTATATTTAAGATACACACAAAAATATAATTATTTAAAAATTTGAAAATTTTTAGCATATTAAGCAAAAATACAGAGTAGATTGAACATTCAATTTGAAGCTTTAAACGATTTCATGATTTACTTCATTTATCTTTATTTTAATTAATTTATCTAAACCTTAGTGGAATCTTACTTTTATTGGGAACATTTTAGCAGGTGCAATGGTAAAAAAATTTATTCAATGTTATACTGTGAATTTTGTTAGTATCTACAGATTCATTATATGGAAAATTATAGCACATAGTTATATATTGAAATTAATTTATACTTTATTAAATAAACTGAAAAGGTCTCTCACATTTTTATAAATTAAATTTATAATTATTCTGTATAAGCTTATAGCTATAAATTTTGTTGTCCTGTGTTCTTTTACTATGTATATTTACAATTTTATTTTAATCGGCTTACGTACTTTATTTATTAAATGGAAATTGGAAATTCAAAAAGAAATTTTTTTTTTTTTTGTTATATAGAATATCAATAAGTAGAAAAATAAATTTAAAAAACGGATACGATTATGAATTCCAAAATTGTATTAATTTACTATGCGCAAAAAATGCATAGGCTTTATATAATACAACTTTAAACCTATATAAGATATCTCATGCTACTGAGAATATAAGAAGTGTCAATTCATTACATTATTTCTGTATACATTACATAAAATATAAAAATGTGCACAGATATATATTTGTTTTTCGAAATGGGGAATAACGACCCTCATTTAAACAACAATTTATCACAAAAAGGTTCTTTCTCCCCAAAAAAGCTCCCTTCATTATGGAGTTTTATTACAGTTTTAACTGGCATTAAGAATAATAAAATGCAGTATTTACAAACGTTTATTTTACACAGCGCTTATAACATAACCCCATTTGGATTTTCCTATTTCTATTTTTACAAAAATTAAACTTTTTTTTTGCCACCCTTTAGGACAATTTAGAATTTTTTCTTTTTTTTTCACTTTTTGGAAAACCAAAATCACAGTTACTATGAAAAGGGGAGCAATTGTTTTTGATAATGATTTAGAAAATGTTTACATATTAGATTTTGTTTTTAGGTATTATTGTTTTATTTTCATTGTAATAAAAGAACTTTATCCTTTATTTATATTTATATTCTATTTATGTTTATATTTTATATTAACTTTTTAATATACGAAAAAAAATTTTTTTTTTTTTTAAATTATATTATTTTTATTTCGATTATTATTTATTTTAAAGAACGCGAAGTTCGCGAAAATTAAATAAAACAAAAAAAAAAACAAGTGTAGCATAGAAAATAACATTATGAAAGCAATGTAGTGCTTAAGATAAAAGAAGCTTTAATCCCTTACCCTTAAAAAATATATATACGTAAATTTTTCATAAATTCGATTTTTGGACTTTAATGTTGAGGACAGTTGTAGCTGTCAATCAGCAGAGTACAAAATAGAAAAAGTATACTATCTTAAATATAAAATATTCAATGGCTATTTTTTCTTAACGCAATTATATTTACACCTAGAAGCCAAATGTAATTGAAAAAATGAACTTGCGAAATTATCCCATTTTAATTTTATTTTTACATAAACAAAAATATTTAACCGCAGTTAATGGGTTAAACTATTTACCCCAAAACAAAATTGACGTTTCCTTTTTTGCCTTTTAATTTCATTATACTTACTTAATAATAAAAAAAAAAAAATTAAAAATATTTTCCCCCCAAAACAATAACGTTAATTAATTTGAGAAATATTCATTAAGATAGGCGGATTTATTAAAAATAATTTTTTTTATTATTCATAAATATAAAAAAAAATAAAAACTTAATGAAATTCATCATTTTCAATTTTTATAATTTTCCAGGCAAAACAACTTATTTCTTAACACAAATATTTGTTTTAAATTTTTACAATATTTTTAAAAATTCATAAATTTTTATAATTAATTTATAGTCACGTTCTTTAATTGGTAACTATAGGTGGTTTGGTATAATAATATGATAGTGAAATTTTCATATCTTAATGATGATTAAAAGCATGAAAACTTAATATTTTTAATACTTGAAGTTTGTTGTAAGGATTTTCTACACTTTCTAACTCAATGCAAGAATAATTTTCTGCAAGGGTTGGTACATTTTAGAAACAAAAAAAATCATTATCTCATGATGTTATAAAAATAATGGACAATCAAAATTTTTATAATTATTAAATTATGTTCATTTTAGAGTTTGAATTCCTAAAAGTACATAATTTTAAATTAACATTAATTGTCTTTAAACATTGGCTGCATATATATAGTTTTACCTTAAAGACTAATTCTAATTATGATTACATCAATTCATAACAAATTCTATTATAACTTCTTGAATTCAAATGAATTATAAACCCTTTACATGTTTTATTCATTTTGTAAGTTCATTTGGAAAATAAAAAATATACATAATTCATATTTTTTTTCTGTGAAAACCGCCACGATGACGGTATAGGAAGAAAAAAGCACGTGATAAAATGTTGAATGAAATGTAGCTGCTTATGCGAGGCATAAGTACATTTGTTCATATTTATTTTATTTTTATTTTTTCTAAGACTTACTCTTATAGGGAGAATATTTTAATATATTAAACTCAAAAAAATTGTGAAGTGTAATTGTATATACAAATATATATAATTATATGTATATCACAATTGTGTACATATTGCAAATCAGTGCGTTTTGTATTATGTCAGGAAATAATTAATATTTTTTTCAAATAAGCATGTGATATTTAATACTAAATTTAATCAACTAAATGGCATTAAGAATTCATTTATTATTATTTTTATTATCTTTCTTGATGCATCAATGATAATTTATTCTTTATGTGGTGCATCAATTTTGAGGGTTATCTCCATTAGAAATTTAAACAAAAAAAAAGTTATTGTTGCTACTGAAGAACAGGCTCAAAAACAGTGTTTGATAACCGAATCAAAATTTGTTTGCCTGAATGTTTATAATAATTAATATTTAATAGGTAATCTGCTTTTTCACGAAATTAAAAATTGTTCGAAATGAGACCAGCTACGACCATTTTTTTGAAGAATTCGCACTCTTTAAAATTTTAAATTTATTGAAATTATATTTTATTGCTTATTTTTTTATCCTTTGATAATATCTTCTGTACATATGTATAAACTTTAGGGGTTTATTTTTGATTTTTTTTTATGTAAATTTGCATATATTTGTATGATGATAAATTTTTATTCCTTTTTCTAATGTAATTTACCATAATTAATTTTTTAACGCAAGGGATTCACACATTCAGCCGAAATTTACATTATTTATTCATATTTATGAGTTAATAAAAAATAATAATGATAAATTTTCAAGGTACACTGTATAACATACAAAGAGTATATCTTATCTATATACAAATGTATGTATATTTAAAATCATTTATTTGTTAAAATTTTATTAGTCCTTCCCTTAATTAATAAATTTTCATATTTTCAAAATTTCCCTTTTTTATTCGCATTTATGCAATTTTTATTTCGATTAATCCTTTTTTCCTAGTTTAATTTATTCACCCTTACATAAAGTTTCTTTGGAAAATTTAATGTACGATAGTACATAGAAGAATCAATAAGATACATACTGAGTTAATGTAAGTAAGTAAGATATGATCTCATTTATATTTTTGAGTATTATCAAAACTTTCAGAATGCGTTATTAATCAAGTTTTACGTTTTACCTAAGTTATCGAATATTTTGAATTCCTATAGTATAGCTGATTCTAGTTTATATTCTTTAAATTATTTCGGTTATCAATATATACGACTCCAGCATAAATTTTACATAGGTAGATCAAGCCGGTTTCACAAAAGTTTTACCAATTGCAGTTGATTTTTGAATCTAATTATGCAAAATTTTATTCATTTTAATTACAGTTTAAAACATATTACATAATCCGAAAATAATGTTTTAAGATTTAAAAAACCAGGTTAGCAACAATCTAATGAATTAGTAGTGTATATTTTCACAAATTTTATTTTGTTGTTATGTAAAAAATTTTAGTTAAAAAAATATTACTGCAAAATTTAAAAGATATATGATAAAGGAAAAATTTCTTTGGAAAATTCCTACCTTTTTTTAAGCATACAAGTTAATTTAATTCCATCAATTCCCTGAAGACATCTTATAATGATTTATTGAAAAAATTAAATAGAGTTTATGTAAAAAAGCATTTTTTTTATTTCTCATAATTTTGGCAAACATTTTTTTAATGTAAAAAAAAAACACTGATTTTGTGGCATATATTCCTAATCGAATTTCATTATATTTATATAGAGTTCCCCCAATTTAATTAAACATTTTCTTTGAAAAAAGAAAATATATATAGGAATAATAATTTTGAATGTATGCGACGGAAATAATGAGGGGTTAAAAACAAAAAAAAAATAAAAAATTACAAAGGATAATGTTAAATATGCATGCATATTATATTATGATTTGTTTGCCACCAGGGACTTCAAGTGGTTTTATCATTTTAAAAGATAAAAAAAAGTTTATATATATATATTATATATACCATGGCGGTAAAAAATGTTTGCAAAACAACATATATGTACCAATATGTTCTTAAAAAAGAATGTGTTTCAGCTCAAGGACATAATTGAAAATAGTAGAACTACATAAATATTATATGAATAGCTTAAAGAGAAGTTAAAAAGTAAAAATCAGGATACTTTTAAAACATAATTTTAAGAAATAAAAGCGAATGTTAAATCAAAGAGCATTTAAGAGCTTGATAAATATGCGTTTAAATTTGAATTTTATAATGACAATTTTCTTTTATTTTCGTAATATCCTTAAAGGTTTTAAATCATAATCCTGCCACAAAAATTATTTTTATTTTCAAACTAAAATATATTGCAATACTTATATATGACTATTCCCCAATCTATTCGACTGCTTTATATATAGGTACTTATAATATTAATTTTAGGGCCGCTTTGAACAATTTTTTCCACGTATCAAAAATTTTACTACTATACAATATTTCAAGGATTAATAAATAGTATGCATACATTGTAGTTGTAGAATGTATTTAATTTTTAAGAATTTATTTTTGATCTTTTTTAATATATACATATTTTTAAAATTTTATATTCCGAATATTTTAAGCATTAAAAAAAAATGTATTACTAAAAATTTCAAACTAACAAATCATCACCCCCTTAGTAAACATTATTGTATCCGTATTTACCAATTCGTATTTAAGGGGTAAACATTTTCACGATTATATTTTTTTGCATCACAACTTAGAGTGTGCCAAAATTTTCTCATTTCAATAATTTCAAGAACATTTCTTCTTTCTTTTAAATTTTATGAACTTTATGAGCTTAATGAATTCATTTGTACTATACTCATTGAAATTTAAGGGTATTATAAAAATAAATTTCTGGGTTCCGATATTTTAAAAAGTACTAAAATAGTTAGTTTGTCATATACACACATAAATGTTTTCTCTAAAGTTCTAAATATGTAAGAAAATTTCAACATACAGAATTTTAATTTATTGCCTAACTAATAACTACATATACTAAAAATATGAAATTGTTATACATTAAACGAGATAACGTCATCGCAACATAATGTCCTTTATTATACTCAGTCAAAAAAAAAAGTTATTGTATTATACACTCTATAATATTAATAATCTTCGTATATGTGTTACATGGCATTTCAAGGCTATATTATGGGGTAAGTTAATGGTGTTAATATATTTTTCTCCCTTTTCCTAGAAAAATTTTAAATGCAATGTTTTCATGTCCTGATACCAACTCATACAAATTATTAAAATTTTATTATTGTTATACAAGTATACTGTATATACACAATATCCTTATATACTTATATGTATTTGTTTTTATTATTTACAAAAGGAAAACAAATGATTGTTAGTAGACTTGACATGACCCAAGGGTTGTTTTTCTGACTCAGTATTCCGGTAGCGCTTTTTTATAACACATCCTGTGTAATAATTTTTCTTTTTTCCTAAAAAAAAACAAAACGAAAAACAAAAAATAAATAAACAAAGTTATGTAAACGAAATAAAAAACATTTAAAATTTCAACAAAAAAAAATTATAATAATAATAATAATTGAGCTTTCACTTTTCCTCTTCATTTTCATTTTAGTTCTTTTTATTTTTAATTCAAATTCAAAGGGTAGTAGTGACATTGAAAAAAATCAAAGTGTAAGAATACCTTCTTTTTTTTTTGTTCTTTTAAAAACAATTTACAATTTCTTTTATTTGCTTTTGTTTTCATGGTAATGGTGTTAAAATTGCGAATGACTAAGATTTGTTTTTATTTTTTTTTTTATGTACTTCTTCCGTAAATAATAAATTTTCCAAGTTTAGAATTGAAAAAAGTTAAAGAGCACTAAAAATTGTGACAGAATTATAATTAAAAAATAAATTTTTAGAATTTTCTTCTATTTATATATAGAAGGATGCTTGAGTTTTGCCCAAACGATGTAATAACTATAACTCGTACTTTTCCTTCTTTCATTATGTGAGAATACAAGTACCACTCCAATTATTTATTTGAAGCAAAATCGGAATTTAAGAACCGAAAACTAGTTCTTTTTTTGATGAGTTAGATTTAAAATTGTGTATATTCTTGTATATCATATAAAATAATATACAAGACAAGAACCACAAGTATTATTGTTGATAGTGTAGAATATGTTTTAAGCTGACAACTATTTGAATTAAACTCTTAATATTTTAATTTATTACATTAAACTAGGTTTTTAAATTTAATTCATATCGAAATTTGATAATATAATTTTAGCCTGTCCCAAAAGCTGAATTCTTGGTATGGGCTAATTCAGTGGAGCGCAAGCAATATAAAATTTTGGGCGTTTTCTATCAAATTTAATGTAATATTTTGCAAGAAAAAATTATTTGAGAATTTTTTAAGGTCCGTGTAATAAATCTTCTTAACAAAATTTATGTTTAAACCAATTTAACAGAAATGAAAAAAAAAACAAATATTTTTACAGGTGTGGATAAAATATCTATCAAAAAAAGGCATTCCTTTTAACTTTTTTTCTCTTTTCAATAACTCTAGAAGATGTAGGGTACATAATACATTTATATTGTCGTTGGAAAATTGTGGGATAGTGGGCAAAAACAGAGAATATTTTACTTTGAACTACAAAATTTAAGTAATTTTTTTTAGATTTTACCTAAAATCTGAATTATTTAATGAACACGCAGTAATTACGAATATTCACTCAAAAATGGAATTTGATATCAATCACTTACAAGATCTGTACTTATACATTCAAAAAATAAAAACAATTTGCGACCATTGTGAAGTAATCCACGGTAGTTATCCATTATTTCACAGAAATGTATAATGTAAGAGGGATTAAGCAATTTAAAGCTTTTTACCTGCAGGTTTAACGATTGAATTTCTTTCCGGAATTTTTTGGCTATTTTTGTCGTAACCATAACTTCAGTTTCTCGTGCCCTGCGAGGCAATTATATAGATCTTGCTACGTTAAAACTTGATGCATAAAAATATTCCAAAAAATTTTTTGAAATAGCCGCCATGAAGCTTTATTTTATTCAGCATCAAAACGATGTTGTGAATATTTTCTTCAAATATTTATTAAAGATATAAATCTAATATTTTTTTACATTACATTATTCCGTATACATTCGTAGTGAAGTTAATAAAAGAATCTCTTCAAAACTTGCCATTCTTGGTTGAAGCCGCTTTGTCGGCTTTAAATCTCATCAAAAATTTTTGTTATATAATCGAAGAAAAAAATTATTATATACACACAATTTAGCTTTAATAAATAAAATTTAATAAAATATTCCTGATGTTATATATATACATATATTTTCACAAACTCTTGTTTAATTTTTCTTTGACCTAAAAACATTAAATTGTGAATATTTATGAGTATAACCTCAATCCAAATTTTCCAAAAAAAATTTATTGGCCATCTTTTTATTATTATGTTAGTCTTAAGGACATGCCAATTTATGACATGCGAATAATACTTTCATATAAACATATATAGAAAATCGTACAAAAAAAAAAACTAATTTAAAATTCTAAAGATCTCCTGCTGTTGGAGACAATTGTTTTGATGAAAAAGGGTGAAAAAAAAAGAAAAGATTAAACATTAGTAACATGTTAAAAGGATTTCACAATATTATGTTTAAGAATATGATTTATGCTCCCGACGACACGACGATATGAAACACTACTATAATCCATTAAAATTATGTAATTTTTGGGTGTGTTTATTATTATACAATAAAATTAATGCTTATATATGAACTGAAATGGAAGAAGTGTTATGTCGATATGAATTGCATCCATATACAGTGTACACATAGTTTTTATTTTAATTTATGATAAACCGGAGCGTAGAAAAATTGTAGAATTTATTATATTATGTATAGTATATAAAAATATACATAAATAGAATACAACTTTAAGTGCATTTAAAAAAAAATTTAAATTGCTATGCTTTAAAAACCATAAGTTTGTTGATAAAATGGAATAAGTACACAAGAAGTTTGTAAAAATATATGTCTAACTATCTAAATAACTTACATGGGTGTACATAAAGGAAATTTTAAAGAAATAATTGGACCACTCTAAATATAGTGGCTGCATAAATCGATAAACGCTTATATTTATTAAATAATGAAAGTGCGAAATTTTACAAAACATTTTTTTTTTGCCTAAGGTAATAAAGAGAAACTTTCTTCTATTTTTCTTGATAAGTATTGTAATATAATGGTTTTTATATGAAATGATGAAGGTCGACAAATCAAAATGAGAATTAGATCAACATCAGATTTCATTTCAATTGCTTAAAAAACTAAACGGAGCTCTATTGTAAAGTAGTTAATATAAAATTTGGATGAGAGCTATTTCACTTCCACAATACGCTGTTCAGACATGGTGTAGCCAATAACATTGTACCATTAGCATTCCAAAGGCATATAAACGCTGCTGTTTTAATTCTCTTTTATCCTAACAATTTTCTTTCTTTTATAATTTTTTTTTTATTTCTAACTTATTTTTATGGTCGGCATCATTATGAACACATGAAAGAAAAAATTATCGAATTTTATGCACACATTTTTATTTTATTTCATCTTTAGAACATTATCTTTTATACTCTAAATTCTGATTTACATACGTAAATACATTTTATGGCGACAGAATGACTCTTCCTTAAATTGATTTTAGTCTATGAAGTTATTTCATAAAAATTATTTAATTTTTAATTTTCTTATGGCGGAAAATAAGAAAAATGTAAAAAATTCTCATTATAATAAACTGATTGTATTTTAGTACTCTAGCATTGAATAAAGAAAATTAATTTAATTATTGAGCAAGAAACTTTTTTTTTGTTATGTTCATTCCCAAAAATTCCTTATTTCTAATTCACAAAGTAACTCAGATCTCGGAATGCATTGTAGTTAGTTGTCACATTTTACTGAAGCCAGCTGTAAGATACCTATCCTCCTTTAATTGTCAGTACCCAAATAGAAATTATAACTTTTAGGAATTTTTACCAACATTTTAATGAATTTAATATCAATATGCAAATAAATCTAAATCACTGTCGAGCCAATCATATCAATTCTAGAACCAATACAAGTTACTTAGTAGGATTGGATCGTAAGCTTGGATAAACATATACTACATAAATATATTCACGATCACTTCGGCATTGATTTGTATATATTTTTTTAAATTCCCTTTCATATTGATTCAAATATAGGCGTCGAAGATAGGTCAGTCCGGTAATTATGTATATAATATACAATTATATACATATGCACATATAGTATTATCATAATTTTTTTTATATAAATTTTTAAATAAAATAAAAATAACGTATTATGAATATTAATTATTTATTCTTCATTTTCAGATATTTATTATGTAGGGCGTAATTATGATTAACACTAAAAGACTGTAGAGAGGAAATTTGTTTTTCAGCGTTTTTTTTTTTGTAATTTTCTTCATTTTCAGGATTTGCTAAAAATTTACTATTTTAATCAATAGGTTATTTAATAGACGTTAACATAACATTATTTAATTATATAAATAAAAAAAAGAAACCTCCTCTATTATTTTCTCCCGATCGTATATAGATATTAATCAATTGTAGGCAATTTGATTTACAAACAAAAAAATTATTGTCTTCTTCCCCATTTAAGAACCTTAAGATAAAATAGTTTTATCTTTATTTTATATAAAATTGTAGATATTTGTAGTATATTATATAAATAATATATAATGGCTATCATCTGATTCTTAATTAATAGTATTTTTTATCTTTTTGGACATTAAGTCATTCATAAAATTATTTTATATACTTAGTATTTTAATCGATAATATTAAAATAATTTTATTATCCATATTTTTTATTTATTTCAGAGTCAATGCGGGTCGCCAACATTAGAAAAAGATTTAAAAGAACAACTGGAAGTGTAAGTAAACAAAAGAATACATTGAAAGGTCTCATGTGTATATATTTAAATCTATATTATAAATCCCACAGAAGCTAAATAAAATGAAGTATCTTTTATTATTATTTTTTTTTTAAGTTTTAAAGAACTTAAACGTTATCTTTCTAGAAATTATATATTAATATCTCTTTTTTCTTAGAGTTATTCAGCCTGACCTAACAAATAGAATAGCATTAAACTTGATAATATAGTTAAAAAAAAAATGTAATTTTTTTATATTACACATCATTACGTGTAAATGTATGAACTACAGTATAAAAAATTAATTATTTTGGTCCCATAAAAAAAGATAATTTATGGGATTTCTTTTTTCAAAACGGTGTTACATGATAATTAAGGCCCTAATTTGTAGATAAAAACGAACCTAAACATTGCAATTATATATGTTATATGTAAACCTACATATTTCTGTAGTAATGGTACAAAACGAAATAAAATAAAGATTTAATAAATATTTACTATTTAACTATGTTATTTTTAATTTACATAATAATGTTTTTATAATCAAACTTACAAGCATTAAGATCAAACTTTGTGTTATCGGAAGTTGAAGTTACTAAAATGTTTTTGAAAAAGTTTAATATTTAAGTCAAAGATTTAAGAAAAAAGATTAAAAATCGTAAAATTCAACTTTATTCGTTTTGTTAAATCACGGTAGACTTAACTATTAATTTATTTTTTATTGCATCTCTTTGGGGCATGTTAATTACTATATAGTTTTTTTTTATGGAAATTTTAAGAACTCTTTAGGTAACTGCTAAAAGCCATTATATAAGATTCATTAATTTATCAAATATTGCTGTTATTATTCAAAGTTAATTTATATACACATTATTTGTATGTATAACTTATGTACATAATAGGTAGTATAATACAGTGTATAGTAATAATTTCAATGGTTTAATCTTTGCCGAAGGAAAGACTATCATTTATGTAATTTTTGTTGTATTTATAAGCCCACAATTAGACGGCAATCAATATTAATTATAATTATAATAATATAAAAATTTAATTACATATTTTATATGTGAAATTTCGTTAAAAAAAATATATTTTTATAATGACCATTTAATAACAATGTCTTGTACAGCGGTTCTTAAACTAGGGGTCGCGACCCCAACTGGGGTCGTTAGATTTTTTGATGGGGTCGCGAGAAATTCCCAATTTAAAACAACTACGTTAAACTTTCTATATATGTCTTAAATTAACAAACTTGGCAAGGTTTTTGAATTAATTTTTCAAGGTTTTAAAATTAGATGATTTTTCAACACCTGAAAATTTTTGGTTGTCAATTAAAAAACAGTATCCATCTTTGTCTGAAATGGCAAGTTCAAATTATTTTGCCATTTTCCACCACATTTTTGTGTGAAAATGCATTTCCATCCTTATTATATATTAAATCAAAATATCGCTCTCAATTGCGCAATATTGAAAATGTATTGAGACAAGCGTTTTCGGAAATCTAGCTCTAAAAAGCAAGCGCACTCATCACATTAAAAAAAATTTCAATGTTTTATTTATTTTAATAATTAATAATATAACTAGAAAATGTTATTAATCTTTATTTTTTATTAATTTTCATATTGTTATAACTAGAAAATGTTGGTTATTTTATTTAAATTTTTTATATATTTTAATATTTACTATAACTAGAAAAATTTATTAATTTTTTTTTTTATTTGCTGAAAATAAAATAGTATTTGTTGTTTAAAAGTTTTTTTTTTTTTAATAACGAGTAAAAAATATGGGTTGTGGGTCGCCAAAATACGGCATTGGAAATTTGGGGTCGCAATACAGAAAAGATTAAGAATCGCTGGTCTATTAGTGATTCATATATAGATTGGATTAGAATAAAATCTGATATTCTAGGTAATTAAGAACGTAATACCTATATTAGGGTGGTCCTTATTATGGATTTATCCGAATTTCTTTGCTCCCAGGGGCTTAAATGGTTTCAAATACATAAAAAATAATTCCCTCAAAATTCTAGCTCTTAATATTAACTTTAAGATAGTCCGCATTCCAGTCAAAGTTTCTCATATAAATAACATGGGAAAAATTTCATTTGTTCTTTAGAATTCCGTAGCTCTGCGACAAATGGATCAAAAGTAATTAATTGCGTCATGTTTATTGTAAATTTAACGCTCTACAAAAAAGGTCTTTTATTATTTTTCGCTAAATCTATTGGCTTAAGAGTTATTCGAAGTCAAAGTTTAATTATTATATAATTATTAATATTATCAAGTATAATTATATATTTATTTATTTTATAAAATATTTAAAAAAAAATTTTATAAAATTATTATTTATGGTCAAAAAAAGCGAATACAATCTTATTCTTGGAATTGTGGTTATTATGTGTGATTTTTTAATTAATAAAACAGACAGTCCTTAGAGTTTGAAAATAATAAAATAGAAGTACAGGTGAAATATGATTTAACTTTGAGCTCGAATAACTCTTAAGCCAATAGATTTAGCGAAAAATAATAAAAGACCTTTTTTGTAGAGCGTTAAATTTACAATAAACATGACGCAATTAATTACTTTTGATCCATTTGTCGCAGAGCTACGGAATTCTAAAGAACAAATGAAATTTTTCCCATGTTATTTTTATATGAGAAACTTTGACTGGAATGCGGACTATCTTAAAGTTAATATTAAGAGCTAGAATTTTGAGGCAATTATTTTTTATGTATTTGAAACCATTTAAGCCCCTGGGAGCAAAGAAATTCGGATAAATCCATAATAAGGACCACCCTAACCTATATATCGGACCTTTATAACACCTAAATATAATACAAACACTTCAAGAAATAGTTTTAAAAGCAGTATTTAATGAAGTAAAATTGGTTAATTGATGTGACATTTTATTTTTATTTTTTTTTTTCAGGATGAACCGGTCTATGAAATCGAAAGAACGGAAAACAATACAAGCTTGTCGAGATCATAAAATCTTACAGGTATCAATAAATACATAGATTAGCTACAAGTATTATTATGCACTTTTGTAAATACATTTTATTAAAATTATTAAAAATTTATTTTAGATTCGATTTAATCGACAAGAAGTCATGTTACATACTATGCAACAAGAAAATAAAAATCTTCAACAACGTGTTCGACAATATGAACACTGTTTGGATGATGTTATGCGAAAAGTAGTTGATGCGCTTGTTGCTGAAGATAGTTTAAGAGAAGAAGTTTCTATGCTTAAAACTAGAGTTCGTGATTTGGAAGCACAAAATGCGGCCTTAACTGGCAGTCCTGCCAAAGGAAAAGATGAAGGTTATTGTACAATGAGTAGTGGTCAACCTCAACCATCAAATGGTCATTTAGAAGATTTGCCTGAAGAGCCAGAGAATTGGCTGTTACCTCCACCAGCTGAACCGTGCTCAACTGAAATGGAGGATTGGAGCATGTCCCAAGACGATTTAAATATAATAACATTAGATGACGATTCAAATGAACACGATTGGATTTGGAATTCTAGTGGTCATTTGAGTTCTACTATGATTGAATCTCAATCAGAAGGAATATCACAATTACTACGAGAAACGGTAATATTAGAGAATACAAAATTAATGGAAATTAAAAATTATTTAATATCCAAATTTTTTTTCATATTTTGTTTTTCATGTAGATTGTTTACTCAGATGATGAAGAAATTGCCTGCATAGATTTTACAAAAGATTTTTACAAACTTGTTAATATCCCAGCGGGAAGCACGCGTAGCCTTTATTCACATATGGATGCCGAAACAGATGATGAAGATGATGATGATTTAAGTGATAATGGTGATAAAAAAACAAAAGTTCGAAATACTAGTCCTACTCCAAGCGAAGCTGGGCAAGCTTTAGTCGAGAGTATTACCTCCTCAAGTGAATCAGATTCAACTAATTTAGCAACAAATTCAGGAAATTCTACCACAACAGCAATAACAGCAATATTAGATGATAAAAAAATTGATAATTCAAATGAACCAAGTAAATCAATAAAAAAAATATACAAAAAAGATGTTCAAACGGCGGTGTCAGTAAATGATAGTATTAGCAATAAGAAAGTAATAAGCACACAATCAAGAACTAATTTAAATTGGAAAAGAAGTAATGGTTGGAAAAAAATAACATCTAATGGAACTTTTTCTGTTGCTGGAGCAGTAGGTAGTAGTAGCACTAGAACAACGTTATTAACAACCACATCAACCAGATCGCAACCCAATAAGGTAAATAATGAATTTTTTTTTCAGTTCATTAACATAATTTCTCGGAAACCATTTCAAACTTATTTAATTATATTTTTACTAAAGAAATAAAGAATAATGTATGTTTTTTTTAGGATGAAATATCAAATGCCAAAAAACAGTCCTCACCTCTTAAGAAATCAAGAATTCCTCCTCCAGTTCCCGTACGACGTTCCTATGCGAGTTAAAAAATGGAGCAATATCT
This sequence comes from Hybos culiciformis, assembly GCA_964007475.1. Classification (NCBI taxonomy): domain Eukaryota; kingdom Metazoa; phylum Arthropoda; class Insecta; order Diptera; family Hybotidae; genus Hybos; species Hybos culiciformis. The sequence continues at coordinate 76,603,128 of OZ023274.1, forward strand.
TTTATTAGCTTATTAAGAAAATTTATATTTATTATTATTTCTATTCATAAAAAGACTTAATTGTGATACTAAAAACAAATTTGAAGCTATTGCAAAAGAAAATCACTGCCAAAAAAACATCCGATTCTTATGTGAAACATATATTTTGGTTGAAAATTATAAAATTTTAATTTAAAAAGCAATTTAACAATAAAAGTTTTTTCACCAATAAATTTTAAATCATCCACTTACCTCATCATCATAACACCAAAATGGACTAAATAAAGATCAAAAAAATTTAACAATGTACTTCTTTTTTATATTTGGAATATAATATATGAATAGTGAATAATTTTTTTTTTAAATACATACTTTAAGTACAAAGACACGATGATAAAGTTAACCCTTTTTTCTACAGTTGATGAAGGACTGCACATTTCTTAATTAAAATGAATTGAAAATTGACTAATTGAGTGCGAGGACAATAAAAATTTTATTGCAATCTCGATTATTCATTTTATAAAAAATAAATTAATATTTGGGTTAAAAACATATGTTTCGAAAATTGGAGTGAAACTGGTAAAATATTTTGCGTATAATTGAAAGAAAAAAAATTTAAATCATATATTTTAGGAATAAATAACGATTTTTTTTATTCTAGAATTTGAATTTAAAAAAACGAAATACCGTATCTTGCTTTCTTCTATTCATTAGAAGTTGTTTTAAGTTAAAGATATATATTTAAATTCGTTAGAGTCGAAAGTAAAATAGTATAAATAAGAAAATGGAAATAAAACATAACAAAATCCTTGTTTTTCTATCACATTTCAATAATATAACATCGTCATTCTTTGAAATTTAATAAATTATTGTTTCGGGTTTATATTAACTTTCTAATTGTTTAATAAAAAATTTAAAATACTTGTTGTAATTTAAACTGATCGATTTCGATATTTTATAATTTGATGCCTTTTTTATATAAGTCGATCAGAAAACAGTTTCAAATCATAACAATAGCTGTTTAGTCGTGTATTCATATAAAATTTTGTATAACACAAATTCTTAAACTATTGTTATACTCCACAGATATTCAAAAATAATTTAATTTTAATGATGATCATCTACTGCCGAATATATAAATTAGAATTAATAAAAATAATTTAAAAATAAATTTGTAATCAAAGATGCTCTTCGAAGACGATGTAGAGCGAATGTCTTCCAAAAAAAAAAAAAACACAAAAACTAATTTTAAATATAGGACCGAGTCGTTGAAATCTTTAAATGTTGTTAGCCACGGCACATATCCTAATTTCCTGTATTTGTCAGTTTTTTTTTTTATTTATTAATTAATTTTATGACAATTTAATTAAATAAAAAAATAATTGCATAGGGAACACAATAAAATTACTTATAAATTGAACTTCCTTATTTGTTAAGTTGCTAAAATTTAATTGATTACTCGTCCTATATCAATAATTGAAAAACAAAATAGTTTTCCACTTTGTAAATAATTTTATCAATAAAATTTAATAATGAATCTTAAAATAGAAATAGAATATTATTTTCAAATATATTAATATATTATAATATTATATTTTTTTTTTTAATAATGTATATAAATTACTTTAAAATACCAGAACTAATTAATGCATAAATATAAATATACATATTTATATTAAGTAGTTTTAGATTTGTTTGAAATTACATAATGTATATTGTAGATTTTATGTACGAGTATTTTGTAAAAATTTCAAACATAAAAGACTAGAACATTATCTCTTAAAATATTAAAATAATGTAAGAAAAATATTAATAATATAATTTGTAATAATTATAAAACAATGAAATTAATTTATAAAAAAAATAATTGTTTAAAATTTATATTATTTGATATAAGAATTTAGAATTTGAATAAAATATTTATTTATAATAAATATTTAATAAAAAAAAAAAAAAGGAATGGTTACAAAAAAAAAATAAAATGTTTTATTTTCTATATTTCTCCTCTATCTACCATTAAGTTTCGCCTTAATATAATGACCCAGAATGGCCAGAATAATTTTATCATCATTTTTGTATTTAATTTGATCAAACCTCGTTGGTGCTTATAGACGGGTTGTCTTCCAATTTGTTGAAAGTTTGATACGAAAGTATGAATATGAACTAAGTTGAAAAATCATCATCATTTTAAAATTATCCTAAAGTCTTTCAACATTACTTCACACTATTCTACTTGTTTTTCAACTTGTATGCGTACAAAATATCAAAATTACTTGTTGTTTTTCAAATAGATTGAAACTGAAAGACTTGTTGAACAACACTATACAGATGAGTAAATTTTAAGTTGGCCAACTCAAGTTGAATAGGCATTCAACCTGTCTGTATTCCTATTATTATTTTTGAGATTATTATTTTTTTCCAGTTATCAAAGAAATCTGAACAACGTTTCTCAATTCAAAGAAAATTTTCTTCATTTTTAATTTTTTAAATCTTAAAGTGTTTTTTTGCCCGCAAACCATGTTATTGATATATTATATACGTAGTAATACGTCATTTATTTTGTCTTCTCTTATGAAAATAATTATTCTCTATTATTTTAATTATACCTACATCACATCATATTAATAAAAAGCGATAAGAAATTATTCCTTTCAATAAAAAAAAATATAATTTAAAATAGAATTGAGTTGTAAACAGATAACAATAATAAATTTCATCCAATCTGTGAATTGAGTATACAATCATAAGAGCCATTCAAAATAAACAAGCAAATAAATTAAAAATCATTGTGGGTCTCTCTTATGGCACAAAACAAAATATTTTTCTTATCTAAAATATATTTATTTTTTTATGAAAAATAAAAAAAAATATATAATCTTTTGCTAATTTTATTATTTAAAAATTTTAGTTACTGTGTAGGTTTTAGAGAGTAGAGCAGAAATAAAATTAGGTAAAAAAAATCAATCAAAACTTTTTATTTAATTTAATAATTCCATCTAACGGGCAAACTGTCATATCTTCCTGTAGGATGATCATTTTCTTTATCAATAGATCATGATAAATCAAATATTAATTATTTTACAAATAAACACGAAAAGTAAATACTAGTTTAAAACGGTTATCAAATTTTCTACGTAATAGTAAAGCCTATCTATGGAATAAAAAACTTCCAAATTTATATAAATCGGTTTTTTTATACAGAGCTAATCTTCAAAACATAATTAATAACACAAAAATTTTAATATAACAAAAGTCCTGGGTCATTCCAGATGATATCAGACTGTGAGATAAAATATTTTCCAAATCTTAAAACATCTCCTTATATTTAATTACCTATTAAAAGTAATAAAACTTATCTAAATTTTAATATATTCAAGGTTAAAATCGCAATATTATTTCTATTACATACATATAATAATAATTTTAAAAACAAAACACAATGAGTTTAAGTAAAATCAGTTCAACAATTTTACGTAATCAATCATGGAAATTATTGAGTACTTCAAATTTTCATACAACTTCAAGTAAATCATCCGAATATTTGATAGATTCTTCAGAATACTCTTTTTTGAAAGATATAGGATTAGAAAGAAAAAATCCAGGTGTATGGAATGGATCGTGGAAAGGTTCTGGTAAAACGATTCAGTCCATTGATCCGGGGACTGGCAAAGTAATTGCTGAAGTTCAATTAGCAAATTCCAATGAAATGGAAGAGTCCATTAAAAATGGTGCTGAAGCATTTAAAACTTGGTGTCATATACCATCACCGCAGCGTGGTGAAATTGTTCGTCAAATAGGTGATGAACTGAGAAAATATAAAGAACCATTAGGTAAATTAGTTAGTTTAGAAGTTGGAAAAATTGCAAGCGAAGGTCAAGGAGAGGTTCAAGAGTTTATTGACATATGTGATTATGCAGTAGGTTTATCACGTATTTACTCCGGACAGTTAATCAACTCAGAGCGCCCTAAGCATACCATTGTGGAAACCTGGAGACCATTAGGATTGATTGGCGTTATTTCAGCTTATAATTTTCCAAATGCAGTGTTCGGATGGAATGCTGCTATTGCTTTGGTAAATAATGGTTTATAAATTCAATAAACATATTACAATAAATATATGTTATATGTTATCAATATAAAAAAATAATTTAAATTTAAATTCTTAGGCGGTGGGAAATAGTGTCATCTGGAAAGGAGCAACTACAACATCTTTGGTGGTAAGACATAAAAATATATAAAAATTAATTATTTATTTTATAAAAAAATTAAAAAACAAACATTGCTCAACGAGTGTAATTAATAACAAAACTTTTTTTAAATTAAATTTCAGTCCATAGCAACAGCAAGAATTGTAGCAGAAGTTTTAAAAAGAAACAATTTACCACCTGTATCAATATTATGCCAGGTTGGATCAGATATTGGAAATCAAATGGTTACTGATGAGCGTGTGAAACTACTTTCATTTACCGGTAGCTCTGGAACCGGCAGAGAAATCGGTATTCAAGTACAAAGGCGATTTGGAAAAGTTATATTAGAATTAGGAGGTAATAATGCATTAATTGTTAATGATGATGCAAACTTTAAAATGGCTTTAGAGGCTGCACTTTTCGGTGCAATAGGCACTTCGGGCCAAAGGTGTACTACAACAAGACGAATCATTGTTCATGAAAAAATTTATGATAAATTTTTAGCTGAACTAAAAAATAGTTATAAGCTTGTTATGAACAAGTTAGGATATCAATTGGATCCAAATACGCTTTACGGACCAGTACATACCAAAGGTACCATAGCAGACTACGAACAAACTATAAAAGACGTTATTCAAGGGGGAGGCAAAATTGAATTCGGTGGCAAAGTTTTAGATCGACCAGGTTATTATGTTGAACCTACAATCATCACAAATTTACCCCACGATTCACCAGTTGTACATAAAGAAACTTTTGCACCAATTGTATATGTTTTAAAAACGAAATCGCTCGACGAAGCCATTGAGTGGAATAATGAAGTTGAACAGGGTTTATCATCGGCTGTATTTACAGATAATATTTCAAACGCTTTTCAATGGATCGGCCCTAATGGCTCAGATTGCGGTATTGTGAATATAAATACTACTACAAATGGCGCTGAAATTGGTGGAGCATTTGGTGGTGAAAAACAAACTGGAGGAGGTCGTGAATCAGGATCAGATTCTTGGAAACAGTACTGTCGCCGTGCAACAGTTACAATAAATCATTCTGGTGAATTGGCGGCTGCACAAGGAGTTGTTTTTCAAGTTTAATTTATGAAATAAGTGTTTGGAAAAATTTACTATAAAATAATATATAAAATAAAACTGTTTTTTATTCGAAATAAAGGATTTAGTTTAATATTTAAAATTTATAAAATATTCCTTAATATTTATTGGATAGAAAATCGTCTTGCTATTTCATCATTATATTTGTTTTTAATTTGTGTATGTATTTCTTTCTATGATGACATTAAACTTGATTCAAATTCTATTATTTTAATTATTCATTAATGGAATACATGTACCTCTTTTTCAACAATTCTCAGTTTTTCAGTTTGAAATTTATATAAATTAAAAAATACAGAAATTTATAAGTATCAATCTTTATTTACATTCATTAAACAAATCTTTTGAAATATTAGGTTCATATATATTGACAACACACATTTTCTTGCTCAAATGGATTTTATTAATTAAAAATATTTTTGAGTTTTTCTTATATATTACCATGAGGTAAAGTCTCCCAAATTTATTTTCGATGTTCGTTTCTTCTTATTTGTAGGTTCCATTGTTCCTTCACTTTTGCTAGATGTTGATTTCTTCAGTTCGTTTATGTTTAAATATTTTCCGACACCTTCACGAAAAACTTTTAATGGTTGTGCTTGTCTTTTCTTCTTTTCGACATTTTCAATTTCTTTTTGTTTATTAATTGCTTCTTGTTCACGTTCTTTGGCTAATTCCTCTTCGGCTTCTTGAAATGGATCCACAAATACTTGAGTTTTCTCAATAACTATATTCTGAATAGGTAGGTCTTTATTATCAACTTCTATTTTTTCTATATCATTTAAAGTGTCCATCCCACCAACTAATTTTCCAAATATCGTATGCTTCCCATCAAGATGCTTACATGATCGATAAGTTATAAAGCTAGAAGAAAAGCATTCAAATATTAGGATTTAAAATAATAACCATAATTTTTTTTAAATTTGATAAATGTAGTAAATGATAACTATTAAATAATGTTACTAACAATTGTGATCCATTTGTATTGGGTCCAGAATTAGCCATCGAAAGAATTCCTCTGCCAGTATGTGATAAGTTAGGACGAAATTCGTCATTAAATTTATCATCCCAAATTGATTTTCCTCCACTTCCTACAAAAATAATTAAGTGATGTAAGGTTCATATTTTCTATTTCTTAGACTGCTATTTCTAATAACAAGATTATAAATAGTAACATTAATTTTTTTTTTAATTTTTCATTCTAATGTATGTCAATCTATTTGCAAAGTTTTTCACCTACCAGTTCCAGTCGGATCTCCCCCTTGTATCATGAAATTTCTAATCGATCTGTGGAATTTTGTACCAATATAATAACCATTAGCACAATGTTTAATGAAATTTTCTGAAGTTTTCGGTACTTGATCACAAAATAATTCCAAATTTAGTGGTCCAAAATTTGTTTGCACTCTGACATAACCTTTTTTCTTAACGCGCTCGTATTTTACCAAATCATCAGCAATTATATCAGCTTCATGTTTATAAACCGGAGCTAGAGATGTTGACGTAAAACTGGCCGATACTGCACCAGTGCTGTAATGTGCTGCATTAAATTTATCTGGAACTCGTTTCTCCTCAGTAACAGTTTGCTCTGCCGGTTTATAATCCTTTTCCAATTGAGCTAACGTTTCCTTTGTTTCTAGATTCATTGCTTTTATTCTTCCACGTGGGTCTTTTTTATCGGCAATTTCATCTTCTGTGAGAACTCGTAAGTTCTTACGAATGTGATAAAATTTTGATATATCAAATTTTTCTAATTTATTTGGATCTTGAATAACAATTAAATCTTTACGCTGGAATGAACTATCATCAATTAAATCTTTGAAATTTTTAGTTTTCAAATTCAATTGCTCAATGGCTTCCCAGCTGAAAACATTGCCCGTAGTAGCAACGGCAACAATATGTGAATTTTTCGTGAAAGGCTTAAACAATGCCGGACAATGGTATTCGTTTTCATTGTCTCTATGAAATTTTAATTTAATTAACGATTTTGAATCCATTGATTTGCCTGTGATGGGATTTATTTTGAAATGTTTAATAAAATCAACGATTGCTTGTAGTTCAAAGCAATTCCCATCTCGATCACACATTACATCCTCCGTAAATGGTATCATGGTCACTGAACAGCAATCAAATGGTAATCGTTTAAATTTAATATGTTCATTTTCCATTGATTCTGTTTTTTTTCCACCATAAGTTTCAGTCCTAAAAAACAAAAATTTTTTTAGTTTAAATTAAATAGAACTCTAATAAAAGGTCCTTAGCAACATTTTCTGCAATCTACAAGGTCTATGTGAGCACCAGTATCTAGGAGCCTATGTACCTGTATTTTTTGCAAAGGTTTTAAGTTCAACTGAATGAGCACTGAAGTTGAATATTGTTATTTTAAAATAAATTTACCTAAAGGTAGATACCTACATTTGAATTGGTTGAATAAAATAAATACCTACCTATATCTAGGTAAGTTGGCATTGTAGATGATCTGATCGGACATACATTTATTACTATGAACAAACTAGATTACAGATAGAAGATACAGTTAAATAGGTCTTGAGTCGTTTATTAAATGTTGAATACTGATAGATTCTAATTTTACAAGTTGAGCACAGTCACTGAGGCACATTAAAATGTAGGTAAATCGTAGTATAAACATAATAACTATGTAAGATTGATAAGTACTTACCACTCCGTGTAGGTGAGATACATTTTATCTTTTTGATGTTGTTTTTTACCCATTTTGCCAATTTATTATGTAATTTCTATGTCAAATAAGTTATGTTTCTTTTTTTATTATTTTTATTTTTCTAATATTTTTTTATTTAATTTCTTCTTTTTTTTAATTATTATTAAATTTTTGTTTTCATTTATTTTTATTGTTGGAATTTATATGTGTCAAAAAGAAATCATACAAACAAGGTTGATTAAAAGAATTAAGGTGCGACATATATACTATTTATGATGGCTAAGAACTTTAACACTATTATTTAACTCCAAATATCTATAATTTGATTTATCTATTTCACAAATTTAAAAAATTTCATATAAATCTGTTTTTAATTTTTATTAACATAAAATGCATAAAACTAATAATAACACAAAAAAAATAAGTTAAAAACGAGTTTTCCAAAAAACTGAGGCCCAGGCCGCATGAAAAAGTAGAAAATAACTTTTTCTTCACACACAGAGGTGGACTCAGATTTTTTGATTGGGACGTAAGTGATTTGATTCCTGAAGAGAAAGAATATTCAAGAGAAATGTCCCAATCAAAAAATCTGAGTCCACCTCTGTGTGTGAAAAAAAGTTATTTTCTACTTTTTCATGCGGCCTGGCCTCAGTTTTTTTGAAAACTCATTTTTAACTTATTTTTATTTTCTGCCTTTTTCACGTTAACTAAATTGTTATTATGTGCTGCATGGATGTTTGAAAACAATTTTATGACTAATCATATTGATGAAAATTTTTCCGATGATTTTTCCGCTTTTTCGGGTTTTCCATGGAGTTTTCTGCAAAAGCAACTTTATGCAACTCATTTCGCTCTACAATTTTGTCTCAGGTTGCAAAATGCTCAAACGCTTCCTTGGTCGAAAAAACTCCGGAAAAGCGTTTTACATGAATTTTCTTCGATTTTTTCTGCAAGTTTTCACCATTGTCGGAGAGAAAGTAATGATGCCAGTTGATAGGGAACTTGATCCTGCATAATTTAGAAAACTTTTTTACCGGAAAATTTTCCGGAAAAGTCGGAAAATTCCGGAAAATTTTTTCGGAAAAATCAGAAAACTTTGCATTTTTCCTAAAACGGATTTATCACTACTCAAATTTGTATCAAATATTCAAATGATTTTTCCCGATTTTCCGGGTTTTCCATGGAAATTTCCGCTTCAAATTTTGATAGCTTCAATTGTCACGCGACATGAACCTGTGTGCCGAATTTCAGCTCGCTGTGATTACGAAAAGTGGGTGTACGAGAGTGTCGAAAATAGTAAAGAAATATATAAACAGACAAATTACTTTACAAGTTAATAAGAATTGTGTCCTCAAAAAGGAAAAAAATCCTCTTCAGACTAACTTAAAAGTAATGTAGTAAACACAATTGGGGCGACAGCGACAACGACAGTGATAGCGACTATCAAAAAAATAGAAACCATATATGTATTTGTATAAGAATGAACACAACTGAGACGACTGGCGACAAACGACATATAGAAATGTTTCTATTTTGTCGCCGGGCGACAACCACAACCATATATTTTTTTTATTTATTTTTCTATTTGTTTATTTTTTTCCTATTTATTTATTTTGTCGCCGTGATTGTGTTCACTCCAGTGATACCGCTGTCGTTGTCGTTCTAGTCGTCGTTGTCGCCGTCGTTTTCGCCGTCGTTGTCGCCCCAATTGTGTTTACTCCTTTAGACGTTTATATACGCTTATGATGTTATGAGTGTAGAAATTTTATTTTCCAATCAAAAAATTACCATCATGATTGTTTTCTTATTAGACGGCAGATATAAAATAAAAAATATACTGCTTACACTGCAATCAATTCTTTTTTGACATTTCTTTCATGCCGCGTAGAAAAAAAAACCTTTTTAAGATTAAGTTTTGAAAGTTGTTTTCATAGGTAGACATGAACAACAAACAACACGAATAATTTGTCTTGTCGAACGAAAATCAAAATAATATAATAAGAAAACTAATAATAATAAAAGTAATTAAGAAGAGATATGAAAAAAAATATTTATCAATTAAATAAATTAAGTAAATAAATAATAATAATAAAAAAAAACAAGAAATTATACATCAAATTGTATTTTAATAAAAAAAAAAAGAAAAATTATGTGCGAAAAAGAAAATAATAATAATATTTTGTTAAAAAAAAATAAATAAAAAATAAAAGTCAAAACAAATTAATATAAAATTTTATTTGATTTAAAATAAAATAAATTTTTAGTGTTCGTGTCCAGTTTACGTCTTTTCAAACGTATATTCATCAGATTACAATCTTCGAGAGACTTGATTATCGCAGTACCTATCCGCTGTACCTAGCCATCATCTAAAAACCAAAAGGCATATAATATTGTTTTTATTTTTTTATTTTAAGTAAGTTCATCATAGTTTATACATGTTTTTTACTTTTTCTTATATTTTAGGGTAGAAACAGTATTATTGGTTGGTTAGATATATTTATTTTTCATTCTATATAAACAACCCGGATAAGACAAACACGAATTTCAAGGCCAATAATTTCAAAACATTTATTTCAAACCATTGAATGAGAAAAAAAAAAATTAATTAAGTAGGTATTAGCAGAATTTCTCATTTAATAAATTTCATATTTAAACTAGAATATTGGCAAAATGGAAATTGTTATCATTATTAAAATATAATCCTTTGCGAAATTCTGACAAATTTTAAATTGAGATTTACCTACATACCAATATTTTTTTTTTAATTATTGGTGTGGGCTCCCGGAAATTAATGTTTGCATTTGTAGATCTAAATTATATTAAAGAAATAACTGCCTAAGCTAATCTTGTTATATTTCCTTTTTGGCTGTCGTATCATTTTTTATAGGTATAACTTAATTGATTAAGTGGCTTGAATATGTTGTTGGAGCTGCAATAAAAGATAAGGATAAAATGCAAAAAAAGATAAAATGTTTGTATGATTTCCAATGCTGTGAATATAACTATAAGAATGATGATGAAATCTAAGATCTAAGACTTATGATTCTGATAAGGATTTTTTTTTTTTTTCAATTTTCAAACTTTCAAAAAACATTATACTTTTCTTCCTAAACAAAGATAATATTGTTTTTCGAACATTTCTTTTTTGGCTCAAAATATTATTTATTTTAATTTTAACAATAAGTATTTGTCATGAAATTGTTTTAATCAAAAATAAATTGTATTGGCATTATTTTTCCTATAACATTTCATTTACAATTTACATAATCTCTCTTTACATTTAATTTATAAATTTCATTTTATAGAAAATTTATTAGTCTTTATTTTTAATTAGGTATATTTCAGCCGTCAGGGTGTGTATTTAGTCCATAGCTTGTTCATTATTCAGTTAAATCAAGTGGTGTTTTAAGTAAATAAGTACCAGCTTAAAATTAAAAATTTGTGGGCATGTGGAAAACCTCGTGAAAAGCGAAATTATCTGAAATGAGATTTATCAATTTCGTTCAAAAATAGAATACTTATTAGATTAGTTCTATATCTTACCATAGCATTGTCTTAACATCGAATAAGCTCTGTTGATCAATTTCAAAATTTGATAGTAAAGTTTGAGGTAAAATTATTATATAATGAGAACAAAATAAATAGTACCCACCTACAAGTACTCATATGATATTTTTTTCAATCTTAATTGATTGTTCTCTTAAATCTTTATTTTTTTTATTAACTGCCGATAAATATTTTTTAATTTTATTCATGTTTATTCATTTAAAGCACAATTAAGCTTTTGCGGAAATAATTTTTTTTTTGTTTATCATTTCCCTGAGCGAATAAAATAATATATTCATAAAATTAAGTAAGTAAGTATATGTAACTAACACGTTCTAGATTTGAAAAGAACTGAAAGTAGAATTTTTTATTAAATTTTTGTTTTATCTTTAAGAAATGCAAACCGAACAATAAAAAAAATTTATTGTTGAGTAGTACCAAAGTTTATATTTTTTTTAAATATTTGATTCGAATATTTCATTTTTGCTGACATGTGTATTTTGTTGAATAACAAAAATTAGTTACTTATGAACCGCTTTTTGGTAGACTTTATTAAAAACAAAAACTGTAGTTTAGTCAGTGTTTAATCACGTAGACCTAAAATACGTATTGCATTATTTTGATCGTTATCTCTTTGAAATCAGCTCTTAAAAAAAAATTTAGATTATATTTAATTCTGACAAATTGTCTTTTTTTCTTACACTTTTAAAAAATTATAGATTTTTGTCTGTTAAGTTATTTTGGAATTTTAAGAAAAAAATCATTCTTAAACATTATTGTGCCGAATGCTTTGTAAAAATAAAAACTTTAATAAGTCGAATATTATAGTCTTAGATTCTCATAACGGAATATTTCAGACTAAAATAGATTTAGGACACTTAATATGCATTATTGTAAATTACTAAATATATTATAATAATATAATAGATAAATTAACCAAATTTTCGAACTTCAAAAATTCTAAAAGAATCAACAATTTAATTTTATTAGTTCAAGAACATTGTAGGTACATAATAATTAACTTGCAGTTAAGATAACAAAAAAATAATATAAAAATATACTTACTATAGATTGAATGAAATAAAGTAAATGATAATAACTTAAATAGTTATTAACGTAAATGCTTTGGCACCAGACCACTTAAAGATTTTTGAACTTTGATTTATTATTATTCCATTTTACAGCTCCAGACAATATTTTCACGCCAAATGAATGTTTGAAGGGTCTTTAACACCTTACAAAGTAGGGTCTTCTTAACAATTTTTTTTTAAAGTTTTAAAGGATCTTTAACATCGTACAAAGTATGTTTTATAAATATTGTTATATTTACCCTGCCATGGAAGTTTTATTTTTGAACAACTTTGAAAGAATATCGTAAATAAAAAACAAATATTTAGTATAAGTAGTTTCTTGAATATTTGAAGTCAAATTTGAAGTGGACGGATTCAATTACTGAGCAGTAATAGGATAATTTGAAACCTCGATACATAGATATCTATTATATAAAAGAAATGTTAAATTTAGGATATTTATAATGTAATACCAATTAATATGATTGTAATTATAATAATAATTGAATAACTAAATATGATAAACTCTTCTTATTTTTATTTCAAAATCTTGTTATCTAATATATGAATACAAAATAATGTAAAAATTAAATTTATTACTTGTAGTACAGTATAAGAAACAAAAAAAAGAAATATAAATTTGCCTGAACTATAAACATTTTACTTGAAGATATTTTTTAATAAATAAAAATTTTAGTATCTCAATGTTTATTTTTCATTCATTTATTTTCCATTGTAAACAATAATATTTTTTATTCTCTAGTAACTCAAATAAGAATATGATGTTGATAAATTCATCATTCACGATTATAAGAATTTTTTTTTCGTCAAAGAATTTTTTATATTTTTTTTTTTTTGTATTTAATATTTTATTTAAATACGTTAGGGATGTTCGGTTTTACTTTCCAATAGTTTTTAGGTCGTTAGAGAAAAAACATTAAAGAAAACAAAATTTATTTAAATTTTCAAACAGATTAAAAATTTCATTATTTTGTTTTGTTTTGATTTTTGTTTTTAAAAAAGTTCTTTGCACTTGAAATTCTATTTCATTAATGAATGAATTAAATTAAATTTCTTGCTATATATAAATAGAAAATAAATAAATGTTATTCTAACTTTCATTTGCATTAAAATATATATATGATTATATATATATATTGTATTTATTTATTATTGGAATTGAAAAAAGTTTTACTGAAAAGATCTATCAAGAAAAATTTTATTAATTTGGAATTCGCAACTCAATAGCTGAATTGGAGAAAAAAAAAAGTGAATAGGTACTCTTTAAAACTAGTGCCTTGATCCGGATTTAAACTCATCTGAACAAAAAAAAACTATTTAAATATTCTTCGAATATCCTCGGTTTCAAGTGTAGGTACGTAATAAAGGTTTCTCAATTTTTCGTACGGACAAATAGCCAATTGGATTTAATTAATTATTATATCATCTTAATTTGGATTTATCTATTATTGATTTTTAAACAAGAATTCATATTTAAAGTTTTTTATTAATTACTTATTTTTTTTTCTCTATTTTTAGAATAAATGACATACCGTGTATGACTTAAAAAAAAAATTCTAAGGATTTTGCAACAAAATTATAAAGTTTATTACTTAATAGAATTAAATAAAGTTTTAATAAGTGTTTTCAATAATTTTCAATAATTTATTGAATGGATCTGTAGAAAACTTATTATTGAGTGTTAAAAAATTTTCTATTTGAGAAGCAAATTATATTGAAAAATTAAAAAATTTACTTACTGAAATAAAATGATTCAGGGATATGGACCGGTAACCCAAGCATTACTTGGTACATTATTAACATGGGGACTAACAGCTGCTGGAGCGGCAATGGTTATTTTTTTGCAAGGAACACAGGTAAATCTTCATCTCTCTTACAATTTTAAGACATAAAAAATTCAAATTCTTTTTTTAATAATTTAAGAGAAAGTATCTTGATGCAGCGTTAGGGTTTGCTGCTGGTGTTATGGTAGCGGCATCATTTTGGTCCTTACTTGCTCCTGCAATTGAATTAGCGGAAAAATCGAAAATGTATGGTATTAATGGAGAGTACGCTTTTTTGCCAGTAGCTTTTGGATTTTTATTGGGTTCAATATTTGTGTTTGGAACAGATAAATTAATAACCTATTTGGGAATTAATAGCTCAAATATGATGATAGGTTTGTGAATAACTATTATGAATTATAACGTATTTAAGTATTAAAATTTGTTAATAAAAGTAGGTATAACAAAATGAAAAATATTATTATATAAAACTGTTAAACAAATAATGAATTCTTACATTGTTGCTATAATTCGAGTTAGTTTTTTATGTTGATCTACTTACCTTTTTATTTAGCTAAGCGGTGTTAGTTTAGATAAGATTTATTTTCACATTAAAAAATTAGTTTTAATTTTATTAAACATTATTCTCATTTTTTTTTTCTAGCGTTGACTCAAAGTAATCCTGATAAAGCAGAAATAGCATTAAATGATTTGGAAAGTAATACAAATATTCATATCGTAACTAATTGCGGTTTGTTATAATCACATTATTTTAAAATATTCATAAAAAAAATTTAATATTTTTTTTTTAATTTTTCCTCTAACTGTTTATGTTTGGCGTTGGTAACTGATTTCTTCTTATCCAAAATATTATTTAAATAAAAAAAATCCTTAACATCCTTCTGTGTCCTATTCCTTTCCTGTGTATTTTTTGTGGCTGATTTTATGCTTTTAGATCATCAATTTAATGAGGAAAAAACGGAGGCAGCTGCTCTATCGATGGAGAGTTTTTCAGATTGTGTGAACAGTCAACATGGTAATTCAAGAAGAAGGAAGAAATGTACCCCAGACAGAGAGGTAAAGCTAGTTTTGTTTAAAAAATAGAATCTTTTCTATAGCAAAAAAAAAATTACTAATAATTTTCAGACGTCTTACACTGAACAACAGAGGTTAGATCAAGAAGAAGCAATCTCACAATGGAAAAGAATAATGCTATTAGTAGTTGCTATCACAGTGCATAATGTACCAGAAGGACTGGCAGTAGGAGTTAGTTTTGGAGCCATTGGTACCACAGATGCTGCCACATTTGAGACTGCAAGGTAAATTTCGGTTAAAGACCTAATAAAAATTAATATATAATTATTTTTTGTAAAGAAATTTAGCAATTGGTATTGGTATACAAAATTTTCCTGAAGGCTTAGCTGTTAGTTTGCCATTGCATGCTGCTGGTTTCAGTATGTTCAGAAGTTTCTGGTACGGACAGTTGAGCGGAATGGTTGAACCCATATTTGGTATTTTGGGTGCTGTAGCTGTCACATTAGCCTCAATAATTTTACCATATGCTTTATCATTTGCAGCAGGCGCTATGATTTATATAGTTGCCGATGACATTTTACCAGAAGCTCATGCTAGGTAAACTTTCAACATTTAATTAAATATTTTTAAATATATTATGATTAAAATTATATTTTCAGTGGAAATGGGTTAATAGCTACATGGGGTACTATATTTGGATTTATAATCATGATGTGCCTTGACGTAGCATTAGGATAATTTTTTTTTTAATAAAATAATTTAATTAGGAATTTTTTTATTTAAATAATGTATTAATGTAATTTATATCACATTCCCATTTACTTAAAGCTCATTAATTTATTTAATGTAAACTTAACAAATTTTCAAGTAAAGTTGTTATTCTTAGGAAATTGGATGAGCAGTAAGCTTTAATTATTTTTTCACTTAAAAGAATTATGATATTAGGTGGCTTTAAGTAAAAAATAGATGTAATTAAAAAAAAAGTAGGCAATTGTACATTTTCATTCAAAGTATTTTAAGAAAGATTAATAGTTCTTTCTTCAAGACTTAAACATCTTAAATAACATTAATTTGAATAATTGTGACCGTGTACTATAATTATTGCACAAAGTAATAAATTGTAATTAATAAGATGTAATTAAGTAAGACAAAAATTCCATCTATTCCTATGCTAACTGACTTAAATATGCTATAAATCCTAAGTTATTGTAAAAAAAAAAAAAATTTGTTTTTTATAAAGCAAAAACATATTGATTATGTTGGTTTTTTATTAAAAAAATTTTATAATGTACGTATTTTTTGTAGTGTTATGTTACTAAAACAATAGTTAATTTTAATTTGTAATAAAAAAAGAAATAAATAACATAATTTTATAAAAATTTAAAATTATTAAGTTTTTTAAATTTATTTTCATTAAAAAAAAATTCATGAAGGTTATGTAGAAGAAAATGTTAAGTAAAAAATCTGTACCTACTCTCTTTCCTTAAAAAAGAGTAGCTTTGCTTAAAAATGCAATCGATCTGACAAATAAAATGCTAATTTTTTTTTTTAATCCATTTTTATTTTTTAATTTTGAAACTTATTTTCAATAATCAATATATATTTTATTCTCTTTAATAGAATTTAAAAAATACTGCTTTCAATATAAATTTAACATAAATATATTTATATATATGCAATTATAATATTATGTATGTATATTAAAATTATTTAGTTATTCAAAAATAGAATACAGTACTTTTATACTTAGTATCTAAAATAGATTTTAATTAAATTCTCATTATATCTTAAAAACACCTGAAAGTCTTGTAACAATTATTTAATAATTTTTATCTTAGAATTAATTTTTTTTTATCTGGAATGAAATCTTTATCTACTTCATGTATGTATATTCCCTCTGTTCACTTCAATCAAATAGCAAAAAAATATTTTAAGTATAAACTGTAAACATAATTTCTGGAAAAATAAATCTTTCAATTTATGATAGTATATAAATATTCAATACCAAGCATGATTTCTTAAAAAATAAATTCGAATTTTTATAAACTACACTACTTTCATGGTAATTTTTCTTGCTTGTAGTACCATTGTATTGTCTGCATATTTATTAAATCATTTTTAGAAATAAAAAGAAAAAATGAGGTCGTGGGTCACCCGACAGAAGAAGCTTCTTACGCTTAGTTTATAAACTGCAATAAATTATTTTCAAAATTGGTGTTCAATTCAATTTTGTACATTTTATGAAATGGTTATACAAAATATCCAGGTTTTGAACTGAATTTATTTACATTATACAAATGTCTAATTAAAATTTATACATACACAACTGTTGCACAGTGATATTCCGCAGCTGTGGCAATTTTTTTCTATCAATTTTTATTATTTAATTAATATTTTATAGCTCAAATAAAATTAAAATTTGTCAGTACAATTTTAGACTACAGGGTTGACACTTCCGGTTTTTTTTTTGTGCGCGAGCTTTCAGGAATTGTAGCGTTAGGAACTCCCATACGTGACTTTTTTCATGCTGGCCACCATCCAAAATTTGCGTAAAGAAGCTCTGCTTCAATAAATAAATTAATTAATGTTATTCTAAAACAAAGTTCCAGAAATTTTAAGCATCAGAGTGCTGGGGAAATTTAATAATAACTTTGGAATTCCGACCAGATAAGGCTACGCTATAAAAAAAAATCATAATTATAAGAAAAAATACTCTCCTGGTAAATATTATAATTCCTAGCTATCGTCTATTTTAAAATGCTTCTAAGGTAAATAAGATCTGATAATTAAGTAACATTTTTTACTTTTATTTTAAACATTACTGAAATATAAAAATATTAACAAATTCTTGTTGAAAGTGATAAAATATGTTTTATTATTGTCCGTACATATAGACTTTGTTCTATATTCGTAATAGACTTTAACGTTTTATCATAATTAAATAAATATTTTGAATAATTAATAAATTATAAAATAAAAGATCTCGAAAAAAATAATTAAAATATGCCTATTTAATAATTTCTGTTCGGAGACAGAGATATTATTCTAATAATTTAAATTGAAAGTTGAAAGTTAGAATATAAAATAAGTCGAGAAAAAAATGTTGCCTCAATTTAACGACCGAAAGTCTTTGGGTGTCATTCAACAGGGCAAAGCAATCCTTTTTTTTTGATATTATAATAAAATAAGAAATTTAAGGCTGACTATTATAATTGTAATCAATCTTTCTCTAGTTCGTAAACAAAAATAACTGTGAATTTTTTAGATCGAATTGTCTAGAAAAGAAACAATAATTTTAAGGCAGTATTTTTAACAGAACCCAAAATTCAGCCTAGCTGTATATAAGAGTAATTCATTAATTTAAATAATTCTTTTAAATAATGATAATATAAATATGTTCTCCTATTTACTAGGATTAAAATAAATATTTTTTAGTTAAAAAATAAAGCAAAGAAGACAATTATTTTCACTCAAGGCTTTGATGTAAACTTTGCATTATTTTCGTATATTATGTTTGTAAATAATATTACATATAATTTTGTAAATATATATATATATTTGTTTCAATAAATTTGAGTAATATTTAAAAATTTTTTATTCCATATTTGTATATTAAAATAGAAACAACAACATCTAACATTCTAATTTTCAGCTCATTTTTATTATTAATAAAATTATTCTATGTAAATATATATGCTTAAAAAAATAACTCTAAAAATTGATAAATTTTGAAGAACTGTAGAACAAAAATTCTCTCTAATATGTCTATAATAACTTGATTTTATAAAACCAATAAAGCAAATATTAGTAGGTTTCACAAAGTTCATGTACTTCTTTTAAAATTATTATTGCGTTTATTATATGGTTTAAGCTTGACAATCTATTTTTAACAATAAAAGAAAGTCGCTGCTAGCTGTTACTTTTATTTCATATCACGTTATTAAAAACAAAACAAACAATACATCGATTAAAAAATAAAGTTCCATTTAGGTTTTTCAGTATTTTAGGATAAATTAAGAAGTTTGATTACTGCAATAATCGGAATATTTTGAAAATAAAACTTATTTTAGCAAATTGAAGCATTGAAAAGTGATATAAATGAAAAATAATTATTTTGAGAAAATTGAAATAAAAGATGTTATTTCGAAAATTGTGACATAAAAGTTTACTAAATGAATAATGAATGTATTGTCCCCTCAATCACAAATTAGAGTAAAATTGTGCTTAGAAAATCTACTCATCTCTTTAAACACAAGTATTGGCACTTGTATCATATGAAGCTATATTACATACGTAGATTATCTACATAGGGACATTTAAAGTATTTTTATTATAGAATCCTCAATTTAATCTAGACAGTCTTATTTTCATTGTGTGGGGACTGTATTGATCCTATTTTGGATAAATATGTATTGAATTATATATTTCATTATGCAGCATGCTTAATAAACATTAGTGTTTAAAAAGTTTTTCAATATTTTTTTTCGATGAACCAAAAATTTCAGAGAAAGATAATTTAAACATTTTGCAATTATTATGTGTAACATATTAAAAAATATTAAATATTGCATTCATTTATTTCAATTTTTTTTAAAATGTTCTTAAAACTACTTTATTTTTTATTAATATTATAAGAGCTCTTATTCACATTATAATTTATTATTTTATAAAATGATTATTATGTATATATTAAATATAAACTACCTTAATAATAATAATCCACATTTTTAGATTTTAACACCCATTTATATTCTAAAGAGCTTTTATATTATAAAACAAATAGTGCAATAATCGTTGCGCAATTTGTTTGATAATGTATGGGTCCCTTTACACTTCCTTTTCTAAAATTAATAATAATATTATTATTTTTAGTCGGAAATGTGAATATTAAAACAATATCCTAGATTTTAAACTATTTAGAGTTTTAGACGTTGTTTTTATGTAATAATAGATATGGAAATTAAAAATGTGGAATTTTACTATTTGTTACTATTTATTTAATATTATTTTGGAAAATATTACAACTTTAAAAGTACAATTTTAATATATTAAATTGCAAATATGATTAAAAAAGTTTTAATTTATACTTTCATCTAATATATTTATAAATATTTTTAAAATAAAAAAAAATAATCGCTAAGTAAAAGAATTTTCAATTTTTTTAATTTTTACTAGTTCAATTTTTTTTACATTTCTTAGCAACGAATTTTTGTATTGTCAAAGAATTTCAGAAAAGTTTTCGAAGACCTGTATAGCTAAAAGCTAATTCGGCCTTCCTAAAACTAATTACCACAATTAAATATACTATAGATTAGAAAAAAAATTTTGATTGTTTATAATAAAAAGAAGAAAAAAGTTATTTGGTATGTATATACTATCAACAACAACATTAACATAATTATTAAAAAACAATACATTTAGCATCTCGTAGGCATAAATACTTTTGCAAACTTATGAATATGTATAAAAATTCCAAAAGAAAAATTAAAGATTGATTTGTAAAACAGGATTACAACAAAAAAAAATCGTAATTTAATTATTAAATGCAATTAATCCATTACATGATTAGTAACAATTTTTAGAAGAAAAACCGAATTGAATTGAAGCAAAATTTGCGCAAATCCTTCAAATTCTATTCGGTCATAAAATACTAATTTTTTTTTTCATTTATAACTATGGTTTCTTAGTTGATTGTATTCATGATGAAATCGATTGAAATCAACCCGCAACAAAAAAAAAACTATAGTTACTTATATGAAAAAATTAACATTTTTTTCTTCCGTACAAATTCGATTTATGTAAATTTTTAATTCAATCCGGTTTATTTTCATAAAAATTATAATTAGATTTAATAAATTAATTTTAACATTTAATTGTTTTTTTATTTTTTAGTTCTAATTTATCTACTCTTAAAAATCAATCTTTAATTTTTGTATAAGCATTTTTCCTACGTTTGTTCCCTAGACGGCTTGATGTTTATGTCGGTGTTGGTAATAAATTATTTTTTTTAATTTAATTTGTTGTGACACTATCGGAATATTTTTCAAAATCAGAATTCTTGAAACATTGTTCATCATTAGATCTTTGTCCATAGTTTGTTTATGATTTGATGATTTGTTTAAACCAGTCAATATAATAAAAGTTACAAAATAAAAATTATTCATACAAAGAATGATTGATTTTTAAAAATTCCTCCTTTTTAATTTCATGCATTGCATAAATTATAAATAAGTCCTAAATAAATACTAGGTTATCTTTTGTTTAGGATCAAAAGACTATTTATTATACTCAATGCTTTAAAATTAGCATGTATTCATCTATTTTTGATTGAATTTTTTTTAAAGTCATTTGTCGTTCAATCACAATTCATTTCATATAATTTTTGGAAGATAGTTAGAAAAAAATATTTTATAAATGATTCAAATCGTAAAATATAAACTTTAATCTTAAATTATTATAAGCTAATTTAACACATTATGAATTATAAAGGTTTGAATTAATAATGTAATTATTTTAAAATAATTTTTTATTTTACATTCTAAGTTGGTAACGTGATGCCTAATAATAACACATTTTAAAATTTAAATGCTAAATATGTGAAATATTTATACTCATAAACATTATTTTCGCCCTGTCAATTTCGGATTATTTATTCGAACTCTGAGCTTTCTACTAATTTAAAAACTAAGTACCTAATAATATTTTCTTGGAATTCAAATTTTAAACTTATTATTAATGATAGTAATTTTTTTCCCCGAAAACAAATACTCATTGCTTTTATTTTATCGATTCAAACTAAACAGTATTAATCAAAAACGAAGATAAATAAATTTCTAGTATCGAACGGTAAAAATAAGATAATATAATTATAAATTATAAATTTTATAAACATAAGGGAAACATTGAATTTATATTAATTAGAAAACGTAAAGTATGCTTGCTTATTTGCTAATGTTAATACATACATACGTAACAGACAAACTAACTTTCTGTATATTTACATTTTTGTACAAGATTTAAAAAAAACATAGGTTTTATGAATTTATATTTTTATTTTTAAATTCAGTCATCTTTCATTTGTTTGATTGAAATTTTATTTCCCAATCACGAAATTGTCGCTATTAATTCATTCTTTATACGGCTTCGATTTTAGATCAAATATTGATTTGCTGAAATACTAAAAAACGTAAAATTTAAGATCGAATTTATTTTCTACGACTTTTAGATTTTTCATATTAATGTGGAATTATGAAATTCGATTTTTCAATCTTCCGTTTGTTGATTTTACGTTAGGGCTATGTTAACGTTGGCCGTTTGTTGAATAAAAAAATTTTAAGTTAAAACTATTTAAAATACAAGTATTAAGAAGAATGGAGGTGTTACAAAAAAAAGCAATTTTGTTTTAATTACATTTTTTAAAATAAATACATACCTAAAAATTAGTTTCTTAAATTCCAATTGCAAAAATTTAGTTTCTTAAATTCCAATTGCAAAAATAAAAATTCTAATAAAAAAATAAATCTGATTACTTTCTTTATTTACAAAAAAAAAGAGCAGTATATGATACCGAATGACAAAACAGATGATGGAAAATACTTCCATTGTGAAAATCATTTCTTTAAAAACCAAAACTCATAATTGCAAAATTTATTACGTTCGAACATAAATAATTTACGAACGAAAATTTTCTCATACTATTTCAAAATAGCACCCTAGAAATTTATTTATGTAAATTAAGTAGGTATCCGATTTTTCTTGTAAGCTCATCTAACATTATCGATATTATTTTTATCTAATAGGTTTTGAGTAAATTTCTAACATAAATACCTATTATTTTTTTATTTTAAATTACATTGATTATATTTTTAGTACCGTTAGAAAAATTATATTTTTAGGTCTAAATATTTTCTAAATACTATGTATGACCTCCATTGTTCAGTCAGATAAATCAATTTAACAAAGCAGAAAAAGTTTTGAAAATATACAAGAAATGAATTGAATTGTTCATTCTAGTAAATAAAAAAATTAGCAAAAGAAATGAAAATTCAAAGTTTAAAATTTAGTCTTGTGTCTGAATTAAGAAAATTATTTGTAATTAAAAATATTTTTAAAAGCTTAATTGAAAAAATAGTTATTATTTTCCAAGTAACAAAACTCATAATAATCTTCTTTGAAAACGATTAATTTGATTGTTAATCATTATTATACAAATTTATTTGAAATACGCAATTTATTGATATTTTGATTTCGATGGAAGCATTTTTTTAAATCTCGATTTCAACTGATGGGTGATATCAGAAATATATCTCTTCTTCGTCCACTTGATTTTTTTGTTTATTGGTTTTGTCTAACTTATTTGTAGTATTGGGAAATTTTTGAGATGTATCACTGGTAGATAAATTCGATTTCATAGATTGTGAATGTGGGGGTTTCATTGAAGTATAGTGTGGTAAATTCGATTGTTGTTGAAGTTGGTGAGGTGATAAAGCAATGTTAGTTGTTTGATGATTTGCAGTGAGACCAATATCAGAATTTCTCAAACGATATTTTTCCGGAAGTTTTGGATATGTGTTAGTCCTGAAAATACATATTAATATTTAATTAAGTTTTAAAACTTTTTTACAATTATAGATTACCTTGTTGCTGGGTTTCCTGGTTGTTGTGTTGATTGTTGGATAACTGCTGGACTACTGCCTGTTCTGGAGTGACTTGGTGTTATATTTTGGTTCTGTGTAGGAAGGAAAGAATGTATGATACTCTCATCAATAAATGTATTATTAAAGAATAATATAATTTGACTTACACCACAAAAACTGGAAAATTTAATATTAAAAATATTTATAACTTGAATGAAACCAATCATAAAATTCAAGATAGTACACAATTAAAGAGGATTAATTTTATTTTATTCCAAATATGCAATGCTTATTAAGTACCCAATATGCGATCTAGTAAATACAGCTGAACGTCACATAATTGTTCTTAAGAATTAGGTACGAGAATGAAAAGATCAAACTTGTTTATTTGTTTTGAATAAAATTATTATCAGTTTCTCAAATATTTTATCCAGGCTTTACCTTATCTACATGATTATTAGATAATTTAAAATAAGAGAAACCAAAAATTTTTAAACATACATTTTTTTTTACGTTTCGAATAGTGGATCAATTGTTTATTATGATTGGACTTCCACTCAGAATTCCTATTTTTAAAATACCTCAAATATATTACCAGATAGCATGCATTAAATATATTCAAGTAAAGCGTATAAATAATCGTTTTCAGAATTGAAAACAATGATTATTCATGCATTATTTAATGTTATATATATACAAATATGTATAAGACTTTTATGTAAAATGTAAATTTAACAATGAAAACGAATATTAATTGAAACATTTAGGTTAATTGTTATTTTTAAGGAATTTTTTTTTTGCACTAATATTTCCACAATTCCATTCTCCATTGAAGTTGTTAACTTAATGATTTTTTTTTTTAAGAAATGAAATTTAAAACCTAGTAAAATATTTTAATCTACACTTGGAATTACTTAAGTATTTTTTTTGTTTTCGGAAATTGTTGATTGTTATTGATGTTAAAAATGTTTTATTTTTAAGTGTCATGAAAATGCACTCGTCAAACATTTTGATAATAAAAATTCACTACTCCAAATTAAAATAAACTCCAACACCTTTTTTTACCAGACTATTTATTAAATTTTGAACATAATTATATATAATGATTTTATGGGCCCACAAATAAGCATATTTCCTTTAATCTTATTCAAAAGTTTTACATAACAGTCACCATTATTATTTTTTGGAAAATTTCCTACCTTTTTATCTGCTAGTTTAAGTGGAAACATTTGTGTGACACTTGAATTATTTACTGGTGATGTTATGCTACTATTAGAATTTAGTGATTTTTCAGATTTTGTGCTAAAAAAAATAACAAAAACAATACAATACTAAACAAACAAAATTCACTAAAATTAATTTATTAATAAAAAAAAGAACTGAGAAGAAGGTATTTCTTTTTTAATAGAAAGTTTCATACATTTTTTTAGAACGTTAAAAAATGCATCTAGTAAAAATTGAATGCAAAAGGGAAAAAAGCTAATTTATTTAAAAAAGGGATGAAAAAATAATAGAAAATATATATTAAAAATCACTATACCTTGACAATGATGATAATTTCATAGGTATTTGCTGCTTCACACTAGCTTGATTTACTTTCGGAGCGTTTGTAGCACTTAGTAGATTCGCTGGCGGTGTCTTTGGCACTAAAAAAAAACAAACAAAAATAATACTAACAGGATGTTTCAATTAAATTTTAATGTAAATTTCCATGATAAATTTGTTAAATAAAATGAACAATTTTTGTGTTCTTACAATTTTATCCCTTTAAATATTTTATTAATTCACTACAAAGAGCTGAACTTACTTGAAGTGGACCTCCACTTTTCTTTACGTTTATCTGTCAAAGTCCCGCTATCAGTAGTCGTGTAGTGTTCATCAGAACTGTGATGTGAATTGTCATCACTACTTGCGACAGATATTGGTAATGTAGTCTAAAACAAAGGAAAATTTTTAAAATTTAAAATTCGACCTTAACAAAAAAAAAAATTTCTTACGTTTGGAGACAAAAGCAACCCTTGTTGTGACAAAATTTCCATTTTTCGATATAATTGCTCACGCTGCTGTTTTATATCTTCTTGTTCTGTTTTAATTTGTTTTTGAAGGGTTTCTTGTTCTTTTCTTCGCTCTTCCAATTCATTTTCTTGACTTTCTTTCTGCTTTAGCCACAATTGTTTTTCTTCCTGTAGTTTATCCTGCAAATTACGTAATTCTTCCAACTGATCATTATGCTTGTATAATGTCTTTGGATTTTCTCGATATTGTTGTAATTGAGCATTTAAATTATTAATGGTTGTCATTTGTTGAGAAATTATACACAATAAAGTGTGCAAATGATGTGATACTTGTAAAGCTGCAAAATTATTATCTTTTAATGATATATTATCTGTATTTGAACGTTGTATTGTTAAGCAATTAGAAACTTTATCAGAATTATTGTTTTGAGAATCTCTTTTTTCATTCAATTGATTGTCTTTTATAGCCGGTATTTGTGATATTGGAAGTGTGGAAAGGACAGCATCTCTCCATGGAATGTTGTTCTACAAAAATATAAATAAAAGTTTTTATATTCAAACTTTCATTATTTAAAAGTTAAAAATTTAAATTTTTTTTCAAAAAAACCGAAAATGCAAAAAAAATGGCCACAGTTTAAGGAGGCTTTATTTTATTGCTGTAAATAAATACTTTATACGCAATTAATTATGAATAATGAATTTATATGAAATATAAAACCAGTTGCTATTAAATTTAATTTGTATTACTACAATTACTTTTGTTCGTCGTTCATCAAAACCCCCAAAAGTTTCAGCTCGCTTTGGTAATATCGGCGATGAATACGCGTCACTTTGTTTTTCACCAACTGAACTAACAGATCTTGATACTGGTAGCCCTGTTGCTGCAGTATACAATGTAGATGCCAACTGACTTATATCCTGCAAAATAAATTACATTGTAAAATGAAAATTTAATTAATATAGAATAAATTACTTGAATAGTATTTAAGACTCTTCTCCATATTTCTTCAGTATCACAGTCATCAGTAATTAAATCTCTGTATGAGCCAAAATTTGCTAAAAATTCTTCAGCATTAGGTACACTATATTCAGGAACATTTTTTCGATCCTTTAGTAACCTTAATTGTAATTCAATTTTTTCTTCTAATAATAAGGCTTGTTCAATATCCTTTTGGCGCATTTTTTCTATAAAACAATTATAATTATAAATTTTATTATGATATATTTAAAATTTTATAATTTATGTATATATCAGCGTTTACATTTTATTTCCCTTACATAAGTGTCCACAAAATTTTTTAATTTTTTTTATTATTATTCGAGAAAGAACAATTGTATTCTTCGAGATACTTTTTTTTTATCTCCCTCCAAATGGCCTTTAAACTTGGTTGAACACACGATTTTTATGTTCACCAAAATTCATAAACTATATTCCATTCTAAATTATTGATATCACGATCTTGGAGTTGAGGAAACAATATAAATAAATAAATTAGAAATTTCTTTAGGGGTGCTCCCGAAATTGCAATTTTTATTATCCATTTTAAAAAAAGATTCAAGTTAAAAAAAAAAAAGAAGAAAATCTGAAATTGGTTCAGAAATAAATATTTTATTAAATTATTTTTTCACTTTTTTATTTTTTTTTTGAGAAATCATGTTTTTTCTTAGCAAAGCATATAAACTTATAATTCCTTAAGGAATAGATAAAAAAAACTTATGAAAAATAGTGTGTTATGTATGTAATGTAATATTATATGTAATGTTGAATCATATAATAATGTATAATATGTAAATATATGTAAACATTATGCAATATTATAACATAAGGTATTTTATATAATTAATATACAAATTTTTTTGAATTTTTTACAGTCTTTGTAAGGAATAATTATTTTGAATTATGAAGCAGCAATCTTTTCTACAATATCGAACTTAATCGGTTAGCCGTAAGACTAGAAAAATATCTTCACAAACTCAAAATTAAGAAAAACCATAACGTAGAAGCTTTAAAATTACTTAAATTCAAATAGTTTTTAAAACCGATACAATAAGCATAATTTTTCAAAATTACTGAAAATACCTTAATTGCAAAATAAAAGCATAGCTATGTTTGTATATATTTATGTTCAATAATAATCTGACTCTGACTTAATTACTTTCAATTTCAATTTTGTTCCTGATTAAGCCAGTTAGGGCTTGATGATTCTATTTTCCATATGCCATTTTTAAAGATATATTAAATGAATATTTTCATTGTAAATGGTTTCTTATTTCTATTCTAATTTTAAGTTGATAAAATGCTGTTTATATAATGAAAACTTGACTCCAACTATATAGTAGCAAGTTATTATAATGCTGTTAATAAATATTCAGTAAAATAAAACTAAAGTAGAACTGTTTATTATAGGGAATTTTTTCAGTATTGTAGTTTCGCCACTGATTTATTCATTGCATTTAAAAAATATTCGTATATAACCATGTTGAAAAATAATAAATGATAAAACGCTTTTATCAAACGAAGATAAGATAATAAAAACAAAAACATTGTGTCTGATTCATTCTAATACAGAATTGGAATATTAGTCAGCTTTTAAACACGAAATTAAGACTTCAATAAAAAATAATTTGAATTTAATAAAATGTGAAATGATAGAATTAAAAACGTTTTTATTAATAATTTTATTAAAAAATTATACAATTATTGGGCAAAAAATATGTCCCAAAAAATGTATTTGTGATTTAGATCCAAATAATTTAAATCGTGCGAAATGCAGGTATAATTATTTTAAATTTATAGAAAACATAGTTACTTAGATAATTTTTTTCAGTGGATTAAATTTAATAAATCCATCAATGGATATACCACAAAATGTTGAAGTATTCGATTTAAGCCAAAATTTAATTACAACATTAGAAAATGAAAGTTTCAAGGTAAATTCAGTTTATTTATTTTTATATTTTTAGGAGTGGTGGCAAAAGTTCTTTTCTACAGTTTTTTTTGAGTTAATTATTGTAAAACTACATTGGACCTTAAGTTAGCAAATTCTATCGAAGATTAGATGGGGAAATTATATATACAATATACAAATAACAATTAATTAAACATTTTTTTTATAATTTTCTTTTTATTATTTGCAGGGTCTCTCTAACATTGTACATTTGATATTAAAATTCAATTCAATTCATACAATTTATTTAGATGCATTTTATGATTTAAAATTATTAAAAAACTTAGATTTATCTTATAATCGTTTGGAATCAATTGACCAACGAATTTTAGAAAATAATTCACAATTGAAAAAATTAAATTTATCTGGAAATAAATTTATGTTACTGGAGAATACACCAATTTTAATAAGTAATTCATTAGAGGATTTAAGTTTAAGAAAATCTCAATTAGCTCATATTCATCCAAAGCTATTGACAAAATTGGATAATTTAAAAAATTTAGATTTATCGGAAAATTTATTAATCACACTAAAATTGGATCCATTTATTAATTTAAAACAATTACAAACGTTAAACTTAACCAATAATCGATGGTCTTGTGATAAAAATTTTATTACCTTTGTAAAATTTTTACAACATCGAAATGTCGTTATCGAATTAGATACATGTAAATTTGAGCTAAGAAACGATCAAAAACAAAAAATGAGCAATATGTTTGAAAGGATGATGATGGCACCAAATGGTAAGTGTAAAATATTATTATTATAAATATTTTTAAAACATTGAAGTTTGGAATAGGAATTATTTGATATGCCTCAACCATTTGAATCCTCTTAATTTAAAATTAGTGAATTTTTAATAAATTATAAAATTATGTTTTTAGCTCCAAAATATAAATTACTTTGTTTTATTTTATATGATTTTCTTTCTTTATTTTAGAAATCAATAATACCACCAAAGAAGATGAAGAGACAAAGAACGAAGAAGTCAATGTCGATACTATTTGGAAAAATATAGAAATTCAATTTCTCGCGCAATGCTCATCACAAAATTTAACTTTTATATGCAAGGAATATGAAATGTGTGTAAAAAATTGTCCTCAATGTGATGACGCTTCGACTAAGAACTTAAAATTATCAATATATTTATTTAAATTGATTAAAGATTGGGCGTGTACTTTTTTCATTGGAATAGCTTTTGGAGCTACAATTATGTTCTCAGTCACATTCCCTTGCATGATTAATAAAAAACATAAAAAAATCAATAAACGTCGTAGTACAGTCGAAGGTAATTAAAATTCCGTACTATTTTTTGTCACATTTAATTTTTCAACCTTATTTTCCAATCGGGACATAATTTTGTTAAATATTAATAAAATAAAATAATACATAACAAGTTGTTATGTGTAGAGTAAGTTTATCTTTTTTCCGGAAAAATCTTCAAATCTTCTATAACAAACTTTTTATTAAAATTATATTTTTTATTTTCTAAAATATGCATATATAAATTTTTTTATTAAATTCAATTGATCGAAATTTCGCTAATATCAGAATAATTATTGAAATTTTTTTTTAGATGAACTGAGTTCTCCACCGCCTATTCCAATTAGGCGTCGCCGAATTTCAAGATCTTCAAGACCTCAAGTGTCTGCAAGAAGCCAACCAGATTATTCACAAAACTCAATTGTTGAGAGTGATTTTGGTACATTTCTAACACGCTTATTTGAACGACCTTCAAGAAGAAATCGTTACTACCGTACTTTAAATCAAAATACTGCTCATTTAATACGCAGATTAAGTCGAAGTAATTTGTTTAACAATCGTGTTACGCAGCATTTCAATCGAACCGATAGTAATAATAGTGAAAACAGATTTAATACAACTGATCAAGAAAATGCACTTCTACCAAATTCAACAGAACTGATAGAATCAAATCAAAATGACACAAATTTAGTAGATGAGCAAGGAAACAGTAGACGACCAGAAACACCACCTCCATCGTATCAAGATATTGTAATAAAATAATATAATAAATTAAAAATTTTTAGTTATAAAATATATATAAAAATTGCTATTCATTTTACAATCATTTAAAGCTTTATTTTAAGCAACCTATTTCGCCTATAACACGCAACTATTAAATTGAAGTTAGATGTTCAAGTATTTATGACTAATTATTTATGAAATACATGTTTGCACTGGCATTCAACTAAATCTTGATCGCTTAATCTTCGCCGAATATTAAAAAAACGGACTAATCAATGTTTTATGGCTTGATTTTGTTTATTTTTAAAAATTTTTTAGACAGAGAAACTCCAAAATGTTACATTGATTGCTCTTAATGGTTTATGGTGTTGTATACAGTATATTTAAAGATTTATTTCCTATTTAAAAAGGATAGCTTACCTTCTAGCTCACTATTTCCCATAGCTTAAAATTAATTTTTTTAAGATAAAAAAGCGATAAGATTTAAATTTTAAAATTAATGTGTATATAAAATATTTTTAATGCAGAGAAATAAATAAGAATTACATTAATAAAAGCTTTTTTAAAGGTAAAGAAAAAAATTTTGTGCAATAATTATGAATAAATAAATCTGTTTTTAAAATTACTTACCAATAAGTTGCCTTATTGTAGCTTGTTTTTCATCTATCAACTTTTGCTTTTGTTCTGCAGTCAGATCATTTGCTTCTAAATCATCTGAAGGACATTCGATAACAGCATTTCTGTATTAAAAGAACAATAAATATAAAAATACTAAATAAATTATAGTGTATTTAATTTTATTATATAACATCAAAAATATGATTATGTTAATTATGTGTAACAGCACAAAATTTAAAGAACGCTGGATGCACGTTATTTGTTCCAATTTCAAGGTTTAACACTAGAATGATTAATTTAAATTTAATTTCTTCTTCTCCAAATTCTAAGCTGTTATTTTAAAGTTATTATAAAAAGATGAAACATTTGTCTGTATAATGTGTCTAGAGTTTACCTTATTGATTGTATCCAAATATTTTTATCCTTAGGTTCCTGTACTTTTAGCTCGTACATTTCTGGTAATGCAGGATTTGATGAAATTATGTAAATTCCTCTTGATTCTGTTCCTTTGGATTCTGTTTGAGCTTTTTCTCGAATCAAGAGTTTTTGCAACGAAACAACTCCCGCCTTAAACAAAAATAATAAAAATAACTCCCGCCTCGAACAAAAAAAAACACAAAAATGTATGTAACAAAATCAGGAATTACCTTATTTTCAGGAGTAAAAAATGTATATTTATTGTGAGAATTTTCTTGCAAAAAAAATAAACAATCTGAAAGAACAATTACTAATACACTTTGCATTTTTGATCTTCCTTGCATTAGGGTGGCAGTTCCTTCGAATCTGAAATAAATTATAATAAAATAATTAATTTTTTTTATTACAAAATATAATTATAATACTTTAATTTCCTGCTTGTACCAACTCCAATATCTGATTTTCTGAACTGCCTTCCTTTATACATGGCAAACGATTTCACATCAATACTTTTGAATACTTCTAATAATCTATCTTGTTTTTCTTTTTCAGCAACTCTAGCATCCACATCAACTAGAATATTTTTCACTCTTAGCATAGCCTTCTGTAATTTTTCCTGTTCAATGTGATCCTCCTTTGAACTTTTTAATAACGGCTCAATTAGCAAAGGATATTTTGTAAGTCGCTAAAAATACGATTTTGAATATTAAAAAGTGATTATTTGAAAAAAAAAAATATTTTTTTTTCTCAATTTTTTAATAGAGGAATGAGAATATAATTATCAGGGGATGCAATTTCCCTTTCGTATTCCAATTTTAAGTTCAAATTGTTGAAATATTGGATAATTACCGTGTTATACACATATTAAAAATGTACTCACCTGAGTAACAAATAGAATACACTCTGGTATTCCTTTTTTCTTTAGCAACGGATTAGATAAACAATGTTTATACCATTCAGCAAATGTTTGATCACTTGTCATACAATATTTGAATTTATCAAGTGCAGAACGATAGTTAGAACAAAATTCGCCTAAATTAAAACAAATAATAAAATTCAATTGATTTTTTTTTTGTAACGATATTAAAATCAGTTTCAATATATAGTTTGATTTAGCGAATTTAGCAAAAATTAAATGTAATTTTGTACTAATAATTACAGTGTAACTATAAGGTAACTAGTCAATTATGTTCATAAAACTTAAAATCAAAAAAAATCGAAATAAAATTCGAATTTTTGAATACTTCAAATAAAAACTCATTTTCTCGTACGTCTCTCAATTATTTTAGATGCATTGAAAAAAAAGTCAACTTAAGTTGACCGAGAAAAAAAAAGAGTTAAATTAAACATTATTAGAATTTTGAGGCTTTGACCAAACGAACGAAAAATGCATATTAATGCACAATTTACCTAAATGAATTAAAAAAAAAACGTTTTTGCTGATTAAGTTTTATGTACACCATTCACAAATAAAAAAAATAAAAAAACGGGTTTAATATAAAAGTTTATTTGTATCAAAATAATTATTATTTAAAAAAAAAGTATACTTAAAGCAATATTTCATCTTAAGAGTAATTAGAGTGTATTGGCTTTATAGATTTAAAAGTTTTAATAATTACTTAATTTGTTCAATCAAACTTTTTTTTTCCAGAAATTTTATATTTTTTATTTGCTATATTATTCTCGTTATTGAAGTTATTGAAAAAAATATATAAATTAAAATATCATTCAAATTAAATGTCGCGAATACAACTTTTGGATATGAAAATCGTGAAAACAATATTTAACTTAATATATATTATATATATAAGTCATAGTCACTTTAATATAAAAATCATTATTCAAGTAAAGTATTATTCAAACAATAATTTAATATTGCACCATGTTTTGGTACATTATATTTTTTTACAATAGAATTTGAAATTGACTTACCATATGCACTTTTAAGCCTCTCTGCAGACGATGATGACAGAAAATCTAATAAAATATCTGCAATACTGTCCACAACATAATTTTCACGTTGTTTTTGCCGCAGTTTCTTTAAGAAGCTGTTAATAAAAATTATAATTACATCCTGTTATCAATTAACTTTTATTTTCTTACAAATAAAAAACTTAGTCAACTCTAGAGTGTATCGTTAAAATTTAATTTAAGTAATTCATTCAAAAAAAAAAAAACTTCCAACATTCTGCACAAGAAGTTTCTAAAGTGAGTGAAAACGAAATGTAAAATATATTTGTACTTAATGTACGTGTATAAAAAGATTGTTGCAAAATTGCAAAAAAAAAAGAGTTGATTTTTAATTCTGAAAGAAAGACCAATTATGCATATGTCATATAGATGGTTGAAAAATAAACTTAGAGTTTCACGTAAAGCAATATTAAGATTCGATCCAATTATGGCTTTGATTCAGTAGTTATCAACGTGAATTTGTTATCAAAATTCTCGCTTGCAAAAACCATTTGTACGAAATCAAGAACTTATGTTCAATCAATTATGTTAAATCATGAACGAAATCATAAACCTTACATGTTTTCCTGACAAAATAAGAAATATGATATTTTACTTGTTCGTTTTAATTGAAAATTGTCATAATAGCCGTGAAATAAAATAAATTGATCGATTTATAACTGTGGAAATTATTTTCGTATTTTAAAAAAACTTACTTTGTGTGCAGCTCAGTTAATTCCGGTAACCTGGGAAACATTCTATCGATATTCAATCGACTGAAATGTCTTTGCAAACCTTCAACAAAAACTTTTTGAATAACTAAAAGTGTTTGGCAGTGATGCTTTTCTGTCATTATAAACTCATAAATATGCTCCTGTCGTTTAACCTAATGATTAATGAAATATTAGACAAAATTATTACTCATATGCGTTAGTAAAAAATACTGTAAATATTTATCATTTAAAATAAAATAAATGTTTCCTACATATTATAAAAAAATACCTACCATTTATTTGTCTCATAAGCTCACCTGTTTATCTCTGAGAGATTTAGTTATTTCTTTTGGTACACTTGGGCTCCAAGAATCATATTCTTCTTTAGCAATTCCTAAAAGTGGATCAGCACCCAAATCATGTGGTCCAATCGGAGGTTCACTTAAAAATTCTACTCGTATCAACGGTGTTTCATCGGTATAACTGAAATTTATTTGAAATTTAATTTTTAAAAACCTAATTTTTGATTAAAATAATCAGAAATTGAGTTAAATTAAAAGTAAAATAAAAAAATCTAAATTAGAAAATTAATAAAATAATTAAAAGCTTTTAGTTTTTTTAATGTGTATATATTTAAGTTTAAATAAAAAAAAGTTTTAATGTCAGTTATTTTATAAAACTAAGATTATAGAGGAAAAAAAATAAAATCCAATAATTAGTATAATTTAAAACACTCACGCTCAAAATAATATATATTTGAGTTTTACACAAATTTATTATGTACTTAGTTTTTGATACACCAAAACAAAAAATATCCAATATTATGATAGCAAAAAAATTTACATATATAAAGTAAGTATACGAACAATAATTTAAGAATATTGCACTACATCCACTTACAGAAATGAGTTGATATGCTTTTTCAAATTTAGTTAATTTCAACGGAACAGCATATTTTTACCTGTGTTTTACTGACTGATAGAACCGTAAATATTTTTGTATCCAAATAGATTATTTTTTAATATTTTGACCCTAACAATCAATACAAAGTTAATATTTTCTCTATTCCATCTTAGATAAACTATTGTAATACGTAATGAATTGATGAGCTGTATTCTAAAATGTGTCTAACCCACTCAAATCGATTATTCAATAAAGTAAAAATTGAATGCCATAATTCAAGCTAATTCTACGTCACATTATTAAATTAATTTCAATAAAATTTCTACAAACGTTAGAAATTATATTTATATATTTTATGAAACATTAATAAGATAATATTTAGTCATTAAAATGAATTAAATAGGTTGTATAATTAAATACTTCATAACTTAAAAATCGGTTTCACGGTACCTATTTTTGAGATATTATTTTAACTGAGCTCACGGCATTACTTTTGCTTAAATTATACATAATCTTTGTCGACCGTTAGGGTTAACACTAATCTCGACACTAATCTATTCTTCTCTCATCAGGATGGGAGAGCTTTTACTGATTTTTGATTTAATTATTTCTATTTTTTTAAAAAAGTTTTGCTGCTCATTTCTCAATTTTTTTAAATCAATTACTGAATTAACATAAAAAAACACAATTTTTTCTATTCATAGTTAATGAAAAAAAAAGACATAAATGATGTCTTATGTTAATTATTATTAGTTAAAAAAAAACGTTGTTTATTAAGTATGTTGGGTTAATTTCGATTTTTTATATGTACACTTCAAACTTTTTCAAAGTCTAACTTAAATTTTTAAAAAGTCACCAACTTAGTATTTATGTTAGTTAGTTAGTAAGTTTTATTTAAGTTTCGAAAAGCATCTATTCCTGTACCGAGTATACTTACTTTGAGTGTTCATTATGAGAGGCTCCATCAAAATAATCACGGGTATCATCATGATGATGTAAAATGTGGCTAAATGCAAAGCGATTTCATAAAACATGTATATAAATTATAATGTTTATAAATAAAATTAAAATAATTTATAAAAACATAATTAAGTAATCAGTCAGAAAAAAAAAAATAGAAGCTAATGCAATATTCTCTATGTGAAATAAAAATAGTGACAACTAATTTTCATATTTTTGTTATTAATTTGATTTCTTAGTTATTGGATTTGAATTCCAATAATAATAGAAAATATGTATGTTAAAAAATATATATATTGCGCCGCAATATTTTTTTTTAAGTATCAATCAAACATATCTGATTTTTTTTTAAATTCCTGCAATATTTTCTGTGAATCCATGTTGATTGAGACTAACCATAAGAGAAGTAAAAAAGTATTTAATAGGGATCTATTACAAGCGGTGTTGACGCTGGAATTAAGAAAACAGTCCTAAATAATCCTACTACGAGATGTTATTTTGGTAGCTTAAACATAAACTTATTGATTTGTTTTTAAATCTTAAAACTATTTTAATATAATAGTACCTATAAACATAAATAACCTAGTTGATTTCTTTTTTACCAAATACTGAAACGGAAAGAGTAGAGATAAGAGAATGACACGATAATGGAAATAATTTTTGATGATTTTTTTATAAGTTCATGCAATAATAATTAATTAAAATGAATGATTAATAAAGCATGCACACTTAATGAACTACTTAACATTATATTTTAATACATATAGACACTGAGTAATTAATTAAATTGCGATACACTGAAAACAAAAGCAATGTTATTGAGCACAGTACTTATTTCGAGACAATAATAATATAACTAATGTTGTTAGCATCACAACGCAATCTATGGACTACATTGCGAAGAAAAACATTTTTTCTTAAACCACATAATTTTTCGTAGCGGCGAGTTACTTGAGGAAAATTTTTAACATACTTGTAAAATAAAAGAGCATTTAATGACCTGAGGATTTAACGTAAAGTTATGTTTCACTACGTAAATTTTAATTTGATGAAAAATATATAAATTTTTTACCTGCATATATAAAATTAAAACTACAAATTATTTTTTTTAAGTTACTTTAGGCATTAGGTTTTTAATTCAGAAGCTACGAAAAATAAATAATGATTGAATTGTATATTAAAATAAAACACTAACTGGTTGGTTATAAGATAACTTTAATAAAACTCTATTTAATTAAATTGTTAGCTGTAATATGACAACCACTTAATCAGTTAAACTAAATAATTTTATTTTTACGAAGTAAAATGTATCTACAGGAAGTCTAATAAGAAAGTGTCTAATTGGAAATTTTTTGAAATAGTCGGTATAAAAAAAAACAAAAGAAAATATTTAGTGCTACAAATACTAGGCCTTTATTAGAAATTATGAAATTTTCGTTTTTAAAGAAGTCCAGCTCAAGAGTTGAAAATAAAAAAATTTTAACAACTTTAAGTTTTTAGCATTTATATATGCTTCCACTACCCGTTCAATTACTACATTTTCAAGACATAAACTTTTATTGAAAAAAAAAAAAATATGAGAGATTAGGTTTAATTATTTAAACAATTACACATAAATATTTTGTTTTAAAGGAAGAAAAATAAATAGTGCATTAACGATTAACGCATTGTGGCTTCACTAAGAAGAAGCGTTTAAACAATTTACATACTACCATTTTATTATATCAGTTTTAAAACATTCTAACTGAAATATTATAACTATTATATTTTTAATAGTTACGCGTGTAATTATTTTTAGACAATTTAAATTTTACTTTCCATTTTTAAATGAAATTACAAAATGTTTATTAAATTGATTATAAATTATTACAATTTGGAGATTAATTTATAGATAATATTAATTGTTGTTATACTGTTTCATACAATATTCATTTAAACTCAACTGGACTGCACGAATTAACTTCGAAGTACCTAATTTCGAATGAACTAAAGTGGGAAAAATTCTATATTTAGGTTCTGTATCATGAAGCTAAATAGTAAACTGAAAAATAATTATCGAAATTTTCGAAAGAGTTATTGTATGAAGGCAAATAGAGAAACAAAATATATTATTAAAATTTTTTAATATTCAAAATATCCTTTTACAAAAATATGATGTAGGGCAACTATTTATATCCTTTTAATTTCGTTTTAAATTTTTTTTCGACATATTTTTAGTTTTTTATTTAATTTCATAATAAACTAATATAAGAATTTTTTCGATTTTAGTTCATTCTAAATAAAATTATTATATAATTCAAAATCAAATCGCTGTTTAAAATCACGTTCGATGATTTCGATTGCTTCACAAAATACATTATGTACATAAAATAATGTTTTTTATATTATAAATCTCCAAAATGAAATAATTTTAAATTTTCAATATTATATTTATATATCATATAATTTTTAATATATTAAAAAAAAAAAAGAACAAAAAAAAACATTAATTAAAAAATTTTAATTTTATTTGATTTACAAAGTATTTCTACCAAATTAAAGAAAGTTTAGTTACTAAACAAATGTTTTATATATAGATAAAAAGATTTTTTGAAATTTTGAAAAAAAAAAGCTCAATTAAATATTTACGATAAATGATAATCAAAGCATTTAAATTTGAACAGTTTGGAAAAAAAAAAAATTATTTTTATATTTTAAAAATATATAAATTTTTTTTTAATATTATATGATTTTCTCAAGAAAGTGAAAGAAAAAATAAAATTTTGCATGAAAGCATAAGAGCGAAAATGATTGGAGAAACTTCAAAAAAAAAAAAAAAATATTGTTTCTTTTTTTTTTGAAATTTTTTATTTGTTACCTAGCGTGATGTGAGGTCACGCCTAATTTGTTAGCCACCAATCTCCAAGGAGAGTAGCATCCGGTCATTTTCTTGCCGCTTTAATAATTATTTGAATAATATATATATATACAATATTTATGTAAAAATTCATTTATTGAATTTGTTAATTATTTAACTTTATTTTTTGTTTAAATTTTGAAAATAATAATTAATTTAAAATTTAACAAAAAAGCGCAGTGGGCGAGAAAATGTCCTTCAATTCTGCGGTTTTTTTGTTTGCGAAAAATTATATAGAGTAAACAAATTATTTATGTAGTCTAAGGTAGGTAGGTACATTTCCCAATAAATTGTAATAAAAACTTCAAAAATAATTGTAACCATTAAATGCAGAACAATATTTTTAAAGCTATAATGAAATTATCGTACAGCACAAAAATCTTATATTCTTATTTACAAGACATAACTTTTATAAATATATAATAATTATTTTATTATAAATGTATTGTAATATAATTATAATTACATCAATACATTATAATAATAAATATTAAATTTTTTTTCTCACCCTTATCTTTTTTTTTTATATTCTTTATCTGTTGTTTCAATATCTACAGAAGAATAAAAGATCCTAAATACAAACAATAATCAAAAAGTGTAAATTATGGTATGTTGATTTTTAGTGGGAAGCACAGATATTTATCTTTATTAATTAATTAGTGTTTTGATTTAAATTTTCTGTTAAAAATGAAATAACCTAGTTTTCAAACTTTAATTTTGTTGCGATTACATTTTTAATGCATTTGAAAAAAACACCTGAAGAACTAATGATATTTTGAAATGTAATTTAATTTTCTTAAGATTTAATTTAGTTTAATTTTCATTCAATTCGTCATGTCGTAAGATAATATTATATTTATTTTAGATTGAAAAAACAGTTAGCACCTACATATCGAATTTCCATACAACAGATTTCATAAAATATATTTTACAAGCAATTGCAAAAATATTTGTCTTCGCAAAAAAAAATTGATTGGCGCCATTAATTTTTTATTATAATACATAATATGTTTTATATAAAAATGTATGCACAATTAGAATAATCATTTAAGCGATTTTAAGGAAAACTTAATGGATTCATATTATAAATAATTTTGCACCAATAAATGCAATGACAGAAAATAGAAAAACATATAAAGCATAAAGTTCAGCAACATTAAAAAATTCACCTTTAAATATAATTAAACCGAGCATTCAACCCAGAAATAAAATAAAGGATAAAAAAATAATCATAATTTCAACAGTTTATCAAAAAATGTATGGGCTTAGTCCTTGAAAATATGTATGTTTATTTAAATATCTTAATTTATTTAATTTAAATATATATATTTCTAAAAAGGGTGACATAATAAATGTTAGTGTCTTGAAATGAATAAGGATTTGCTTTTGTGCTTCGAACTGGTTGTTTAAAGCCATTATTTTTTAAACTTCAAAAATTTTGGTCACCTTTAATCATTGCTAACCCTAAAGACGCGGAGTTTTATGTCATACAAAACTTTTGACCTTAAATCTTTACTTAACTTCGAAGATAATGTAGAAAAAGTTTGTACCCTGACGGGCAAGATTCAAATTTTTATGTGATTATTATATTGTAAAAAAAAATGTTTCCTATAAAAATATACATACTATAATGACCCTAAGTTTTTAGAAATTGTCAAATATGTAAATTGAATAAATATATTATTATGAATTATTTATTATCATATTTTTGATATTAATGCGCCTAGTTAAGTTCACTTAATTAAAATAATGAAACAATAAATGAAAAATCTATTCTAAACGTGCTTCTTGCATAAATTTATTTTATTATATTTAGTATTATATTTATAATTCATTATTCACAAATTAATTGGCCACTGGGAATGTGAAAGTGCCCACTACACTTTTATTCTGATATTGAAACT
Organism: Hybos culiciformis; assembly: GCA_964007475.1. Lineage (NCBI taxonomy): Eukaryota > Metazoa > Arthropoda > Insecta > Diptera > Hybotidae > Hybos > Hybos culiciformis. The sequence goes on from OZ023274.1 coordinate 76,644,458, forward strand.
AATATTAAAAAAAAAATCAAGCATAATGACATATTTAATTGTGTCAAATACATAATTTTAAGTGCGAATTTGATTTTTTAGGTTCGTAGCGATATTTATTAAAAGTGCAGAACTAAAAACTTAAAATTTATATTTATATTAAAATTCAAAGGGTAATTATGAAAATACTTGGAACTTATATACTATTCAGTCAATTAAATTATCAATTCGTTTCCCTGTAGATAATTTTTTAACGTAAATTATATTAAAGAACACTAAATATACTGACAAAAAACCAATCTAAATGCCAATATGCATTGCATAAAAATCTTATATTAATATTGGGGAATAAGTAAAATTGATACTAGGTATAAAAAATATGTTCTAATTTAGTTCACATAAATCATTAAAATGTATTTATGTACCATTTGTGTATTATCATTCAGCTACGTTTAAAAAAAATTGTTTTACAATTAATAATGAAAGGAGATGACAATTTTATAATTGATCTTTGATTTTCATAAATATATAGAATAAATATATAGAAAACATTCGACTTTATGGGAGCGGAGCTATGAGATAAAATAATGTTTATAAATCAATCAATCAAGAGCATAGATTTCTTCTGGTTTTCCAATACGGAGTGGACACACAAATATTTTTAAGATGCGTTGATTGTAAGATATTAAAATGGTTTTTGCTTGAACCTATGCATATGGGCTCATCAGATTGACGTAAAATTCTAATTTAAGTTAAATTAATTATATTCAATCTTTTTAGAGTTAATTCGAAAATTCTTTGAAAATTTGGCTTTGGTGATTATCAAATCATTAAAATTTAAAATTTAAATAATTTAGCTGAAGGTTTTTTCTTATACTTTCTACAATTCAGTATAAATATTTGAGTTGTAAAAGAAGATCGTTTTAAGAATTACCTTCAAATCAAATTTCGTATAATTATAACACAAATACTATTAGGGTTAATTTGGAATAATAATGTGTCTTAAAATATGACGTCTCGTAATAATATCAAGATTATTCCTAAGTTCTATAAAAAAAATTCATTGGAAAGAAAAATATAAAAACAAATATTATAAATTAAAATAAGGTAAAAGCGTTCAATCTGATTTAAAAATAAATTAAGGTAAAATGCAAACTCTTTGTTTATTACACTATAATTTTTTTGAGCAATACAACAAAATGAAATTGTTTTCTTTTTTAATTATTGTTATTATATTACACCTCACTCAATATTGTTAATTAAAAGAATAAAAAACATTCGGCAGCTTAACCAAGGACAAAAATCAAAATAAAAAAAAACTATAATTTAAAGTATATGATTCGAAGAAGCAAAATATTAAAAATTATTTTATTTTTTCATATATATAAAATTTAATTATATATGTACAACATAAATATATTATATATAAATATAATGTCTGCGCTTAAGTAATATTTATTTATAATATATAATTTGTTGAAATCGCACTATAAAAATTTATAATTAAAAAAATGCTATTAAGATTCAAAAAGATGTGAAAATATACCTTTTAAAAACATAAAATTAGGTTCTGAATTATGTAAGCTTAGAGGATTACCTTATTTTTTTGTTTTTGTTTAATTTTTTGTGCATTGCACAATATTCAACTATATGCCGTATAATGATATAATGTATTTTTATAGTGATGTAATCTGTGAGCGATCAGTCAAAAACAAATTGTTAATTCAGTAAAATATTTTTGTTCGAAAAAAAAAAATTTTAATTTAAAAAAATTCTTAATTTAAAACTATAAATCTTTTAAAGAGTTGATATTGAATTATTATATTTCTTAATATTTGAGTCAAATTTGAAATTATAATTGAATAAGCCCGAAATAAATTAGTTGATATTATTTTAACCTACACAATACTTAATAATACAATCGAGACGAATTTGATTGACTATAATTTTGAAACTATTCATTTTTCAATTATTCAATTTATGTCTTTAAATTTTACTTTTTGACTGATCGTTTACTTTTCAGAACCATCATTCAAGCAATATTTAACTTGCATTTGGAATTTGATCACACGATTTGATTTAAAACAAAACGAAAATCAACTCAAATCACAAATAAAATTTAATATGTACCACTAAAAATAAAAATATTTTAAAATTTATAAATAAAAAAAAAATATTCACCCTGTCGATGATTTATTTTTTCCAGAACCGGATTTTGTTGATTGCTTAGTTTGTTTTCCTTTGCATTCTAGTGCATGCTCTTTAACAGTTGCCAGATTAATAGTAGCTCCACACGCTAAAAAAAATATCAATTTAAATTTTTTTTTCAACATAAACACTTAATTCATAATTCCTAAACACTTAATAATTCATAAACACTTAATTCATAATTAATAAAAACAAGTAGCTGGAAGTGGAAATTGAGCCCACAGCCCCAGAGCTCAATAAATTTAAATTTATTATGTAGTTGGAAAGTACCTAGTTTAACAAAAAATAATAAATATTAAACAAACGTACCATCACAGTTTGTAGTTTGTCCTTTGGCTTTTGTTTTATCCTTTTTTTTGCGGAAAAACAAAGAGCCACGTTTTCTTCTTTTTTCAGGATGATCTGCATAAACTTCACTGTTTAAGAAAAGAAAAATAAGTTGAAATTAAATTTAATGGAAATATTTTTTAAAATATTTCTATTATTAATATATTTTGCTTCTACAAAAAATTTCTAAAAATTATTTATTAAAAAAAACCATATACATTCAAAAACCGGAAAGAACCAGATTATAATTGTATAAATAATTGTAAGCTAAATAAAATCTAAAATAAAGTTGATACTACGAAATTTATTTTCTTTAATTTGTCTTAAAACTATTCAATGAAATTTAAAAAAAAAAAAAATCTCGACATACGTGTATTATTAATTATATTTTTTTTGGCAAATTTTTTCAAATGATCCATATTTCTAAAACTAATTTTAATAGCACGAAGACTTCAATTTCAAAACAGTAAGCAAAAACATTTCGTTTCTTTATAATTTATGAAAAAAAAATGAAAACCGAAATCGATGCACGACGAATTAAAATTAAAACTGGTATATAAAATTTCGATTGCTTACAGTTAAAATATAATATTAAACAGACAAAATTAAGAAATCCAATTATTTGCGAGTAAAAGAAGCAATATAGTTATATAATTTTTTAGAAATTATAAAAGACCAGTCAATCTCACAATCACAAATGGTAGTTTCTTTCCATGACAAATTGTTTTTCGAAAAGACAGCATATGTTTACTCCTTATTCTTATCTCTCCAAAAGCGACTTCGGAAAATTAGACTTTAAATGAATTAAAATTATTAATATACAATGGCGTTTTGTCTCTGTGTTTGATTTTTAACTAACCAAGCATAATTTATATATACTTATAAATATGATAGCTTTCTAGTTTAATTAAAAGAAAATGTTTAAAATTTATTTCACATTTCAAAAATTCAAATATCAAAACATATCAGGAAACTTAAGTTTATTTTTTTAAAAGTTCATTTGAAAAACTAAAAAGAAATTTAAATTTTATTAAAATCAAAATTAATGCACAATAATTGTCCAAATTTTGTTTGCTTTAATCTTTAAAAAAAATACAAACATGCATCAAACCAAAAAAAAAACCCACTTAATTACTTACATTTTATCTCGAACACATAATAGTGAACGATCATCTTGATTGTCATCTTCACTATCAGACAAATGCCTTGATCTTATGATTTTTATATGCATAAACATATTATTTTTTTTTACCCGAAATATTATAAATTTTATTGAAGCAATCACATTATGTTCAATCAATTTATTTAAAACATTTTATTTTTAAATGTTGCATTTAAATCATAAGCAAAAATTATTGGCACACAAAAATAAAAATAGATAAAAAAATTAACTTTATTAAATTAAATGTATTATTAATTTTAAAATAAAAAGAACTTAAAATTATAATTTAATGAGAAAATTAATAATAAACTTCTACAAATCCATTTGAAATATATTGGTGAACATTTAAACTTCTAATTCTTTTGAAAAGTGGCTATTTATTTTATTTTTTGTTTATTTATATTTTTAGCTTTTTTCAAATCAGTTGTTACTTGTTACCATTTACTATAAACTGTATGAGTTCAAGTACAAAATGTACGAAAATAAACAAATCTAACTTTAAATTTAACGACTTGTCCTCAAACGATTTGTCCTCAAAGCGGTTTTAAATGTTTTAATTTGTTTTAAAATTTTTTGAAAAATTAATTATTTAGTTACATATAAAATTTTTAATTTCGTACCAATATATATGGATTAATTTCCATAATTTATTTTATTTTTTTTATAATACAAAATGTTAAATAAATTTTAATAAATAATGATGTTTAGATTAATTTAAAAGGTTTATATTCAAAAAATTATTGTTTACTGCAGTTCAAGTTCAAAATGTAGAAAAAAAAAATTTAAGTTTAAAATATTATGAATTTTCCAAAAGCAGAAATAATTAAATAATAATTGTGAATAACACACCAAAAGCAAATAAATAGTTCTGAGATTTTATTTTAATCGCACTATCAAAAAAATATTTTCAATAACAAAATAATTTTATTTAAAAAAAACATTTATGTGTTAATAAAAAAAAATCGAGCAAGCTGTGCATATGAAACCTTAAATTTAGAACTTACGTTGTGATGTTATTTTCCTCTTTTGCGCTTGGTATTCTTGGTGGTGCTATCGATGGTGTGGAAATACTTTTTTGTAGAGGAATTCTACTAATTAAAGCTGGTGTTAAATTCCTTTTAGCGGCGATTCGTTCAAAATCTCTCTAAAAAATGTCAATTTTATTACACATTAGATAAAATTGGAAAAGTTGGAAAAAAATCTACTTACAGCTAATTCAGCTTCATTTAATGAATGAGTTGAAATGCCTCCAGTGCTATTTCTACTCGACCTGTGACGTTCTGCTACTCTTATTGATTCCTGCTCTTCGCTGTCCAAACTTGACAGACTAATACTTAAAATAAAATAATTGTTGCAACTATTTTATTCAAATTCTAATAATGAAAGCAATTACCTTTTGTGAGAACTTCTGTTAGTGCATTCTGTTAAATCCTCAATAGCTGTCCAAGATTTTCTTCTGTCGTTATTAATAAACTGAGGTGACCACATATTACAATTTACATTAGCCGCAGTTAAATCAGATAACGAAGGGCAAGATGAAAATAATCGTGATGAACTCAACTATAATTCAGAAATTAAATATATCTTATTAATATAATTAAAGTAAGGTATAGGTATCTGAGATATTTTATAATTTTTCGTCTTATTATTTTCTTATATAAAATCCATTATTACTTGCCACATCATTGCTTAAACGATAGTTGCATGCTTTTTTAAAGTCTAATTCTTCTAATTTTAATAATTAAAATAAGTTTTGTAAAGTATGATTTAATTAAAAAAAATGTACTTAAGTTAAATATTTTATTACTTTCTTTATGTTAAAAAAAACTTTTTCTTCTTCATACCGGCCTACCTGATTTCAAAAATAAATACATAATGTATAATATCTACGTATGGTCGCATGTATACAATAATAAAAAAATAATAATTACCACTGCGCTGTGAACTAATGATGAATTAATAAAAGGTTGTGTTGTTACTGTGGAATTCTTCATTTGTACCACAGTTTCACGAATATTTTGTAGATGGCTCAATGAGTCCTCTAAAATGAGAATAAACAAAATTTCTGAATCTTCCTTATAATCTTAATGAATTTTAAGTAATTTCTAAAACTATGGAAAATTATGGATTTTTTCCAAAACATGTTAAAATGTTGTTAAAAAAATTGTCCAATTATTAAGCAGTTAAAAAATCCAATTATTTTTCTTAACTTGTAATTATTGTATTTATAAAATATTTAATACAATTTTAGGGTTTTTTTTTAGTTCTTGTTAAAGAATAAATTTTATTATACCTAAAATGCTGCTGTATTTGGCACCAGGACTATGCGGTGTTATGCTTATTAATGGAACCATTTTTTCTGGAGGCGTATTATTATTTGGCGTATTTATTATTGGCATATGGTTATTTGTTGTAGTTGAATTAGAATTTTGTACTAAATATGAAATGTTTGAATTAATACTGTTAGAGGTTTGGCTACTATTGAAATTATTTGTCTGTGATGTTAATTTCGTTTGCAATTGTGGAAATTTATTAAATGTTGAAATTGTTTCGTTTATTGTTGTCGTCGAATTAATGAACGGATTTGTACTGGCAAAATTATTTGTAGACGTTGATGTATTACTTATTGATGTTAGATTATTGCTTTGACCATTTGATGACAAATAATCAGTTACAAGATCACCATCGCTATCATCATCTAAAAAAAAATTGAAAATAATGGTATCAATTATTATAGTAGTAATTACTTTATATACCGAAATATATTTTTATCCGTTTATTGTAAATATCAAATTTGCAAATAATTTTAAAAAAATTATCTTCGAATGTTCTATTGAAATTCCCGTATTTTGTAAGTATAAACGAAATCACCTTGGTGACATTAACTTTTTCGTTTAGATTAGCTAAATATTAATAATTAATTCATGAATGGAATTAACATTATTTTGAAATATGTAGTATATTTTTATGGGAAATAAAAAATATCATAAACAAAAACACATAAAGTCATCAACCAAAGTGCAATAGAAAATTTAAATATTTAAATGAATCATTTTTTTAAAATTAAAAAAATTTAATAGACAGGCACTGGACTATTGAATGGTAAGCCAATTTCCCAAATACAATTCGATATTAAAATTGATTCATTTTTCTTTTTTTGCCCGCCAAATTTAATTTTTAATTTTTTTTTTCTTTTGTAATTTAACTACATCTTACCTTAAGCTTAAATATCGATTTTAAATACATAAGTATACTTATCGCTGTACAAATAAATTATTCAAATTCAAGGCGTAGGTATAGAAAGATGATTATTTTCAAACATGTCGTCATCAAAGTTTTTTGTTTAAGATAGCAAATGACTTATAAATGTGTGATCAAGAATTTTATTTCAAAATGTAAGCAAAATCATTTTCCCTACACGAAAATAATTGTTAACCCAGTAATAATTAACTTACCTCCTGATGACGGTTGAACTAATCTTTCTTTTGGAAATGTGTCCATAATAAATTTACGGCCTGTTTAAACATCAATGTTCGTTCAATTTATAATTGATTTTTATTTTGTTTATTATTTTTTTTTTTTCGATTTTGTTTATCTTAATTAATTTAAGTATTCTTTAGTTAATTTTCACCGAGGTTTTCACGTATATATTCTTTATAATGTATTTATACCTACTTAATTTTTTTTAATATTTTAATAAGTAAGTATTTACAAATTTTGATTAATTGCGGTAAATTTCAGTGTAGATATATGAGTTAAATATAATTATTAAAACGTAAGTAAGTATGTACGTGTTCTAATCTGAAAATGAATAATTATATATTAAAGATTAAATTGAAATCATTATTTTTTTTGTTCCGCAAAAAATATTTTAAGTAAATTCATATATAGATAAGAGACATATTAAATTCAAAAAAAATTTTTTTTAAATATTTTTACTTAAATTATAATTATCTTGTTTAACTCATATTTTCATTATGTATTTATTATTTATCTGCGACTATGTTTTCTTTTTATAAGATAAGTAATCAATAATGATTAAATTTTATTATATTACGATCAAATTCAGTGGTGCGACAAATTTTAAAGTCAATGAATAGAAGTGCAATTAATTCAAAATTTGTACAATTTTCTTATGTTTTTATTTTTCCCATTTTAAAGGGAACACAAAATTTCTATTATAAGTTAAAAAAAATATTATCTAAAGTTCCTCCAAAGATCCAATGTTGAAGAGAAACTTTAGACTCTTTAGAATTTGTAGAATAAGTATATGAACTTTCTTTGCAAAAAATTAAAATTTAGATTTTTATTATACGCATAGAATCAGCTAAAATTTCAGTATAATTATTAAATGGTTTGAAATTTTTTTCAACCCATTTAGAATAAATTTCTTTTTGGATATTAATTATTATTGAAATGAAATATAAGTTCTTAGGTACTTAATTACTTAAAGAATAGGTATACAGTACATATACTTAATAAAAACAAACTAAAAAAATCTGTCGTTTTTTGTATATTTTTACAATTGTGTATTGTAATATTGCAACTTTGTAAGACCAAAATCTTTCAGAAGCATTTATCTCCTCGTACCCGAGACACTCAAATATTCAGGCTTTCATTTCATAGAACATCTTATGCTAGAAACAAACCGATTACTAGAATTACTTATAGTTAAGGCAAATTGAGCTGTTGGAATATTTTGATATTGGTTGTCTTTGATAAAATTATTGTTTTGGGTTAATTTTTTCAAAATTGATTGATTAATGTATAATAAATGAATGGAAAATAATAATTTTTGATTTTGTTTTTTTTTTTTTAACCTATATTTTATTATTTGATTTAATACGAGTATCTAGTCTAGTTTTCTTAAAAGTAGAAAGTTGTTTGAGTCTTAAAATTTATTGTGGATCTCTCATAACAAAATTTTTTTAATTGTGATTTTGTAAAACTACATTTCTATTGTCTAAAGAGAATAAATAAAGACAGCTAGTTTGCACTAAGCTTATGTTATAAATTAAATTTTATTAAATTTTATTATGGATAAAATTCTAAATTACTTACACTCTTATTTAATATTTTTAAGCAAAGGAAGAATTTTGATATTGTTAAAATATCATAATAGTAGGTATTCAATTTCGTTTGTAAAAAAAAACTCATCAATTTATTTAGATTATGTAAACGATGAAATTTGAAACCTGCATACACAATCTTCAAATTATTAAGATATCTTTGAAGTTATGTTATGTTGGCTTTATAATCATAGATTTAAATACCAAAGCAAATTAAATAATTTCTCGATTAATACATATATAAACATTATAAATTCTTATTCCTTGTTATTAATTTCAATAGATTGAAAATTACAAATCAATAATAACCAATAAAAAAGATTTTTCTCCCTTACAAATATATTTAAATTAATATTTAATAGTATTTAATGTAAATAGGTAATAATTTTTCAATATTGGTCCCCATTATACTTATACAACAAAATTCCAAAATATTGATTTTTTTGTCAAATCTGTTTGAAATTTTTTAAATAAAATAAAACATATTATAATACCCTTGGCTGTATTCCCTAAAGGACACGTGAATAAAATTTTCTTATTTTTTTTTTTTTGAACTGTTGAATAAAGTTTATCATCTACCTATGTATTGTGAAAAGATGGAAAAAAAAAATCTAAAAATTAAACATAATCAACGTTATATTTTCAACATTTTAAAACATCGTTTTATGGTTAAGAATAAAAAAAAAAAAGTTGTCCAGATAATTTACATACAAAAGCTTTTATTATAAAGAGGGTTGATTACCTTTTTTTTTTTGCTAACAAAAAAAAAAAACATAATAGGTACTTTAATTTATTTATAGATTTTGCTTCAAGGATCATAAATAAATATATTTTCTTTTTATATTATGTATGTAAGTAAATATATGAACATTTTTTTAGAGATCAAATTATGACCTTAGATTTGAATGATGAAACTGAAGTTCAATAAAAATGAGTTTATAAATCATATTTTGTTAATTTAAATTATATTTGTGTGAACAAGCTTAGTCTTCAAATTGGATGCAATCAATAAATTCTTAGGAATTGCACAATCGTACAATTTATTTCAAATTCGTATTTCTCTTAACCATCTGGGTGGGGGGATAATCATATTTAAAAATGTTTTTATAAATTTTATTAAAGTAAAGTTCTGAAAAATAAAATCTGGATTGCAAATAGTTCGTAACGTCCATAAGCCAACCTCAAATGAATTAAAATCAAATATCAAATTCGAAATTAAAGATGAACTCTTTGTGTTCAACAAAATAGGAGTCGTCAAGGCTTCTCCTTAGAAGTTGGGAATACGCAATTAAAATCTGACTAAACCTTATGTCATAAATGACAATCAAATCTCTTTTCTTAGATAATCATTTTTTTTTTCTGATTTTACAAGTAATTTCTATTCTATTGTTAATTGGATTCAAAGGAGATATACTTATTTTATAAAAAAATTAAATTTCCGCTGGAAAAGGTTAAGCCCTTTTAATAATTTTTCCCAGAATTCAATGTTTTTTTTTTTGTGAAATCTTCTTATATTTTCTGTATTCGATGATAAAATTAAAAATATATCATGAGCTAATGTTATTTTCATGCTTTGAATAAAGTACCCACAAAAAAGTATGTATATTTAAAATTTTAATTTAGAAATGCCATAACAACAATGATTTACGTTACTCAGAAACAGTCTCAAAATAAAGTACTATTTTCACCGCAGACAAAAAAAAAAACATTAAATTTCAGTAAAACTAAAATTAAATATCAAAGGAATTACCTGGAATATTACCTATGTAGAAATCTCGGTTAAAATCATTTTGTTCGGCAAATACATAACAGAGAAATTCAATATACACAGATATATAAATATGACAAGTACTTAAGAACTTTGACTCAGACAAATTTTAAACCATGCGAAGGTGGGGTAAAAATAAACTATAAAAGAACTTGACATTTTAATATTATTTGACGGAAAATGTGTGACAATTTTTCTAATAAATAAAATACAACTTATTCCTCTTTACAACGAATTAAAATGTAACAAATGCGAGAACAAATGTTATTTATGTCAAGTCACTTTTTACATGAACCACATAAACCTCAGGTAATTCTACAGGTTATTACTTAATGTGTCTAATAAAAAATTAAAAGTAATACAGATTCTCCAAAAAATTAAAAATGAATCCAATCATTAAAATGTTTGCTCCTGCACTCGAAATCCTAGCCCAAAGATGAAGTCAATAACAAAACATACATTTAAGGAGATTTAATATTTTTTCATTTTTATAAACATAATTAAGAGCTTAAAAAGAATTTCAAAGGTAACTACTTAAGTATTTAATATTTAGTATGAAAAACTTTTGAAACTATAATATTACAACTTTTCAAAAAAAACATTCAAGTCTTACAAAAATGAAATATGGAAGCCTAGACATTTTAGGCTCGAAAATAACTTCCGATCTTAGTTGGAAAATTCATATTTTCGAAACAGCAAAAAACGCAGCGAAATGTCTTGGTTTTCTAAAAAGATGTAAACAATACTTTTCCCACTCTGATCTCTCAAAAACATTTACAAATCCTACATACGACCGAAATTAGAATATAATTCGCATATATGGGCTGGTGCTCCCAAAACCCATCTTGAGTACCTGGACAAAGTTCAGAGAAGAGCTATTAGATTGATAAACAATCACCAAACCACCAGCTCATTAACATAATTCAATCACCGTCGAAATGTAGGTTCACTTTCCATTTTTTATAAATACCTTGTTGGAACGCATACGTGTTTCCTGGAAGTAAAAGCCCTACTTCCTTCACTTCAAGTATTTTCACGTCAAACACGTACCGCTTCAACGTCACACCCATATTTCGTCAAAATTCCCAGATGTGGTAGAACGAGCTTCGGAGATTCGTTTTCAGTTCGAACCTCGAGATTGTGGAATGCTCTCCCATCAAAATTGTTCCCGACAGCTGGCGGACGTTTGATTTATGACTTGCGCCGGTTTAAGAAGAGTGTAAATTATTACCTACTTACTGTCCCATTTTTTAATCCCGTCTAAACTTCCTGTCCCCATTACCAAATCCATACTTTTTAAGTATAAAAGATATCCCACCTAGTGATTTGGTAACTTTAATAAAAAAAAAAAATATTAATATAATTTTTGTACATAAGTATTGTGGAAGAATACCAAGGTGAATACAGCACCCTTGTACATAAGTACTGTACTGATGATTTTAGGCATTTTGCTACACACTTAAATGATGGATATTGTGTGTCATGTCGTTTTAAAATTTTAGATAAGTAAGTAAATGAAATTATTCACTTGCATATGTATCTATAGTTTATCAATATTTCGTTGTAATAATATTTCGAATCAATAATCACATCAAAATATCTTTCTATTTGTATCAAAGTTCATTCCAGCCGCTCTGATTTCTCGTCTGTTTAATTTTTTTTTTTTTTAAATTCTTTCAACTAAAATTTTTGAACTTTTCCAGGATGTTGTCCAACCTCTAAGGGTGTTTCTTATTGAATTTATCAAATATTGAAATACTAATTAGGTGAAATCTGTGTAAGTAAGTACATTATGTAAGTAGAGTAGGTACATAAATAATTTTCATATTAATAAATTTAAGATTGAATTTAATTTTACGTAAGCTTATGTTCTATTGAGATATTTTTTTGCTGATGAATGTAAATATACATAATTTTTTTTGCACCCATTAAATCTACACCAAGGTATTTTCCCAAGTATATACAGTACAATTCTTTTTTTTTTTTTCTTTTTTACTTTATTAGGTGTATATTTTAATAGTTTTAATTACAATATTTTTTTTTGTATTATCTCCGGAAATCCAGAGTCTATCTACACTATTCAATGAACATTATATTAGTATCACTTTAAATGGTTTTTTTTTTTTTTTTAATTTATTTAAATTTTAAAACAAACTATTATTCTTCTCAAAATATATTTTGATGTACGATCTGTCAAGGAGGATATGAAAAACTAAAAGTAAAATACTTACGTAAAAATAAAATAGGTATCTAATAAAATATTTGAAAGAAGAAAGACGTTAACATGGCGCAGGTCTTAACACTCAAGATAAACAATGCTCTCATTTTTGAATATGTGTTATTTCAAAATTAATTTAGATTTTTTTTTTTTTTTTAATTATATTGTACCTACCTACAATTATTGTCTCGTCTCGGTTTTTTTTTTTTTTTCTTGTATTTAGAAAAATAAAAACTCTATTTGAGCTTCACTAAGTATATGAACTTTTAGATGATATCAAAAGAGTCAAGTTAGGTTAGAGACGAGCCAAGTTAGATTGTTATGCTATTTTCAAAGTATAAATCTTAAATAAATACTTATTATTTAAATTTGGAATCAATAAATTACTCTGAATAAGAATGTGGAATATGGAATATTTGGAATATGGAAAGAAAATATTGTTTGTCGGTCAAGAAGAGTTGGATGAATTCGAAAGACTATTAAATAATACAATATACTCTTGTATTATTAAATAATACAAGAGTATATTGTACTAGGAAAGTAACAAAAAAAAAATAAAGAAGAAATAGGTGGTCGAATTTTTCGATATTGGACTACGGGTAGACATTTAGCTATAGAAAATGTACTTACTTACTTACTTATTTTATTTAAGGAAAAAAAATATGTAAACAATCATGAGTTTTTTAAATGCAAAAACTCTTTACAATTGACGAGAGTTAAGGGCACACATACAAATTCAAACAGAAACGAAAATTCATGAATTTAAATAAAAAATATCACATCACCTGTTGTTGTACTATTTTTTTTTTTTTTTGTTGTTTTTTTCAGGTTAAAAGTATTAAAAGATACAACAATAAACTAATAAAAATTTTCCAGGCAGCCGTAAAATATTTCTTTTTTAAACAAAACTTAAAAAAAAAAAAAGAAGAAAACAACTGTGAAAATATAACTATAGTAATAAAAAACAATTGTAATAACCCACAAATAGTAAATAGGATTAATTCTTAATGCTTTCGTTCAAATAATAATAATAATAATAATAATAATAATAATAATAATAATAATAATAATAATAACAACATAAAAATAATGTAATGTGTTCTTTTATTTTATTCTGCATTTTATATTATTTTAATTAAGTATATTATTAAAATGTTATTGAACTGTAACTTAAATAAGAGCTTAGAAAAGCGTATAAACAAAAATATATAAGTATGTATATATATAAGTATATATATTTAGGTACATAACTCAATTATACACCCTGTTACATCTTACAAATTTTTAATTAGGTAATAATAATAATTTTTGTCTGAACGAAAAATTTCTAAAATGAAAAATATTAAAATTAGCTATACTTATAGGTCTAATCTTAAAACAGTATAAAGTTAAAAATGGAAAACCTGATCAATGCTCACTAAGTATACTTAATATACTTTGTTTTGCATTATTATTTCTTCCAGAAGAGACTAACTATATTAAACTATTTAAACCAGCGGTTCCCAAACTTTTTCTCTATTGTACCATCAATATACTTTTCTTAAATATACGTACCACTGCATAAAAATCAGAAATTTTTAAAATAATAAACTACATTTTTACATAGTAGTTAATGTGAAGGATGAAGTTGTTTGTTGCCCATTAAATATGTAATATTAAGTTCAATTTTAGTTAGTTTTAAACGTAAGGTTTAAAAGTGTTTTGAAATTATTTTTAATACTCAATATTGCGGAAAATCAGACTTCACATAAATATGATGAAACATTAAATGGCATCAAAAATTTCAAAGCTTTATAAGAAATTGCTTCATATTAAGACCGTCGTTGGAACCAAAAATATCTTAAATTTTGCTGTTTAAATTCAAGTTTTAAATCACCATTACAAGAAATTTCTGATAACTGATCTCTTTCTACCTCTGAAAACGCATCTAAATTTTTTTCAGACAGAAAAAAAAAGTGCGAATTTTTAGAAAGTTCAATTAAAAAAATTATTAATTTTTCATATACGAAACAATTAATAAATAAAATCAAATAGTTTGTAATAGAAGAAAATATTGTACCACTGGCCTAAGCGTAATGTACCACTAGTGGCACGCGTACCACACTTTGGGAACCGTTGATTTAAACTAACTAATTGTACTTTGAGACTGAGAATGATTACAAGAATAATTTTAGCATCGTTTAGTATAATTATTCAAATTAAATAATTTTAAATATTTTTATTAAAATTGGTAGTAAAAGAGATCTTGTTCACTTTACTGACATTTCTAACTACCAAGCACTTCAAGTGAATAACTTAAGAAAGTAAGTATATACCTACCTAATTTGAATTAAAGGTTTTTGGTTTTATTTTATTTTATACTTATATATTTAAAATTAAATACTAATTTCAATTCGGAATTTCAAAATTTTACCTTGAGATTATACTCTTTTTAATTGTTAAATTTTATGAAAAACAAAAATATACTTATGCCTATTAAATGAGAAATCGTAAATTTGTTATTTTTTCTACTGCCTACCTATAATAATCCCCCTTCTCTAGACATTATTTGTCTTAAATTTTTGTTTCTCACAAAAAAAAAAATAACCACAATTAATTTTTCAAAGATTTTCATAATTTTTATTTTTACGAAAGTAGATATCTTCATTTTTAATTTTTAATTTTATTCTGGTGCTTGTTGCTTTTTTTTTTTTGCTTTCATTCGTTTTTCATCGATGATGCCTTGGTATTGAATATGATATAAAATTATTATTGCGCATTCGAAGGAAAAATTATTAATAAATACCTATCTAGGTATACTTAATAAAAAAAAAAAAAAAAACAGATAAATAATATTAATTATTAGGTTTAGGAATACCTACAGACAATCACAAGAATTATTTAAATATATACTTACTTATATGATTTAAAAACAAAAAAATAAAAATTATATCTAGGTTTAGGTTAACCAACCCATTTAGATGCCTATTTGAGATGATCAAATACATTTATAATTTTTGTTTAATTATAAGTAACTAAGTATTTAACAACTTATACGCAAATTTTAAAAATTACCTACTAAAGAAAAAACAATAAATTCATAATTCGACTATATAATTAAATTATAATTTATAAAAAAAAAAAAAAATAGTTTAATTTTACCTACACCTCCAAATAAAATTTAACAAAAAAAAATATGAAAAAAAATAATATAAGGTTCAATAAAACTAAAGGTAATTTCCGTCCTCATTGGTAAATATTTCAAAATTATCTCCCAGTCAAATTAAGTTCTATAAAATCTGTCAAATTAAGCGTAACTTAATTAAGGTAGTATCGTTGCTAAAAAACAGAACAATAATAACAATCCATGAAAAAAAAAAATTTAGTGATAAACTAATATTCTATTGCTTATTTAGTCAGATAGATATAAAAATGTGAGACCCTTTTATTTAGATCCAGTTTTTAACTTTTTCTTATAATTAATTAATTCTAATACCTACAGGATATGTTTTCGAAGACTAAAATTAAGTTTTTTTTTCTACGTAGAGTAAGAATTCTAAGATTGTCAGTTTCATAGAACTTTTTTTTGAACCTATCTTTATTTAAAGGTGTTAGTAAATCAAAATAAAACACACTGTGATAATATTATCAAAATGTATGAAATGAAATTTGATCTCACAATCTGGCAGGTGTCTTGCGATAATCTAAAAAAAAAAAAACGCTTTTTGCCCAGTGGAATTCGTAGTACAACAGCCCAAAAGGCTTAAGTGGAAGGTGGTATGAAATTTGGAACATATATTTCCAGTTGAATTATTTCAAAAGACCAATACTTCTTCCTCGAAAAAAAAGGGGTAAAAAATGAAGACATTGAATATATTATAGGTACCTAGGTATCCATATAAGACAGAAAAAATTACAAGAAACCAAACCACTTCCTTTTAACTTTTTACACACAATATTTTCTACTAAGAAAACATTTTCTTTTTCATTAAATTTAATTAATTATTAATAAAATTCTAATTCATTTAATATTTTTTGTTTGTTTTAATTTTTGTTTCAATAAATTGTAACTTTCTTCTTCGTTTTTTTTTTTTTTTACTTTTTTAACATTTTTATTTTACCTAAATTTTTTTTTTCTTAATTTTTTTTTTTACATCCGCCTATAACTTTTCTTTAAAATCGAAAATGTTTATTTTTTAATTTTAATTGTTTTTTTGTTTTATTTCTAATAAATTAAGTATTTTTTTAAAATTAAAATAATTTTTTATTTAAAAATTTTCTTATTTTTCTTCTACGTAAACTTATGTCGTTTATTTTATTGAAAAAACTGCAAGCGAATAAATTTCTAATATAAAAATGTAAAATGTCAAAACAAAAATATGAGCTTAGCCGGCTCAAGTAAGCTTTGGTAACAAATAATTAAACATTTTTTCTTTGGCTTGTTGAATATGGTGAATTAAAGTTTATTCACCTGTTTTGAGAGGGAAAAAAATTCAAGGAAAAAAAATTTAAAATAAACGTTTTCAAATTCAATAAATTTTTATTTATTTTAATTAAAATCTTTATAAAAAAAAAAAAAACACCTATAGAACAATAGTGCGAAATATGAAATTTTTGTTTCTTTTTAAAAATCTCTCAGTTAAAAGTTTGTTGTAAGACATATGTACATGTAAAATACAATTTTCATGTTGGTAAAACATTTTTAATTAAAACTTAAAACTATAAAAAGCAAAGATTGTATGTAATTTTACTTTATGTATTTTTATTAACTTAGGTTTACGTATAATAAAGTTATTATACATTATAGACATTGAAGTAGACCTAAATATTATTTCTTGGTTAGATAATTAATAAAAATGTTGAAATTTAAGCATGGGAGAAATTTTTTTTTATATTTTTAAAAAACGGAAGAATTTATGTAACTTTTAGTTTTATTTAAGCTCTAAATCTTGCTAAATAATTACTATAATTTCTTGAAAACAACACAAAAATTTAACTCAAGTGAGACAAATTGAAAAATTAACACCCTTTCCAGTCCGAGGTGGTAATCGAACCTAAGATCAAACATGCTATAAGATAAGGGCAATACCACTACACCATTCCAAAATAGTTTGTAAATCATTCAAACGACTTGTTATAAAATTTCTTTAGAAATTTCCCTTAGTTACAAAATTATCAAAGATGAAAGTTATTTTAATTAAAAAAAAAAAAAACAAACACTGGGTTAATTTTTAATAAATATGTCAATTAGGTAAGAATATATTTTAAAATAATTTATAATTCTAATAATTTATCAAATATTTCATTGAAGCAAAAGGTTATCATCAGAAAGAAAATAAGACTTAAAAATTAATCGCAAAATTTTATTAGAGCCTCATAATAATTTTCAGATGATGTAATTTCTTAATATATTTTGTGGAAAAGTTAAGATTTATATAACTATTACCATTTTAACCCATAAAATTAAAAAAAAAAAAAAAAAATGTGATTTTTCATTCTTAGATGAAGTGGACCTGGAATTTAATTTCAAACTTTGCTATTAAATATTAAAATAATTATATTTATATAACAAAAATATTAAAAAAAAATTTAAATAACAATTAAAAATAATAATCAAATTTATTTTATATTATAGATAATTTAATTAAATTATAATTACTTTGTGCTGTCGTTAAAAATGAGAAGAAAAAAATATTTCTCGTATTAAATAATTATTGATATTTTGTTGTTAAAGCAGGACTTACAAAATCCTACTTAAGCCCACATTATTTGAATGTTTAACGATTTTGAATATTGGTTTTCATTAGATAGAAGTTGGGAATGATTAATGATATCTTATTTTATTAAAAGTAAAAATGCTTTCAAAAACTGAACATGTTGAACAAAAAAATAAGAAAACGAGACCGTACGCAGCCTTTTTCTAGCAAGTGTATAACTATCAATGCATATTATTTCCCTTAAAACTATTTAGTATTTAGCTATTATTGTTACATTATTTACAATTCTAGTAAAATAAATATATATATATATATATATATAAAAAATAAAAATAAAAAAATTAACTAGCATCTAGACACCCTATTATTATTATTTCTATAAAAAAAACACTGTATCTAGATAGATTTATATTTTATTCTAAAAATCACGGAAGAAGCGAAGTCCAAAAACATTTTCTATTAATGCATGAAGAATTTCAATAAATTATATAAAACCCAAAAAATACCTCTTATTTTTTGATAAGAAGTTTTGATGAGTTAAAATCACAAAGTTATCAATAAAAATGTATGATTAAAGTCCAATTTGGAAAAAAAAAAATTAGTCTAGACTTAAATGCGTAACAATTTTTTATATAGTTTTTAAGTATAATGATAGAAAATCCTATATTTTATTAAACTATTTTGTATATATGCATGTCTCTTTTTTTTTATTACGGAAGAAAAAATAAAAATTATTATATTTATAAATAATAAGAAGTTTACAAGATTATATTATAGAAGAACTAGCCTCAAAATATAATTTTTTCATCTACTCTACCAAACGAATATTTTAAATTCAAAGCTAAAACAATAAATAAATTTGATGTTAAACTTTTGTAAAAAAAAAATTAATAAACAGAATTTCAATCCTATTTCTTGATAATATTACCAACCCTAAAAAAATTTACGAAATTGAAAGATCCACATAAAAATCATAAAAAATATTTAACATATTTTCAAAATTTCATGTGGTAAGCTCATGTTTATAATTCTACCTTTGGTTAGAAAAATATATTAAAGTCAATATAGGTCATTTAATGTTTTTAATAATTTTGATAACACGATGCAAATTTATAAAGAATTAAAGAGATTTTTTTTTTTGTTTAAATTATAATTAGGTAGAAATTATGTATAAATAAACCTAATGTATATAATATGGTTAGTTTTTTGATAAGAAGAGCATGCGTTCAAATATTATAATGTAAAATATTATTAGATTGCAAACTTTTCTGCCTGCAAATTAGCTTTCCTGTTCACAAACTAGGCTATAACAACGCAACAAAGATTTTTTTTTTCTTAAAACTTTATCAACTTATTATTTGTACATTTAAATATGGCTTTCAGTTTGTCTATTTTATTTCTAAGAAATTAAAATTGAAAAAACTAGGTTTGTTAGTACGAGTTTATTACATATTAATTATTATATTTTTGTTTTTTTTTAATTTTATTTTTTCGTTTGAGGAAATCATTAAAAAATTAATGATAAAAATCTTATATGTAAGTGAAATTTTTTAATATATTTATCTACAAATTATTTTTACTAAGCCCTTCACGAGAGATTAACAAAACAATTCGTTACTTTATCGATAAAATTTTAAATTGATTTTTTATTTTTATATTTCGCTGTGAGTTTAAGAAGTTTTAAAGAAAAGGCCTTGGTACTTATTTGGGGGTTAAAAGCTCGTGTGTTTTATTAATGGTATACATTAAAAATAATTAGAAATGATTTAGGATCTAGAATAACACCCCTCATATTTATAATCTAATATAATTTAATTTGAAAATATTATAAATATTTTGAAAATTTCTTTTATGGTGGCAAGTCAAATAAATTCACTATTTCAAGTTGGTTTTGAATGTCTACATATTAATTGTTTTTAATTTTTTAATAATATAGAATGGCCCGAGAAGCAATAAAAATCTATAATTAATTATCATTGATTTTCCAGTGGTCAAATAAATTCACTGTTTTAAGTTGGATTTGTATCTCTGTAATTTAATTGTTTTTCAGAAACAATTACTTTTCAAATTAGGTCAAAAAGGTTTTTTTTTTCACTAATTTTTGCCTATATAAACTATATTATAAAATTGATTGTTTTTCAGAGTATGTATATATAAAAGTTGGATTAATTAGATGTAAAGGATAACAAACAAAAATTCTAAATCTCTTTGAAATAAAAATGAACTTAGAATTGTAATAATAAAATGTGATTTTCCGGCAATTTATACTAAAATAATAGAAACGAATTTTCTTTTAAAACTCTATTACATTTTCGATATTTATGATTTAAAAAAAGGTGTTAAAATCCAAACGCAAAATATTGAGAGCAAGCCTAATCAAAGTACACGCTATGATGAAAAAAAAAATTTTTTGACAATAAAAGTCTAGACGAAAAATTGTATGTAATATCAATATTTAATAGATTACAAAATATATTAATTGTATTAATAAATAAAATATATGATGTGTTAAAGTTAAAGTTCACATCTCTTTTATTATTGATTCATTTTCTTATCAAATTTACCATAAAATATATTTATGTATTTTTAATACAATTTATAATAATAAATATAATTAATAATCATACAAATTTAACATTTTAATATTTTTAACATTTTAGTTTAGAAATTTTGGGTTAGTTTTAAAGTATTGATTTGAGCTGAATATATAGTTCAATAACTTTTTAACTTTATTAATTTAATTTGTCAGTTTCTATGCAATGGATGAAATCTGAAATATATATGTAATTTATAACAGACATAGAAACTCGAATCCATGGTCTTATTACATCTATGATAATTATATCATAAAGTCAATTAGAAAGTTTGAGGAAAAGCGAAAACTTGTTTTTGTTTTTGATAGACAAATTAAAAACCTCTGGTTGAAACATTTTTGATATATCTAATCCTAATGTCATTGAAAAATTAAATTAATTGTAAAGTTAGCTTATGTTTTCGATTTAACTCTTTTGCATTATGTGTACAAAATAATAAAATTCTACTCAAGAAAAATTAGTTCCCAGTTAAGTCAAGAATTTTCCAGATCTCAATATTCCAATGTTATTTAAACAATTAAAAAAAAAATCAAAATTCTTATTTTCATGGATAAAATATAATTTTGTCTCCCTCGATTCGATATATCTTCGATATTATATTAAGTTATTTTTGAATTAAACAGTGTAAAAAGAAACATGAAAATCCTGAGCTAAGATCAGTTTTTCGATTTTTTTGAAGAAATAATATTAAAGATTTTCCCCTAAAAAAAATTTTTTTTCCACTAATAATTAAAATAAAGTAGATTCAACTTTAAATCTGAGAATGAAAACAAATTTAAGTGTTGAAAATATGGGTGCATTATATTTTATATTTTACTATATTTAATAGAATTAATTTTTTTATGAATTTATGATGTCATTTATTTTAATTGTGTTTTGCAGTGAATTGAGGAAATTTCCTACAATTTATTATTAAATTAATAATATTGTTTTTACAGGATTTTAGTATTTAAAATAAGTTTATGTAGTATTTAGATGCAGATTAGATTTATTTTTCATAATAAATTGAAAAATTTATTGCCAATATTTTTCGTATGACGTTCAAGTGGCAGTTGATGTTTTTTTTTAATTAAAAACAAATTAATTGTTATTTTACTACAAATTAAAAACTATAGAGAAAATATAAACGTATAAATATAATTTTGTTACATAAAAATTATATTCAAAACAATAACAATTAGTTTGATGATCCAACTATGTGACGCGCTTATTCTTTTGATTTACGAATAATAAAATTTAAATATTTAAAAGTTGCACGAGTACGAGAATCTATTTTAGATTAAATATATGATGGTTTTGATATTTTTTATTATGAAAATCTTAAAATAAGAACAATTTAGCCAAGCTGGAGATAATTTGAAGATATAGTTTTAGTTAGATTATATATTTTGCATATACATATTTTGCAATATAAATTTGACATAAAATTTTAAGTGGCGATTTTGTAGTAAATATATTAAAACTGATGTTAAGTTTTTGTTTATGCATCCTCAACGCTACGCCAATAAACTTTTAAAACTTTCTAAATTAAAAATGTTTTGTATTAAAATTATTTTGACCATTATTCGGTTGAAGGATTCTAGCTCCGTAATCCAGGATCGTAAAATTCAATCATTTACAGTCGATGAAAATGAGAAGATTGTATATATTTTACAATTAATGTGATACAAATCATTCAAGTAGATATAAGCATTCGCATTTTTAAATTTTTGATGGAAAACCTGATTTTAACTCCTAACGCTGTTAAAATAAGATGTTGAAATAATTTAGGCGGCCCATACATTTTCATAAATTTTAACCTTTTACGTCTGTCGTCACACTTTTGAGTTTATCTTCAGTATAATTATTCGTGACTCCATATAAACTTTTTTAAATATTTAAAAAAAATATTTCTAGAAGTTTTTTCGATAAAATTTTTAAAAATAAAATATAAAATAAGATTGAGAAAAATTAAAAATAATGTGTCGTCAATTCTTAATACGAGGTATTTCGGTTTTTTTTTACCAAAAATGTAGTACTTGTGTACTTCCAAAAGAATTAACATCTGACAACCTTAAAATGAATTCGAAAAGTAAATATAATAAATTTACTATTATAATCCATTGACTTAAATATATAATTAAATACATATATTTATGAAATGTTCTTAAGATTATTCCAAATTGAAATAACCATTGTGCACGCGTATAATTGATAAGTGAACATGATTTTCACGTGACATCAGTATGATTGTTTACAAACTGATTGAGAAAAGGTCATAAAATGGTAATAAAACGAAATTCATTTAGGACCTAGTACCTAGTTTCATAATTTTAATATGAGTTCCTTTTAGAATATTATTGTCATTATATCTTTAATGAACACCTGATATTATTCAGGATTTAAATTTATGTAATTAAATTTAATACCCAAATCAATTATATCTTTAATTACTTAACACAAAATAAAAAAAAGGAATAATGACAGGGGCAAAAATTTATTACTATTACCAGACTATGAATCTATTTATATACATCTGTGGTTTGAATTATATTTGTTGATTTGGTAATTTGATTTTCATAGTTATTCAAAATTAGGAGCCCTGATGAAAAGGTGACCCTTTGAACCTTTATAGAATGTTTTTTACTGTTATTCAATCTACAACTTACAAGTAATATGCATTTTAATAATAAATAGCAGTGAGATGTCACAATCCTTTTTCTAATATTTAGTTTAGATACAAAGTTTCTTCTACTACTATATTTTTTTTTTTATTTTTTCAAAACTTGACATAGCTTTAGATTGTTATTTTTAATTTCTACTTATATAAAATAAATATTTTCTAGTAGATAGGTACAAAATATTTGAAAGTTTTTAAGATAACCCCCCATGAACTTGACTGTTTATTCAATTGTGCAAGATTATAATTAAAAAAATACTTTATTGAATATAGATTATTTTTAAAAAGGTGTCGTAGAGAAGGTATGTATGTTTATTCAAATTCATGTTCGTCAAAGTCACCATTGATTGCACTCTGTTTGACATTAAAAAGAATTTCGCAGTTAAACAATAATATATACCTACCTAGGTAAATAACATGCGGTACTAAGTAGTTAACAAAAAAACCTAAAATTCACAAACAAATATAAAAATGAATTATTTATAGAATGAAAAACCGTTAATGCGATAATAATGTTTTTAACGATTTTAAACTAATATTCAGAATTTCAAAACCACCTAAAATTTAAATTGGAATTTTGCTAGAAATTTTGATAATTTGAAGTAAAACTTATTTGCTTCCATTTAAATTTAATATTATAAATTTAACATTATTTTTTTTAAGCGATTTATGATTTGATTTTTCTTCCTCTCTAAATAACTGAGTCCGGATAAAGACGCTAATTTTGACCCAAATATATATTGGATACCTTAATTCCTCACGAAATAAAAATTTATATAATTTGTACACACGAATATAAATTCTGAAAATCGGAACAAAAAAATTTTAAATTTAGTTAATTGCAAAAAATCAGCTATGGTCAACGATCACCCTTTTGATTAAATTTTAATTGCAAGAACTCCCTCATAATAAACCTAATAATACAAGTATATTAAATTTTGGTATTTGCATATACCTACGTATTATGTACATGTATATAATTTAACTAATATTTTTTAATATTTTTCCTTGCAATGTACCTATACGGTTTTTTTTATGTTAAATAAGATCATAATGCAATTACACACATTATGTTCATGTTTGGGTTCATATATCATGAGTAATTTATTTACGAGCTATTCTATGTGAAAGAGAATTTATTAATTTTGTTTATTTATGATTGAGTGGATTATATACTAATGCTTTTCTATTTATACATAGGTTTGTAAGTTTGTTTTGGTTTTGAGCTTGTATTACCTTAATATCTATATACAAACTAAGTCTAGAGAAAAAATTGTAAGACTAAACAAACTAAAAGTAAGTATATACCAAAATGAAAACTTAAAAAAAAAATCGTTCCCTTTCTTAAATTTGAATATCTGATATGTGGATCCGTTTCCGCATTTATAATATTTTGATGATAATTTAATACATCTAGTTAGTTACCTACTTATCATTTATAAGTTTCAATAATTATAAATAATTCAAAAGCTTTAAATTTGTTATTAGTAGAGCTGAGCTTATCTTCTTTTGATTTGTATTTTTTAAAGTTTTCACCTTTCAAATGTCACTTATTTGCATGGTGAACTTCCGTCCTTTTTTTTACGGGGCATATAGTCGTACTTTGTTTTGCGAAAACAGGACAATGCAATATTCTTTATTTTCTAATTTAGTGTGCGAATGTCACTTTTTGTTTAATAAACTTTTCACTAAAATCAATGCGTTGTTTAAAAATATTCCAGAATGCGTTTTAACTTAAAATTAGGTTTGTAGAAAAACATAATTTTGGTTTGGTTTTATGTTTGTGAGGCAAAGAAGACTATTATATTGTTCTTGTTACCAAATATAAAGATTTTTGTAATCATAATAAATTAGTACTTAAATAATTTTTTCTTTCCTGTTATTATCATTTTAAACATTTTTTCAGTTTCTTTCAAAGTTCTCTATTTTGGTTTTAGCAGAAAATGGTCACTTTATATATGTGTTTAGGAAGTATAACTTAGAAATAAACAAAAACTGAAAATTATGTAAGATTTTGCTAGTTGCCTACCTATTTCAAAATTTATTTTTAATTTAAATTGCTCCAATAATAAAAATTAAATAAAAATATTTTTTATTTATTAGCACAGTCGAACATTTATTTAGTTGGAAAATTAAATTATGAAAGAAAAAACTCTTTTAATATTTTAGACTAATTATGAAAAAATAAATTAATAAATAAACATTTTTAAGTTACACGACTTTATTATTTTAATATGTACTAAAAAGTAAAAAATAAGACTGAGTATAATTTGCGAATCCAAGAAAATAATTTTTTTATCTTCCAGTTTCCAGATTTTATTAAAAAGTAAATTAATAATCATTTATTTTGTGCTGTGGATTAGTTACTCTTGTAAATGATCTTGTAAATAATTTCGTATGCCTTAGTATCTTCTACCTAGATTACAAGTAAGAGTACAGTAAAAGTTTACCTAAACCAATTTTTTTATGACTATAATGCATAATAATAGACACCTACGTAATCTAGAATTAGATATATATAGACATCAAGACGAAACTTTTTTAATCGCATAAGTAGGTACTCAAGTTATTTATTGTTTTTGCTTTTTGAAAATATTATTTTCTAGACTTACTATTTTGATTTCAGTTTAAAAATAAGGTGCGTTGATAAGATTAAATGCGTGCTGATAACAAATCGATATCAAATTTCAATTTTATTTAGATTGTACTGGAAAAAAAACGTACTTTAATTTAATTCTTGCCAGAAATGGAAGTCCAATAATTTTTTCGTTAGATCAAAATCAGCTAACAATGATAAATTTGCATTCATTATAAATATAATAATGTTAGTTTCAATTTATCAGCATAGAATATACGTTATTTTCTTTCTACCTATTGACTTTTATGGCTTTAAATTAATGATATCGTATAAGGCTTTATATAAGTATTTAGAAATATTTTTTCAAAAAGATGTTTCAATTTAATAATATGTTCACCGAACTGCATACCAATCTTCAAAACAAAAAAAGTTCTAAAAACTACATAATACAAGAGTTATACTTATTTACTTTTAAATTCAACATATATACGCATACACTACTTCCTAATTTTCTTATCAAAATTTTTATTTATAACTCAATTTTTAAAATTAAAATGAAAATTTCTCTTAAAAATATTTTTTTTTATAGATATATACATTTATTTTTTTTTTTTTCAATTTTTATTAAATTTATTTACAACACATACCTAATTATTATTTTTATTATTATTATTTTTTAATATAATTTTCATACAATTCTATTAAATGTTATCTCTCTCTTTTTTCGCCTGAACGTAAATAAACTTAAAAAAAAAAAAAAAAAAAACTATACATAAAAATATAAGATGCGATTCAATTATTATATATTTATACATATATTTTTCTTTTTTATTTTCACTGCGAGTGCCCTATATCAGCTGGTGAATTTTACTTTAAACAATTCAGTTTAATACCGTGAGTTGATTTGGACGGTTATTATTTTTTCGGTGATTTTTTTTTTTAATTTTTATTCTGTTTATAATTTTTATTTTTTTATTTGTTTTTTTTTTTTTTCAATTAAAAAAGAAACTTCTTTTCTCAATCAAAAATTTTTTACCTAAATTAATAAAAATGAGGAAAAATTATTAAAAAAAATCTTTAAAAACAAAAAATTTAAATTTATAAAAGAAAATATAAAATTTAATAATTAAAAAAAAAATTTTTTTTTTTGCTAAAAACGAACAAATGAAATATTTTTCAAATAAATTAATTAAAAAATCAATGGAAATAACTGAATTATTGAAATTTAATTTAAAAATCAAAATTCATTATTCACTGACAAGCATTTAAAAAACTAAAAATAATAATAATAATAATAAATAAAAACTCTTAATTATATTTGTGATAAAAATTTGTTTAAAAAACAAACTAAAAAAAATAAAATTCAAATTTTATATTTTTAATTTACCATTATTTTTTTTTTTAATTTTAAATAATTGTAAAACTTTTTTAATTTTTTCAATAAAAAAAAACAAAAAAAAAGATTTTTTTTTTTAAACAGAAAATATAAAAATAAACAAAAATTATTAAAAATGTCATCAATTGTTGAATCAACTTCAAATCAAAAACTAACAGAGAAAAAAGTTAAATTTTTTCTTCGGAGTAGTTCATTTGAAAAATTATGCTTAGCCCGATATCCACTAAAAATGTCCGGTATGTGTATAAATTTTGGAATAGTATATATAAAATATTTGATTTTTTTAATTTTTTCTCTCTAATTAGCTAATAATAAATTATTATTTTTATTTTGTAAATTAATTAAAAAGTTAATTTAGGCAACAAAAGTTAAATTTTATTTTTTGTTTTTGTTATTTGTTTTTTTTTTTTATTATTATTTAAAAATAAAAATTTGATGATAAAAAATGTATATAATTATATTTGGTTTTTTGGTAACATTTTTATTTATTATAATTATTTTTTATTTTAATAAATTTCATCATTAATTTTAATATATATTGTTGATAATTTTATGTTTGATTAATGAGTAAAAATAACAACACATCTTTGACACACTCTTATCTGTCGTTTTATAACTAAAGCTCCTCTAAATTGTAGAGCTGTGGAGAGTTGTTTAACAGCTAGTGTAATAAATTTAAAATTTCAAGGGTTCGATAAATGAAATGTTATTTTTGAAAGTGGTATAAGTCCATTTTTTCATGTATCATTTTTTCATGTAAATATGAAGAGAAGGTGGCTATATCTTACTAAAATTACCATTAACTCATTTCTTTTAAAAAGTGGACTTATACCACTTTCAAAAAAAAAACAGCTCAAATTATTTTTTCATTTCATGATATTTATTGGTTATACAGAAACGGATATATAGATTTTATTTAAAACCAGGGCTTTTTGTGCCGGAGGTCACCGGAAATATAAATTAAATAAAAAACTGTTTAAAACCATAATTTACCGAATTTTAAATTGTTCTATTAAATTAAAGAATTTACAAGATACTTATCTAGTTTTTGTTCTAACTTAAAAACTATTTTGAAAAAAACTTTTTGTATTCTAATCAAAAATGTATTAATTTTCATGAATGTCTTTTGAAATATAGAAAAAAATCTTCACTCTTTTAAACGTTAGATCACTTAATTAACGAAAATTTATTAAAAAAAGAAATTCAAAATTCAAATTTCAACTCGAAATTTAATTTAACGATTTTTTTAAAAACATAATCAAAATTTAAAATTATCATCAAATTTTTTTTTATAACAATTAAAAACTCTTTTTTTAATTAATTAATTTTTTTTTTATGTAGGATTTATAGAAATTTCTTTCTAAACTAGTTTATTTTATAGAAGAAAGAAATATGAAAGAAATATTAAAGATAATTAAATGTTAGATCTTACTTAAAAAGTGGTTTTAAATTTTGTATTAAGGAATTGTCGTATTCGTATTTTCATATTCATTTTGTGAACATGAATGTATTTAAATATTAAAAATTGAAAATATAAAACATTAAATAATTTGTTTGATAAATGTTTGAAATGTTGGTGGACGGACGTATTATAGAAATATAAGTTTTGGTATCCAGTGCGACATCTCATATACTTTATTATTTCTGATATTGTATATACTAAATTATGTAAAATAAAGTAAAACAAACTTTTTATTATATTATTATTATTTTTTTTTATCAAAATCATAAAATTTTCTCAAAATATATTTACATAAATTAAAAACAGAAAATTTATTTTATATAAATATAAAAATGCATTGACATCGTATTATTTTTTTTATGTTTTTCTTAATTTCCAGTTTTAGTATATATTTTTTTCTCTACTATTATGATAATTTGAAATTATAAGATATATTCTATTATGGGTTCTTTATAAAATAAGAATATTATGCTAGGTTTCTACATATATACATACATACAAGTTTATGATGTTAATTTTATGTGTATGTATATATTATGAAAACAAATCTTTATATGCATGCAGCATAATATTTTATGTATAGTTTGTTGTGTTATTCTTCAAAATATAAAATATCTTCTTGTAAGCCTGTTTTCTATATACGATAAAAAAAAAAGATTGGAACAAAAAAAAAATTGTTTTTATTTCTACCGAACGAACAATCATCATATTGCAGCGTGATATGAGAAAAGATATAAATTTTTGTATTTTTTGTTATTTTTTTTTTCATTTTGGAAAAATCAATCATAATGTGTGGTTGACATTTAAATCTAAAACTGTACCCCAGATTCATTAAAAAAAAAAAAGATTGAAAAAAATTAAATTAAAATTTTGGGAATTTTCCATTCGGAAAATTAAAAATGCATACAAAACTATGTGGGTTTATTTTTAAAACTATTAATGTGCATTGTTCTTCCTAGCGATAGTCTTAATATTGAACTTGAATTAAATTTAAAAAAAATAATACATACAATACACAATAATTCTATATTCAAATAGTAAATTGGATAATATGAATTTGAAGCGTTGTCCAGCAAAATAATATTTGAACTTTTTAAGAGATATTATGTTGCAGAAAAATGTATTTCCCCTAAAATAGACTGAATAATGAAAATTCCAAAATTTAGTTATTTTTTAAGAATAACAATTAGAGAAAATTATTTAATAATATCCATAAAAACATCAATCATGACTGAAAAACATGTACTTACGAAATAAAATTGTTCTAGGAATTATATATTTTAATAATATTATTTTATCAAATTGTCACTGACGCGTCTCAAAAAAAAAGTTATTAACTTTTCATTCGTATAATTTTTTAAAAATAGAAATTGAATGATTAATTAAACTTTGAATTGTGTCTGGCATTGCATAATATAAGTATAATGTAAATATTATTTTCTATTTTTGTAATACTTATATAGTGTTATCTACGATTAAGCCAGTACTTATAATTAAAAACACATTGCTTTTCTTAACTCGAATAGAGTACATAATAGTTTAGAGATCAATTTCTTATCAAAGCTTGTTTAATTAATATTAATTTAAAAATATTACATATAGTGTTGCTGGCGTCTTACATATGCGTTTGTGTAACATTTCCAATGAAACATAGAAAGATACAAACTATAATACCGAAATAAAATATAAACAAATTCCTAAATCATTATGTTAGATGAATTATTATTTTAAAATCACAAACTCTAAGAGTGCCCAAAATTATACATACCATTTATCAAGAATTTTATTAATTTTTTCAATTTTTGATCTTATCATTTTCTGCGGTAAAATTGTTTCAAAAGTAAACAAAAAAAGTTCTTCATTTATTCTGTTTTTTTTTTTATTTTTTGACAAGCACGTTTTTTTCTAGTGATTTAACAAAAAACTTATCTTGTAAAACTTAAGTGAATTAATGAAAAATTAATATAATTAATGTGTACAACCCTTAACATTTACTTAAAAAAAAAACCAAAAAATAAACGAATTTCTTATCGAACTCAGAAACAATGTTTCTAACTTAAATTTCACCAACTTTTATACATGTAATAATTTTGATTAAGAAATCATAAATAAAATAATAATCACAGTTCAAAAGTTTATCAACTTTTTTTTTCTTCTTCTTTTTTTTTGAGTTTTAAGAAATTATTATTTTAAAAAATTATGCCATGGTTTTATTGCTGAAAATTGTTCATTCATAAAACAAAATTCTTGTTTAATTAACTTTTATTTTGTTTTTTGCTGTTATAGTTGTCCAATATATACCTATAAGTAAATTACCTTCTACTCTGTTTTTCTTAACCTTAACTATATTAAGTGTAACATTATTTAATCATAAATAAAGAAATTCATTTTAAAGAGCACACTATTAATTGTGTAAGCTTTCTTAAGCTTTATGCAAAGATTGTTTACATCAAAATTATATTATTTTATTATGTATATGTATAGTGAAAGTTATAAGAAATTCACAAAAAAAAGATAAATCTACATATTATGTTTGTGTATAATAACTAAGTAATAAAAAATGAATATTTTTTTTTAAAAATATTTGCAAAATATTTTAAGCTAGATTGATTATTATAATTATGTTTTTTATTAATCATAATCAAAGTGTTATACCTTGGGAAATACTTGCAAATATTTAAATTTTTTCTAATACATATACAATTATGTATAATATATTTGCTAAAATTTTTAGTGAAGGCTCTGATTACGAAACTCTATCATAATTATAAGCTTTCATTTAAAAAGTTTTTGAAGAAATTTATTGATGCGCCAAGATATTAATATTGCTCTGCAGATTAATTGCTTGAAGATCGAAATAAAAACAAATTATTTTTTTGTTCGACTTCATATTATTATGAATTTTAATTTTGAATTTTTACACATTATATAAAACCAAAACACATTATAAAAATAATTATGTATATATATTCTTATTAATATTTATATATGTACTATTTTACAT
Source organism: Hybos culiciformis (assembly GCA_964007475.1). Taxonomy (NCBI): domain Eukaryota; kingdom Metazoa; phylum Arthropoda; class Insecta; order Diptera; family Hybotidae; genus Hybos; species Hybos culiciformis. The sequence continues at coordinate 76,676,578 of OZ023274.1, forward strand.
ATAAAATAAATTTAAAGATCTTGCTCTTAGTTCGCTTAGCTAAACAAAGAATATTTTTCTTTTAAATTTTTATTGTTATACATAATAATATATAATTTAATTTTATATAAGACTGGCTCATACAGGAAGCCTCATTTGATTATTTATCTGGCGACTTAAGCACAATAATATGAATTTTTATAGTACAGGTATATAGGTACTGGCCGCAATGATAAAATTTCTAAATATTTTATACATATACAATTAGTTTTTTTTTAATTTTTTTTTACTATCAAATAGGTAACTCTAATTATAACTATAATTATTATTGCGGAGGAAACTTAAAAAAAAGGCAAGGTTTTGAATTCTTTAAATCCATGTTGCAGAAAGTTTCTATGTTTTTTTTTTTCCACTTATATATTATGCATTGTGCACATAAAAGAAAAATCAATTCTTGAGAATTAATGTGTAATATTAGTAGTTATTATAAGTATCTGAATAGTTTCTCATAAATTATATGAATAAAATAAGGAAAAAATAGAACTACCTCGTTTAACACACTTTGGTGAAAAAAAAATTATTTTCACCATCAGCAATCAGAAGAAGAAGTTATGTTAAAATAAATACATTGTATAGAAATTAATTAATCATTTAATAATATAATAAATGAAGACATTTTTTAGATATTGCTAGAGCAAAAAAAAAAAAAATTAGAAACTTCCGTCGTAATTCATTGTTATTTTTATTATATTTTATTGAATTACCTTGCTTTCGCGCCCAAATATTTCGCCGACATTGATAAACTAAATAAATAATTATTTTTTGAAATAAAATAAAATTGAGATTGAAGAATTAAAAATACAATGAATTTTTAATTAGGTCAGAAAAATGAACGCTAAATATAAATAATGATATTGATTGCATTTTATGTTGCACTTAAAAAAAAAAAAATAACCAAAGAAATTGAATAACAAAACGAAGCTCAAAAGTTCGATTACCTTTAACCGCACATGTGCAAATTTTTTATTATTATTTTTCTAAAAACTCATTAGATCTTTTTGCTTACTCAATTGCAAAAATAAAAAAATAAAAAAATTAGCTGATTTACAATAAATAATTTTAAATTATTGCTCTAGTTAATTATTACAAAAAAATAAAAATATATTTAATTTTTTGCTATAATAACCTTTTTTTTTTGCAATGATTCGCGAAATTTCTTATCACATCTTCTTGTTAAAAGTATTTTACAATGTTTCTTAATGTCTGGAAATTTTAATATGTTCATGATAAGTGTAGGCATATGAATATATAAATGCAATGAACTTATGTGCAATGAGCATGTGAAATTTTCGTGCCTTAAATTGAATTTGTGAGTTCCAGTTTAGCGATAAATAAAAATAAATACACGGCCCTTAAAGTTAAAAAAATAGAGAAATGATAACAACTACAAGAGAAGAATATTTACCCCCAAAATAATTGTTAAATATATTATATTATATTATATTTTTAATATGACATTATTATACGAATATAACATATTATTTTTTAAGTAATAATTTTGAACATCATCATCATAAGTTTCGATCATAATTAAGCATTTTTCAATATATCTTATCGGTCATATAGTTGAATTATTCACTCATTTCTTAAAAATGATAAGAAATTTTCGGTGTTTGTAATTTTTTATCAAATTTAATATAATGCTTTTGAATGTTCCAAAAAAAATATGCAGAGCATAAGTTACATTGAAGTGGAGTAGTTTTATTAATATTCTATATAAAATAATCACGAATATAATTTTCTTATGATTTTCAAGCTATATTCGTGTTTGATATGATTTTAATATTTAAACTAAAATATAGTTTATATATCTAACCTAATACTGAACTTTATTACAGAAAAAAAAACTCTGTCCTTTACTTATAGTTAAAGTAATTAATATAAATATTTGCTTCAAAACTATAATAGAAAATGGAATAACATTAAAGTTAACTTCCCATTTTATTAATAATATAATATTAATAAATCGATTAGATATAATGCGAGCGCAATTACTTCACTATTAGGATGAAATTTTGTTTAATATAAATTTTATCAAATAATTAATACACTATGATTTTTAGTTTATGTTGTTATGTGCGCGTATTATCTTTATTCGAAATTCGCGTAAATAAATAACTTAGAATATTTCAAAATCAAAAGTTCCAAAAAAAAATATGTTAAAAATTGAGCTTATCAGAGCCATAACCTTATAATTATGAATTTTTTTTACCCCCCTGATATTAATAAAAAACGTAAAAAAGTAAAGATACTTAAAATTTATTATGATTGTGAGTTCAAAAATAATAGAATGTTTTTTTATAGAATATAAATATAATTGATAAAAAATAAAATCACGAAATAGAGTGCGTTAAAATCTAACAAAATATTTTCTTTGATTTGGCTTTTGGAATTGACTGAAAATATAAGTCAAACATAAGTAAAAATTTTGATATCTTGTGATTTGTAAGAGTGTTCGATTTTAAACTTTTTTTTAGTTATTTTGATTCAAAATTAACTTTATATATATACTTTATAGCTTAATTAATAATTGAATGCCATATCTAATTTCAATCTACTAAATAATTAAGGCACCAATTATTTTCAAAAATTTGTACTTTTATACTATATTATAAACTTAATACATATACATAATTGTCCACTATTTTTGGACCATTCTGTATTTTATATTTTAATCAGTTTAATTTTTAATAATATACATAATGTTAAATAAATTTTGAGTGAAATGCACTCTTGGCCTTGGTTATTCAATGAAAAACATATTTCTATTTTTAATCAAAGCTGATGTTTTTGATGGACGTCATCATAAATATATTACTAAATTCTAAGAATCATATTTTAAAGTCAAAGTTTATTCAAAAAATTTTGATAATTTTATTCTTGAATTCATTATATAGAACTAAGAACAATAATATCTTATATTATATTCTTGTACTTAATATGTATAAATATAATATACAATTATTTTTTTTAAATTTTGTCTTCATAACAACTGACTTTAAAACAAAATATAAACAAAAAATTTTGATAACCTTGCAAAAGTAAATTTTTCAAATTTTATTATTAATTTTCTAAGATTGGTCTCATGATTAACTTTAACTATAACTTATATTATTACAAAATTAATAATTTATATAAAGTTCAATTATAGGAATTTTTTAAAGCTGAGTTCATATTATTTTATGTTTATGAAACCAAGCAATAAAAATGTTCTGAAGATAATGTTATGGCCTGAAGATATGAAAAACTTCTTAAGATTTTTAAATTATTTACATCAGTAAGGTGCAACCTAGCAAATTTTAATTTTACACTCAAATAAAAAACCAATCTTTCTTCAATTTGCACAAGAAAAAATTCTCTTTTTGTACATTTTTTTTTCATAACTTTTTATAAAAATACCACAACATATTATCTTCAAACTATAAAATGCATCTTTTTTTCATTTTACCAATTCATACCAAGTAAAGAATTATGAAGAATTCTCTTTTACTTTTTAAATTATGGTATATAGTTATATAAATTCTGATCAATTCCTGGTGTCTGGGGCAGTAATACGTGACCAAGAATTTCACTTTTTTTTATTAATTAAATATAATGTGTTTAATTAAAAAAAAGAAACCGCGAAGCTATATACCTAAAGATAAAGTCAATCGTATTTGAGTATAAAATCGATAAGAAGTTTCACTTTTTTTTAAATCTTTGATATAAAAGTTGCCGTACAGTTATTTTAAATTTTAAATTATAAGTTATTAACAAATATGTACTATAATTAGTTTAGTTTCATGAAATTAAAACCGTATTTCGTATAAGCTGTATTCAGTCTTTGGCATTATTATTGAGAGTTCTTAGCTATATCACCATTTCAGAGATTTCCATATATATAAACCAATAATCAACAATTGATATAAAATTTAATAACAATTTTAGTTGAAGTGTATAACTTAATATTAATTTTGTGAAAGTACTTATAATCTTTACCTATTTAAGCATGTAACACGAACATTTCTATTTTCTCTATTTTTAACTTAAATGAGATTATAATTATATTAATTAATCTAATTCTTAAACAATAGAATAGTATAGAATATAGATATTATATTAAGGAAGTTAAAATACCAAATGATGTGTGTTATTAAGCTCACAAAGTTTTGTGAAATTTACTAAAGTTTCTCAACAGAAATTATATACATATACTCATACTCATATAATCATATTGTACACTATAATATAATAACTATACTAGAACATAATATTATTTGAGAAACAATGTATAATCAGAAATAATCTTGTTAGTGTCTAACTAAATATTACATAAGTTGCATAAAGCTATGTAGATACATCGAAGCAAAATTTCTCTAATGTTCAAAAATTTCACCTGGATCTAAACAAACATGCGAATTATTGAGGCAGGTTTTTATTTTATTTATTTTTTCAAGGTAACAGTGAAATAACCCTTTCATCAAAGAAATTTACATAAATTATTTTCAAAACATGACTGATATGTTTCAATAATTTTTTTTCTTTTCGTATAAGATTAAAAAATGTTAGTAATATATTTTTAATAAAATTAATATTCCCTTTATTTTTATTTAATATTATCATTAACTTCATTTTTCATGCCATAAAAAGATAATATAAGAAACAAAATATTTAAAAAATTAAAGAAAAATTCTTGGTGTAATTATTTCTGTCTCTTCTTTGTTAAAATTATATATGTGTAGTTTTTTTGCTTCAGTAAAATATGTGCATAATATTACTAACCACTAATCTCGAATAGAGGCTAGACATGTTTTTATATTAAATTCCATATTAAGGATACTTGAATCGGTATAAATCTATACTTTTTCAATGAATTTACTTAATTTTTTTTATAAAAATGAAGTTAACCTGATGATATTATGCGAAAATGTTTTCGAGTAAAGTCCAGCACCTCTAATATATATAACAGGGGTTTCAATAAGGTCGATCGCGATCTAACGGCCGATTTTTGGTTGTTTTTTGGTCGATCGTCAAAGAAGTTTTTTTTCTCATATATTTTTTAACCACTTTTAAAAAAAAAATTGGAATTTTCTATTTGAATGTAGACAATTTATCTTTTTGAATTTTATTGTTGCAATGCAAAAATCATTTACTTATTATTTTAAAAATTTTGTAAAATAATTATTTATTTCTTTTTTTTTTCAGATATCAAACTTAATAAAAATGCTATAATTGAAGTACTGGAACGAACTATTATTAAAGGAAGAATTTTATCATTAAAAGCTTTAATAATTTTAATATTAGCAACATTCAAATTTGTTGGTATTATTTTTACATTGTGCGGAGCATCCGGCAATCCATTAGTCTGTGATAAGGAAAAGGTATTTACCAATTTATCTATTTAAATTTAATAAGTAAAATTCTTGTTATAAATTAATGTTTAGTATTTTTATTCCGAAACATTTTTTAATTAGTATTATTATATTTCAGAAGACGAGAATTTCATCAATCACTCAAGGATACTATGAACGCTTGCAATCAAAGTTAGCTAATTTACAAAAACATAAAATACGATTAGAATCATCACTGAAAAAGAACGAACCAACAGTTACTTCAATTAATAACAATTTGGCACGTATTCCCCAACCAATAAAAATTGAGGAATGCTTGTCTAAAAAGAATAAATTTTCAGCTGAAATTGCAAAAATTCGCTCTCTGTATACTCCAGAATTGACCAATAAATCAACTGATAATCAAAAATTATATTTAAGTGCTGCAGTTTATGGCAGCTTGCTATTTTTATACATTCAAGCAATATTTCTACTATATAAGCTTAATGGATCATATATGCCTGCTGGTTTTATATTTTTAATGACAAGTCTGGTACTCATTGCTGTAATAGTTTATCAGGTTCGTAAAAATTTAAAAATGAAATAAATTGCAATATCATAAACAAATTTATCTATTTTTAGGTTTTTTTTTGGCACAATCATTATAAGAGAAATAGGAAGGAAATAAATTCAAGGAAAGAACAATCCAATTCAGAAACCGATAAAAATATTAATGAACTGACTGCACAGAACCTCAGACAAAGTCGAACCAGATTAAAAACGATCATTGATTTACAAACTAAAACATTAAGCAAAATTAAGCTTTTATAGAAATTTCTTTACTTTTTAACTATACATATTTATTATTTGTAATAAGTTTGTACTATGGGTCATGTATTTTAAGAATATTATAAAAAGCATTCAACTTTTGAATGCAACAAAGTAAAAAGAAAAGAACCCAATTAGCATTATGTATATCTATATGACAAAACTTTAAAAAGTTTTGAGTGTTTGATATGTTTAATCAATCAGTTGTAATAATGTATATTTATTAAAAACATACATACATACATAGATACATCCATTTCTCAGATTATTTTTATATCGTTTTAATATTGTGTAAAAATCTTATGAATTATTCTACTTATGGTTGGTTACAGGTTAGAAAAAAGATTTTTTTTAAACTCAAATATTATCTTATAAGGTATAGGTTTATATATACATATATTTTTTTAATTTTCTAATTTATTTTATCTAAAAAAAATTAATCACATTAATAAGAAGTACAATTTTTAATTTTTATAATTTTATAATAAAAAAAAAAATTAAAAAGCTTCATTTATTTTGAGGCTAGGTTAATTTTAATTCATAATTGTAAGGGATATAGTTTTGGAAATAACAAAATGTATGCCAGAGCAATCCTAAAAAAAAATATTTATTAAATAATACAAGTAACTTGCCACATTTGAGATTCAATTCATTAAAAAATTAAATTGGTTAAAATATTTTAAAAAAATTCCAACTTTCAATATGTAAATGTGACTAAATAAATGAAATACTTAAATATTCAAGATACTTTTTAGCTTCTTATTATTTATTTTATTAGAATGTACAGGCAAATGAAAAAGCATTTAATGACGGTAATACTTTTAATTCGTTATACAAGACGTAACATTGATTTTTTTAAGATCAAAAACCTACTTATATGTTCATAGGTATATCTACATTATTATGATGTTAGTAGTAACTACATTTAACTCTCAAGTATGTAGTATCAATTTTATAAAGTAATTTATTGTTTTACTGTCCACGTTCAAATTAATGTTAAATCAGGATTCAAACTTTTGTTCATGTTTTAAAAGAATTTAAAATTTTTAATTTAACTATGGTTTAGCGTACACAATTCAGTAAATAATAGCATTAAGAAATAATAACATTAATTTTATATATATAAGTAGGTAGTTTGTATCCAAAATATTAATTGTAATTATGGAATAAAAGATTTTTTTCGTAAAATCTATATACTGATATAATAAATTATATAGTGTTATCGTATTATTATAGTTTTTATTTTATTTTCAGATTATCTAGTCTAGTCAATAACACCCAAAATAACGGTTTCTTGTCCTTACATCTTTCTTCTTTGGAAAAAATAAATTATTAATGAAACAAAAATTTTAATTTGAGAAGATATGAAGAATTATGTGAAAACTAATTTTATTTTTAATAAAATTTACTTTTCAACAACAAAGTCTGTGTTAGAATTATGGCCTCAAGTTTCCTTTTTTCCAATAATCATAATAAAGATACCTACTGCAAACTGCGGTGCTCGTGAATTTTTTCCCATTATGTTCCATCCGTATCAGTTAACCAATTGATGGGTACACTAACTAGATAACTAGATTTCCTTTTTAATTTATTAATTTACTTCCAAATTGAAATTTTGATTGCAAATTAGATGTGACCTTCTTATTTTGTGAACATACTTTGCATATTTTCAGGCATTCATAAACATTTTTATTGCTCTATAAGCTTTTAAGCTATTTTTTTAATTCAGGAGAATGAAATATATCTTAAGAAGAACTGATGATTAGAGGGTAGCGTTAGAAATTTAAATATCTTGATACAACTTTTTGGTCTAAAAAGAATTTAGAGAATTTATAGTAATCTTAGTCTTTAAATTAGTGATAGTCATTTAATAAAAGCTTGATATCTGCTATCTACATAGTATTATGTAGTCCAGCGGTCGGCAAACTTTTTTGGTCGTGGTTAAAATTCGCCTAAAATGAGATTTTTTTAAACTTATAGTGGGTCAGTGGCAATTGTATATGAAAGCAATTTAAAAAAAAATAGTTAAATCAAAAGTTAATTTATTTAGGGACTGTTCACATATTACGTAACGCTTTTTTTGCCGTTTTTTAACCCCCCCCCCCCATAGTAACAGATCGTAACAAATTCCGAAGACCCCCCCCCCCCCCAGAAGAATAACGTAACAAAAGTTAAACACTTTTTAAATTACTTTTTGAACAATTTTTTTATTCGAATAAACAAAACAAAATTCATTATAACTTAAGTTTTTTTTAGCGTGCATTAATATTATATTTAGTGTAATTTTTTTTATAAAAAGGAGGAAATTTGGTTACATAACATTTTTATAAACACACCTCCCCCCCCCCCGTAACAATCCGTAACAAATTTTCAAACCCCCCCCTCCCCCCTAGGCCGTTACGTAATTTGTGAACAGCCCCTTATTATCTGAGGCTTACAAAAAAAATTGCTGGAAAAACTTTTTTTTTTTATATGCAATTGTTGTAAACAAAAAATTTTTATATGCAATTGTTGTAAGCAAAAACTATATTCATTGATTTGAGAACTACTTCAAAATTTCGAGAAGGGTAACATGAAATTATGCTTTGGGTCACCCCGTGACCCACGGGTCATAGTTTGCCGACCGCTGATGTAGTCTGTTTGTTTTTTCTCTAAAAAGTTTTTCCTGAAATCCTCTAGGCAGCGACATCAAAAGCAATATATCAGCCTAAATGTATGCAATTACAAATATGTAGCTAGAAAAGTCCAATTGAAACAAATGTTTTTTTTAGTATTTTATGTTCTACCAAAAAGCATGTATATAAAGAGGAATCAGTCCCATACAAAAAAAGAATTAAAATAGTGAAACAAAAAATTCATATCACAACCCCATGAGCTTTTTTTTTTTTTTTGAGAATTCCACTCTCACAAAAGCTTTTAAAACTTTCAAAATAACAACAGTTCTATTCAATTTTGAAAGTTTTAAAAGCTTTTGTGAGAGTGGAATTCTCAAAAAAAAAAAAAAAAAGCTCATGGGGTTGTGATATGGATTTTTTGTTTCACTATTTTAATTCTTTTTGAAGTGAAACTTCTTTAGAGGCATTGTGATTGAGAGTGAAAAAAATGTAAGTGTCAAAAACCGAACGATTATTGTCAAAAAAAAAGGCAAAATCCGAACGGCTATTGTCAAAATCCGAACGGCTATTGTCAAAATCCGAACGGCTATTGTCAAAATCCGAACGGCTATTGTCAAAATCCGAACGATTATTGTCAAAAAAAAAGGCAAAAAAAAAAAACAATAATAAAAAATTTTGTGAAATAAAGACGAAAGAACAAAAAAACAATATGAATTTCCGGGAACCAACAAGTTTTTTTTTTGGCACAAACCTTTTTTATTTTCAAATATTTTTCCAATTATATTTTTATTTTTTAACCACAATTTTCTATTTTTCGTTCACAATTTTGTGCACTTAGCACCAGAGCTCGAAGTCGATGACTTTTACCGACCACTCACTGCTTAAAGAAAATTACCAACGACCGCGACTGGAGCGACTCAAATCGGCTCCATACTAAAAAATTTACAAAAACTTTTTTTCACTTTAATTTTTTTAACTATTGAAAAAAAATCAAAAATATAGAAAAATTTTTCAGCCGATTGCAGCTGATTTTTTGGATCGACGGCGACCAACTCATTTTTTGCCAATTTCTTCGGCGACCGTTGTGTTTGACCGACTGAGGTCAGCGACTTCCAGCTCTGCTTAGCACTAATTTTTTTTTTTCATATCCGCGAAAAGAAAAATTATACAATTTTTTATTTAATGCAAAAAAAAAATAATTTTTTTCCAAATCGATGTGAAAAAAAATTAAAAATTTTCATTTAAATTTATTATGTTTCATTATTTTCATAAAATTAATTTAAAAAAAAACCACTTCAAAAACTTTTCATGGCATTTCTGCTGTCATGAAATAAAAAGAAAAGAATAAAATAAACAATGATAATTTATATTGTGTTCTCTTTCTAATTGTATTGAATTAACAGATGTCCCTCTAGTGGATGGTTTTTATAACTAGATTATTCGATTCAATTTTTGATGAAACTGAACCCTAACCAAGTGGTTAGATGAAATGAGAAAAAAATTTTTCTTAATGTAATTTGTAGTTTGTTAGTGTAATTTATTTTTGACATTAAATTACACTAATAAAATGCAGGAGGAATATGTTTATTACAATTCCATTTCAGAAGAAGTACTAATAAACATGAAATTTTTCAGGCATATTTGAAAAAGTTATTTTAGGTTAAACTTTTCGGGCAACAAAAAGAAAACATGATTTAAGCCACGCTGCTGTTTTTTCATACATTATTGTCGCTAATAACCGGAATTGTGTTTACAGCTTAAAATATAGTAGAAATCATCTGCAATCAGTGTTGCCATAAATCTAGCCATTTTGAAATAATTTTATGCCACTAAACTTTTTGAGCTTAAAAAGTATTTTAGAATTTTTAAATGCTTTTATCTCTAATATGGTCTTCGCATTAGTGGAATATGCTGTTTTCCGGAATATTTCAGGAAAATGAACTGGATTTTTCATATAAAAATATATTCCGGAATATGTATATTCCACTTTCATATTCTAGTTTGTCAGGGTTAAAATGCTATATTTATAGTTACTTTCACTCACTTTTTGAAATTTTATTATAGTTGGCAACAATTTTTTTTGTCAAATTCGAGTAAAATGAAAAAAAAAAACAAAACTTTCATATTCTAGTTTGTCAGGGTTAAAATGCTATATTTATAGTTACTTTCACTCACTTTTTGAAATTTTATTATAGTTGGCAACAATTTTTTTTGTCAAATTCGAGTAAAATGAAAAAAAAAAACAAAATAAAATTGATAAAAAGTGAGATAAAAAGTCAAAATTTTCTACAACAAAAATTTTTTCTCTTTCTAAATTTTTAAATTCCACTTCTCATCAAATTTTGTAATGCGAACGGTAATTTGTTTTCCAGAATATAATTGGAATTTAAATTAGAATGCGAACAAGGTACAAGCAGTCGCTGGGTTTTAATTTTTTCTAAGCCGCCGAATTCCCCAAAACAAGTAATTTTAAGTCGCTGGCCGCAGCATTCGAAGGGCAAAAATCAACTAGTCGCCGTCGAAAAAATCGATCGGCGTCATATCTTATATGCACTTGGCCATTTTAAATATTTATTTAGCCTTCCCAGAAAATACTACTTGCCATGAAGTTTCACTTCTTCCGTGTGTCCCGAGACTCACATATGTTTTTTTTTTTTGTATGGGACTGATTCCTCTTTATATACATGCTTTTTGGTTCTACTTTGTTTGTTAATGAAAGCACCAATAGATAGATACCCGTCCCACAGCACAGGCCACAACTTTTCTGATTTTGTCAATCTATCGATTATAATATTGCTTTATTTATTATTAGCAATTATTATTTATATTTTATTAAACTACCCAAATTAATAGTTGCCATACTTTAATAAAGTAATGAAAAAATGTTATTGATTGTCAACTAAGTAGTAGGCTTTAAGAAACTGCGCAGTTTGAAATTTTTGAAGGAATAAGAGTGTAAATTCAGCTAAATAGGCCATGTGTTACACAAAATGTCAAGCAAATGTCAAAATTAAAATATAATTATCTTGTTTACGGTTTCTTCTATCTTTTCTGGTTTATCTGGTACTGGTTTATTTGATTTTAAATTTTGTTTTAATAATTTCAATTAAATATAAAATTAAATATAAAATAATTATAATTTTATAAATAAATTAATTTCAACGTATAGAATGGAGTTATCGCCAGACGCAAAAGAAAGATTGGGATTAGTTTTTGATGCAGCCAAAACAGTTTTCCACTATGGATTTATTCCTACCGTCATATATTTAGGTATGTAGGTTGCTAAATTGACTCGGTACACTTCTTACAAAGTAAATGAAAGGAATAGGACAAGAAAATGTATCTAGAATTTTCATTTAATAATATGGTAAAAAAGTTGTTCTAGTTTCCACTTTTCAATACAAATATTAAGGTTATAATTCTGAATTTACCTACTAGATAAGTACCTGGGTACCTACCTAGATACACTTTTTTTTTTACTTAAACACATGCAATGACGATTTCAGTCCTCGCCTAAAATTCTAAAACTATTAGTCTTAAACAAATTTTTGACCGACATTTTACATAATTATTGTCGCTCAAAGTAGTTTTACATATTCTAAAGACGTTAGTTGAAGAATTTCGGACTGAATATAATTTATCAAATTAGAACCTAGGTTGGTAGGTACTATGAGAATAATTTACATAAAATTATCAAACAATTTGTACATGCAGATAAGATAGGCAATAACTTTTTTCTAAAATCATTACATTAAATACATAAGTTTCCAATAAAGTTATAATTTATTTTATTTATATTTTTAGGGTTCAAAAAAGGACCAGAAGTAGGAATGCCACCTTTTTCTCTTGCTTCATTGTTATGGCAGTAATTATATTATGTGTAATTGTTAAATTATGGAAAATAAATTAAGATTTAGTAAGAATTAAATGACTATCTTAAGAAATTATTATTTTTTCTTTAGATCCCAGTTTTTCATAAGAATGTATATGATGGTGAAGCAATTTCTCAATCAATAATTTTTTTTCTACCAAGCTTATTACGATTATAATATACAGGCACGATTGTTCAAGAAATTTTTTTTTATTTATTTATTTAATTAATTCATATAAAACTCTTACAAACAAAATGTAGATTAGATAAAAAATATAACATTCTGATTACATCTAGCTACCTACATATAAGAAATAATTTATAATAAAATCAAACTTTGATTTGATTAAGTAATTGTATGGTGTACCTATTCATTAGCTCAAAGATCTTAAAACTGTATTCTTATTTTATGTCAGTAAAAATATGTATTTTTTTTTTTACTACAAAACAGTTCATTTCATCTTCAAGTACTTAATTGTACATTACAAATTGTTTTAGCTATCTGAAATTAATAATATATGAAAGCAATTCATCTACATCAATGATACCGGAAAATTTGAGTTAAAAACCTTTCCACAAGCCGAGCTTTGAATAAATAATCCTTGAAAAATGATAAAAAGATTTGACAAAAGTAACAATTTTTATTTTCTGTTGTAAAATTAATTGCCTCTAATTTATTTTTTAATAGAAATCAGATTTAAATCATTCGTATCAGCATTTATATGTTTGTATTTATAACGTATATCCTCAAGCATCAATTTCTGCACAAATGTGTCAAATGCGTTCGAAAAACCAATAACTTAATGTAGACTGGTAACTTTAATTTTTATAATATTAAAGGTAAAACAATGCCGTATATACCATTACTTAAATAAAACTGCATAAGTCTACATAATTAAAAACAGTTTTTTCTATTATTAAAAAAATAAATAAATATATTCCCAAACTCAAATATTATTCTAGATCCGTTGAGTATAACACCTTTCATACTTACGCAATTTTCATACGCCGCCGTTGAACTTCGTCGACTTGACCATAAATGCAAGCTGCCTCGTAAAGCTACAAAAAAAAAAAAACAAACAGCTAAATTACAAAAAAACTTCATGGCAACTTAATTAATTTTCCACCATTATATAGTCGGCATTGCAATTTGTCATTTTTTATTCGCCATCGAAAAAAAATATTTTTTTGGTATTTTTGCAGTGCGGTTTAAGTTCTTTAAAAAAAAAAAGATTAAAATTGGAAGAATTCGTACGTCGGATATAAGAAAAAAATATAAAAATAATTAAATTGACTATAAATAATAAAATTAATAAATATAAAAAATGGAAGTTTAATATTTACATCCAAGAAAAAAGTGAAAATAAAAAAAATTATTTTTTTTTGCCTTCCACACAAACAAACAAAACCACAAAAAACTTGTAAATTTTATTAATTTTTCTTCAATTTTTTTTTCAATATATAACAAGAAGAAAACTTTTATGGTAAAAATAATAAAACGAATTAAAAAAAAAAATAATAATAAAATTTGAAAAACAAATCACATGATATTAGAGAAATAAATTTCTAAAAAAATAAGGAAAAAATTAAAATAAGAAAATTAAAAGAAAAAAAAAAAACTTTTGCTGCTGATTGACAAATGAAATGATGGATGGTGGATTGGATGATGGGAAAAATTAGGGTTTGTTTTTTTTTTTTTCTGTCTCAAGTATTTTGCAGCAGCAACGAATATAAGAAAAATAATAATAAAAAAAAAAAGTAAAATAAAAATAACAACAAAAAAGTATTCCAGCCAGACATTTTTTATTTTCATTTTTTTTTTTATTCTCTTTTGTGGGGCAATTTTCCGCACTCACCCCAATTTCTTAATTTTTGATTTTTTTTACTAGAACAAACTTTGGAATTTTTGTTTTCATTTAGTTAAGGTAGAGATAGGTAAAGTACACGTACTTAGGTATTACAAAATTATGTACCTATTTTTGTTGTAAATTCGTGAAAACAAAAGTTGTCAATCAAATAAGAAAAAAAAAAAAACAATCTTGAAGCTAGTTAGTATTCATCGTGAACCTTCCAATCCATTTATATTGTAGTTTAAGGTACCTATATTCCTACATTACCCTCGACATTGTCTATATATTACCTACTATGTACCTAGGCTTATTATTTCAAATAAAATGCAAAAATCGAAACGAAGGAACCTAGGTAGATACCTACTTAACTAGATTCTATCTAAATTTGAATAATTCGCATAAAACTTTATTTTTCAATTATTTTTTCGTGATCGCTAGATCATGTAATGCTTGATGAAGATGAACTTTCATTATAGGTATCTAAATACCTACCTACCTATTTATTTGTAGGTTTTTAGATATAGGTTTCATACTTGGGGTGGTTACTCATTAATCAGCCGACACACGGTATTTCTGTCTTCTTGTTATTGTTGATTGGTTATTGGAAACTCGTTGTAGGTAGGTACCTAGGAAAAAAATTCAAAAACGGAAATAGGGAACCTTTTTAAGTATGTACCTAGTAATACTGCCTTCTGTTACTACTACTTATCTAGTAGCTAGCAAATTCATACAAAAAATAAAATACTTAAATGTGTTTTTTTAGGCTCAAAGTTAATTAAGTTTTTGTTTTACCGATCATTTTTCTCTTGCAAACTTTATTTATTATTAAAATTTTTATTTTCAATAAACTAAAAATATACTTAAATAATGAAATTTCCTATATTAATAATTATTAAAGCTGAAACTTAAAAAAAAAATAAATAAATGAAAAGAAAAAAATCAAAGCAAATGGAAATGACAAAACAACGAAACAGACAACTTCAAAGTGAAGACAAAAAAAAAAAAAATCCATACATTCAACTCATACTTCACTCATATAAAATTTTCATTCTATTTTGTTTTGATGTTTTTTTTTATTTTTATTTTTTTAATGGTGGAGAAAATTAGGGGTTTGGGGTTGTTAAGGGAATTCACATAACTCTTAGAAAAGAAAAAAAAAAAAATGTTTCAATTAGAAAAACTGGAAAGAGAAAGGGTCGGTGCCCTATTAAACAAAAACTGAATAAAAAAAACATATCATTTGGTAGACGACGTCTAATAACAAGAAATCCTGAATAGCTTTTCTGGCTGCTGTGCTGCTGCTGCTGCTGATGAAGATGTTGATAACTTTGTTTTTTTTTTTTTATATTTTATTTTTTTGTTATTAACAATGTTAATGATTGAGACAGAAAAAAGAAACCGTCTATGAAGCACTTCAGTGCTAGTGTATAGAAAAGTTTTGAATTTTGGATAATACTTTTATAAAAGGAATAATAGTTATTAACAGTGTAATAGTCATCATTTAATGGAAAGAATTTTTTTTTAATTTAGTAGTATTTATTCTAAGTTAGTTAAAGGATTAGTTTTAAATGATTCAAGGTAAATAATATCAAAACTAAATAATTAACTATATACTAACTATATACTTAAGTATATACCTGTACTGGGTTCCGGGACATAGGGACGGCCAAGGAAATGAACGGGCTGATGAACTGGCTAAGGCAGGCTCAGCGCTGGATGTCTCCAGCTCGGAGAAGGTCCATCCACCACTAAACACGATAAAAAGGGATATAAGTCAGTATTTCTTATCTCTAGCTAACAGTAGATGGAGGACGCTATCTACATGTAAAACGACCAGGAAAACTTGGCCGTTATACGACAGAAAAAGAACAAAAGAGATTCTTAAAATGTCTCGGAAAGACATCTCTAGAATCACTGAAATTTACACGGGTCACTGGGCAGTTGGTGAACATGCAGGTATTCCTTATAACCAGAAGTGCCGTAATTGCGGGCTTGAGAACGAAAAAGATACTTTAGTCCATTTTATTTGCAAATACCCAGCGCTTGCAAGATCTAGAAACAGCACATTAGGAAACTACCTTCTCGAGGACGTAGATGTGTTAGCCTTAGCAAAATTCAGAGAAATGATAAAATTTTTGAACACCACGGGGTGGATTTAGCTCTATTATCGCCGCTAGGCCTTGGTTATGAGTGTTAACGGTAGCAAAACGGTTCGAAAGCGCTAATTGGAAATCCCTGTAGGTACAGGGGTTTCGCCATTTTAACCAACCATATACTTGGTTTAAAAGTTTTTTCTTCAAGTTATTAAGTAAAAGCCGAAGTAAAAGCACTAAGCACTGTTGGTTGGAACTATGAAATATTGATAGTTTGGTCATTATTAAAATTTTTGTTAACATTATTAATTATAGAGAACTAATTGTTTTCATTGTTTAAGAGCTTACGTGAAAATTCTAGTCACATCAGATTCAATCATAAGATTATAGAATACATTCTTTCTGACTTTTCTAATGCCATTCAACGATTGACCAAATTGTATCCTAAGTTCTTGTAAAAAAAATGTAGTTACATAAATAGTTAGTTGTTAAACTTATTAATCACGGACATAATGATCTTAACTTGTAATTTATTAAAAATTAATTTTTTTTTTTTTAACTTTCAGAATCCAGAATTATTTAATTGAATAAATAAATGACTGTGAAACTTTTTTAAATCTGAATTGTTTTAATTTTTTTTTTTTTTTGTGATTATATTTTCTTGTTTTCAACCACACAACACTGAAACAAAATGTAATTTGTTTCAAAAAAAAAAAAGATAACAAACATTTTATTTTAAAATAAAAAAAAATTCAATAAAAATGAGTTCAAAAGAAGAACTTGATGAACAGAACAAATTAATTAAATTTTGAAAGAAATTAAAGTTAATAAATAATTATTAATTATTAATAAATAATATATATTTTTTTTTTAATTATAAAAAAATAATTTTAAATTGTAAAACATATCAAAATGAAGTTTTTTATTAAATTTATATTAATTTCAATATTTCTCTTAATGGTCAATGAAACAAAAGGTAAGTGCAGATAATTAAGTAATAAAAAAAAAGAAGAAGAAGTGTTTTGTTGAATGTTAAAAAGTCGTCATTTGTCGAAAATTATTTAGAACAAAATTTGGCATTAATATTTCTTACTAAGTGTTTAAGCTTGTTCAGAAGAAAATTTAACCCCTTAAAGACTACAATCAATCAACTTCTATTTTTTAGGCTCATAAGTCAACTTGAAGTTCTACGAATTTTAAATATATTTGTTACTTTAGGTCATAATTTCAGCAATTATAATAATTAAAATTTTCATAACTTATTCCAGGATCTATTCTAATGGATGATTTATTACGATTTATTATTAACTTATACATTCTCTTAATATAGACTAGCATTCAAAAGATTTTTCAATCAGTTTATCGCAAATAATTTTTGTTACAAATGTCCATTGTTATTTAATTAAATAAATTTTGATTTAAGTATTAAGTATATATATAAAAAAATGTATACATTGTCTTTTTTTTTGTAGCATCAGCAATAAGAGGAAATAACATAGACGATATTGAAGAACCAACACAATCTTCACCTCCAATTAAAACATCAAATAATGAAATAAATTCAATAAATGGTCCAATGGCTATTGTGTCAGACAAAAATAAGCCAAGTAAGATAAAAAAAAAAATTACATATTTAACTTAAGTTGAGTATGTTCAAGAAGTAGGTACATAGGTATAATGATGAAGTTGTGAATGAAGTGCTTGAAATAAGAAATTAAAGGAAATTAGTTTGTCTTACGGAAGAGAAAATTCGGCAAGTTGTAAAGGTTTTCATGTTTAGTAGAAACATAAATCATATTTTCTACAACCTAGTTTAAAGTTTTGTTTTAATTTTTTTTAAAACACAGTTGTGATAAAAGCTTTTGAAAACATCAACATTATAATATCAATAAATTTAAACATTTTTTCAGGAGATTAAAGTAATTTTTTTAATCAATTTTTTTAACATTACGGTTGGTATGAAATAAATATTGATTAAATAAATTATACTAATGAGAAGGAGAACCCATGTGAATCAATTTTTAAAACAGATTACAAAATGTTTCCAAAAATTTCATTCATCCCAAAATTTGAGAACACTTTTGAGATATTTTATTAATTAAAAATAATTTTTTTTATTATTCAAATGGTTAAGAGCTTAAGAGCTTTTTTAAAATATTATTGAATCAAAACGTTCTGTTTTCTTAAAATTTGGTTTTCTAACATTTCATAAAGTTTAAATGTGTTGATTACTATTGTTTTAAAAGAACTTAGTATTTAAATAATCTGTTAACAGAATATCACATAGGTATATGTAATGTCCGAAAATATTTTATTTCAGTTAATTATTTATTTTTTGATTAAATAATTTTAATCACATTCAGACAAACGTCATATTATATTTTTAATGTTATCAGTTCATATAACTTCTAAAATATGTATAAATTAATGTACCTAAGAAGTACATGTATATTAAACGTACTATGACTTTTTGATCAATAATATGTGATCAAAAATGAAAATCCTCTAAATATTTTTATTATTCTTTGATTATTACGCTCAGTCCTTCAACTACATTCCAAGTTTTTTTTTTAAATTACGCTGTATATTTGATGAATTTTTTTAACGTGAAATTATTGATACTTTAAACGGGCATTTCAAAATTAAGTAACTATGTGTTTTTTTTGGTATCAGGTTTTTTTTTTTATAAACTTAAAATGTAGGTAAGCATTCCAAATATATAAAAAAATCATTTCACCTAAACTCTGCATTAAAAAAATTGGTGTATTTTAACTCAAAACCGACGTGTTGTTTATGCTTGAACTTATCAAAACAAATAATAAAATTATCACATAATAGTTAAAAAAAAAATAGAAATTTTATGATTCCTACTACAAAATAAACATAACTAAAAAAAAAAGAAGAAAATAAAAACATGTAGGTACTTAAATAAATTTTAGATAGTCAAAAACAAAATTTACATAATGTTAATTAGAGTCAAACATGATTATTATGATTGCTCTATTTTCTCCTATGGTACATTATGTATGTTAAGAGGGAATGTTAGTCGGACGTAAATCTAATTTCGGTTTCTAATGCACATATTATTCGCCTTCCTAATTTTCTTTATTGTTACAAAAAAATAATTTAATATTGATTAAATAATAAAAGTAGAATCAAGTTCTAGAAATTAAAAAAAAAGGTTTGAGAATATTTCCCGATCCATTGAAGCAATAAATCCTACCTATAGTGTAGCTGTAATGCTATTTAATCACAATTTGATTCAATATTATATTACGAAATATTACGCTACCTTTCAATTCTTATAGTCTTATTTAATTGAGGCATTAAAAAAATATTATCAATATTAAATCAATCTTTCTTTTAACGCCTCAATTGCACCCGAGGTTAAAAAAAAACCGCAAATCTATTAAACAACAAATTAAATTAGAAAAGGTGTTTTTAAATACATAGTTTAATACATAAGTATTTTATAAAAGTTCTATTTTTTTTTAGATTTTTATTTTTAATTTTATTATTAACGTCAGTAAAAATTATCATAAATATATTATTTTTTCAAAATAAACTAATCTTATCAAAAAAATAAAATAAATTATATTTACTTAATTCTATCAATCTAAAAAAAAAAAAAATTAATGTAAGCTTTTATAATTTAATGAAATTGAAAAGATGTTTGTTGAACTTGAAAGGGGGGCAATTTGTTGTGTTATCGTTATCATTTATCATAATATGTTTTTTATATGTATAACATGTACATATTTTTTAATTTAATGTTTTTTTTTTTAAGCTACTTAGATAACAAATAAAAATTTATTTAATAAGAACATAACCAACAAAAGTTAATAGTCTTATATCATAATTATATATTTTATCATTATCATGAAATTTTGTTAATATATTTATAATTAATATATTTTCAGCTCTTTATTTAGTAATTTATAGGAAAAAAAAATTTATTGATTAAAATTGATAAGAAATAATATAATATTTATATCTGGGAAAAAAATTATCAGCTGATTTTTAAGTAGGTACCTACAACAGTAATTGAATAAAATAAAATAAATAATTGATGGATAAGTAAAACAACTCATTTAACAATTTTTTTGTATTCATATTGTGATTCGATTGTGGTGTATGTATTGTTCTTGAGGAATTTATAATGATAATGACTAGTAGGGTTTTGTCTCGGTTTTGTGTCCTTAATCATATTTAGAAGTAGTGTGTTACTCCCGGGATTTCCCGGGAAATTACTTAGTTTTACATTTCCCGAATCCCGGGAATTTAGAAATTTTTCCCGGGATTTTCGTTGTGATAATTTTTAATGACATCTGGCAAAACTCCAAGTTAAATCTACTACTTTCTGATAAAAAACATTGACAATCCCTTTAGTTACATTTTTTATATCCATAAGTATGTGCCTTTTTTCGATGATGATGAAAATGTAATTGTTATTACCAGCGATATTATATCGAAATCGATTTTGATTACAGAGACAGAAGTAGAATTAAAAAGAAAATCAAAAATATCAATTGAAGAATCGAAAAAAATTGTGTACCTACTCCAACTATTACTACTTTGAACTTCAACCAAATATTGAGGAAAGAAATGTGTGTTTTCTTCTTCTTCAAATTTTTGCTCCAAAAAACGATCAATCTAACCGACAATTCAATTCAGAAAAATAAAATAAAATATTAAATAAATAAAAAATAAAAATTTTTCTGATTTGTGTTCTCATTTTAAAAAACCAACACCCACAAATTTTTATTGCAGAAATTAATACTAGTGAAATCCCGGGACCCGGGAATTTCCCGGGAAACAACTTTTTCCAATCCCGGGAGTCAAAAAATGTGGGAAAAAGTAACACACTATTTAGAAGCCTTCTTTAATTTTTCTAATCTTCTAAAATTTGGTCTTTAAGTATTTTAATTTAATTTTTTTTCCTGGATTTTTTTTTTAATTTAAATTTTTATCAGGCTAAATTCAAGTATCCAATAGATAATTCGAACTACGAAAATTAAATAATTCTATATTTGTTTTCAGAAAAATTAAAATGCCATTGTGACATTTGTTTAGATGATAATAATACGTGTGAAACGGATGGATTTTGTTTTACATCAGTTGAACTTCGGGATAATAAACTAATTTACAATTATAGGTAAGTTAATTATTATCCGATGAAATTTTCAAATTTTCAGTTTCTGAAAGTATACAAAAAAATAATTTTAATAATAAAATTTTCTTTTAATTTTAAATAAAATTATTCAGAGATCAAAGTTAATTATGTGTTTATCTAATTATTCAATTGAAATTATGTTAAATTAAGTATATTAGGAGAATTTCAATAAAAAGTATTGAGACAGAAATTAAAATTAGGGAAAAACGAATTTCATTGAAGTTTTTAGTTATTAGGCAGTTTTATAATATTTAAATATTATCAGAGATAATGAAATATAAGATGTCGTATTGAATAGTAAAATTTTTTTTACTTATTATCAAACTTATATAACCTCTTTAAAAAAATACTTTTTAAATTATTTTAAAGTATGCGTGTTCAATAACTCTTTCACCAAATGCTTTGATGATTTATACAAAATGAAGGTGAACGTACTTGTACATTATTTTTTTTATTCATGTCTAAAACAGCTTTAGCTAAGACAGCCGCTTTATTATCTCTGATATTTGTAGTTAAATAATATTTAATTGCCTATCTTAGAATTTTGAAAAATGACTAGTTAGAGCATAAAATGTCTAACTGCTGGATAAACGTATTCGATGTTTCTAGGGTTTTTAACTTTCAATTTTAAACCGTTTATGATTAAAATGTAAATGAATTAATTTTTTTTTTAATTGGGGTAAAAAAAACAAGATAATCATGTAGTCCTATTTCTTAATAACACAAAACGTTTTTAGTATTATGCAAATGCCATTTTTAATTATATTTCTGTTCTTTGTTAATGGAAAAAGGAACAAAAAAGCTCGACCATAATATGTTCATATTTAGAAAGATCAATTTGAATCAAATTCGAAAACCATATTTTTTTTTACTGTGGTTATCATTTATGAATAATATTATCACTTTGATGGAGAATAAATCAAATGAAAAATAGTTTCGAAATATCTTATGAATTTGATTGTCACATTATATATTTTTTTTATTCAGGGGGTAAATTTCAAACAACATTTTCATTAAAAAAAAAAATACCATTATACATATTAGGTGTGTGTACTAAATTTGGAAGAAAATTTAGTGTTATTCTCAGATATATAAAAATAATATTTTTCCTATAAAACTTTCGAGTTATTGATTTAACTCTTACTTTTGAAGATGTCCTACTTAAATACGTAGTAAAAAAAATATATATATTTTATTAGATGTTATCATAAATCACAATATATTTTACCAAATGTTGTGCCGTTTTGGTGTAATGTTAATAATGGTGAACTGCGCGTTGCAACTAGGCATTATAATTTGAAATTGTGTTGCAATCAAAGTGATTATTGCAACTCGGATATGCCAAATTTAAAGAATAACTGGAATGATTATATAATTAACCAAAAAAATTACGAAGGTGGGCTTCAAAGTTTGAAATTTCTTTTTTGATTTCGCTATTAACTCTCAAAGCAGAAAAACCATTTACATAAAATTTAACAATTTTGTTTTACACTTCTGATACTAAAAATTTATTGTGACCCCAGAAATTTATATTAATATAAACACCAGATAAATTTATTTGTAGTGAAATGTTTTTTTTTTTTTAAACACAAGAACTACTTGTACATTTTTGAACAATTTTAATTTTCAATCTTTTATGTTACTTAATCCTCTTTGCTATTTTAAGATATAAAAACACATGCGAATTAAAAATTTATTTAGATTTGAAATAAAAAAAAATTACAATATTCTGTAAATTGTATATTAAATTTTTTTTAATGAAACATTAAACTATTCTTAAAGCAACTTTGTTAGTTTTAACAAAATTTATTTTATACATTTTTGTCAAAGGCACAATATTCATAATATGTGTATCTAAGTATATAATATAATATTAATAGCTTTTTTCAATACCGGTGTTAAGTTATCTACAATTTCACAGAAATGTATGAACAACTACTCGATTTAAAGTTTTCTCCCTGTGAGCTTAAGAGATTACAATTCATTGACGACTTCACGAGTTAAAGACTTTTCTCTCAAGAATTACAAACTTCTTTTTCGTGATCTAGCTACGGCTTCATGACAGAACGTATTCGTGTGCTTTTAAGCCATTTTTCAATGCAAAGTTATTTTTAAGTTACTGTAAGAAACTATCAAATTTTTTTGTTGTTGTAACATAAAAGGTTTAAAATTTGGTTCTATTTTAATTTGTTCTAACTACTCCTTATTCAACATTCAACAAAAGTTTAAAACGTGAAGAAAATTCAATAATAAATTTTTAAATTGTGTGTTTTTTTTGTGTTAGCTTTTTGTAGTGAAAATAAAAAAAAAAAATTGTTTATGATTTGTTTTAACTTTTAAGTATTACTTTTTTTTTTAAATACTAATACTCCAAAATCTCTTTTACCGATATACGATTCTTTTTTAACTTATTTAATTGGACGTCACTTAATATTATTGAAAATTAATAAATATGAATGCTCTCGTCTACTTATTGAAACTATTTTAACTTATAAAGAAACATTTTGATCATCGATAAAGTCGGTAGGTACTTAGTTGCTTTATTAAATTTGATTTATATATAACTCAATCTGTTCAGGAGACAAAATAATAGTCAACAAAACAGAGACCTGATTTTTGTTCACATAATCGGTGGTCAAATTTCGGTGGTCAAATGTTTATTTATATAATTGACATTATTTACATAATATTATCACTTAATCATATTTCAAGTAAAATCAACATCAATTATAACTAAATATTGAGTGAATACACAGTAGTTAAAGACTTTATATAAATAAAAAAAAAAAATTTAAGATAAAATTATTAATATCCTAAAATATTTTAAAATTTATCGCTAAAAACTATTACTTACATAATATCTGAAAAAAATATGAAAAATTTATTGTAAATTATTGAAATTTAGGTGTTTGGATAGAAAATATGAATTAGATAGACCACAGCCACTTGAATGTTTGTCAAATAAATTAAAAAAGGATATTTATAAGATTGACTGTTGTAATGAAGATTTCTGCAATAATAATCAATTATTAAAATTGGAAATAAAGCAAGGTATTAAAAATAATTAAAATTTTCTCACTCATTAAATAAGAAATTGTTGCAAAAAATCTGTAGAAAAAATTACTTATTTATTTATTTATTTATTTTTTTAATTTAAAGTATTTCAATATTATATTCGTATTTTTTAGAGAATAAATTTTACAAAAAAACATAGTTATTTATATTTATAAAAATAATTTTTTTAAATTTTTTTTTGACGAATGACTTCTTGTTTTTTTTTATTTTAGTTTTAATTATATCTAAATTTAGTAAATTTTATTTATTTAAAAATTATTCTAATGTTAATTTATATATGGATGCATTAAATTTGAATTCCTTTCCAACATTGAAATTTTGAAGTTTAATTTTTAGGGATTTTGAGAAAATTTAACATTTTTAGAAGGAAAAAATTGAATTAGATAACATTTCGATTAGAATCTATTAGTCTGTATTCAAGAACTAGGCATAATTATAAATATATAATAATAATTCGAGATAAAAAAAATTAAATCATAATTAAAAGACAACTAGAACAGGTATTTTATTTGTGAATGGTTAAAAGTCGAATATTTAAAATACAACATAGTCAACTCAACATTTTGATAAATTACAAATTATTAGAAATTATTTATATGCATAATGTTTTAAAAATTTTGAAAATTTTCTTGCGCACCTCTTTAAAAATCTTAATGTCAAGATCGATAAAAAATGTAATGAGAACCGAAGCAATTATTTCATACAAAATTGTACGATTTATTTTGCTATATTTTGTTACATACTTGTTTGAATTTTTTAGTAGCTAATCATATTTAGATTTGAAATGAACTTTTTAAAATTTCTGTTAAGTTGATTAAATTAAATATCCAATAAATAACAAAATTATTATGTTTTGGCTTATTCATATATTAAAAACTTTCTTCTTTAATGTAATAGCATTAGATTCTCTAGTTTCATCGTTAATGCTATATTTAAAATTACTGATACTATTAAAATATCCATTACATATTTGTTTTTTTTTCTTAATAAATAAAAAATTACGAGAAGTCTCAAAATTTATAGTTAAAATTAAAAATTAAAATGGTTTATATTTAATATAAATTTTCTAATTTTTAATGTACTTATAAGCTCAGTGGCACAGTCAAAGGCATTAAGCTATTAAAACACAAATAATCTTGCTGCAAATCTCAAGTGGACTAATTAGAACTTAGAAATTAAAAAAAAAAAAAACCAAAGTGATTAGTGAAAAGCAATTTCAACAAATAATATTAATGACATTAATTTTCCGTTTTGTAATTCTTTTTTTTATCTTACATTTGTATAGTTCTGAAATAAAAAAGGGAATTTTCTACCGTGTATTTTTTATAGAATTAGAAAATAAAATTTCGTTTCTGTTTTCTATTTTGGACTTACTACGGAAAAAATCAGAATTAAAATAGTTGTAGTTGCAATGGACATGTGTTTTAAATTTTATTGTTTATTTTTATCTGCGGATTCATTATATTTCTTGAACGATAAAAAAAAAAACATACTTATTTAAAACTTTCAGACTTTTTATGAAATATTCAATAATAAAAGTTGATATTGCTTCTAACTAAGTAATTAATGTTTATTTTTTCTCTAATTCTAATATCCATTTGTGAATAAAAATTATTTTCTCAATCATGCTTTTCACACGCTAATTTTCTTTTATTCTATTAAAATTTAGCTTTAAGGTTTCTTAAGTTTATAAATCTATTTTTCAAAACTCAGTAATTATTTATAAAATTCTATGGTTTGTTAAAGCTATTTCATCCGCAATTAAACTATTATTATTTCAAGGTCCTTTAAACTTCAAAACAAAAAAAAAATGCACATTTACATTACTTTAAGTCTAGCTTAACACACAATACACCAGCGTGTCAAAAAAAAACTTATACTATAACTAAATAATATTGAAATTTTCCAGCACTTATATAAAAATGCACACAAAATAATTTGGTAAAAGGTATTATAAAAGAATAATTATTTAATGTGGACGATAAAATACATAGTCTTCTTAAGAAGATCATCTGAATGATCTGATACCCAACAAACAATTTTTTGGACAAAATTTGATGCAAAGGCCGTTTCAGACTATTATTATTAAAGTGGTATAAAACTTTTTAGAATTGGTTAAGGCTAAATGCTGGAAATCTCTTCAAAACAATTTTTTTATTTTGTAAAATTGTTTTGAAGCGACTTCTAGCCTTAACCGACTCTTAAAAGTTTTAAAGTATGAAACAGTCCGGAGTTAGTGAATGAAATATAATACCAAAATTGTCTTTGAAATGGTCTAAAACAACTTTTGCATCAAATTTTGGCCAAAAAATTGTTTTTTGGATATCAGATTCTCTTAACTTACTGTGTAGAATATTGAAATAACGAATGGTTGTGATTAAATTCAAATCAGTGTCAGAAATTATTAGTTTTTTGAGTTTATAGAGTTTATACTTAGTTGCTGTCAACCGAAAATGTTTAAATATTGATTCTAGATCGTGTATGTTCAATTTTATATTATTTAATAACATTATTTAATATTATTTATAGTGAAAATTTTATAAAAAAACAGTGCCGAAATTATACTAAAATTATTTAGTAATTTATTCAGTCGATAATTTTAAGTTTTAATTTTGGCTTATTGTTATTAGGATCTTCGTCTTGGAAACTTATTAATAATTTTTTTTAGAACTCTAATAATAAAAATTTCGATTATATACATTCGTTGACAACAATTTTGTATGAAAATTTTGACTAAACCAATATTGTCATTATAAAGAATTAAATTAGAAATGAAAAAGTAAAGTTTTTTCTGCGAACCATATACTTTTAATTTTTATATTTAAATTTAATTAAAAAAAAAAATAATGATCAACTTCGAAGGATTAAATTTGAAGTGCTATTGGAGTATTTATATAAAAATTGAAGTAAATGATATCTAAAATTAATGTAATTAAAATAATCATAATTTGAAAATGTTCACTAATTAAAAAAATTTATGTCATTACAATTAGATGTTATCCTGATCCTCCTTTGCCCAATCCAGGGATATGTTTTTTTAAAAACACTCAAACTAAAAAAGCAGTGGAATGTTGTATTGAAAATTTTTGTAATACAAAAGATAATTTCACATTTCCCTTATCAGGTGAGAAGACTTCAGAGTTGTGATTTCAAAAATATTTATTTTAAATTCATAAATCTCATTTTCTATTTATATGAAAATTTGTTTTCATATTAAGTATTTAAAACTCGATTGTCAAAACTTTTTTTGTTTGTAAAATTTTTTTAGGTTTTTAAGTGAAATTCATCATAATTTTATTAGAAAATAATGGAAAATTGACACCATAAATGAAAATTTCATCATATTTCCATAATGTGTTTGTTCAAATATTTTATACATGTGAAATTCATTTTGTAAAAAAAAAAAAATTAAATTTATGATCAAGGGAAAATTTTGTGATTTTAATAATAAAGAAAATACATACATTTTTAAATATTATATATGTTATATTCGTATTCCTGTTGTATTTTATGTTATGTATATCATAATTTGTATGAAAAAAAGTTATAATTACTGCAATAAAACGTGGGTGCATACTTTTCTAAAGTCGGTTTTTACTAATTATAATTTGTATCAATAATATGCTATGAATAAAAAAGAATCTAAATAAAACATTATACAGTTTGCTTAAGTGCTTTTTAGTAAAGTATTTTTTTCAATAATCCTTTTTT
This sequence comes from Hybos culiciformis, assembly GCA_964007475.1. Taxonomy (NCBI): domain Eukaryota; kingdom Metazoa; phylum Arthropoda; class Insecta; order Diptera; family Hybotidae; genus Hybos; species Hybos culiciformis. The sequence continues at coordinate 76,705,142 of OZ023274.1, forward strand.
ATTTATAGTGTTATCATGCAGGAACAATAAAGTATTTAATAAAAAAAAAATATAAATATAGACATATAGTTAATTCGTATGGAATTATTTGCAAAACAAAAACCGAATTGTTTTTTTGCTTCTAAATTTACATCTTCTTAAAAATTCAGAAATGAAAAAATCATCCAGTTCGAAGGACCAAAAGTTTTTTTAATTTCAATATTTAGTTTACGGTTTTCCATCAAAATAATTTTGGTTCTAGTTAACGGTTTCGTAAGTATAACAAACAAACAACTTAGAGTTTACTGGTCTGAATCTATTTAATGTGTATAACCCGTTGTGTATAATCCGTTGTGTGTATAAGGCGTTGTGCGGAACTGAACAATCTTGGTTTGAGTCAGCGCGAAAAAAGGGAAGTAAAAAAAAATAGATGGTGATTGGTAGTGCTGATTCTGATTTTATTGATTATTAAAAATTTAATAATTAATATGCTATTAGCTTCTGTATTTCGCCTTATTTATTTTTATGTAAAATAAGTAAATCAATACTCTATCGAAGGAGGTTTTATTTCAATATTCAATCATGCTGTATTCTTTTTTCATATTGTTTATATACTACTTCAGTAGCTCAAAGTATACATCTTAAAAATTAAATCTAATTTCTTATTAGTTTAAATCATTTTAATCTTTAAAGAGTCCATGTTAGATGAAGTAAGCCGTAAATAATATTTGACGTCTTGATACAAAATATATCTATGTAAAAATTCAAGAATATTTTTAATAATTTCGGTAGTTATTAAATTCTTAAGAAGTATTTAAGCTAAAAACTTGGTATTACGTTGCAGTGAACAAAGTTAGTATTAAATTCGCATTTAGTCCAAATTTAGTTAAATCATTTAGTTTTATTTTGGATTAAATTGAATTATGTAGCCATATCTAAATGAATAAACTTTTGTCAGGCAACATTTTTTTTACTACATTTATCCCTAAAATTCAAATAATTATAAAAAATTGTAGATATAAGGTAATCCCTGATTAGTTATTAAATATGAATTAAAAACAAAGTCATCGTATTTTCCAGACAATATTATTAAATTTTTCATTCCTCAAACTGTGTCATTTAAAAGTTTTAATTTCCTTTATTAATATTTAAATTTTAAACCCGAGAGTTAAAAAGAAGATATTTTTATACAGTTTTCATTAAATAAAATTTAATAAATAAAAGGATCTAAATTGGTTCTTAGTCATTTAAAGCTTAAATAAAAATACTACTTTTAATTCATTTATATTGGTTTTTTTTTTGTCCTTTTTTTATTATATTTTATTAGATAGGTTAAATTTCCTCTAGTTAAGACGGACGGCAAATCAATAGCTTCAATTAATTTTTGAGGTTTATTTTAATAATAAGGAAAATTGAGTATCTATATTTTCTATTGAATTTGTTATGCATTTTGGAATTATAAAACGACTTGGCATAATTATAAGAGAAAAATAAAATATTAAAATTTAATTAAATTGACGAAAAAAGATAAATTTTATACAAAAATAAAATGAACTTATTTTTTGTATATTTATTAAAGAATCCAATATTTTTCTACAGAAAGCTCCTCTTTTATGTATTATATTTCTACTAAAATCTGAAATATTTAAAAAATTAATTAAAATATAGATTTTATTCATAGGAATTATTAATAAAAATCTGAACAATAAAACGGCATATTTTTTATTAAAAATATGGAAATTAAGTTAATAAAAAAAAATACTTACTTTTTACTTTTCGAAAATCTCTTAGAATTTTTTTAAATTTTAATATGTTTTGACATTAAAAATCGAAAATTGTGTTTTGACTCAGTTTACACAAACAGAGTTAATACCTATAATAAATAAGATATATTTTTGAAATGAAGTTGTGTGCAGATCCTTAAAAATTAAAAAAAAATTAAAATTATAGTCAGAATAGTAAAATTTTAAACATCTGATATTTGAGAACTAATTTGTATATTCTATAATTTTAACCAGTGTATAATATCTATAAAAAAAATAAAATAATTTGAAGATTTTTATTAGATTAGGTACTTAAATATTTAATAACCTTAATTTTGTCGTCTACATAAAAAATTTTGATTTTATTTTCGAATTATAATTTTTTAACAATTTTTTTTGTTATTGCTTATGAAGTAAGTAAGTACTTCGAATTATGCATGTATTTTTATTGCATTCAACTATATACTAAACTGTATTTGGTGTAATGGCTTACTAAAATATATGTACATATACTTAGATCTAATTTTATTAATTTTTTTTTTTGCTTTTTGCATGAGATATTTTAAATTAAATATATAAATTATATAATAAGAATCCATTTAATTCGAACATTAAATGATAGTAAATTAAATTTAATTGAAAAGAGTAAGAAAAAGAGTAACCCCCCATTTACACAGGCTGTTTTTGAAGGTTAAAATGAAGATTTTTTTGAATGGTTGTGTAAAATTTGTATAAAATTTTTTCATGTGGGTATAAAATGAAAAAATTTTATACAAATTTTACACAACATTCAAAAAAATCTTCATTTTAATCTTCGAAAACAGCCTGTGTAAATGGGGGGTAAGCGATAATAAAAAATAAGGGCTCAATTGAAGTCTTCGTATCTTGCATTATAAATAAATAATTTTTTTTCTTAATTTTCGAACATAAAATGGAAAATTTAGAATTTAAAATTTAAATACTAATTTCAGTTTAGAATAAAATTTTTTTTTGTTTTTTTTTTTTTTTTTTGCAAAAAAAACTATTCTTTATTTTAACTGCAAATTCAAATAGAATTATTAACTGAACCAGGAATTGGCACATGGCAGATTGTTTTGACAATATTTGGTTCCACATTATGCATTTGCACTATTTTATTTACATTATATTGGCTAGTACAAAAACATAAACGATCAGCTACCGGACGACAATTTGTTCAAGAAGATTCAGTATGTGATCCAATATTAAATGGTAATACAATTCAAGATATGATTGAAATGACAACATCAGGTTCTGGTTCAGGTAAACAAATATTTACAATTAGTTACAAAAATTATCGAATTTAAATTAATTGAGTTTATTTAATTATAATGTAGCCGGACTACCATTGCTTGTTCAGCGTTCGATAGCCAGACAAATACAATTGTGTTGTGTTATAGGCAAGGGACGTTTCGGAGAAGTGTGGCGTGGTAGATGGCGGGGTGAAAATGTAGCTGTGAAAATATTTTCGAGTCGAGAAGAATGCTCTTGGTTTCGTGAAGCTGAGATTTATCAAACTGTTATGTTACGTCATGAAAATATTTTGGGTTTTATTGCAGCAGATAATAAAGGTAAAATTATTTGTTTATTAATTAAATCGAAATTAAAAAAAATAAAAATTACAGATAATGGTACTTGGACTCAGTTATGGTTAGTAACTGATTTTCACGAAAACGGATCCTTATTCGATTATTTGACTGGCCACACAGTCGATACAAAAACAATGCTTAATATGGCATTAACAATAGCAACTGGACTAGCACATTTGCATATGGATATTGTTGGTACCCGTGGAAAACCGGCTATAGCACATCGTGATCTTAAATCAAAAAATATTCTAGTTAAAACAAATTTAAGTTGTGCTATTGGAGATTTGGGCTTAGCAGTTCGTCATGTCGATAAAGATGATTCAGTGGATATTCCGTCAACACACCGTGTTGGCACAAAACGTTATATGGCACCAGAAGTTTTAGATGAAACAATAAATACACAACATTTTGATTCTTTCAAAAGAGCTGATGTATATGCATTTGGTTTAGTACTATGGGAGATTGCTAGGCGTTGCAATATTGGTATGATGCATGATGAATATCAACTGCCATACTATGATGTTGTACAGCCTGATCCATCTATTGAAGAAATGAAAAAGGTACAATAAGCTTTATGTTTATTTAATTATAGTTCCATTTAATTTTCGTTTTATTATTGAATTGAATTTCAATAATTCATTTAAAAGCAAAAACTAAAAAAAAACTAATTACTTATCTGATTAATTACTTAAGATTAAATACAATTAAATTGGTCAAAATAAAACTTCACTTAAGAATTCACATCTTTAAAAAATTCAAGCAAATTTTCTTATAAATTATTTAATTTTTTAACACACATTCCAATAATTTACTTTAAATTTATTTTAGGTCGTGTGTATTGATAAAATGCGTCCAAATATACCAAATAGATGGCATGCATCGGACATATTACACAGTATGGCTAAAGTTATGAAAGAATGTTGGTATCAAAATCCGGCAGCTCGTTTAACAGCTTTACGTATTAAAAAAACTTTAGCTAACATCAGTTTTGAGGATAAAATATTATAAGTCTATAAAAATTATAGAATTTTAATGGCATAATTTCAGAGAAAATGCATAAATTATGTTTATTCTGCAGCAAATGTGGCCAAATACAGCTACATATCGGATGCTGGTTCGAAAATGTAATTTGATTTAGAAAGAAGTTTATCCATAAAAATTGAAAATAGTTTTATACAAATTTTTGTAACATGAGAATTCTTATACATTTATTACTATTATAATATAAGTTGTAAAAATAATTAAAAAAAACATATTGTAAAAAGTTTAAAAAATTATGAAAAGAATATTTATTAAATGACATACATATATGATGTAATATTTTAATAATCAGTTAAAAAAAAAACAAAACAAAACTTACAAAAAAAAACAATGAACAGATTAAATTTGTTGACTTAAGAAAATGGAAAAAATTTGTACAAGAAATGAAATTCAAGATATATGTACACATTTGATGAGAATTAAATACGAAAATGCAATTTAACATCAACAACTAGGATAATTGAACATAATTTATGATGTTTGAATATAACAGGTTACCCTTTTATTTCATAATCAAAGCTTGTTGACAATGAAATATTTATATTTTCAATGTTTAGAAATGAAAGCTCATATTTTTTTGCACATAGTACCGCTTTGAATAAAAAAGGTGTGTTTATAATTTTAAACTCAAATATTCAATTATAAAATTCAGAATAATTGTATTTTAATTTTAACGAAAACAATTTTCGATTAGTTACTTATTTTAAGGGCATCGCCATATTGTTCGCAATTATTGGTCTAGAATTTTTTTTTAATTCTCATCAATGTAAATAAAATAAATGACAAAAAAAACATTAAATTATAAAATCAGATTATCAGAAAAAAAGCAACACAATTTCAAGAAGAAAGTAAATATTGATAAAAATTAAATGACAACTTAATTTTTTACCTCATTTTGTACTGCCATAAAAAAATTATATTCTCCTAAATTTATATTGTTATTTATTTCTTTGCATTTAGTGTTATTATACCAAAGATTAAAAGTATTTACGCAACCACATGTAGGTTTTTTTGAAAAAAAAAAAAAAAAAGTTAATAATATACGTGTGTAAAAAAAAAAAAAATTGGTTATTCTAAATAAATATCGAATAAATAGATATTTTGAATTGTTAGTAAGTTTTTCTACACATTTATCCTATTCAACATTTTATTTCAAATTACATTTATGATTTTGATATAATATTTATGGGACCACTCACAGTATCACCAGACTAGTCCTCATTCTACTAATTTTTTGGAAGCAAAAATTTTTATTAATCAATCTTATGTTGATAATATGAATATTTAAAAAGACTTTAACAAGCAAGACTGACACATAAATCAAAAAATTTATCATCAAAACTTCATTTTACTAAATGAACATAATTTTTTTTAAGTTTTAAATATTGTAATTATATTTGATAAAAGTAATATGCAGTGTATGTGTAATAGATTAATGAAATAATAATTTCAAACTAATTGCGCTTTCAATTTCCAAAATTTGCAAAAAAAAAAAAATTCAAGAAATAACTTCCAAATTGCATCGTTTTTTACTTCAATTCCAAAATAAATTATTATCAACAGATTCTTTCTTGATAATCTTTACATAATACTAAATTCGTAAGTTTATAACAGTTTAGTTTTGCAAAATATAATTATTAATAAAAATATATGTTTAAATTTTTTTTTTGTTTTAAAAATGTTTTCAAATAATTACAATGAAAACATTTTTACAATTGCTTTTTTTATTTTACATAATAAAAAATAATAAATATTTCTTTTAATTGAAATTGTATTGTTTTTTTTTATAATTTATTTTTTAAATTCAAGTTAAAAGTAAAAAAAATAGAGTTGTTAAAATGAGAATGTTAAGGATTTTTAAGATTTATTTAGTTATATAGAAATTATATAAATAATTTAAATACTCATAAAAAAATATAACTATATTGAAGAATAATATTTTATTATTAACACTTAATTAACATTGTATTCACTTACATTAAACCTTGAATTTTTTTTAATTAAAGAACTTAAAAATCAAATCATTGGCATCTATAATTTTAAAAGCTTCTGTCATTTAAGATTTTAATAGTTTTTTATTTTTCCAGTTATTTTTTTGTATTATTTTACAGAAAATAAACAACTGTGAAAAATTCGACAGAGATTATATAAAAAAAACCACCAATGGAACTTTAAAAGAATATTTAAAATTTATATTTTCTGGAGAAACTTCAGTAATCTAGAAAAATTAATAATTTTTTATAACAAAATAAATTCATTTAAAAGTTTTTGGTTGTGTTTAGAAAATAATCTAAATTCAAATTTATAAATCAACAGCCCTGCAGAGTTAGTCTGGAATCTTAGTTTGATTTTTTATTATGTCAACAGAATATTTTCATATTTTTGAAAGGCCAATATCAGCCTTACTTAACTTATGATTCGATAATATGTAAGATTTCGAAAATCAGGATTTAAAATAAAGTCAAGGTTTTGAAAATAAGGATTTGTTACAGTCAGGATTATAAAGGATTATAAATCATCATTTTATTTAAAATGATTTTGTGGATGATCGCTTTATTTTTTATGGATTACGATTTTGAAAATAAATTTTTATTAATTATTATATTTATTTTTTTTAAAAGGAACTCAGAAGCTTTTAAAAAAGGACTTATATTAAACCATCATGTTTTTTATAAAACGGTAGACCTCATAGTTGTGTTACTGTAGAATAATATATAAATATATATATGTATGTACCTAATACTACATAGTGAACAATTCATATTATTTTTATGTATTTCAATGACATACAACATTTCCCAACTTAGTATGCTTATTCAATATGTTGTTCTTTAATTTATTTTGGTTTATTAAGTAAAAACATTCTAACTTCGATAAAACTAACTTTATAATTTGCAAAAACTTAAACCATATTTTATAAATTATATTTAAATATAAACTTAAATGTTTATTATTTATTTCGATCAATCGATCAAAAAATATAAATGAATCAAAGCAATGTGTTTAACAATTATTATTTTTTAAAGTATTTTGAAAAATAACCTTCATCTTCATTTCATTCAGTATTTTTCAAAATCTTTAAATCAAATGCCGCATTGAAGACACATATTAATTCAAATTGGTGTTTAAAATACCTACTGTGAAAATTGCTTGTCTAATATAATGTAATTCACCTAGCATTAATAATACGATCATAATAATTATTTCTATTTTTTTTTTTTTTGATGGGATCTTAGACTCAAAAACCTCGTTGCCATTTGCATTTTATTGAGAAATTTTTTTGTAAATTTTTGCACTTGAAAATGATAATAAACTTAAAACATGCAATGAAAATGGGTTGTCTTATGAAGTTTGAAAAAAGACTTAATTTAATTGTTGTTCAAAACAGTCCACAGAAAATAGACGAATGAAATTGAATGACGAATGATTATGAAAAAAAAAAATTTCATATTAAATTTGTATACATAAACATACAGCTTCATTTTAGGTGTACTTTGTCGCACTGCGGTAACTATGTGCAGTGCATGTTATCATTTTCAAATAGTTTGAATTAAAAAATTTTACAAAAGCACTTAATCGTATTATTTTATTTTCAACGGAAACAATTTATTATAATTTTTATAAAATTACAGCTTTAATAATACTATTATGTAAAAATTATTCAATAATTTTAAATATTTTATTAAATTTATTTTCTTTAGTTTATTTCTTATAAAAATTAATGAATAAAAAATAAAAAAAAAAAATAAAACTTTAAAATATTAATTGTGATGTTGCTTGATAATATTTTATTAATTTATTATAGAGCTTAGAAATAAGTTTATTGATAAAAAAAAAAAAATTTAGTTTTTAGTTTTGTGGTAAATAAAAAATTTCCTAAAAATTTATTATGCTTTGTTAAATTTATTATAATAATAAACATTTAAATTATTATTTTTTTTTTATGAAACATTATAAGAATTTGGAAATATTAAGCAGCATTTTTTTGTTCAAATTAAAAGAAAGAAATGCCTATCTTCATTTCTGTTAATTAAAATAACTATTATATTAATTTTTATTGAAAAAAAAAAAAAATTAAAATAATTTTTTTGATGATTTTGATTATTAAAGAATAGCTTATGAAAACAAAAGCAAAATAAATTCAAAGTTTCAAAATTAAATAATCATAACAATATTTTTCAAGATTTAATTTAATGGTTATTATTTCGACTAATGTTAACATTGATTTCAGTGAATCAACAATTTTTGGTATGAAGTTGTTCCAAAATTAATTAATAACTTTGGGTCATCATGATTGTGTTTTATAGTCATTATTTTTGAATCCGATTTTAAATTTTTTGTTCGCAATATCTTTATATAACTTATTGTGCCGATATTACATGTAATCAAAGTTTCTAATAAATATGGGTTATGCAAATAAGGTCTTGATATCGAAAGATTATAAAATTCTTCAAATTTCTCAAAAGTAATATTTTATAAAAACAATTTTTATCGCTTTTAATGGTGCTATTCACCTTGTTGGCTGACTAACCTATGGCCTAATAACTACAACGTGTTTCTGATATTTATGAAGAGATTGAAATTGCTTTTTATTTTTTTTTTATTTAAGTTTTGAATATTATACCTTCTTCGCACCTAAAAATATTTCCGGGAAAAAAAGTGGTAATTTCCACTTCTAAAACTCTATTACATACTGTGGATAAGTGGAAAAAATTTGACAATTCCGGAAAAAAAATAGGTGATGTTTCTTTTATTTATTTACTGCAAACGTTTTTTCTTATTATTAAGTTTTCTTGTTTTATTAGAAAACTTTATTTTTATTACTTTTTATATTGTAAATATATTTTAGTTTAAGATATCATTAATTTGTAATTTATTAATTTAGATAGTATTTATATAAAATTATTGTTTATAAAATATTTTTAATTATGAATATAATGTATAAATTTTTAATTTTTTATATTAAATTTATAAATGGGTTAGCTTTATTTTTAGTTATTCAATTAAAATTTTATCACCTCTATATTATACTTTGTAGAAATTATATAAATGTCAAATATATTATTATAATTATTATGTGATTTTTTTTATTTTATTTATACTTCTGAGAGTTGCAAAAAAAATTAGTATATGAATATATTATTATTTTGAGCAATCTTTATTTTAATTTGGAGGATCGAAATAAATTACATCGAATAAAATGCAAAGTAATAGGTACTTTATTTCGCCAAAAATTGATATAAAAAAATATTTTTTAATTAACCATCTTTGAATAAAATTACTCCAAAATTGTTTCCCCGCTTTCACAAACATATTTTTTCAAGAGAGTTTTGAAATTTTTTGGTTTTAATTACATTGAAACCTTAAGCTAAAGCTTTAGACATATTTTCTTTGTCCATGGATAAAATGATGATTGAATTGAAATTCATACAAGAACTAATTTAGTTTTACAAAAAAGTGATTAATTTACAAGTTTTTATTTTTGCTTCGACTTTGAGAAGTGAAGAATTTAATATTACTCGTCGGCGTTATATATTACTCGTGTTATGTTACGCTTCGTCATTATATAAAATAATATAAATAGAGTTATAAAAACATAAATTCTTTTTACAAAACATAGTAAGACAAGTGGAAAATCTCATTGTAATAACGATAAGTAGTTTGATTTAATTGGGTTGATTTTTCATAGTACATATTAATTTAGATAATGAAGGAAACTATAAATTGATAGAAATTCTAACATATTTTTACAGAAATGGGCACTTTTATAACTATATTTTCATGAACTAAAAATTATTTAATTGAATTAATTTAGTTTAAAAAAAAACTTATATATGTATTTAAGGATGATATTTATAATTATTAATAAATTTTGAAATATATTTGAGATAAATTTATTGTTTTATTTTATCTTAATTTTTTTCTAGCAAAATTTTTATTATATGCTGTTGACTATTTCTACTTAACCAGAAGTTTTCCATGTTTTCACTGTACATATATAATATACATATAATGCATACCATTTACTACTCGGCAGCTTAAACGGTTTAGAATAAAAATTAAAAAACCCTTTTCTAGCGTTTGTTTAAAAAATTAATTTATTGTATTGTTATTATATAAAGTAACTAATACATTAAATAAATATCTTCAAATTAGTGTTTAAATATAATACCGTATCTGCACTTGGACCTTAAAACATACCTTTGAGTGGAACCGACCTGTAAACTGACCTGTGAACAGGCCTTTCTCATACAAAAAAAAGAAAAAAAATAACTAACCTTTGCGTAAAAGGCGAGTTTGCAAACAAAAAAAGTTAGTTTGCAGACAAAAAAGGTCAGTTTGCAGACATTATAGTTGCCAACTTTTCTGCTTTTTCCTTGCTTTTTTCTGCTTTTTTTCTATTTTCAAAAGGTTGGCAATACAAATTTAAAAATAAACAAGATAAAAAAGAGTTTGTTTACACATCTTTTTTTTTTAAGTGTCAAAAATTAGAGTGTGTACGCGTTTCGTTAAGGTGGCCTTAGGAATTAGCCCTTGCAGACAAGTGCAAATACGATACGGTACAACAATAATAATATTTTAATAAACCTTTTCCTGAACTCACTGCTCTGCACAACTGGTATGTTTGTGCACAACTGGTATGTTTGTACAGAACTGGTATTTTGGTTCTGCAAAGCTGGTATGTTTGTCCACAAGTGATATTTTGGTTCTGCACAAATGGTATGTTTGTGCACAATTGGTATTATGGTTCTGCACTACTGGTATTTTGGCTTTGCAAAACTGGTATGCTTCTGCACAACTGGTATTTTGGTTCTGCACAACTGGTATGGTTCTGCATAACTGGTATGGTTCTACACAACTGGTATGCTTCTGCACAACTGGTATTTTGGTTCTGCACAACTGGTATGCTTCTGCACAACTGGTATGCTTCTGCACAACTAGTATTTTGGCTCTGCACAAGTGGTATTTTTGTGCAAACTGCATACCAGTTGTGCACAAATATACCAGTTGTGCACAAACATACCAGTTGTGCAGAGCCAAAATACCAATTGTGCATAAACATACCAGTTGTGCAGATCCAAAATACCAGTTGTGCAAAAAAATACCAGTTGTGCAGAGCTAAAATACCAGTTGTGCACAAACATACCAGTTGTGCAGAGTCAAAAGACCGTGGCACAAAATACCAGTTGTGAACAAACATAACAGTTGTGCAGAGCCAAAATAATAGTTGTGCACAAACATACTACTTGTGCAGAAGCAAAATACCAATTTTGATACTAATGAAATGAAGGACTGGATTTTGTAAAATTAGTAATTCAATATCGGAAAAATATCTCTTCGACGTTGATCGAAATTTCAATCTTATAGTAAAATTATTTTTTTTAAAAATGCGTCTTGTGAAATAAATTTAAGTAAAATTCGAAAAACTAAGATTTTCTTGTGCCAAATTTTTGTTTTTAGATGATTAAATATTTGTCTAGATATTTTGGAGAGCTTTCAATAGGAAGAGAATTTGGATATTTAATGTAAGAAAGAAATATATATTTTTAATTAGAGACAAATATTATATACACAGACGAATAAGTTCACAGAAGTTTTTTATTAAGAAAAGTAACACCTGCCGCTTAGATCCATTTAATTATATTCTTATTTTATCCACGTCTATACAAATCAGCCAAGAATTCAACATGTCCACAGACACTTTCCAAAGCAAAATTATTTTTTATTTAAATTTACGAACATTTTTACAAAATCATATGTCAATAAAGTTGTACATTTTATTTGTTTGTGGCTTGACTTAACTTACCTATTTTGGTTTAACTTACCTATATATCTAATATAAAAAAAAAAACGAATAAATATGATCTTTTATTTCTTTTTCTGAATTGTATATTTTTTATTTTTTATTTTCACTTAAATATTATTTTTTATTTATTTTTTTTTAATTATTTATAGTATTTTATTTTAATACTTTCTAAATAAGAATACAATATGAATAGATTGATAAGTAAACAAAATTAAAAAAAAATAAATCTTATAATTTTAAATTTATAATTATAATATAATAATAATTAAATAAAACATAATAATAATAGATTATATAAATATTTATTAAAAATAATAAAATAGTAGAGGTTAATAAATTACTTAATATTTTGTGCTTAAATATGACAAAACACATAAAAAACAATCATAAACATTTTTAAACTATATTAATAATAGTGATAATACATAATGAAAAAAACTTAAATATGTATTTGATATTTATTATTTAAACATTATTTTAAAATTTAAAAAAATAAACATGGGTAGTTGATATGTATTGTTGTTTTTTTTTTCAAATTCAATAAAATTTCATATATTTACTCATTTTAATAAGTACATTCTTTTAACAAATCCAGTGTATTTTATTTATTATTTTATTGAAAATATAAATGTTTATTTTAATTAGCACGAAAATTAAGTTTACATAAAATACACATTTTTAATCTGAAAGTATGAATTTTTTTTTATAGAAATGACGCAAATATAAAAAAGAATGTAAAGCTTACATTATGATTTATGTGTGTCAATTTAAATTTGAGATTATAATAGTAAATGAATTTTTTAATACATGTTTATATTATATATATTGTATATATAGTTGTAGATTATATATTTAATATAATATATATAATATAAATATAAATATATCTATAAATATATATGTTATATATGAGTTCATTTCTAGTACATTTTTTTTGACAATTTTAAAAAAATAAATAGGTATTCCACTAATTTAGCGCTTTTTTTTTTTAAAGAATTTCAGTTTTTCTTTTTTTATGAATACGTATAATATTATAAATAGGTAGTTAGATATTTTGTTTAAATAAAAAAAAAACATAAAAATAAAAAACTATTTTACTTATAAATGTGTTAAATAGATGAAGGGTTTTTTTTGTTTGTTTTTATGGAACCTATTTTAGGAATTTAATATTTATATAGAATTTATGTTCCATTTAATATTTTTATATAATAAATATTTGGATTTTTTTTTCTTTTATTTAAAACATCAAGATTTTTTTTTTTTTAAAACATACTTTAGGATAATTAGAACAATATTAATAATGTATATAAATATTTTTTTCTTCCAATAAACTTTGAAATTTTAACAATACTTCAGAAGTATTTTTTATATGTATATGTTAAAATATAGTATATAGTATATATATAATGTATATATTATCTATAAGTATTTGTTACTTATTTTTTTTTTTAATTAAAATCGTAATTTATGATATGTATTTTTTTTTAAACGTAAATGTTTAAATATTACCTCAGCCAGTATTTAATTTTTTTTTCTCAAATATATAATTAAATTTTTTTTTTAATACAACGTAATATTTATAATTTTTATTTTTTATTAATTTAGTTTATAATTATATATATTTTTTTGATATGTATTTTATTTTGTTATTAAATACTCAAAAAAAAAAAATTAGTTTCAAACTAAATAAATTTTTAGTTTTATAAAAATGTATAAAGTTCATAAATTTCGTTTAGGAAAATTATATATATATACAGGAAAACAACAAAATAAGATAACAGAAGGATATTTGATAGTTTAATAGACATTATATAAATCTTTAACACTGCCTAAGTGAGTCTACCTAATGCTGATCATGAAATTTGATTATTAATTTTTTAATAAAAAATTCAATTATAATGCTTTTTAATTTATTAAATTTAGCCTCAGATATTATAGAAAAAGAATAATTGCTTTAAATTGTATATATTTAAAAAAGTTATGATAATCTTATGTTAATTTTAAAATTGAAATATGTAAACTAGTAAACTAATTCAATTCCAGCCGGTAATAATTTTTAAAAAAAATCCAAACGAATTATCAATATTTATATTCAAAATGTGGGTACTTGGAGATACATAATAATATAAATAGTCTTATATCATTATTATAGCTTTTAACAATCTTTCATATTTATCTTGTATCTATTAATTTTATTTTTTTTTTGTTCTTTGTTTCTATGTGAATTTAATTTTTTTTGTACTCGTCTTATGTTTCTCTCGTTTTGATTGTTTTCCCATATTTAGTTAAAACAATAACAAAAAACTATTAGTAAAAAAACATAAAAATAATAAGTACATGAGTATAATTTATCCTTAGCAGCTATATTTTAATAGTTAAGATTAAAATATTTTTAATAACATTCAGAAATGATATGTTTTAGATTTTATTTTTGTTTTGTATGTTATTTAAAATTCTACTTAAATTCTAGAACATAGGTTTATTAAATATATTTATGTGTATAAAGTAAAATGTAATTTATAAATCTATGATTCTTACATTTTTAGGTCTTATTGAGTTTTTTCTTTTTTAAAACATATTTTTTACAATAATATTGATATGTGTTTGATTTTTTATTTTTTTATTTTTTATTTTATTTTTTTTATTATTCCAATAAGGATAATGCTGCCATATTGTTTTAAATTGAAATTTTTTAGATATTTTATTCATATACACAAAGAATAATAAGTATTAATATGTATACGTTAAAAAAAATAATTAAATTTCAATTTATTTTCGAATTCCTAAACCATTATGTTTATAGCCCGATGTAATACGCTTTTCACCAGCTGTATGTTGAACTTCATGTTTAATCTTAAAATAAATTAAGTTCATAGTGAGAAGTGTTATTTGAACAAAAATGTCATAAATATTATATTAATAATAACCTGATCAACAGCAACTGCTCCAATGCATGTCAAGGGATCTTTGAAATATGAGCAAACCTTACGTGGAGCTTGTCTATGCCGACGTTGTAACTGGCAACATAATCCCCTAAATCAAGAAATTAAAAATAAGTTAGAAATTTTATATTCCATTTATTCTTCTGATTCTTCTAGACGTCTTTATTTTATTTATGAGTTGTACTTATTTAATTTTATTATGTTCTTAGTTTATTTAATATACATATATCGTATTACTCAATAAATCAATTTATTTGACGAACAAGCTTATATGATCCCTTAATTACGAAATCAGGTATGATTAACTAACTCGTATATAAGAAATTTATGTTAATTTTGAATTCAGCTTTATAAATATTAATTTTTCCTTTTAAAAATTATTTTTTATCTCTGGTGTATAGATATTCTCTATGTGACATTTTCAAGTTTTTGGTTTTTTCACTTCAATTGATTTGATTATGGCGAACTATGGGAAAAGTATGATGTAAAACAGTAACACAGGCAAAACTATAATTTTAAATAATTGAAACTTGTTCACATTCATTTATATTGAATTAAAAATTCGTTGTGTGTAAATTAGTATGTTTGTACCGGTTTGTCCTTATGTTGTTGCATATATTTTGTTATATATTGTAATTTTATTATACTTATAGTATATATAAATCTATTATACATAATATATAAAACTAAAACTAAACTAATTAATTACTCAACAAATGTTCTTTTTACCTTGTAATGTCGCATTCTGAACTTGAAGAGCAATCTTCAGCATATTGCTTAGCCACTGACATTGGGGCTTGACAGACACGATTACCATTTGGTCCACCTTCACATGTTAAACCCGCCTCACAGTCAGCATCTCGTCTACATAATTCACCCAATTTCCGTCCGTAAAGATAAACGCAATATCCAGATGCTGAAAAAAAAAAGTTAGTGTATAAAAAATTAAATTCAAATTCACCTCAATAATTTTGAAAAGATGAAATTTTAAAGTTAATTATCATCAACGCCATATGCAAAATACTATATTTCTTTTTTATCTATTATATATAAATATATAGTATTATATTTTTATTAACTCCTCGTTTTGTTATTTAAAAAACTTTTCCACAAACAAAATAAAAAAACTAATTTATTTTATTTTTTTATAAGAATAATTGCAAAACTTTAATTAAGATTCCATTGAAATGTACCGATGCATAATAATTGAATAACTTTTTAATTGAGTTGGAAGAATTTTCAAACAAGAAAATTGGAACTATTTTCAATAACGCTGTCCTGTAGTAACCGTAATTATATGTACAATGAAATGATTATGAAATTCAGTGTTAATTTCATTAGATTTTTTTTAGAATGTAAATTAAGTAACAACAAAGCTTATATAGTAATGTATGTATATT
Source organism: Hybos culiciformis (assembly GCA_964007475.1). Lineage (NCBI taxonomy): Eukaryota > Metazoa > Arthropoda > Insecta > Diptera > Hybotidae > Hybos > Hybos culiciformis. Next base: position 76,721,681 of record OZ023274.1, read on the forward strand.
AGTATATTATTTTGGATTTTTGTGTGAATAACATTTATTCTAGAAAATATTCATTCAATATTCTTAATATGCATGAGAATATCTCCTTTTTGAATTTTTTGATATTAAGATAATTTAAATTGATTTGAGGAGTAATGGTGTCAATTTGTTTTTCACATCAATTTTAAAAATTTGAAATAATTTTGAAGTGCTACAAAAGTCTAATTTTATTTTATTTTATCTTCATATCTAATAGAATCAACATCTATAAAAAAATTATTTTCTTAAATTCATGTTTTATGAAATGTAATAATGAAAATTATGTGTAAATTTTTTTTTTTTTTTGTAAATTAAAGAATGACTTTAAATATTTTGTTAAGGGTAGATACCAACTACTACCGCAAAGCATTTTTTTGAAGAAATGGTCCATAATCTACCTATTTGTACTTGAATGCAAAAAAAAAAACTAAATAGAAGTTGCGACACCATCCGATAAATTAAATAAATTTTAATTTTTCACATTTTTATATTACTTTTAAATTTTTATCCTTAAAAATATTATTTGATTATCTGCAAACTGTGACAGCAAATGTATCTGAATTTTAAATTCAGATATAGAAATGAAACGAAATAATATGAAAAAGAAATAAATTGAGATTTCTAGTTAATTATAAAATATTTTTCAAAATTTCTTATCACTAAATTTTATTTAAATTAATTGAGTGATAAGGTCAAAAATCAATTTTCAAGGTATATCTTTTATTCAGATGCCTCAATTAGGTGGGGGGACAGCTTTAAAATTCCCACCCTCAACAACTTTTAGATAATTTTGATGATTTTTAATGTAAATTGATGTAATATTTTGTCATAATATTTAGTTTCAAAAAGTTTAAATTACAGTTTTCAGAAAAAAAAAACATTAAAGTTTTAAGTTAAATTTTATAGTTCTTTACTATATGTATTCAACTTCTACTATATCATAAATAATAAATCGAATTGATTTATAATTTTTATACATATTTATGTTGGTTAGAACCTTTATTATACTTAAGACTTTGTTATTTTTCTTGAATGAAAAAAAAAAATTTATTTTTTCCTAAGGAATGGAATCCTAGCTGAATTCAATAGTCATTTATTTTCATTTTATATAAATTATATTAAAGTTTAAAAATCGTATTTTATTTTTTTTTTTAAGCTTACATAAAATTATTATAAGTATATTTTTTAGAATCTGTCATAATTTTAAACATTTCAAGTCAATTAACTTTTTTCTTTTAAATGAAAATAAAGTTTCATTATATAAGAAATTAATATTCTAGGTGCACTATTTGCTTTTTAATTAAAATTCATATAGACAGGAACTACATAAAAATAAAATAAAATTAATATAAAAAAAGTTGATCTTTTTTTGTTTTACTATTACGGTGTTACTCTATTTTATTAAAAAAATAAAAGAAAATGTATAAAATCCACAATTTTTTTCATATTTCGAGGTACATATAATGATACAGAAAATTTTTTTTTTTGCAACAATACTATATAAACTTTTGTATTAAAGATAGAAGGAAAATTGAAAATTAAGTATATGTTTTTTAATCAAAAACAAAAAAAAAAAACTTTTATAATGTTCAAAATGTTGAATGCAAAAAAGAAAACATTTTTTCATAAAATTTGTTTTTTTTTTTTCTTATTATCATATATATATGCATGTATCCTTGAACATAAATTATGCATTAAAACCCTATCATTTTTGTTTATGCTTGTAGAAAAAAAAAAAATTGTAAAATAAACAATAATATTTCCAATGGAAAATAAAAGTATATGCTTCGATAATAGGTTGTTCTTTTGTGCAACGTTAAATATCGTCGTTCCTATTCAAGACTTTGATTAAAAATTTGAAAATATTTCATCAACTTAACTAAGTATAGCGACTGATTTGGCTTAGAAAAGTTTTGAAAATAATTCCATTTAATTACTAAATAAATTTTTAAATTATATTTTGATAATTTTTATATTCAATATTATATAAGTTCTAACATTCAGTATATTGTGAGTTTTTAAATGATAAAAATAAAGTAAAAACATTTTTTGGTTCTCAACAGCTTAATTTTAAAACTTAGTTTTAGGAAAATTCCCGTTGCAGTCTTTAGACTCGTTATGTTAATTATATTCAGTTTACATATAATTTATGTTAGAAATCCAAATTAATTGCTTCCGCCAATAATAATGTGTATTTATTTTGTTCTTTAGAAATAATTTCAGTGTCAAAAATTTTATATAAAATCAATATACAAGTCATTTTAGAATAATGAGTAGGTATGTCACTCTATGTATAAGTCATTAAATAATTTGATCCCAAAGAGAAAATATATATTTCCTAACGTCATTTTATTTACGATATTTTGATTTTCTCAAAAAAAAAAAAAAAAAAAACTGTTTTTAATTACATTTTTTTCTTCTTATATAAAATCTGGTAACCTGTATATGATATCTTCAATTAAGATATCTCTAGAGGGATTAGAGTTTTATTTATATATCATAATTTTATTTATAAATTCTTTTTACTTAAGACTATGAAAAGAAAAAGACTGGCAATAAGTGTTTGAGCTATGTATCTAAAAGTTTCTTGAAATTCATACGCATTACATTTTCAATTTTGTCAAGTTGATCCAACAGTGAATTGAACATATATTGGAAAACTTTTTTTATCCCTTAATATAGCTTTTTACATAATTTACATAAATTTGTATTTTCTGTTTCAAAAGAAATTGAAATCTAAATTTATTTAAAATAATAAAAAAAAAACATGATATATACATACCTTACTTACTATAATATGTATATCTACATAATGTTTATGTATATTAACTTGATAAACATAATGTAGGAAAAACAAATTTAAAACACATAATATCTATGTCAATAATGTAAAGAAAAATCGACATAATGTCTAGCATACTTTTTGTAGACATTATATTATTTTTTCGAATGTAGATAATTTCGCATTTAAAACGACACAAAGTTTTTTGACATTATATCGTTTTATTTTCGTATACCTACATTATGTCGTTATGTATGTTCAATTATTCGGTTTATGATGGGACGTTTACAAACTTCTTTTATCTATATCTTTTGACGCAAGATTTATACATTCTTTTGAAAGTTCTAGAGAAGCACTATTGTATTATCATTGAACCGAAACAAGACGAAAAATTAATAAGTAATAAACAAAAACTTAGTGTTATGTGACTTTAATTTTTAATGCTAATTTAATCGAACAGATTATGTAAATTTTTTTCCGAATGTTGAAACAAAAAAAAAGTAAAATTCTGCATAAAGTAAAGTTGCGAAAAAGTTGCGAAAAAGGTGATTTTAATCCCTGAAGATTAGAACGAAAATGGATTAATGATTTCTTTAACTTGATCTTCTTTTTTGATCTCCTACCTTTTATTTTTGCTTGTGTCACCATGCATTTATTTATTTTGTCCTTTACACAAGAGCGATACAAAGTCTATTGATATTACCTCTTTTTTTTCATATACAATATTGTCGTAGACGTATTTACGTATGGTGTACTTTTATTACTGGGTATACATATTTTATGCTAAGTTAATTTGCATATGGATCTTCTTATCCAGACAAAAAAATATTCAAAGTTTTGGATTTTCATTTAATTAAAAATAAAATTGTTTGTTCTTTTTTTGATTTTAAATTTAATACATCGAAATGTACAAAATACATATTATACATTATTATTATGTTATATTGATTTAAATAATATTGATTTTATTTATTGAATTAAATCATTTTTTTGAATATAACTTTCTAGATTCTAAATTATATAGTATATTTTTATTAATTTTATTATAATGGTCTTAAATTTTCTAAAACGTTGAATTTAAAGGCTGGTTATAGTAATCTAAATATAACTCAATTAATATTCTTTAATACTTTAAATGTTTGATAATCTTAGATAAATTTTTGTTTAGCAAAACTTATTCCGTACCTATCGATATCGAGTAATATTTCTCTTGTTTCCATTAACTTTTCTTCAACTCTATAAGTATCTTGGAATATTATTTTTAGTTTCTTTCTTAGCGTAAAAACATTGACATGAACATTTGTATATTATAACTACTGTTGCAGAAATTGATATTGCAGAAATTGTTGCAGCGATTTTATAAAACAAAATTAAGTGTAATGTCATGTTTGCTGTCAATCATTTCTTACTGCTCTTAAAAGATTTGAACGAAGAACACGTTTTTATTTGAACTGAACTATTTTTATATTAAATTAAAAGAGAATTATTATTTCTGTTTTTTCAACAACTTTAATTAAATAAAACTAATATTATTTTATAACTACAAATAATTTGGTTTACTTTCTTTTGAGAATTCAAGCAAATTCAACAACTACAATTATAATCACTATTTATTTGTAATACATATATAAATAATATATAAATGATATTTAATTTGAAAGATTAATTAGTTTTAAAACTTATTAAAAATATTAGCCACATGTTTATTTAAAAATTCAAAAACAATAAGTTTTCATCAGTATTCTAATATTAAATCTCAGAGATTTGATAATAATTAAAAAAAAAAAATTAATTAAAAATAATTTTAATTAAAAATTTAATAAGGTATTTAATAAGGTACATAAAATAATGAAACACTCACTTAGGGAGGAATGTGTTCACCTTATTTGTTTATTTTAATATGAATTATAAATAGGTTCATCGCACTACTAACTATACATTAACTACTTTCTGTTCCTACTCAAAGTTAAGATTTTATTATTGCTGCACAATAAAATAAAGTTTGCGTACAAAATATGGGAAGTCTTCTATTAAACATATTAAATAAAGATTTTTTAAAATAATATTAATTCTATTCGCGACGATAATTGAATCAAGATTAATTGAATGTAAAGATTTTATGGTCCATTAACAAAATTATATGTACACAAAGTGTAATAAAATGGAAAAGTCTTTCCTTCCAGGAATGTGGGAAAAAAAACATTTACATATTTCGATAAAAACAATGTTAAATGAAATATTAAAATTGTTTAAACACCTACTACAGATTTTAGTTTGAGTATTTATGTTTGTGAAATTTGTTTTATTTTTATTTTACCTTAAAAATTTACATTTATTTTGTTTTTAATCTTGTTTTAGGTACTATGAAGCTGATTTTAAATTTTTCTGTATTCAGGCTAGCTAATTGATTCATATTTTGTATAAATATAAATATAAATTATTCCTTTTTGGTGATATTTTAAATAATTATTGTTTTTTAATATTTTTATAATCAAAGGTTTTTAATTTTAGGCATTTTTCTTCTTTTTTTTTTTTAATATATACCCACTCATATGACAATTCAAGTGAATTATGGTTGAGGAAATTATATTTAAACATAGGTACATTTATAATATTTAGTTAATTTATTTGTTTTTAATTTTGCGTTGGTTTTTGTAGAATATTATGTTCACCCTTAAGAAATATATATACATACTATTATTATATTTTATTTAAATTTATTTCCCTTTTAAATAATAAATATGTATTTACAACGAAACAAAATGGACATATTAAGTCCTTTTTTTTTGAAAGTACATGCCTAAAATCTAAAATCCAAAAAGGTTCATTATAATCCTGCTTTTGTATTTTTGGTCATTAAAGAATCAGAAAATTGTAAGCTCAACAATAAAACATGATTTCTTTTTTCTTTTAACACTAAAACAATATTGCCAAATTATAAAAGCTGACTATGGAAAACTTGCAAAGTTCAAAATTATCACTGAAAACTAAAATCTTTAAATTAAAAAAAAAAAATTTAATTTGTTTTTGTAGTTGAAATTACTACCCATTAAATGAAATTTTGAAATGAAATAATGTATACAATATTCGGATAAAATTTTGCAATAATTTAAAAATACACAAAAATAAATTGTCTGATGTTGAGCTTAAGTATAATTCAACATGGTTTTCTTCTAAGTTTATAAGCGTTATAAGTACCATAGAACTTTCTTTTTAAATTGTGTAATAATAGAAAACTTTTTTAAAAAATTTGTTTCCTGTCTAAATTTAAGAATTTTTTCTTTTAATAATCATGTACTTTACAGTTCAAGGCCATACATTATTATTATAAATCAGGGATTTTCATTATGAAAAGTTTAAGATTTTAGAAATTTGTTTTCATTTCTTTAAATAATTTAAGACATTTTATTTCCCTCCGCAGTTATGAAAAAAAAAAAAAAAATTAGTTATGAATTTATTCCAAGGATAATTTCATTTCTTATCCTTATAATATATTTTTTACATCATAAGAATACATTTTTTTTCTCTTTATTTTTATGTAAATTAGCATAATGTTTATTTTTAGACGTCATTATTGTGGTATACTACATTGTTGTAGGTACGTATTATAAATATAAATATAGTATAAATTCAATAAAGAAATAAGAAACATTGTATAAGATTTTTATCCTCAAGGCCTAAAGATGTGACAAAAATTAAGAATTAATTTCCTTACATTATTTTCTTTAAAATAATCCTTTTTGGTTTTTAATTCTATTTTTAAATAATAATCAGATGAAAGTATTTTATAATAAAACAAAATACTAAAATAAATGAATCATTGAAAAAGATATATAAAATAAAATCGAAACATTTAGCGGAAATTAAAAATATACGTGTTTGCAGAAACTGAAAATAAAATAAATAATATTTTTAATTATGTTCATTTAAGGGCTAATAAGATTTCAGTGAAGATATAAGAATTGCTTACTTCACTACAATTTTATTATAGATGTCGTTATATCGTTTAATTTTAATTGAATTTTATTTTTAGGATATAAAAATACCTAGCTCAGAAAAACTTAAATTTTTTAAGTATAAAAAGAAAATTTCTTAAAAGAAATTAAAAAATTATTATAAAATCATTATGCAATGCTCCTGGAAGTTATTGGACGAAACATAAGAATCCTCTTTATAACACAATATTTTACTTGAAAAACCTCACATAACATTTAAAATTATTCTGACGCAGTAAAATAAAAGATATTGGCAAAACGAACGTACAAAGAATTTGTAATGAAAAATAAATGGGAAAAAATAGAAATTCTACACTATATATTCAGTTTCTTACTCTTATGTACTTATTTAATGAAATATTGAGGTATATAAACATTCATACTTTTCTACTTATGTTGGAAAAATTATATATATAATGCATAGCAAATTAATTTTTGTAAGAAAAGAACGATAAAGAAAATTTCCCGAACAATTTATATTTAAATCAAAATTGAAAGGCCACGTTATATTTTTATTATATTAAATAAACAAAAAGTTCAGGGTGATAAAAGATCATAAAATTTTCTAAATATCAGAAGAAATTTTGTATGTGTACACATTAATAAAAATCCATCTTAGAATGGGAAAATTCTTAAGAGATTAAATTTTAATTCACAAAACTTTAAAGAAGATTTATTTTCTATTATTTGAAATTATTTATCTTTGAATTTTTTTCACCAAAAACATGAATTGTTAGTGAGAAATTATTAAAATTTTTCCAATCTTTGTAGTGATAAGTGGCGAAAAATCTACAAATATTTCGGTTTACTAAATTTTTCTTAAAAAGTAAGCTAAATTTTTAATACAAGTTTTTAATACAATATTAAATAAGATTTTTGTATCTAGTTCAGTTTTAAAAGTTTTAAATCTTACAGATAAAAATACCACCCACAGAAAAAATTTTTAGTGATTTTTTCGACAAATATATCTTTAGACTTTTAATAAATTTTTATTTTTATTTTGTATAATTCTATTATTGTCTTAGTTTAAACATAATTATCGATTGAGGAATTATAAAAATTAACTGAGTTTTGAACAAAAATTATTTTAACCAATCATTGCCAGATTGAGCAAATTACATTTTATTTGATTTACATTTTGAAAAAAATTCAAAAGAATATAAACAATCAAAATATTTTCGAAATATTATTTAAAATTTATTATAATGCTATTTATAAACTTATTTTCCGAGGAATGTATTAAATATAAATGTATTCAAATTAACTTACCACCATCAACGTCTACACAAATGCTTCCAGGGCAGCAATATTCATTTGATGAACAATGTCGACCATAACATGGTTCATCTTCTAATGGTGATTCGTCTTCACCAATTTCATTCTGAATTAAATTAAAATATTTTTTATTTGAATATATTTATGTATAATAATAATAATAATAATAATAATAATAATAATAATATTATTATTCGAATAAATTTTTTATGATTAGGATAAATTAAATTATCTTTAAAAAATGGAATGTTTTTTATTTCAAAAGAATTAATTTGTTATTTTTATATAAAATATTCATTTTAACATTGTAATAAAAATGTTTTGGGTCGTAAGAGAGAGTCTATTTAAAATAAAAAATCTGCATAACAACTCCGGGTAAAAATAGATTGAATATTTTATTTTAACTTTGCTTTTTTATTTTGCACTTGTTAAGTACAATAGTGCTTTTTAATTTTCTTTCTCGTATTTCTGTTTCAGATATTCCCTCATTTCCCAGGAATTTTAAATTGTTTTTCAATAATAATAATACATAATAGAAGCTCTATGAACTGATTATATTGAAATTGGATTAAGAAGTGTTACTTATATTTCCTACACAATTTTCAGCCATATGCTAAAATCGTGTAATCGTGCAAAATTTTTCGTGAAAAATAATCTGAAGTTGTTCATTATTTATCCGAAAAATTTGCGAAAAAGTAAATATCCTTTAAAAAATATTATAACAATATAAATTCATGATTTTGAGAGATGCTATTTGTTTCTAAAATCTCAAAATAGCATAAAAGCTAACTATATAAATAAAACATTAAATCAATGAAGTAATTCACTAACAATCAATTACAAAAACTACAAACAGCCTTGAACGACTTTGGTTTCGAATAGCACCAAAAACTTTTAGGTTGTGTCGAGTATTAGTCGAATATTAGAGCACATCAATTTACTAAGCTTTGTCATCGTTTCATTTATGTATACGTATTTGAAGTTTCATCGAACTGTATCCATTATTTCTTAACAAACATATTATCAAAATAAATTTTGTATAGACATTATATAAAATTAGATTACAAATTTGTTGATCAAAGAATATATATTTTTATTCGTCCTTGATTTAATGTTTATTAATAGATAAAATATTTATGTTGTTTATATTTTTTTAAAATCCGAATTAAAATGTTAAATTTTTTTTTTTTTGAATTCCAATTAAAACATTTTTTTGCATTTTTGATTGGTTTTATTTTTAAACCAAAAATGGAATAAATAAAATAAAATATTTTCGGAAATCTTTGTTTTGTTACCGTCAAAAGTTTTCTGAACTAAATCAAGATACAATGAAATAAGCAAAGTACTTAAATAATCAAATCCTTTCAATACTTAAGATTCATTAAACCATCACCTTGAAAAGAAAAATGATAATAAACTAGTTATTAGAGAAAGGTATTTGAATTTCGAATTCAAAAAGTTTTTTTTTAAGTTATTTTCAAGAAGTATTCTTTACAAAATAATCAACAACTTTCATTTAGAGAACAGAAATATATAAATTTTTTTTAAGTTTCGTTTCTAATTTTAGAAAAGAAGAAAAATATACTCTATGTAGTGTTGAAATAAAAGTTTGGTAATATGGTGTTCGCATTAGGAGAATATTAGTGGAATATGCTGTTATCCGGAATATTTCAGGAATATGAACAGGATTTTTCATATAAAAAAATATTCCGGAATATGTATATTCCACTTTCATATTCTAGTTTGTCAGGGTTAGAATTCTACATTTATAGTTATTTTCACTCATTTTTTGAAATTTTGTTATAGTTGGCAACAATATTCTTGTCAAATTCGAGTCAAAATGAAAAAAAAAACAAAAAAAATTGATAAAAAGCGAGATAAAAAGTCAAAATTTTCAACAACAAAAACTTTTTCTCTTTCTCAATTTTTTTTTTTACATCATCAAATTCCAGTTCTCATCAAATTTTGTAATGCGAACGGCAATTTGTTTTCCAGAATATAAAGGGAATTTAAATTATAATGCGAACAAGGTATAACATGTTTTTTTCTAGGATGCGGTAACGAAGAATTCAAAAAATGTTTTTTCTAGGATGTGGTAACGAAGAATTCATGAATCTTATAGAGTGTCGAGCGTGATATTAATTTGGTTTTTGCGTTGTCGCTTAATTAAAAAAAACTTTGAGCATTACAATAGATTTATTTTATTGTAAAACTCTTCATTTTAGGACTTTGTAAATTATAGAAGATTAGTGACAATATTACTTTGCCCATAAACCAACATAAACCAACATAAGATAAGATTACATACTGATACTGTATACATATATAGTTAAATTTTTGAATTAATAAAAGTTAACTAGTCTAAAATCAAAATAAAAAAAAAATATCTATAAATGAATTTTATTATTTTCTATTTTATTTTATAAATTCATTTCAGTAAAATTGTAATATGTTGTTTTTTATGATTATTGACTTCTTATTTCATATTAAATTTCCATTGGGACAATATTTTGAAAATGAATGTTTTATATGTAATGTAATATTCCATACCCTTAAAATAAAAGTATATTTTTTATATTAAATTATGTAAAAAAAAACCGCCTTTAGAATTTTTTATATATATTGTAGTCCCTAAGAAGATTAAACTTTTATTTTTTATTAGGACTTTTTAAAACAAGAGCTTGAAATATTAAAAAGTTTTGCAAGAGGAATTTCTAGTATTTTTTTTTGTATATTTTCAGTGTACACATAAAAGGTTGTATAAGTATATTTGATCTGTACATGTATATACAGTTCACATTATGTATTATATTTTTTTTCTAATTTTTATTTATTACTATTTACTTTATATCCTTGTACGTATTATGTACCTATTAATGTTACTATACCTATTAAAACTGTCTCAATTCACTTGTGGAATGAAAATTAAAAAAAAAAAAAATGATAATAATAATAATGGGATGGGGAAAATATGAAAAAAAAATATATATATTTGCGGTATAATATAACATTTTAAGTATATAAGCAAACACATACTTTATTTTATGTCCAGTTGTTATACACATACCCTAATTATCTGGTAAATTTAGAAAAATTTTACTTTAATATGTACTTTATATCTGGAACAAGTATTAAGTAATTATTTAATAAATTAATGTTTATAATATTTGCAAAACAAGCACAAAAATTTTAGTCAAACGTTATTGAAGTTGGTTCTAAATGGACTGAAAAGATCCATTTAAAATTATCATTAATCATTATTGAGTACACATAGAATACTTAGTTATAGAATATTATTAATATAGTGTTGGAATTTGTGGTTAATATTACCAATCTTACATAGAGGACTTTTATGTATATAGTCCTTATTCAACTTGGGGGAGTATTAATTAAAAGCAATGTAATCAATATATATATATAAAAATTTCAAATTTCAAACTTCTTTCTTTCAAAATTTAAAAAAAGAATAAGGTTTACTTTCTACCTATTTAAACTAGTCGACCTAATGTGAATACCAGATTATTGATTACGTTCTTGCAGGGGCGGATTTACACAAATGCTGCATTTAGGCACTAAAAAAAATTTCAGAAAAAAACACATTTAAAAAAAGACAATCTGTAACTTGACATAAAAAAATAGCTTTGAGTAGATTTTGATCACTCCGCCTTAACTGATTCTAAAAAGTTTTATACCACTTTATGAATGAAATTTTTTCCTAAATTAAACTTTAAAATAATCTGAAACGGCTTTTCAATCAAATTTCGGAACAAAAATGTTTGTGGCGGAGCAAGTCCTCTTAAATAAAATCTTTATGAATTTATTTTGGTTTTAAACGTTTTATATTGTTATACAATTGTCGACAAAAAGATTTTATGAAATTTCGCCGCCCATTATTTGCCGCCCTAGGCTCGAGCCTATTGTGCCTATTCGTAAATCCATCACTGCGTTCTTGAAGTGGAACGTAATTTCAAGTGTTTTTGTAAGCGTTATTTTAAAAACAAAATTCTTTTTAAATTTTCTTTAAATTATATTTACGTTTTTAATGTAAAATTGTTTTGAAAATAAAATTTGTTTTTCACTGAAAAAAATAAATAATAATAATTATTATTTTTTGGAGCCTGTGGAACTAAGAAACAATTTCTTGTTTATTTGTTTACAATTATAAGTTGCTTATTTTTTAAAAATGTTTGTGTACGAAAAATAAACTTGAATTTATAAATCCATGTGGATTTCTTTATACATAAAGATTTTTTTTTTTTTTTTTATTTGAATTTACCAGAAAAATATCTTATAATTTCAATTCCCTTTTCAAAATTTTTACCACGTTTCAAATTCAATAATTAAATTTCTTATATATTTTCAATTAAATTTTTAACGTCTTATTTAAAGTTATTAATATCACATAGGAATAAAATCAAATTAGAAATAAAATGTTATAAAAAGAAAATCATAAGTACAAATTGAAAAATAAGAAAAATCTTTAGTAATAATAAAACATAAAAAAAATATATAAAAAATTTGTTATAATTGTTTTTTTTTGTGTTCAAATCCAAACAAAATAAAACTTAAACCCACATCATACATTGTTGTATGTATGTATATCGAATGACATGATCAAACTGACATTTTCCCTCAGAAAGCTAAGTTAAATTGCTATTCGGATTTTTTGTTGTCCGTAATGGAAGGAAAAGTTAGTTTGTTCACTTTAATAATATAAAAATTCTATAAATATTTATATATGTAATTATGTATGTTGTATATGGTATATATTGTACTATTATATTTTTTTAGTACAGTATATAAAATATTATTGCCACATAAAAATAAGCAATATAAAATAAAGCAATATTTTACATTCAAGCAAGCATAATATATAAATATACAATGTATATTTATATAAACATTTTTTTTCTGATTTTATAATCCTTTTGGTGTCCCCATCAAAAAAATATAAAATAATATTACATGATTCCTGAGAGATAGAAGAAAAAAAAAACATACACATGTCGTTTTAACACAAAATATCAAAAATAAAGCATACTTCTAAATACGATGAATGATATCCTCCACCATGATTTCCATAGCCCATATTTGCTAGCATTTCAGGTGAAAATCGATTAAATAGACCACCCCATGCATTGGCAGTACCACCAAATACTATTATTGCTCCAAACAAAAGAATCGCCCACATTGCAGTCGATTTCATAGTTTGTTTAAAATCAAATTTTTATTATTCTTCTTTTAATTTTTATTTGTTAAAATTAATGAATAATTTCGAATTAATTGCAATTTATCTGAAAGAATAAATAAAAAATATATAGTTATATTATGTACAATGTAATAATGGTATCTATTTTATATGTATACCTACATATTTTGATTATTACGTATGAGGAAATCTGTAAGAATTCTTTCTTTGGAAATTATTTCAAAAAAGGAATTATATTAAAATCTATCCATTTATAATTTTCATAAAATGCGACACAATAAATTTATATATATGTACATAGTTTCTTTAAGAATATATTCATTTGCCTTTTCTAACTATATTTATATAATAAAATAACTAATTAGACTATATTATATGATTACAAAAAAAAAAAAATTAATAGAATGACGTTTGAAATAAGAACACATTAAGGAAAAGCACTTGCATAACCTCTGGAAAATTCTAGCAATTTTGTCACAAAATTATTTCATTGCAATTTAATTGCAGAATATATTAAACACTATTTCTGGACTTTAAAGTTATAGAAGTTTATTATAAAAATGTGTTAAAACGATACATGTAATTAAATTACTTTTTTATAAAATATAAAAGAAAGTACCTATATACATAATTTTTTGAATCTTAGTGACATTATATACATATAATAATTATTTGGTGGGCGTCCTTAATGAGATAAGTCCCAAAAAGTAATTATTCAGAACTGAAAGTTTTTAGTTTTTGAAGTAGGTTTGATCAAAAAAGTATAAGACCACTTTTTTCATGTAAACCGCTGCCCATGTATTTTTAATTTTTGGGTCTTTATATACGGATTTATCACGTTTGGACCATGTTTCTTTGCTTAATATCGATAAACGTTTTTTACCAAACAATCTGTCTAGATTCTACAATCGAATACTATATTCGTCACACTTTCGATAAAAATGGACTTATCTCAAAGGTGGCCCTCATGGAGTTTTAACCTAATTTTAGACTTTGACTTAAAATAGACGATTTACTATTTGTCAAACATAGATCCTAGAATAAAAATTATTGCTAGTAATTATTAAAAATGTAGATAAATTTGTGGAAAACAAATCAATGTAAGAAAATTAAAGATTAATGATTAATGTTATTACTATGTATAATCTATATGTTTTATTTTATATATGTTTTATTTTAGTTCTATTTTCCTTCTTTGGACCATCTCTATACAACATAACATAAATGCTTGTGAAATAGAACTTACTATAAAAAAGAATTGTCGGAAAATTTTAACATAATGTAATATTATTTGTCCAAATAATTTCTTTTTATATCCTTGCAATTAAAATAATATTGTAATATTTATTTTTATTGAAATGGATTTTGTTCAATTAAGTAAAAAATGTTGTGTATGAGAATTTTTATCATGCGTAACGTTTCTCATAAAATATGTTTGTAATATGATGATGATAATCTGTGGCGTAGAGCAAAAAAAGAATCAATTTTATGAATATTTTATACACATTTTTGTATATGGTTCTCATGTTTTTCGATAAACCTATCTATAGTTTTAATCAAAATGAAATTACTTTTGTTATATTATCTTTTTGAATAAAATATAAATTATGCCTAAGTTTGATTTATTAAAAATAAAAATAAAACATTACAAAATGTATAGCTTCTACTCTAACTTTTAGTTTTTAAACCAAGTTCAGAATATTTTGTTACTATTGTTAACTATTTATAGTTAATCATTATTTTTTTTTAAATAAATTATTCCAGAAAGTATGATTTTTAGAATCTAAGCTCTGAAAAATTAAAAAAAAAAAATAGTAATTATAATATTGAAAAAATCGAAATTGAATTGAAAAAGAAAATTGTATATACAATGATTTAATTATTTAAATATGACTCATAACATTTTCAAAAAATCAAAAATGATTATAAAGTATTTATTGCGTCAATTTAAAAATTATGTACAATTTTGAGAAAATTATTAATTTTTTTTGCCAGACAGATTGACTGTTTCTGGTCCAGAAAGTATGTTGAATAACTTCCTATTTATTATTGATGATATTTTCAGATGTTTTTTTTTCAATAGTGAAATATAATTTATCTTTGGTGCGATTCCGAATTGAATTGGTTGAAATAAATATGTTAATTTTATTTATGCTAATATATTTAATTCAGTTGTTTATAAAATTTATTTTTTCGTAATTCCTTTTAAATAAAATTTTTTTTTTCAGCTGAACTAATAAATGTTTACTCTCGCTTTGAATGCATTTTAAAATACATATACAGTATTAATGAGAAAAATATATCATATTTTTATTTAGAAAAGCCACTGTATACTTCTTAATAAATAAACGCTTTCAAATGTATATAATTATTTTAATCTCCTTCAAAAAAATTAAACTCAGCTTTGTGCTTTTTATCCGCACATTGTTTTCTATTTTCTCTTTCTGAAGTTTTTGTTATAACAAAAGTTCTGATGATGCTTTACCAGTAACACAATGAGTATTATAAATCAACAACTGATTTTGAAGTTCTGCTTTCTAATTCAAAGCTTGACTAATCTTCTTAAAATATCACGATTGTGCCGTTCTACCTCACCATTCTGCTGCAGCCAATATGGAATAGTATTATAGGTTTTCAAAAATTCTGGTCCGAGAAATTGTTTGGCATTATTATCTGTCTTTATATATTGTAGGTAACCTAATCTGGTAAATATATCTTGAAGCACTTTTAAAAGTTTTTTCTGACGTTACTAACCTCATAATTTTTACTTCTTTATATTTACTGTAATAATCGACAATAACAAAAAGTACGGACAAGATTTCTATTATACATACATAACACATATAATAAATAAACAACCATGTGTCATATTAAATGATAAGTGATAATTTATGTCCTGCTTCTATATTATTTAAATAGTTTTAAGTTTAACAAATAAGATACACCTATGTATTAAAAGGACAAGCATGCATGCATGCCTTACACTTATGTTTATTTTTTCTGTACAAAATATGAAGTATATACATAGACTTTTCTGATTTTCGTTAAAATAAACATTAGTCATTAAAATTGCTGCTTCTATTATTTTCATTTTTTGTGGCATTAATAATTGCCAATTGAATAAATATTTATTGTACAATTCAAATTCTCACAAAATATTATGAAGCTATTTTTGGCTTAATATGAGCATAATCACTTATATTCAATCCCCTCAATATAATTAATTTTTAAATGTCTACTGATGTTCTTTTATCATATTTGTTTAATTTTTAAAGTAATTTTAGTATTCGTTTTGTAGGTAAAATACATAATTATGTATTTCTCTAAATTGAAAATATTATTTTCTATCTATTTAGCTTCCAGATGAATAAATATTTTCTTGACAATAATTACAGGCAATGTTTTTGGAACTTTTTACCCATTAGTTATAATTTTCCAGAAGATTAAAAATCATATGGTAAAGTTTAAAAAAAGTATATACATAGTATATTATACGTAAATAAATTAATAAAATTTTAAGCCTGAGGGAGATATCTATAATTTGTTTTTTGTTTACTTTAAAAACTGAAATTTTAATTTTTTTCACATAATATTTGTGTTTCATTAACGAAATAAGTGGGAAATACATTTTTGTTTAAAATTTTCACGCTCTTCAACATCTTTTCATACAATCAGAAGGATTTAGTTTAGTGGCATATAATATGTCAATTTAAAATTCCATTATTTGCAATTTATCAGTAAAGCTGTTGTTGATGAGATCGCATCGAAAGTATGGAGCTCATAGAATATTCTGCAGTCACCGAAAGTTGTGATTTTTTTTTAAACATAGAAGTTTTTTTTAAACTAAAACCAATCACAGTTAAGTAATTTTTTTTTTTCATTAGGTGTTATTAACAAAATAACAATAACATTTTTTAACTAAAAGTATAATAAAAGATTTTTAAACATATATATTACTTGTTGTAGCATAAACATATAATAATTATGGGAGGAACAAAAAGATATTATATTATTATAAAAATAATTAAATTTTCTTTTTTAAATTAAGATGACATGCCAGAAGTTAAAAATAAAAAGCTTTTTCATTTTTTCGAAAAAGTTTATTTTTTATACACAAACAAAAGAAAAAGGACTTCTGTCAAGTTCATTATTCTCAAATTGTTTTTTTATATTAATAAAATGTATTTTTATATTATCATCAACACAATATCAAACTCTACCGTGTAGTTTTACCACAAGCGAAGAGTGTTATCTTCATTTTATGAAAAGTAAAAATAAAAAATTGTTTTTTCCCCTCGTTGCCCTGCAGCTAGCTGAAGAATGAAATATAAAATACTTTTTCCATTTTATATATTTTCAAAAAAAAAAAAAAAAGCCTTGCAGTAATTCCATTTTAAAATAATTTTTTTTTTACAGTGCTCTTCAAATAAACATGAACGAGAACATTTAACAAAAGTTAAATTAATGTTAAGTGTTTATTTTTTTTTTATACGTATTATACTATTTATAGAAATTCACAGATAAAATACAATTAGAACCTTTATAAATATTATAAATATTAAATTGCTTCATTATTATTTTTTGTCCAAAATAATTTTTTAACTTGTCTAGTGATTCCACCAATCATTTCTTTAGTTTTTTAGACCACTAGAACGGACTACCAATATGTTTTCATTAAACGTCGTCCGTCATTCTGTTGAATGAGAAAATATGCGGAATCTCGTTCACTGTTACCTTGACTAAAGCATGAGGTTTAACGATTTCAGGCTAAGTATATGCTTCTCAACCAGGAACTAAAAAATGGCTAGATCTTAGAATATGTTTGAGTGTAGGTATGTGGTATATACGACTTAATGGTTTTGGTATTTAAGGAGCCTATGCTAGCCCTGTTGTCTTCGCTGTAACAAAATTCAAAATGCTAAAACTATCTACATAAATTCAATTACTTGCCATGGTAATTTTTTTCTGACGCTTATTAAAGTATAGCTGAAAATGTAGACTTTTCGTTTTTGAAAAACAATTTTTTACCCAAAATTCAACTTATGTAAACAAAAAAATTTTATAAGACAAAAAAATTTTATCAAGGGGTCTTGAAATGAGAAACATATAAAATATGAAAAAATATGAAAAAATGTTCAACAAGGAATATGAAAACAGGTAAAATAATATGTTGTTGTTTTTTTTTATACTTTTTATATTTACGCACGTTTTGCCTTGTTTTAACATAGTTATTCAACTATTAGAAAAATCATTAAAACTCTAAAATAAATAAATTTATAATGGACAGCAGGAATAAACATTATAAAAAAAAACAGCAACCCGATATTATTTTACCTAATAAAATTTATCATTTATTTTCAATAAAATAAAAAGGTTGATTTCTAAAAATGATATTATCAAATGTTCGGCAAAACTTCATCAATAAAAAGTTTGTACATTAGTATGTTTATAATATTCCTAAATAGATATCTAAATTAACGTTAAATAAGAAAATATCATCCACTCACTACAGACTAGGATAAATTCTAATTCAATTTTTCAGTGTTATTTTTATTAAAAAAAATATATACTTTTTTTTTTGTATAATTATTAAGATCTCAAGGCTGTTAAATAATGATATAAAAAAAAAAAGACCCATGAATAGAAAGGCTTTAAAAATGTTTTATAAATTTATTACTAAATGACAGAATAAAGTAATTTTTGTAATAAAAATCTGTAATATTAAGAAAACTCATATGTGCCTACAAAATTTTATTGGTACAAATGGGTTTTTTGCTGCTTGTCTTTTTACAGAAAAAAACAATTTATTATTATTATTTTTTTTCTTGGGAATATTAATAACTTGTTGAATTTTAAGATAATTCTTTTTGTGGGTATATTTTTTGAAAGCCAATGAAATGATATTATTTGTAGAACTTTAAAATTTTGTATTGTAAAACTTTTTAATATTGTAATTTATCATTTTAATAATTTATATACATATTTATAATTCCATTGTTATAAATATACTATAGAGAGCTTAAATTTAATAGTGTTGTTAGGGATAAAGTTCAATTAATATAATCATATAAACTTGGTATTGTATTTGTTGTTAGAATCTCTATACATTAAATAAATATTTCAAAATATGAAAATCTAGCGTACATTATAATTTTAAAACACATATATGTATCGAGAAATAATAATGTGGGTTAGAAATTATTTAAGTTTTGAAGCAAACGACAATATTGTCAAAAATGTCTATTTATTATTTTTATTATAATTATAATTTATATATTCCACCAGCAATAATTAAAGTATGTTTACAGTTTGACATCGATTATAAACGTGTGTATGCTTATTTGTTAAGTTTCTCTCGATGTAAGAATTAATGACTCTAGTTCAAATTTATGTAAATAATAAAAATGTCTAAAATGTTATACAACAAAGCATAGGATAAAATAAGCTTAATTTTTATAATATTTTTAAAAGGATTATTATTTTAATGTGTACTACACACATAACAAATTTCAAGAAAATAATATACCCTTTTGAATAAATAAAAAGGGTAAAATTATGTTCTTTTTTTAATATACAAATATTTTTATTAAGTTTGAATATTATGATTTTTTTTTATACATTTATTATATAAACAAATGAAATCTATACTAAAAACCTAGGGAAAGAAATGTATGTATATGTAAAAATATAGTATTATGTATAATGTTGTCATATCTTTATGGAAATTTAAATGTTGGATATGTGTTTTTCCTAGTGAAATGTGATGATGAAAATTATATATAAGTAGTTTAGTCATTTTGTGGAAATTTATCATAATATAAATTCTAATGAATAAATGAAAATAAAATAATTTATTGAGAAAGTTTTAAAGCAAGTTAAGAAAAAAGAAACTTATATGTTTCTAATAGTGTTATAAAATTAGAAAATAATTTACGACCGTGTGAATGTGTGATGTAAAAACTTTAATTTTTTTTTTATTCGATATATAAATTAAAATATTTGTTATAAATCATTTGATGAAATAATTTATTAAATTATGGGAAAAATATGTCAATAAGCTTGTTAAATCCTTAAAGTAAAACAGGTGTTAATGGTGAAAGAAGAATCTTCAAAGATTTTTTTTAAATTTAGCTTTGATGATTTTTTTTTTAATTTTTCCACTAATTTGCAGTTGAACATTTTACGTTTAAATTGAACAGTTTAAACTTTAAATAATTTAAGAATTCGAGTTTTTATGTCATTCTTATTATAAGTGTAATTCCATGTCTCTCAACTCAACCTGTCTATAATTTTTTCGAAAATTGTGTTTTCAGTGGATTGTGTTTTCGATGAATTGACGGTAAATCGTCTATTTTTCATTTCATACTTTTAAAATTAAGAAACAAAGTTATTATATTTGAAAGCTTAAGGTTGAAAAACTAATTTATTTTGAAAAAAAATTAATAGTAAGAAATAATGAACAAAAAATGTGGATTAATTATAACAAATATTATAGGTTGTCGTATCCCAAAAAAAAAAAAAAAAATTGTTTCCTGCGAATATTTGATTGAAAAAAACAAAATTCACTAAAAATACAATTTTATAACAAAAAATTATAAGGAATTAATAATTGCATGGCAAATGCATAATAAATGCAACAAATAAAAATGTTAAAAAGAAAAATTTTTCCTCAAGAACTTTATTTCTTATATTATGAAAATTGCATTTAATTTTATTTTCACTTATAAACTAAATTCAATTGAATATTGCTTCTGTCACGAAGAGTTTTTAATCATGCATGCAAAAAACCAATTTATCAAAAATATAAAGCCTTTTGTGACTTAAAATGATTGAAGTAGCTTTTAACAGCTAAACTTTATATATAAAATTCAATTCAAAAGAACGAGAAAAACATTAAAAAAGCATTGAATAAATAAATTGCAGTAAACATTTTTCTAAGGATTTATTATGTGATGTGAAATACTAAAACTTTCAAGTGATTAATTTTAATATTATGCGACTAACAATGTCAATAGAATATTCTCGGGAAATTATCAAAATGTGACGTTCAAGATACATAAATGTATTCATTGTATATTTAATATAGATACAAAATACAGTAAATATACATAAACATTATATACATTGCTGTTTGAGTTGCTCTTTTTGTTAAAATTTTACCTCAAAGGAAATTTACAGAATAAAATGTTAATCAAATCATTTTTTTTTGCGAAAGTCTAATACGTTATAATAGTTGTTATAATTCTATATTCTTTCATTAATGGCTGAATATTGAATTTCAATCAATTCGCTAATATTATATGTATTATATACTCTGATGCTATACAAATGGATACCTTTTCTTTTTATTCTATAAGATTCCCTTTCCTTATATACTATAATTTTTATATCATCGTAAAGTTAATATTTGAATAAACAAATTGTATAGTCATCGAAACCGATATATTTACTCATCTGTCTCTAGATATGGTTACAAATTATTTTTTGTAGCAATATATGATTTGACGTAGATCAAGAAAACTGTGTATATTATATTTTCGGCGAATTCATAATCTTAGTTGAAAAGTGATTGTGTGCGTTTAATTCCGAGCCTGTTTAATTACAATTACCTCGATAGTAATAATTTCTTGCTCAATAACTTCTAATATTCGTATTTTGTGTTTTCGAATATGGAAATTTGTTATTTGAAATTTCAATGAAAAACCACAACACATTAACCAAGTTTTCCAATGCCAGAAAATAATCAAAAAATAATAAAAACATTTTCCCAATCACTTTGTATATTTTTTTTTTTAATTTGAAAAGCTTTTAAACTCAATGAACATTTAATAAATTTTAATGAATATGAAAGTTTTTTAAATAGAAAAAATAAGTTTATATTAAAATTTGTTTTAACTTTGGTGTTAAAATGATAATTGAAAAAATTTTAATTAGTTGTATGTTGGATTATTTGATTTTTAATGATCAAAAACTTCTCATAATATTATAAATGAATACTTGTTGACACTGTGGTACAGTATAGAACTATACAAAATTGTTTTTAGATAATCCACAATGCAGATTCAAATGGAATTCGGTTACTAAAAACATTATCATTAGAATTTTAAATAACATATGAGGCAAAATTATTTTTTTTAACGAAATGGTGAAAGCAAACAGTGTCGGTACTGGATAGATATTGATTTAAACATTCAGTATGGATTTTTTTAACTAGATTCCTTGTGCTATATTAAATTCATTAAAATATAGCAGACTTCTATATAAGATTTCATTTCTGTTGAGTGATTCGTTTGAGATAACTCATGAAAAATTTTAATATAAAAAATTTGTAATAATTTTTTTTGTGTAAGAATGTCTTTTTCTATACCTTTTCAACTTCAAATTGGAAATAATCATTTTCAAAATGGAAATAATCATTTTCAAAATGGAAATAATTATTTTCAAAATGGAAATAATCATTTTCAAAATGGAATTAATCATTTTCAAAATGGAAATAATCATTTTAAAAATGGAATTAATCATTTTCAAAATGGAAATAATCATTTTCAAATTGGAAATTAATTTTAAAATAGTAAGGTAGCAAGCCAGATACGATCAAACAGTGTTTGAAGTTTTTTATTAGCTGCATCTTTGCCAAAAAGTGCAATATACAAAAAAAAATATTTTTATTTAAAAAAATGTCGTATATTAAGAAATGGGAACCTGATAATGTTTAAAAGCAAATTTGTGCTTTATAAGACAACTTTCCATCCATTAACCGACCTATATAATGTCGTCTTCTACTCCTAGAGTTTTTGAGAGCGCTTTCCAATCCCCACCACATTGTTGTGTAAAACACAAATTTTCTTTTTAACATTATCAGGTTCCCATTTCTCAATGTACGACATTATTTAAACAAAAATTTTTTTTTTATATATTGCACTTTTTGACAAAGATGCAACTAATAAAAAACTTGAAACACTGTTTGAGCGTATCTGGCTTGCTACCTTACTATTTTAAAATTAATTTCCAATTTGAAAACGATTATTTCCATTTTGAAAATGATTAATTCCATTTTGAAAATGATTATTTCCATTTTGGAAATGATTATTTCCTATTTTAAATTGATTATTTCCATTTTGAAAATGATTATTTCCAATTTGAAAATGATTATTTCCAATTTGAAGTTGAAAAGGTATAGTATGAAGGGCTAGATTTAAGAAGAATTTTTTTTTTGATGAATTATGTCATTAGGACAATATTCATCAAAAGTTCAAAAATTGCTGAGTTATAACATTTTCGTTTTGATGAAATATTTCACGATGATTGGTTACATTCACATCACCCAATAATTAAATACATAATTACTAGAAATGAGGTCAAATATTTAATTGGATTTTCAATTCCGCATGAAATAAATACAACTGCGGAAAAATTTATGACTATTTTCGCTTCACAGCGTTCCTTTTTTAATTTATTTTTCTTCTAATACGTGAAAAAATAAAAAGTTTGAGCTTACCTTTTTGAAGAATTATATTTTTCACTTATTGAACTTAATACATTTTCCAAGGTCTTGAATATTATGAAATAATTTATTTTTAAATGCTTCATTAAATGTGATATATAATAAGAGAATAAAAAAGATCATAACTTTCTTTTACCTTTTCACGAGAATAGCGAAGGACAAATAATTTTAGAAATTACTAAAATAAAAAATAATACTTGTATATCGAAATGCACAGTAATATAAATTAAATTTACTTCTCATACAATGTTTCGTTTTAAGATCAAATTTCGAGTTTAAAAATTTTTATATTAGACAAAGTTCAATTAAATATTTTTTTAGAAAAATGTAACTAGGTTTTTTTTATCAGATTATCAACAGAATTAAGAGTTATGTTAAATGTCAGGAACAATTACAAAATTGATTAATTTGTTTTTAAAGGGGCTTAATTAATGATAAAGAAATAAATTTATAATTGAATTTGCCAAAAATGATAATTTATTGTTTACTGCGAGGATAATAAATATAAAAAACAAAAACAAAAAAAAATATTTTAATTAAAAAATATATACATTTTTAATAAATTTACATTATTAAAAAACTGATGATTTAAATTAAAAAACATTACATATACTTAATTCAAAAATATGTATGTACATACATATGTACCACCTACATATGCACATATCCCACTAGTATAATATTTTCTGATATCGATTTTTTTTATGTTATTTTTATGTTATA
Organism: Hybos culiciformis; assembly: GCA_964007475.1. Taxonomy (NCBI): domain Eukaryota; kingdom Metazoa; phylum Arthropoda; class Insecta; order Diptera; family Hybotidae; genus Hybos; species Hybos culiciformis. The sequence continues at coordinate 76,746,187 of OZ023274.1, forward strand.
ATATAATACAATACCAGTTATTTATACTTATATTATGTATATATAAAGTACATAACACTGAAACATCAGTCAGTAATATTCAGAATTATAAGTTAAAATAAAGCAAATAATTCAAATTAAATTAATTTTTAGCGTGACCACAATAATGGAATGGTTTTAATGAAAATAAAAATACTTAATGAGAATGTCTGATGTAAAAATCGTTTTGAAATTATATTTTTCTAAATAGGATAATTTTTTTTTATTAAAATAATTAAATGATAAAAAATCTTAGATTTTTTCAAGAGACAAAAGAAAAATTAAATCTGACAAGTTGATTGAAAGCAAGAAAATTAATTTGATTATTTTTCATAGCCACTTGTTACATATTTTTATATTATTTAGCTTGAGTGTTTTTTTAATAATAATTAAAAAATTATAAAATTTTGTGCTATTTCTGTTTTTTTATATTTTAAGTATATTTTTATATGGAGGATTTTGAAATTGTTCTATATTTCATTTCATGTATATGCTTCTAATGTTTGATAAAAATTGAATTAAATTTCTCTCTTCTTACATAAAAGTTTTGTATACATTATGAAATGAAAATTAAATAATTAAGAGTACAAAATCGATATTTTTTCAATAACGAACCAATAAAAGATAGTATATTATATAAATAAAACATGATAGTAGTATCAAATTTAATACTTGAATTAACAATATGGATCTATACTACAACAATCTTATATACTGTACTACAACAATCTTATATAATTAAAATTTAAAATTATACATAAAATGATTGGCATTGATTCTAAAGACTTCTTTTATCAAATGAAATTATTTATGTGAAAATTATTAAAAACTTATAACATAATTTTATCAATTAAAATTTTCAATATTTGAACTAGTTGTATTTATATTAAGTACTGTATATTCAAAATTTCTATTCATTGCAGTAATTTACTTAATCAAACTTATTTTTTATTATTTTTTACTTTTCTTACAATTGCTGATAGGAGGCGGAAGATATTTGATTTAGTCCAAATGATGGAAAACTTATAAACGTAAAGGCTTAAATTTTTTTTTTTCGACAAACCTGTTCGGCACAATAAGAACGACTAAAAAATGAACACAATAAACTAAAAAAGATGATTTCAGAAAAAAGTGATTTTAGGAGGTTTCAGAAAATCGATATCGATGCATATTTTGTTAATTAAATTTTCCGATGATCTTTGTATTCTGTTTTCCATTAAAAAATTTTTGAATTAATAAATATGAAACTACATTATAATTTTTATACAAGAATTTAAATTAAAATTGAAATCGAAAATTAAATTAAAAAAGTAAAAAAAAAACAGCAATTAAAAATAAAAAATTTTTTCTACATAAAATATTAAAATTTTTAAATGGAAACCAAAACTTTTCTCCTTGTTTCATATTTTCTTCCTTGTTATTGACGGAAGCAAATTATTATATGTAAATCTAGACAAACTTTATTTTTAATTTCAATAAGTCTTTGAGTACTGAAAAGAATTTTAAAAATTTTTTTATATAAAATTACAAAATTTTTCCTTTTTTTAAGAGAAATATTTGCACTCTTTGTTAACATATTTATGTACGCATAATATCAAATATAATTTATATTTTTAACAAGAATTTTGACATTGAAATATAATATTATTTTTCATTATTAATCAGATTATTATATTCTCTTTGATTTTATTCGTTTTGTGAGTTCTTAATAAAGAAAAATAAAATGGAAATAAAATATTTTTTTGGGCTTAGAATATTAAAAATTTAGCAGATAATAACTTGTTGTAATGTTCTTTATATATTTAAAATAGGGATGAAATAAAATCATCAAAATAACTTAATTTTTGAATTTTAATTCTTCTTTTTTGAAAAGAAGAATATATTTGGGTTTTTCAAAACAATCGCACATTTAGGAGGAAACTGTAATTATTATAATTTTTTAATTTATAATTTTTTTTTTTTTTTACATAAATTTAAATCTTGATAATTTACAGGCTGTGTAAATTTCGCTCCTTTCAATCGAGTTATAGAATATAATTTTGTTTAAAATATGTACCAAACTGAAACTTGTGACATATAAACTTGTTAGGCCACTGAACTTCGTTCAATATTTAAAAAATTACAATATCATAATTGTTTGCAGTCTTTCTATTAAAAAAAAATTATAAAAAATTTTAATTATCAAATTTCAGAACTTTTATTACTTAATTGACATTTTAACCCGTTTAATAGATAAATATGGAGTATAAATAGAAGTAAAATGAACCTTCCGTTTTCAGTGTAGAGAATTTTTTTACTCGAAATTATTTTTATTTAAAATTAATGTAAAATTTAAAAAAATTATTATAAAATGAATAATTTAAAAAGCTGTATTCATTTTCTGATATTACTAATCTTAGAGGGTAGCTTTGGAATTCCGATTGTGGAAAATGAGAATTTCATTAACTATTTAACCGATATACAAAATAATCTTGACATAACAGTGAATCCGTGTCAGGATTTTAGTAAATATGTGTGCGGAAAATTAAATCGTAATAAAACATATGGTGAATCAATAGTTTTCAAATATTTATCAGAGCCAACAACAAATCTAGAAAAAATGGTTTTTGATTTTTATGATTCATGTAAAAGTGGTTATGATCTGAAAAATATATTCAATGACGTTGATTATTTAAAACCATATATTAATTGGCCATTAGCACCAGCAGCAGATGAGAAAGAAATTGCCAAAATAATAGCTGCAACAAGTTTTTTTCCATATAATAATTTACGGATTAATTTACCAGAATTCCATAATGGTGAACTGATTCTTACAATTAGCCGCGAAAACTTTTATCATAATTTTGAAGAAAATGCTGATAATCTTGAAATAAAAATTGACGATAATATCGAAAAAATGTTTAGTTCTATGGAAACTTTTGATAAAAAAATTAAAAATCTAACAACAAAATTTGATGAACCCAGAACTTATTTTAAAAATATTAATTTACTGAAACAGGAGATTCCATTTTTTGATTGGAATGAATATTTTGAAAAAATTTGCGAAATGTTAGATTTAAAATTGGAGGATATTGAAAAAATGAAATTAGGTGTTGAGGATATAAAAACGGTTAAAATTTTTTTGCAATTACTTAAAAATACTGATCGTCAAGTTGTAACCAATTATTTGATATCTGAATATTTTGACTTAAAAACGCTAAGCAAACATTGTGAGCATTCTGCAATAGTATTATTCTCCCCAATTTTGGTTAAAAAATATTCAAAGGAAACTGAGAAGCAATTAAATGAATTAAAGAAATTTGTTGTAAAATATCAAGCAGTTAAAACCAAATTGAATGTAGAATCTGATAGTGATAGCGTATTAGAGAAAGTTGTTATACCAGAAATTCAATTATTAGAGAAAATCGATGAAAATTTATCAGAAAAAAAATTGACTGAAGCTTATGGATCGATTACTATTGAAAAAGACCATAAAATCAAAAGTTTATTAAATTTAGCTCAATTTTACTATAAAACAATGATGAAAAATAATAATAGTAATATGATTCTAAACAATTCCTACCAAGATCTAAATGAAAGAATAGAATCCAATATTGATAAGCCAATATTACATTTTTATGTTACTAAAATAGTAAAGCTTTGGGGAATCATATCTACAGGTGTTTATCCTGATAAACTTAAAATACAAATAATTATACCTATTTTTAAAGCAGGCAACAGAGAAGATGCATCAAACTATAGACCAATCTCAATCCTACCAGTGATTGACAAAGTGATCCAAAAATTAATTCATAATCAATTATACAATTTTCTTTGTGCTAATAATTTTTTCTACAAATTCCAATTTGGATTTCGATCAGGTAGTGGTACACAAACAGCTTTGGTGCATTTGATAGATTATATCTGTCATTCAATTGATAATGGTATGTTTGTAGGGGGACTATTTTTGGACTTCGCAAAGGCATTTGATAGTGTTGATCATAGTATACTGATAAAAAAGTTAGAATTTGCTGGGGTCAGGGGATTATCCCTACAAGTATTCAAAAATTTATTAATTAACAGGTTTCAATGTGTCGAAATAGATGACTCAAGAAGTAGTCTTAAACCTATTAAGATTGGAGTTCCTCAAGGAAGTATATTGGGTCCGCTCCTATTTCTTATATTTATAAATGACATGTCACTGTTGTCATTGAATGGTAGCATGTACCAATTTGCTGATGATACATCACTCTTCTACCCATCGATTAGCACTAGCAGCATGCTTTCTTTAATCAATCATGACATTGATATTATAAGTCATTACCTTAAGATTAATAGATTAACTTTAAATGCAAACAAAACTGTCCTTTTAGCTTTTAGATCCATTAATAAAAGAATTGAACCTTTGTCCATTGACATAAATGGTACCACCATATATGAGGCGGACAAGGTTAAGTATTTGGGTCTTATCCTTAATAAACATCTTAAATGGGATAACCACATTACCTACCTTAGAAAAAAACTATTACCAGGACTTGCAGTTCTCTACAAATATAGGAATATGCTTAGCTTGTCTACAAAAAAACTATTATATTTTTCAATGATTCATTCACATTTATCATCTTTAACTATTATATGGGCAAATGCTGGTGTGTCTATCATTAAACCTATTCAAATTATACAAAATAAAAGTCTTAAACTTACTCATAATATAAATATTCGTTATTCGTCTATCTTGCTATACAGATCACTGAATATTTTACCAATTAAAGGACTCCTTATCAGACAATCTGCCATATTTATATTTAAAAACCTAAATAGTATTGGATATCAAACCCTTAATTTTATACCATCTGAGTCCCTGAGACTCACTCGTAATTCGAACAACCTTTTAATTAAATACTGTAGGCTGGAATTAACAACCCAAAAAATTTCTCACAGTGGCACCAAAATTTACAATTCTCTTCCTGTAGGTATTAAATCAGCTCTTTCGTTATCAATCTTCAAACTTAATGTTACTAATTGGATAATCAACTCAAAGCTTGATCAACTGTTGTAGGCTCTTATACATTAAATGACTAAGTATTTTTACTTAAGTTCATTGTTATATAATTTTTATATAATTTTTATAGTTTTTTAGTTCTATTATATTATATGTTAATAAACTCTACTTAAATATTGTTACCATTTTGTCTACTCCGGGCTTGATTTGAGATCTCAGTACAATCTTTAGTCAAAAGCTTAAGTTTTTATCGCTAAGTAGTTAATAACCTCTAGTGAAAAGTAGTATTTGCTTAATTATATTAAATATTGATTATTATCTTTATATTATTTTTTATATTTTTTTATTATTATTTTTATATTATGTATTAACTTTCATAAATTGATCTTTGAATTTTTAGATTGGAATATTTGTGTAATGATCCTTACTACCATAATAATAATACTTATTTGAATTGTATTAAAATATTAAAATATTGAATTTTATTTGAATTTCAACTTATAATGAATTTGTATGGAATAATCTGAATTATGTTTTAACATTTTTTACATTTTTATTTGCCAGGTATTAGCCCATCAGGCTTTTATAGCATTGGGCATTAGAGCTTTGTTTTTTAAGACTAAGTGTAATTATGTAATTATATAATTATATTTATATTTTGTTAAATCAATAAAGTACTGAATTAAATAAAAAAAAAAAAGAGCTATTAGAAATGATAATATTTGGGAAAATCAAAACACATCATGTTTATCCAAAACTAAATATCAAGAAGAATTTTTAGATAACGTAATTTCACCGAATTTAGGCTTAATGGATTATTTATCTCATTTTACTGATTCACAAGAAGCCAAAGAACAAGACATTATATTGAAAAAAATGGATTTAAATCATAATAAAGCATTTTTTTTAGCTTTGGCAAGAAATTCATGTGAATCTTACGGACCTAATAATGAAATAGATCCTGACTTATTAGATTTTTTTAAATTTAATAAAAATTTTGCTGAAAATTTTTCATGTAAAACTGGCGACAAATTATTTGATGATACATGTGATATGAATGAAATTGTGGTTGCAGCATTGTCACACTTAAAGTAATTAAAAAAAATGTCAAAGATTAATGTCAAACTAAACTTCAAATCGTCAATTTATAGAAATAATTAATACATTAATAAAAAAAAAATAGAAAGAAAAATGATGTTTGGTTTTTGCAGAAAGAATTCTCATCTATATCAATTAAGCTTAGATTTGTATTTTTATTTATAACTCATCTCAGTAAATTTATGTTTATAATGGTTTAATCGATTTCCAGTTTATCCCTAAGTAATAATTTCACTTTATTGATCAGAAATTTTATTATAATTACCATTTCTAGATGTGCTGAATCTATATTTTATTAAAAGTTTTTGATTTTTTTTAAATAAAACAATAACGAAATAGTTGTTTTGAAATGCAATCCACGTTATATAATATACTTTGCTTACATCAACGTAATATTTTTTATAATATCAATATATAAAATATATTGAAGTTAATGTTGAAAATTCTATGAAATTACCTTTCTTATGATGCTGATTAATTTTCTTGTGACGATATACAAACCTAGGTGGTGCAAGAAAATGAATTTAGGTTTTTAAAAAAAAAAATTTTACTTAATATTTAGATACAACTAAAAGATAATGGTAGAAAACTAAGAACGTGCTCTCATTAAATCCATTATTATCTTTATTTATATTTTTATTTTCACTTTATCAAACTTTGAGGAAAATTTTGAGAAAATATGAGGATCAATATATTTTCATTTCTAATACTCTTAACGAGATAAAATTTATTATAATATGTATATTATCTTATATAATTTAATGATTGCCAATCAATATGCAAAAAATAAAAATATAATCTCATTATATCGAATTTATTTCGATTATAACATTTTATAAAGCAAAAATATAAATTAAAGGAAAATAATTTTTCATTATTATGAGAAGAAATTCCAATCTAAATCTAATTTTGATAAATAAAGAATCAACTAATTGTACCCACAATGTTTTTTTTTGTTTTTTCTTTCGAAAGAGGGAAATATAAAAATATGTTACATGTATTGTATAATTATATTATGTATAAATTGTGTGAATAATGTAATAATTTTATCAATTAAAATTTTCAGTGTTTTAAATAGTTGTATTAAGTGATACAAATTTGATAACGGAAGTAATATACATATACATAATAATTTATCATTATCAATTTTATAATAACTATTTTTTTTTTTAGTTTTTATTTTATACATCAATTTCTTTCAATTCTTTTTTAATTGAATTTAATGTATAATAAATTTATAAAGAATTAACTTTCAGAAATTGGGACATATCGATCACGATATTCTAATGCCATCTATATCAGACTTTTTAATAGTAGATTATTATATGTAAACTAAATTTGTTATTAATTAAGAGTTCTGTATACACAAAAATACATTGACACGAGTCAATACTTATATCACGAGACCGAAGGTCGAGTGATATAAATTGACAAGTGTCAATGTATTTTTGTGTAAATACAGGACGAGTTGTATAACAAATTTTGTTTACATATCCAATATACTGTTTTAATGCGTAGGGGAGAGGTAGTTGCAAAGAGAGAATATTTTTTCTTCTCATTTTTTCTCTTTTTTTTTTTTGTATTTGACTGTATTGAAATATTGTGAGAGATATTATGTTTGTTTAGGTATTACGTAATATTCAATACGAAACATCTAAATGATTTCATTATTTACGCTGATGCTCCTAATTTTTTCATTATATACGCTGATGCATCTAAATTTTTTCATTATTTACGCAGATGCATCTAAATGATTGCATGTGTATTGACGCATATAATACTCCATTTAGTGATCTAAATTCTATAGCACTAAATACAACATAACGATCCCCAACGCATTAAAAAATTTTACCGGATAGCGTTAAAACTGAATAAATTTATAACTATATGAAAGAATTAAAAAAAACTTTCTTCTACAAAAATTTCTATTCATTGCAGTAAATTACTTAATCAAACTTATTTTTTACTATTTTTTTATATTTCTTATAATTTTTAAGTAAATTGCTGACAGGAGGCGGAAGGTATTCGATCTAATCCAAATGGCTTTAATATTTTTTTTCGACAAACCCGTTCTACACAATGAATACAACTACAATTACTACACAATGAATACACCTATAAATTGAAATCTTGATTATTTACAGGCTGTGTAAATTTCCCTCCTTTCAATCGAGTTACCAAATATAATTTTGTTTTTTTAGATGATGCATTCAACAATAAAAAGAAGTATATACCAAACTAGTCACATATAAATTTGTTAGGTCACCGAATTTCGTTCTATATTTGAGCTGTTATTTTTGAAAGTGGTATAAGTCCACTTTTTAAAAAAAATGAGTTAATGGTAATTTTAGTAAGATATAGCCACCTTCTCTCCATATTTACATTAAAAAAAATGATACATGAAAAAATGGACTTATACCACTTTCAAAAATAACAGCTCATTTAAAAAATTACCATATTTGTTGGCAATCTTTCTATTAAAAAAATATATGGATAGTTCCGCGGAAACTGGCCGATCCGATTTGGGCAAACTGTACATACAAATATTAAAAATTTTAATCTCGAAAATACTTTATATGAATTATTACCATTTAGGACAAATAAAAAAAATATGTAAATATTTACTGTTATTAGCAAAAATTGCAGCATAAAGACTGATTTTGTCATTACCGTGGCTGTTACTAAGTAATTTTTTCGTATTCAAAACTAAAATTCGTCATTTTAATGTTCAATAAATACTTCACAAATTTTATTATTAAAAAAATAATATGTAAAAGGCTCTCTAAAATTTAAAAAAAGTTGAGAAAGTACAGTTCTAATTGGTTTTTTATATTATTTTATTTGTGTTACCGTGTCAGTAAGAATTTCAAACCTTTTGCGAATTATATGAAAAAAAATGAATACAATTAATATAATTGAAAAGCACGATTGCAGTTGGCTAAGTAAATACATTTTTTCTTGATATTATTAGTTGTGATATTTAAATCGAGTAAAATACACTACCGGAAGTGAACAGTTATTTAAAAATTTTCTATAATTCACACCTATTTTGTCATTACTGTGGTAAGTGTTTTTTTAATTGAAATAATAAAAAATATTTTTTAATCAATTTTATTTAGATTTCTCTTTTTTTTCTTTTAATTTAATGATTAAAAATTTTAAATATTTCGAAATTTTTCCAATAAATTAAGGAAAAACTGTTTTTTTTTCATTACCGTGGTGTCATTCCCGTGGTTCGTTTGCTTACACGGAAATGACTTTTCGGTACAAATTCTTTGAAAAATACAAATTCGAAATATGCGGTGTTCCCTTTGAGAATAAGTTCGAAATTATCTGAAGCATCTAACAAATACTGATTTAAGTCTCAAAAATAAGTTTTTTTTTTTACATTTTTTATTTAGTTTTCCGCCTGTTTCCGTGGAACTACACATATATAAAAAATTTTAATGGACATGTGATCGGTAAGTTGTATTTACAATCGTAAATTTAGCTCGGTAAATGGTATATTACATGCGCCAATACGCCTGTAATTATTTAATTAAGTAAATAAAATTTACTTAATACGGAGAATGTAAATAAAATTTACTTAATTAAATAATTACAGGCGTATTGACGCATGTAATGTACCATTTACCGAGCTAAATTTACGATTGTAAATACAACTTACCGATCACATGCCCATTAAAATTTTTTATATATGTGTAGTTCCACGGAAACAGGCGGAAAACTAAATAAAAAATGTAAAAAAAAAAAACTTATTTTTGAGACTTCATTTTGAACTTTTGTTTATTTTTTGCATTGCAAATGTATTGATTGCAACTACCTCTCACATGCACATTAAAACAGTACACAAAACATGTTAATAAAATTTGTTATTACAACGAGTTGTGTATACACTAGCGACCTGCACGAGTATATATTTTTTACTCGTTATTGGTTGAGTACTAGAATACATTTAAATTTATCGCTTCACTATGAATATTAAATACATTTAAAAAAAATATAAGAGTACATTTTTACTCAAAACAAAATATTTGAGTCAAATAGAATCGTAAATAAAATAACCTCAAATATTATTCATGAATTTACTACTCGTTAGAATTTTAAATTCGTAATTTATGATTTGTATTCGTAAATATGTTTGTGTATTCGTATAGTACTAGTAGTATAGAGAAAAAAAAAAGTGTGAATTTCAATGATAACTAATAAAAAGTTGTTAACAGTAGTTTAGTGCTATATGAAAATTAAAAAAAATGGAAGAAATTAATGAAAATCAATCAATTAGTGATATAAAATTAAAAATATTGTCAGGAGAGTACATTATTCTTGATATGCAAGGTAATGTGACGAGCAAAGCCTGGAATATTTTTGGAAGAATTAAAAATTCGAATGGGGATGACATAAAAGACGTAGTCGCTTGTAAAAAGTGTAAAATTGTCTGTACTTACAAGAAAAGAAAATAAATTTTCAAATAAAGAACGATTTAAAAAGTATATAGCTATATAGTTTTCATTTTTCAATTTTGAATTCCAAAAAATGTATAAAAAATATATAACCGCCTGGGCTAACTCGACGCGACGGACGCGACGCAAACGTTATTGACGTTAATGACCATATAATTTTACGTTAGCGTCATTAACGTCGTTAACGTCAAGACTGTTCGCGTGCATATATTTTCATACATTTAATATTTCTTACGTCATTTGCGTCGCGTCCGTCGCTTGCGTCACGTCGAGTTTAACCAAACTATAAGAATTAGTCTAATTTAAACTTTATTTTGAACAAGTCCACGGTTTTTCATTTAATAAATAATACTCAAAAATTCAATCAATGCATTTCATACAATATTCAAATATTCACGAGTACTCGTAGTACTATGTGATATTTGTGAGTAAAATGTACATATTATTTATTTACAATGAATAAAAATGTTCTTAAATGAAAAGTACTCGAAATTTTTGTGAACAACTCATTATGTTTTGAGAGTATTATTATTGTGAATAAAATTTACTATGAATATTTTTTATTCGAGTTAATTTCTATATTTGTTTTATTTATAATGGATCCTTGCAGACCCATATTGTGTATACACATAAACACATAGACACTTGTCAATATTATATCGACCTAACCGTCTCTGGATATAAGTATTGACTCGTGTCTATGTGTTTTTGTGTATACACAACTCGTTGTAATAACAAATTTTATTAACATGTATTGTAATCTACTATTAATTATCAAATTTCAGAACTTTTATTACTTAATTGACTTTTGAACCCGTTTAATCGATAAATATTGAGTATAAATAAAAGTAAAATGAACCTTCCGTTTTCAGTGTAGAGAATTTTTTACTTGAAATTATTTTTATTTAAAATTAATGTAAAATTAAAAAAAATAATTATAAAATGAATAAATTAATTCATTTTCTGATATTACTAATCTTAGAGGGTAGCTTTGGAATTCCGATTGTGGAAAATGAGAATTTCATTAACTATTTAACCGATATACAAAATAATCTTGACATAACAGTGAATCCCTGTCAGGATTTTAATGAATATGTGTGCGGAAAATTAGATCCTAATAAAACATATGGTGAATCAATAATTTTTAAATATTTATCAGAGCCAACAACAAATCTAGAAAAAATGGTTTTTGATTTTTATGATTCATGTAAAAGCGGTTATGATCTGAAAAATATATTCAATGAAGTTGATTATTTAAAACCATATATTAATTGGCCATTAGCACCAGCAGCAGATGAGAAAGAAATTGCCAAAATAATAGCTGCAACAAGTTTTTTTCCATATAATAATTTACGGATTAATTTACCAGAATTCCATAATGGTCAACTGATTCTTACAATTAGCCGCGAAAACATTTATCATAATTTTGAAGAAAATGCTGATAATCTTGCAATAAAAATTGACGATAATGTCGAAAAAATGTTTAGTTCTATGGAATTTTTTGATAAAAAAATTAAAAATCTAACAACAAAATTTGATGAACCCAGAACTTATTTTAAAAATATTAATTTACTGAAACAAGAGATTCCATTTTTTGATTGGAATGAATATTTTGAAAAAATTTGCGAAATGTTAGATTTAAAATTGGAGGATATTGAAAAAATGAAATTAGGTGTTGAGGATATAAAAATGGTTAAAATTTTTTTGCAATTACTTAAAGATACTGATCGTCAAGTTGTAACCAATTATTTGATATCTCAATATTTTGACTTAAAAACGCTAAGCAAACATTGTGAGCATTCAGTAATAGTAATATTCTCCCCAATTTTGGTTAAAAAATATTCAAAGGAAACTGAGAAACAATTAAATGAATTAAAGAAATTTGTTATAAAATATCAAGCAGTAAAAACCAAATTGAATGTAGAATCTGATAGTGATAGAGTATTAGAGAAAGTTGTTATACCAGAAATTCAATTATTAGAGAAAATCGATGAAAATTTATCAGAAAAAAAATTGACTGAAGCTTATGGATCGATTACTATTGAAAAAGACCATAAAATCAAAAGTTTATTAAATTTAGCTCAATTTTACTATAAAACAATGATGAAAAATAATAATAGTAATATGATTCTAAGCAATTCCTACCAAGATCTAAGTGCAAGAATAGAATCCAATATTGATAAGCCAATATTACATTTTTATGTTACTAAAATAGTTAAGCTGTGGGGAAGAGCTATTAGAAATGATAATATTTGGGAAAATCAAAACACATCATGTTTATCCAAAACTAAATATCAAGAAGAATTTTTATATAACGTAATTTCACCGAATTTAGGCTTAATGGATTATTTATCTCATTTTACTGATTCACAAGAAGCCAAAGAACAAGACATTATATTGAAAAAAATGGATTTAAATCATAATAAAGCATTTTTTTTAGCTTTGGCAAGAAATTCATGTGAATCTTACGGACCTAATAATGAAATAGATCCTGACTTATTAGATTTTTTTAAATTTAATAAAAATTTTGCTGAAAATTTTTCATGTAAAACTGGCGACAAATTATTTGATGATACATGTGATATGAATGAATTTGTGGTTGCAGCATTGTCACACTTAAAGTAATTAAAAAAAATGTCAATGATTAATGTCAAACTAAACTTCAAATCGTCAATTTATAGAAATAATTAAAACATTAATAAAAAAAAAAATAGAAAGAAAAATGATGTTTGGTTTTTGCAGAAAGAATTCTCATCTATATCAATTAAGCTTAGATTTGTATTTTTATTTATAACTCATCTCAGTAAATTTATGTTTATAATGGTTTAATCGATTTCCAGTTTATCCCTAAGTAATAATTTCACTTTATTGATCAGAAATTTTATTATAATTACCATTTCTAGATGTGCTGAATCTATATTTTATTAAAAGTTTTTGATTTTTTTTAAATAAAACAATAACGAAATAGTTGTTTTGACAAATAGAAATGCAAAAATTTATTATTTATATACTACTTTGCTTCCTTTCGAAGTAATATTTTTTATAATATCAATATAAAAAATATATTGAATTTAATGTTGAAAATTCTATGAAATTACCTTTCTTATGATGCTGATTAATTTTCTTGTGACGATATACAAACATCGGTCGTACAAGAAAATGAATTTATGTTTTTTTAAAAAAGAATTTTATTTAATATTCAAATACAACTAAAAGATAATGTGTAGAAAACTAAGAACGTGCTCTCATTAAATCCATTATTATCTTTATTTATGTTTTTACTTTATCAAACTTTAAGGAAAATTTCGAGAAAATATGAGGATCAAGATATTTTCATTTCTAATACCTTTAACGAGATGAAATTTATTATAATATGTATATTATATTATAGAATTCAATGATTGCCAATCAATAAGCAAAAAATAAAAATATAATCTCATTATATCGAATTTATTTCGATTATAACACTTTATAAAACAAAAATATTAATTGGAGGAAAATAATTTTTCATTATTATGAGAAGAGTTTCGGATCTAAATCTTATTTTGATAAATAAAGAATCAATTAATTGTAGCCCACAATGTTTTTTTTTGTTTTTTCTTTCGAAAGAGGGAAATATAAAAATATGTTACATATATTGTATAATTATATTATGTATAAATTGTATGTATAATGTTATTCAGTTATGAAAATCACTAAATTATTAATGTGGTTTTCCAAAAAAAAAGCCCATTAAAACTTCCGTCAATTAGTTTCAAGGTTAATTAATGTTCTTATAATTGATTTATTTTCAATTATTTTTCTCAAGTGAGGTCAAGCAAACATATATTGTATTTCGATAATTTGGCTATAAGATAACTTTTTTTTGTAAACAGTGTAGTTGAATAAGGGCCTATATGTTAATTAATTTAATCTCTTACGGTTATCATTTTTCTTCCTCTAGTCCGAATCTTTTTTCATGCGTTGTTGACTTTTTAAATAGATTTTCCGCTTTTTCTTGTTTTTTTTTCATAGTCCTATCCAACATCACTGAAATAGAAGTATATAATTTGTATGTATAATGTAATTTATTTTTTAACTTCTGTCGCTTATTTATTACACTGCATTTTTATTGAATTTTTTGTGCAAAAGATTTTATTTCATTTTAATTTTTCTTGCCATCTCAAATTTATAATTTTATAAAATTAATAAGAAGTAAAAAAATATCACTTAACACTTTCTTCAATTGATCTCCCCAGTTATAAAATTTTAATTCCAGGACAAAAAACCTAAGTCCATAAGAAAATACAAAATGTAAACATTTGTTTAGTACAAGCTGATTGATTGCATTTTTTGTTTTTAGTATTAAGTATCTGGACATAAATAAATGACGGGACGTTTAAAAACTAGTTTTACCAATATCTTACTTCATATGATTCGTAATAGATTATCATAATACTTTGTCTTTTGAGAGTAGATTATTGCTTAGTCGAAGCTAAACGTAATATTAATAGTTATTTTGATATCTTTTGTAAACAAACTTGCCAAATATTGATTTAATACCAAGAGTATAGAATTCCTTTTTTGGCAATAAATAAAATTTCTGATATCAGAACAGAATAACACAATAATTATAGGCTGGACTCGCCTTGTTTAAAGCTTTCATTTTGTATTTTCTTTGATAATTTTATATGATCCATGGTTTTCGTTTCAGTTTCAGAAAAAATCTTATTATAAGCAAAAATTTTTCTTGAATATTTAATAGGACTGCGTCGCTAAAAAAAATATTTTTTAACTTTAAGAACCAGCGCTTAAAAAAAATTTCGAACATATTGCCAAATATAGATTTGATTGGGTTGTGCATAAACAACTTTCGACATTAATGAAAACTGGGCATTCATTTTGTGTAAAAAAAAAATTAAATTCACATTTCCATAAATTGTATTATATATAAACATGTGAAATAACTTTTGGATTTATTTTTTAAGGCCATGTAACCCTTTTCTATGTAAAATATCACATATTTTCCAAACAAAAAAAAAACAAATACCTATTCAGGAAACATATATCCTTTTCTTTAAAATACACATTTGTTTCTTAATTGAAACCATTATTTTTTTCTTTTTTTTTTAGGATTATTAATTGAACCTGATGAAATCTTTAAACCCATATCAAACTTTATATTGTAGCTATATTTTATTTTTGGTTAAAATCATTTTTTTGTTATATTTTTCTTTGATTTAATAAAGCTAAATTTAAAAATAAATAAATGTAAAATATTAAACATTCCATTATTTTTTTTTTTTGGGTTAAACCACAATACGAAAATTGCAAAAACCAATTTAATTCCCATTCTATTGGTTTTTATGTAAAAAAAAAAAAAATAAATGTGTAGAATTATATTTATTTCCGGCGTTATAAAAAAAAAGTAATTTAATTCCATTTAATATTATTGTTTTGAAGACAGATCAGATAAAAATAATCACAAAAATTTTATTGACATTTTTAACTTTTAACGAACCTCATCTCTAAATGACAGAAAAATCTCGCCCTATATATAATAGTTAGCCACTTAAGAGACATTATATTGTTTTACGTGCGTTAAACTAAGTTTTTCTGTCAACCATAAAGGTATTAGATAAACACTGTATTGAACATTGAACATTAAATTTTTTTTCCATACTTTGGAGGATGACATGAATAGAAGCTGACCATCATCATCATCACTTCAATTTAAAATTAGAAAATTATATTTTCAATAATGCTGTGAGAAGTTGTCGACACCAATCCGTTGAGGAAATTATATGAAAAAAGTTAATTACGCTAAATCTTCTTTTATTAGCCAAATTTTTTAAAATCCTAATTCCATTTTAATTAACCCTTAATTTTTAGCATTATGTCCTTTGTTTTTTAACAACAATACTTTTCCACAGAAATGACACGAAATTCAAATCTTGTATGAATTTTGGGAAACCCTTTAGAAGATGTTCGCGTTTCATTCACTTAAGGTTTTTTAAACTTCTGCCCGCAGTTCTTGTTCTATAAGGTATACATCTTATCGAAAACGTTCAGGACGAAATAATATTGTCGCACTATAAAGGTAGTTTTAACAATTATCTTTCGTTTTCAACGTTCCAAAAACATCTGTCCAAGAGAAATAATTCTAAATATAAAAATATAATGATCAAGCTCCAATTCAAGAAAAAGAAATTCAACACTCTTTTTAAGAATTTTTTTTATAATATATGAATTGTGTAACAAATAAAAAAAAATATATTTTACTTGATACGGTAAGCTGGATTATTTTATTTCATCTCTTGAAATTATAACAAAATAAAAAATAAAGAAAAAATGTTTATCGACTTACAGAAAAATGATACAAAATATTTTTCTTTGAAAGAAAACTCTCTCTTCTCGCTTTGTTTTTTTTTTTTTTCATTGAAATAAAAAAAAGGAAAGAAAATTCATACTGACATAAAATCTATAAAACTAATGATTATCCTTATTCGAGAAAGGAAAATATTGTGTTTGGAATACAAAAGGCTAAAATTGAATTTATAATAAAATTTGAAATGAATGGTTCATTGAGTTAAAATTCCATGTACAAATAATAAAATTTTATGTTCTTATGGAACCTTGTTGCATTTTAGAATGAAAATTTTTAAAATTCATTTAATATTCTGAATTTTGATTTCTCAATAGTATAGTTATAATGTATATACAAAATTTACATTTGAAATGAAATTGTTTTTCCTACACTGTTTGCTATTTTTTAATGAAATTTTGATATATGATTCTATTTTGAAAAAATCTAATATCTTTTGCTTTTATGTTTATGATAAAATTTTTTGTATTAAAAAAAATAAATCCTACGTATGTGGTAAAAAAGTTTCTAATAATGTTTAATTAAATCAAATATAAAAATGAAAGAATTTCATATCCAAGTATAAAAAAAAAACTTGATTAATATTCGGCTGAAAGCGAATGCGATTATGATTCGCAATCATAATCACTGCGTTACGCGTAAGACTTATAACTAAACTGGCATTAATTTACGAAAACTTTGAGTAATTCAGCTCACACGCGCAAAGATAGAAATAAAGTCCATTGCTAGCAGAAACATACACTCACACATACAGCTTAATTTGTTAACTTGAAAAGTTCATTTTGTAAGGTAGAAGTCATAAAACGAAACATTCATTCGAAAACATGATGTTTTCGAACTCGCAAAGGCTGGTCTAAATTTTTGAATACTTTTTCTTGAAGTCAATTTAAGATTGTTACAGAAATAAAAATCTATTATCTTTAAATTATCTTTAAATTTATCTATACAAAAAAATAGTCAGGATCTTTCCTATCGACAGACTTTTTAATCAGAAATTTCTTTTCAGTATACAATTGTCATATTTATTATATATTTATGCAATTATTATATTTATTTATAAAATAATTAAAATCCACAGTTGGTCGCATCGTTAATAAATTAAAATTCCTAGAATAATATTCAGAATTCTCTGTTGGTGTTAATCATAATAATTCTATGGGGTGGTTTTTATCACAAAAAAAAGCTTTAACATCTTTTAATAAAAAAAAAATTATGTAAAATTTCTTTTAACAGAAAAAACTTTTTAATTTTTTATTATACATATGATACATTTTCCAATTATTTTAAGGATTAAACGAAAATATAGATAAGAACAAAAATTACTTTAAAAGTCATTTATATTAAGTGAAATTCACTTTAACAATTTTATGGTTTGTTTTATTTTATGCGTATTTCTTAATTACTTTGAAAGCAATTAGTAATCATTTACTCACATTTATTTATGTTGTCAAAACAAAATTTTATTATTTCAAATTGGAATATTCAATTGATTTTAATATTTTTAACCCTCGTAGATGAGAACAAAATACCTGGCAATGAGATGACACTAAAACCTAAAACTAATTATTTTATTATTAAAGTTAGAAAACTCCAAGCAAGATCGTTAAATTCTAGGCGACTTTGTTGGTAGTCAACCTCGCATATATTCATCGTATTCTCTTTAATTTCAACTCTATAATATTTTTTAAGGATAATAAATTTCTAATTGCTTGAAGAATTAACAAGGAATAAACAATAAAATTGATTCAGTAAATGAAAATTAAGAACAAATTTCTAATAATATTAACCATGTTGACCATTCATAGTCTGACAAGAAATTCACATCCCAAATCCGACGTCCAAAATATAAGATATATTTCTTACTCTTTAAGTATGGGGTTAATAAGGAATAAAAACTTAAATTAATTCAGAAAAATAAAATTTAGATCAGATTTCTAGAAATATTAACCGCATGTACCTAATACGATATATTCACAGTATCGCAGGAATGACGGAAATAGCACGAAAACAATTAAGATAGCTAGAAATTATACATTTATAAACATTTTTATTATTTGTAGCAATTCAGACGATAGCATGTTGTTTTAGTGTGTTTACATTTTTTATTCAATTTTATTGGGCCTACAGGAGTTTTGTAAAATGTAATAATTTAAAGAAAATATTTACAATATTTTTACTTTTTAAATTACTGTAGTCCTTTTTTTTTTGTCCTAACATAAATTGGAGGAAAATCGATTTTCTTTTTTCCTTTTTCTTGTATTTTCTTTATAATTGTAATTTGTTTATCCCTTTATTTTGCTTCTTTTTTTTTTTTTTTGTGTTATTTTCCTATAATTTTGTTGTCTTTTTATAACCAAAAAATATTTATTTTTAGTTGAAATTGTTTTAAATAAAATATCTTTTTATTTATTTTTATTTTTATTTTTTTTTTGGAATAAGAAAACGTATTTGTGAATTTTCATATCCTTTTTTGCTGATTATGTAAATTTAATTATAATTTTTAATGACGGTAGAAGATATTTTTACCGTCGCTTAATTAAAAATAAAATAATTTTTTTTTTTCATATACTTACTTTGAATAAATGTTTGTGTGCGAATTCAGGTAAAATATTAAAATAACCTTTTTTTTTTTTTTGGATTTTTTTTTTAAGGATCAAAATATATTAAGTAAAATTTTTATTTTTGTATAATATTATAAAATAATAATAAAAAATATAGGCCAAAAAAATAATATAATTTTCAATTAACTTATATTTTTATGTAATTTTCTTAATTACAAATATTTTTTATTTTCACAAGTTAAATTAAACCGAACCGTTTGATAATCTCAGAAAAACTGTGCCTCAGATTGTAACCCGCTGCTATATGAATTTTATGCGGGAAAAAGCTTTATGAGTATGCTTTTACTGTCGTCATTGATCAGAGGAAGTTTTTGGTAGTTCTTTTTTTCATTATATATTTTTCTTATTATATATATATATATTTTTTTATTAATGATTTTCCGTTCTGATAAGAATAAGCGCTTGCGCTGAGTTTTTTTTTTTTTTTTTTTACTTTAATGTCGTACATAATATTTTGTTTTTACGGTAGGAACTATAGGGATGGAAATAACAAAAAAGGATAAAGAAGAAAAAACATTATAGGTATCTTAAATGTTTTTAGTTTATTCTTCTTTTATCAGGGTCTTGTCCACCCACAACTGTAAAAAAGTTGAGGCTTTTCATACCATATAGTTTTTTGTTGTTGTTGTTTTGTTATTTTTCTTATAAAAATAAAATTTTCGTCAGATACTTAAAACCAAAAAAGAAATAAGAAATCGATGTGAATATAAGAGAAGAAGGTTGTGTAGTAAATACGTGCGGAAAATTCTTTTTGGAATGGGATTCTAGTAAAATATGGAAAAAATGAATGAAATTTTTTTTTTGGTTTTTAACATAAATGAATTTAATAAAAAAAAAAAATATTTTTATGTACACTAAGAAATTTTGTGAAGCTCTTTATTGTATATAAATAAATAATTGTGCGTAGTTTGGTCTAAGTTTTCATTTATTTATTTTGATATTTAATGTGTCATATTCTTCAAACTGGGGCTGGAGTTTTAGTAAGCTTGTGTATTGTATTAACGTATGTTTGTGTTGCTAAAACCGTACTAAAATTATAATGTTTATTAGTTGACAATATTCGATAGATCCAGATCCGATAATTATTATTATTTTTTATTATGTGCATTTATAAAAAATATGCAATGTCATTACAGGCGTGTAATTTCTTATTATTGTGAATATAAGTTATTCACAAAAGTAATAATATTTTTATTTATTTATTTTTTTTGTGTGTATATAATTCAACCATAGTAGGTAGTATGTATTAGGTACAAAAATGTTATAGAAATGTATATATTTATATACAAAATAAAAGTTATATAAAATATTAAAAGTAAAATAAGCTTTTTCTAAAAAGTTGTATTTTAAACCGGACACATTTACTACGTAGAGAAATTCTAGATTTCTGATTTATACGAATAAGACATCGGCGGCTCTTAATATAGACTTTTAATAGATTAACAAAATTTATTTTCTTTTCAGCATTTCTTTTATTATTTACTGATAAATCTTTTATGATTTATTGCACCACAGCTACTGCAATAACCTTTATCTATATAAAAGAAATATGATTTATTTAAAAGAATATTTTTTAAAAAATCTTTTTATGCGTTATAACTTGTTCTTTTATCATCCAGGTGTAAATCAACTTAAATTTAAATTGATTATTTTCTCATATTTACCTTTTATATGTGATGGATCAGTTTGAAAATAAACGAAAAAAAAAAAACCTTATGAAATAAAATACGTACATGAACATTGATGTATAGCTTCACTAAGCAAGACATCATTTATATTTTAAAAATTAACTTTTCTTTTTCTCTTTTTTAATGATATATTGTCAGTTCTATAAGGAAGGAAGAATATTCCCACACATTCACTGATATATTATTATAGGGTTTTATAACATTAAAAATTAGATATATATTATATAAAAAAATATTATAACATCATCAACACTATGTTCTATATTTTAGACAGGAAATAAAAGATTCAATTTGATTAATTTTAAAAATAAATAAATATATATCAACAAGGTATACAGATAAACATACTATATATGTATAAATGAAAATAAATAAGAAAAATAAATTAAATAAAAGACATTTTATGAGAAAGTTATTTAATCCAATTTATTTGTTAAAATTACAATTTGTAATCTGTTAAAATATTTTTAACTGGAGTTCATAAGCTATTTTTTTATATATGAAAAGAAAGAAGAATATTTTTGGAACATTTTATGATAAGAATTCTCGTTCTTTCTAAAAGTCGCATCGCATCCTTTTTGAAGTTTAAAAAAAATCATCTATAGTCGATGTTGTTTGTACTAATTTTTTATTCATAGCATTTATTCGATTGGAAATAAAATATTTTAATATTCGATTGGGAAGAAAACATGTGAATATTTTCCGTACATTTCCTTTTTTTTTTTCAGTATTAAAATAATAAAGTCCGTAACATTTTCATCTGACTAATAATCTTTTCATTCAACTATCGGAACCTATAATTTCCGTCTAATTCAATGCAATTTAAAAAAAGAAATAAAATTTTAAAATTGCTTATATTTAAAACGTAGTATTTTTTCTGCATGAAAAACAAAATTTTTTTGCTTGCATCCGTTTTTTTTATCCTTAAATTTGATAACAGAAACCTCAATCCAACAATCCGTATTATAAACCTAAAATTTATTAACGTTATAAAATTGGAAATTTTATAGAAAACTAAAAGAGATTATAGTGATGATATTTATTATATCAAAAAAGGATATTAAAGGATATATATGAGTATTATCTAAGCATAGTTTGAATTCTGTTTTTTTTCTATCCCATCAAGTGTTCAATTTTGTACTTGAACTTTCATTTTCAATATAATGAATATTACGAATAATTATATACTTTAACCATGACGATTATAATAGCTCCGATTGACATGTAAAAATTTTAGTTAAATTACCAAAAGTTAGAAGAACAAAGCAATGAATGATACTACGGTATAAGCAATTTTAATTTGAAAGTAAAAAAAAATATTTAAAAATGTAAACGAAGTTTCCCCAATTTTGGGAAAAAAAATTGCAACTAACAATAGTTCTAAAAGTTATATTAGCTTTGTAGGGCAAATATTTTCATGCAAAAATAATTTTATTTTCCTGTTTTTTTTAGTTTCACAATTTTCCTACAATAATTTTTTTCAAAATTATATATTTTTATATTATAAATTCAAAAATGTACATTAAAATAAATATTGTTCAAATTTTATATCTACTTTATAGTAATAAATTGAATAATGTTTTATTGAAATTATTATTAAAATTTTGTTTTATAACTCATTTTTTGAAATTACCTTAAGTGTGAAAGGCTTAATACTGATTTTAAATGCCTAAATATAAGAGCAGTTTTATTAACTTCCGGATACTGCAAGCAAATTGCTTTGTAGTTTTTAATGAATTCATTTTGTATCCTTCTTGAACATAGAATGTATAACTATTTTTTAAATACCATTAAATCCTGTTTTATAAATGTTAAATACTGAAAGATCGATAAGGAAAAACGATATATAAAATATTCATACAACGTATTAGTAGTGAGATGTTGTGTAATTTTCCTGGGATTGACATTTTTACAATATATGCAATCATTATTATCCCTGCAATGATTTTGCAATTTTTTTTTTGTTTTGCCTACAACACCTATGTATTTTTACAACGATTGCACAATTTTTAGTAGTTTGAAAATTTTTTACACTTTTTCAAGGCTAAATAAAATTAAAATTAAAAGTTCATATATATATGTACATTCCGGATGTGGGAAAATTTTTGAAATTTTCCTAATTTCTCCACACTGTACGTGTGCATAAATTTTAATTCAAAATAGAACTGATGTTATATTTAAAAAATGTCTAACCATATGATAAGTTTTTTTTTTACAATCCAGCAAATGCAGTACATTGTAGGCTTGTGGGAGCGAAAAATAAATTTATTAATACAAACGAAAAACTAAAAGTTTTATTTAAAAAAAATTTATTATTATTTTAATTGTGTAGTTGTGAAATCAAAACCGTGTTATGCATTACAATGTTATAGTGTTATACATTACCAACATAATATTTTAACCAAAATGATACAATATTTTTGCAATAAAAAAGATTTTAAGTACATCTTTGCAAAGACTTTCTACTTTCTGGTTTTTTTTGTATAGTTTATTCACATGAAGCTATAAAATAACATGGGCGGGTATATGCGTACTGCATTATAATACACTAAACATTATTAAAGCATATTATTTAAATATTTTTCCTAAATTAATCCGCATTAATTAACTAAAAAACCATAAATAAAATTTTTAACGATATCATATGAGACAAAAAATAAGAGGAAAATGTATGTTAATTTAATTTTATTTTAATTTTATGTTTTTTTGTAATTTATTCCTTGAATTATTTTTAATGATAAAGTATACAGAGTTCTTTGGTTACTTCCAATTTTATTGAACAAAATAATAAATTAGCTTGAATTTTGTTCCGAGATATGTATAGAGGAGTAACTTAAAGCTTAGGGATGGCGCAGTGAAATAAGGCCGCGGGAAATAAGGCCGCGATAGGTTTTTTGTTGCGGTCTTATTTCATTTTGAAAAATGAAATAAGGCCGCGAAAAAATCCTCGCGGTCTTATTTCATTTTGAAAAATGAAATAAGACCGCATAAAATTCCTCGCGGCCTTATTTCGTTTTGAAAAATGAAATAAGACCGCGACAAAAAAAAAAATTAATCGGAGGGCTAATTTCATTTTGAAAAATGAAATAAGGCCGCGAGGATTTTTTCGCGGCCTTATTTCATTTTGAAAAACGAAATAAGGCCGCGTAATCTTGTGAGGTGAGCACACAGGGCCCTGCTGCCCCCTGCCCTGTGTGCTCACCTCACAAGATTACGCGGCCTTATTTCGTTTATAAAAATGAAATTAGCCCTCCGAATAATTGTTTTTTTTTGTCGCGGCCTTATTTCATTTTTCAAAACGAAATAAGGCCGCGAGGAATTTTTTGCGGTCTTATTTCATTTTTCAAAATGAAATAAGACCGCGAGGATTTTTCGCGGCCTTATTTCATTTTGAAAAACGAAATAAGGCCGCGAAAAAATCTTCGCGGCCTTATTTCATTTTTCAAAATGAAATAAGACCGCAACAAAAAAACGTCGCGGCCTTATTTCCTGCGGCCTTATTTCCATCCCCCCTTAGGGATATAAAGTCAGAAAGTTTTATGTAGCTTTTAAACTATATCATAGACCCATGACCCTTATGTCAATTGCAACAACATTCATTATCTGTATGCGCCAATCGAAATACTAGAATGGAACCTATTTTTACGAAAATTTAATATCTGAAATTTTTGACTTTAAATTATTTTTAATTAATTTTAGTATTTTGTCACTTTGTAAAATAGCATCCACCAAATAGATTTTTATGTGAAAGTCATGGTCATTTCACATCATGATTTCACTGAGAGTAAAAACAACACCTCACTATATCTGTAAATTTTTTGCTTATAATCTTTCCAGTTGTTTCAAATATGAAAGTATGCTTCAGTTGAAAAGATAAAACAATGAAATTAATTTACAAAACTTTTAATATTTTATTAACTATTCACTTTACTACAATTTTTTTTTTAATATATTATATTTAATTTTATTCATGCTAAATTATTTTTACAGAATATAGCATGAATTTAATATTAAATTTTAATTTATAACAAATAATTTATTCTTAAAACATATTTTTTAACAATCGTTCTAATTGCATTTAAAATTATAATAAATAACAAATAAATAAAAAAAAAATTAAATAAGAATATAAAAATAATCCCTTAAGTTTTTTTATTTTATTTTTATTTTACAAAAAATTAAAACAAAAAATTAATTTTTGAGAGAATCTTTTCCATAAAATTTTAAGTTGTTTTCGAAATTCTTTTTAGTTAAATAATTCTTTTGATCTTCAGAAAATAATTTACTTACTAATTTACTAATTGAGAAACTGTCCAAAAAAGATTATTTTTAATGCTATTCAAAAAATTAACAATAATTTAAGAGATTTTGAATTAAATATTTAATTCATAGGAAAATGTTACTCAAAGATTAATCTTTTAATTTATTTTGTAGTTTAATAATAAATAACTTAATGATATATAAATTAATATAAATACTAGACAATAAATATTATATTTAAAATATTTGTATAGCTTTATTTGAACTTAAAAAAGACAATTTATTTAAAATAATTTTATGATATTTAACAAAGGAAAAATACCTTATCTTTATTATAAATATTTATAATTTATTTAGATTTTACAAAATGAATTCTTAAAATCATAATTACTGGGCTCATTAAGAAGTGGTGATTTTTTTTATTTTAATTTTGTACAATTTTTAGATTGTACATAAATTACAAATGTAATAAATAATTTTCCAAATTTTTCAAACAAATCACAAAAATTTAAAAAAAACTTTAATAAAGGGTTTTCCAATAAGGACATAACAATTTCAAATCTAAATAAAACACACAAGGATTGTAATTAAATGTGTAATTAAATATGTAATTAAATATGTACCATTTATGTGGAATTTATGACAAGTTAATTTAATATCTACTTTAAGCAATTATGTCCAATATTCAGTTTCTGTCAAAGATTATGCAAAAATTATGTATTAAAAATAAAGAGTTATAATTTTTTTGTTTCACCTGTTCCACCACAAAATAAACAATCTTGAATATTCTAATCAAGTTGTATAATTATGAAATTTAGTATTTAAAGGCACTATGTTTGAGGTTTAAATGTCTAACTGAACGTAAATAGTGATCGCTAGCTGAAAGCTTGTTTAAGAATCGAACAAATTAATCGTTGTCATTCGCAAGGAATTTTTCTTTGCACGTAACTGCAGAAGTAAATTTCCTAAAAAATTTCAAAATTATTTTATATTGTAGTGAAGGACAATGCCGTGTAGAAGTTTGTAATAGAAGACTGATTATGTATAAAAAAGTTTTTGTGTATAAAATTATTTTATTAATAAAAAATAACTTCTTTATAGTAGGGACTTAATGTTAGGACCTCCTACTAGGGACTTAAAGTTAGGATTTTTCTTTCAATATTTTAATTTTGGAATAGGTTTTTTTTTATAAAAATTTATTCATTGTTTTTGATATTCAGTGGACATCGAATTTCCTATGGATAAACATTTTAAAATATTTCAACGATTTCATATAGATTCATTAAAGATAATGTTGTCCTTATTTATTTTGTTGTTTTTTTTTTTTTTTTTCAAAATATTTTAAAATATTTTAAAGTATGAGAGCACACGCATGACTTTTACTTTAACTAATATGTATAAAGCTCTAAATATTAATTTGAAAATGTTCCAAAAATTAAAAAAAAAATATAATGCATTTTTTAAATATATATGTTCTACTTAGAAACTACAATAGAAACATTAGTCATTAATTTATTTAACACCTGTTATACTTCTAAGCCATGGCTTGTAATATGTAGTTCGCATATAAACTCCTGGTAAATATGGTGCTGCACATTTGATACCATGTGATACTGTTCCAGCTAGTTCCCATCGACCATCCGGTCGTAACATTACTAATGGTCCTCCACTATCTCCCTAAAATTTTAGAAAATTAAAATAAATAAAATATAGTTTTTATAAAACTGAAAATTAGTAAATACGGAACATTTTTGTAGATTCAAAATCAAATCAACTGTGTAACTCGAGAAAATATTAATTTAAGATTCAGAAAAAGATATTCTACTAATCTGTTTTGGCTACGAAAATTAACTATTAACTATATAATAAATTATAACTATTATGAGTAATTATTTATTTTAGAGATTTATTTTTATGTTTAAATACACGGAACAAGTGTTGCCTTTATATATTATACGTATATGCGTGAGACTACCATCCATTGTTTGGGTGGTACCTATACATTTAATTTATTAAAAAAAATGTTATCAACAATGCAGATAAGTTTTTCTCAAATGAAAATTATTTTATTTAACTATCTTTAATGTTATTCCGATGAGATTTTTTTTCACAAATACACTTTATCACACACTCCAGAGAAAAATAAAATAAAGCATATGTCATTGTGTATAAAATGTTTGACGTAAATACAAGCAAAGAGTTATTTTATTTTTTCGACATAATATTAATATCAAAATTATAAATGATCTAAAATAGGGGTTCGATAAGGTTCACAATCATCGGCTTTTGTAGGAGAATAAATTTAAAAAAAATATTTATATTAAATCCTCAATATTATATGTCGTCTTGAGGTCCAAATTTTTAAAATTTTTTAGGCATTAAATGTACTTATTCCTTTTTAAAAATATAAATTTATATATTTAGAACATGTTTTCATCACTTTTTATTCATCTTACCTTTGGAGAATATAAATTAAAAAGCAAATATTATTATTCTTATGACATTTTCTATAGCAAACAAATCCTAACGTCATTTAAGAGACATGCATAAAGTTTTTCATGAAAAATAATATTCAAGAAACTGAATATAGCAAGGAAAAAATAAAAAATTCTTTATCATTCTTCTTAAAAGTCTTAAAAAACTATTTATATATAGAAAAGGATAATTTAATAATGTGTGCAACTATGTATGTAATAAAAATCTCAGAGCGATGATAAAAAAAGACAGCTAGTGACAATGAAAAATATGAAAATTAAGAATGGGTAAAATATATTTTTCCTTATTAAATTGTTTTACATAATATACACAACTACATTCTATATATACATATTTAGATTACTTAAATAAATGAACATTATAAAAAAATAGTATATAAGTAGGTAGTTGGTTGTACATGTATCTGCTTCCGTATATAATAATTCACATCTAGTTAGATTTAAGTTAGATTTGTTCAACTCAGCAAATAATTTCCAGATTTCATTCTTTAACAGGAAGAGTATACAAATTATCTCTTTGTGATTATTTTGATGGACTATAGATTATATATATTTGGTAATAAGTCCGTTTATTTTTAATTATGTTATTTTACAAAAAATCTTTAACCCATTCGCCTTAAAGATATTTCAATCCAATGGAAACTCTGAGCAATCTAACTTCCTTAATGTTTTTGTACAAACATTTAAATTTTATGTTGCCACAAGAATCTCAATATTTAAAGTATTTATGTACATACATGCATTAAAAAGAAATTTAAAATGAAGACTTTTTGGTAAGAAATTTACGTGCTTCATTTTATTTTATTTTTTCTAGCTTTATTATACATGTAAAATTTTAATGCCGCGATTATAATCACAAGACAAAATATTGTGAAAAAAAAACATTTCACAATTTAAAATTTTTATGAAGTTTGGATTTTAAATATTTATGTCATGTGTATTATTGTGACAATGAAAATTAAGTGTTAAAATTTACAATATGCTTACTGCATACTTATAATTATATTCACTCAGCTATAGAAGACTCTGCTAAAGCAAGTTAAAAAATACCAGTCCTTGAAGAAAAATATTTTTGATGCTACGGTATTTGGGTAAGGATTTCGACAACAATATCTTAACATTAAGTTCAAATCAAATCATAACACAAATTTTAATTATTTAAAATTATTGTTTCATATGCCAGATTTGAATTGAAAATGGGAATGAATTGATGTGAAATTTATTTTTGATTTTGCACTAATCATCAAAAAAATTTCTAAGTTATCAAAAATTCCAGAAGAAGAAGAATAAAAAATTTAAAATAATTCTAAAAACCAAATTTCTTTTTAAAATCTCAAAACAACGATCCCACAATTCTATAAAGGATTGAGATTTTCATTGACGTTCTTGTTCTTGGTATATTTTATTAACTTTTTAATTTGTTTAACGAAAAAGTTTTTTGTCAAATGATTTCTTTTTTTTTTAATGTTTGAAAATTGCCTCACAGTTTGTTGTAGGATTTTTAGTTCAAGAACATATTAAACTTTTTAATACTCAACAAATTTGTATTTTTTAGATGTTAAGGTTATATATTATCAAGTTTTTCTTTAAAATTTGATTTAAGTAGGTATATGTTATGTATACAAATAAAATTTTTACATATTATCGAAATATTAAATTTAAGGAAAAATTAAAGCTAATTCTGAAATTCTTATTATCTCCATGTCTTACTTATCCAAAAAGCATATACCTGGTGTAGTCAACAAAAATTGTTTGCTTTAAAATTTAAAAGTCAATATATAGTTTCTCTAACAATTGTCTGCATTGCATCAAAGTTTTGAATAAATTTATTTTCAGAAAATTTATTTTTTTTTTAAGTTTAAGGATGAAAGAAACTATAAATGAAATGTTTTTCAAAAATTTAGTATTTTTGACTCAATAAATTCACGTAGAACATAAAAAAAACTTTTTTGGCATGAAATTGCGATAAACTTTTCATTGGGCGGTTATAAATATTTATCTGATTTGAAACCATAAAAAAATATTTGATTTTTCTCTTTGCAGAATTTTTATAACAATTTCAATTCAAGTAAGTGTATCAAAATTGATTGTAAATGTTTATCATCATTTTATTTAATCAAAATATTTAGTACTCATGGCTCACAAATTTAATTTGTAATATTATTTCTTAAAATTGAGAGAATTTCTAAAAATATATTTACAAAATTAAATTTAATCCAACAACTTTTTTTTTTTCTTAACAAAATTGATTATATATTTTATTTTTATTTAAGGGAAATTTTGAAGCAATTTAGAACATTATTTGGTCAATAACCTGCAAAAAGCAAATATTTTTCAACTATGTCTATGTTTTATGAAATTTCAATTTGTCACTTAACAACTGAAAAATTTTCTAACTGCTGTAGATAACTTAATAAAATCAACATGATTGACCCTTCAGACAAATAAATTTCAAATAAATTGCCAAAATTAAATATAAATGTAATTTAAGAAAACAAATTTTTTTTTTTATTTATTTTCTTTTTCATACTCACTTCACATGAATCTTTTTGTCCATTCGCATATCCAGCACATAAAAATGATGGTAGAATTTTTTTATTATGACCAGCTGTATGGAACATTTCTTGGCAAACACTATTTTCTATAATTGGCACCTAAAAAAATAAAATTAATTTTTAATTGTATGGATGCAATAAAATATTAAAAATATTATGTGAACATAATGACACTTAGGTGGAAACAATTATAAGCATCGCTAATATCTTATGTAAATAAAAAGTCAAATATTATTGATAAAAACAATTAAAATCGTTTTTTAAATAAAATTTATAATCAATGTTAGGTATATTGTATCCATCATATAATTACATTAATATGATTATAAAAGTGAGATCATTAAGAGAATAAAAACATTTCGCACTTTTTAATGTGCTCGCCACACCATCCGAACTTTGTTACTTTAATTGTCTGCTACAATTTTAATTCAAATATTAATAGTTTCTTTTCTGTACCAACATAATACGGTACAAAATTATGATTGAGTAAAAAAAGCCGTAAAATAAATTTAATAGTATAGGTGTTCATGTGAAAAAATTGTAAGTATAAGTCAAAGTTTAGTTGATTACCTGAACTTCTTGTAACACAGATGGTACTCCTCCGCCATACTTTAAACGACCCCAGCCTGTGACTGTTGCCATTCTCCCTGTAAAATCAGATAAGTCTGGTGGCATACAAACAGGAAC
Source organism: Hybos culiciformis (assembly GCA_964007475.1). Classification (NCBI taxonomy): domain Eukaryota; kingdom Metazoa; phylum Arthropoda; class Insecta; order Diptera; family Hybotidae; genus Hybos; species Hybos culiciformis. Next base: position 76,777,417 of record OZ023274.1, read on the forward strand.
TGAAATTAAATGAGAACAAATCCAACATAAAATTTTTCATATATTACTATAGCAAACATAATAATCAAAGAGGCGTTTAATTTATGATTTTTTTTTTCATATTTATTTCTCTCATAAATTTTTAATAGATGTTGAAACAGTAGATTAACTAATAATCATTAATTTTAAAGAAAAAAAATATTACACACCTTTGCAGTCATGTCTTTCTTTAAACTTTTGACAGATATGTATAAAATTATATATAAATTTCATACATGATTATCTGTATGTATGAATGAATGTATGTATGTAACTTACCCATAAAAAAAAACTTTAAATATATGTAGAATAGAAAGGATAATGCACAGAAGGATAAAATATTACATAAGATATATATTCATAAAAACACATTAATTATTCTTGGAAATGAGAACGTCACATGATAGGTTAAAAATATCGAAAGTCAAAAATAAAAAATACCTAATTAAAATGACTCTGAAAAAAAGATTTTGCTTTTAAAATGCACTAAAAATTTTAAAAAGAAACAAGCTTATATTGTTCGCCATGATAATGACATAAAAACCTGTGCATAAGTTAAAAGAAAATGGCATTGAACAATCGTTGGAAATGCATTAAAAGATCTTTGACTTTATTTTTTAACCTTTAAAATATGAATGATTTGTAAATACAAACAATTGGCTTACAGTTTTAAACTTTGCAAAGTACAATGTTTCATTAAGTGTATATAATACTTCTTTTTTCATAGCATTGCCACAGCTGCCGAAACAGTCTTTTATTAACAAAAACTAATCGGCCGACATACAACTCAAGTTTATCATATTGAACAAAATTTAATTTTTAAAATTTAATTTTGTAATTCAGTGCACACTCTGAACACCAAATAAATGAAAATGTGTTTTCCTTTCGACTATAATATTTTTATTTTGCATATACCTACCTATAATATTCATTTTTATTATTATAAATTTTTTAATTTTATATTCTTTTCTTGGTGTATCTGTTGTAAATACATTATATATGAAATTTAAAATTACTTTAAAGAATACTAATTTAATATGACGTCATTTGTGTTACACAAACACAAGACTGTAGGAAAATTCAATAACCTGTTATATATACTTTGCAAAAATAAACTTTGGAATTTAATAACATTTAATTCAATTTTAATTACATTAAAGTTGGTATGAATATAAAAATGATATGTATATATAAAGTAAATTTTCCCTTAGTTAAGGGTATTTTAGGTTTAATTTTTATGTTCCTCACATATAACAACGTTAATATTCTTGTCATTCAACTTTAATATTTCATGCGAAATTATATAAATACATTATAGATATAACTTCTTTCATTTTTGGACTCTTTCATTCCCTAATGGAAATTTTTTCTGATTTTTTATTTCATAAGCAAATAAATTATTTTCCATGAAACCATAAAGTACATTTAGTATATATATGAGACATAAAAACAACATAAATGTAAATATACCATTAATTAAGTTTTTAGGATACATAATATTTTTATTATCATACATTAATATTATTAAAATTATTTCTAAAAAGCTTTAAATAAAAAATTGAAAATTTAGCTGAATTCAAATCAGTATACAGTGATTAAAAATTAAATATTTTATCTTTTTTGCAAAATAAATATACTATTGTGTTTTTAATTCATGATTTAATTAATTTTTCAAACTGCATAATAAGCCACAAATTATCATATTAAGCATACAATCAGGAGAGCAGTGTAATTTTAAAATTATTTTTACTAAACAGTGTGGGCTAAAAAAATTTTGGCATACAAATATTCTGAATAATAGTAGATTATTGTATATGTTAAATTTGTTATTAAATAAGAGTTCTGTATACACAAAAACATATTGACACGAGTCAATACTTATATCACGAGACCGAAAGTCGAGTTATATAAATTGACAAGTGTATATGTGTTTTTGTGTAAATACAGAACGAGTTGTATAACAAAATTTGTTAACATATCCAATATACCGTTTTAATGTGCATGTGTAAGGTAGTTGCAGTCTATACATTTACAATGAAAAACAAAACATAAGTTGATATACACATTTTTTTTAAATTTTTTGTTGGTTTTCTAAATGATTTCATTATCTACGCTGATGCATCTAAATGATTGCATGTGTATTAACGCATATAATATTCCATTTAGCGATCTAAATTCTATACTACTAAATACAACATACCGACCACATGCCCATTAAAAATATTTATATATTCAGAATATTTTTATTTCAAAGTTTTTTTATTATTATATTATTATATAGTATATTTGTAAATTGCTCTCAAAATAATTCAACTAACGCAATCCAATTGAGGTATGTACAATGGACATTTCATAATTTTTTTTTCATATTTTAAAATTATTATAATAATATAAGAAAATTGTTGAAAAGCGCTTATTAATAGCTGGATTAGAGGAGTACAAATTATAGATTCGGTAAATTTGAATTATATAATGAGACCTAGAATATTGGTGTATTTAGAATATTGGAGAAAAAAATAAAACATTCAGTTTTCAACTTATTTTGAGGACTTTTTACAATTTCTCTCAATGTTGGATTAATAATTTTTTTCTTAATTTATAAACATTTATTTAGAAAATTCATTGAGAATAAATTTCTGTCTATGTGAAAACAAAATTTTATTTTAATACATTAAAATTTATTGAATTAAATCAAAAATTATTGCTTTCATAGGGAATCGATTAGATTAGGCCATTTAAGGTTAATTATCTTTTTTTTCTAAGAAATAATTTTCTCAAAAAGAAAACATAATATTGTTTAATATGAAAACACGAGTAAATAAGGGTACAGAATGTATGTATGTCTAAAAAGTTCTCTGAATGATTAAGCTCAGCTAAATGGGTCAATATTATGACCTTAACTTTTTAACCTAAATAATAAAAAAAATAGTTTCAGGGATACATTTCTTATGTTTTTAAAAAAGGACATTGAATAAGTTTTATTGAATATTCCTAGAAGCATTATTTTATTAGGTACTATATTTTGTTCTTCCTCGCAATTTGTTCTTTGAACAATCTACTAGAGTAAAAGTAATATCCGGATTTATTTTTTTTATGTGAAAAACAACATTAAATGAAGAAAATAATATAAAAGTTATCCGTAAAGAAAATTGCTGCTTATGGGAAATATTTAAGACTTTTTTTTTATTTAACTTACCTAAATGATTTATATAAAATAATAAATTGTATTTTTAATGTTGTGACTAAAAAATGAGATTTATTCTCATTATGTATAATTATTTATCTATAAAAAAAAATGGATGACGGAACGAAATAACAAACGAGCGATATAACATTTTTCCCCAATGACAAGATAATTAACTATTTGCGACAAAAGAACTTGTTACCTTCATTCTGTGGAATAAAAAAAATAATCTTTCCAAACATAGAATATTTTTTTGACATTTTATATTAAAATTATATTAAACTTAAACAGAGTGAGTGGACGCTTATTTTCGGAATGAAAAGAAATCAAAAATACTGGTAGAATATTAAAAGAATTTCAAAGCACTAAAAAACAAGAAAATACTTGGAAAATATCGGATATTGAAAAATGAACCAAACACTATATAATGCTTACCAATGTGTGTATCGTAATGTATCTCACTCTCTAATTCCAGTAAAGCCAAATCATTTTCAAATGTTGCTGCATCATATTGTCGATGAACGATAACTCTTTTTACATTCTTTGTTACAGAACGTTTAGTTTCTAAATCGCCACTTATATCAAATTCACCAAAAACTGCTACCAAAGATGCCAAAAATCTAAAAGAATTTATTTAGTTATTATTATTTTGAGTTTTTAATAAATTATTAATTAAATATTTTGATTAAAAATTAATTGAAATAAGATAGGAAGGAATCTACTGAATCCTTATGGTTATGTTTTACATGATTCTAGTGTAGATATTGATTTATGGATATTATAATTTTTATTTCTTAATTGCTTAATGATTAGAGTCAGTTGTTCTCATTGACATATGGACTGTTACTTGATATGTTTTTCTTAAATCATAATGTATTAATTAAATAAACAAATCAAATTTAGGGAAAGAAGAATGAATAATGGATGGTTAAAAATTTGCGTTTTTTTTTTTTTTTCATAAATGGGCCCATGGCCAACAAAAGAATTAGACTAATATCAAAAAGAAAAGTGAGATCCATAAAAATAATAAATTTAAATAAAAAACAACCACAATTATTAACGAGATTTAAATTCTTGTATTTGTGGTATAATCGTACATAAATTTCAGTTTTTTTACATTTAAATGAAAAATAAATATTACTGAAGTTTACATATATAGTATACGCATCTGCAATTTATTTCGATTTTGCAATACATGCATACTCATGTTTCTGGAACATAAAACCAATATAATTTATAGTTTAAAGCAAAATCCATAAATTTTTATGTTATTTATTTTTCAGTTTTTATTACCCTGGTTGACAATGAGCTGCTGTTATCACAAATTTATTTGTTATTAATACCCCACCACATTTGTTCTTTGTAAATAAACCTAACCATGTTGATTCTCTGACTAGAACTTGCCAAGGCCATTCACCAAATACAGCACCCTTACCACCAACAATTCGACCCGATTTAACATGAGGACGTACACCACATTCTAAAAATAAAAAAAATTATTTCAATATTAAATTATGTTATATTTATGTGTGGTACATAAAGGTTTACCAATGTTATGTTATTTTATACACAAAATGGAAATAAAATTGAACTTATAAGAATTTTCGATGATTTTTCTGAATATCTCAACCATGTCACCGTCTCATAAATTTTGATCAGAAAATCCGTAAGGAAGGACATTATTATTTTTTAAGTATAAATTTAAAACATTTGCTTACGGAATCGTCTTGTCTCTTCGTTAGATTCAATATCAATTTCATTTTCTTCATCATTTCCTTGCTCTTCAATAATTTCTTCTTCAATCGGTTCGATTGTAGTGGTTGTCTGAGTTCTTTTTGTAGGTTTTGTAGCCTTTGATGGTTTTCTAGTTGTTGTTGCTGGTCTTTTAATTATTGTCGTAGGCTTTTTATTATTTGTAGGCTTTTTAGTTGTAAGTCCAGGTCGTTTAGTTGTAACTGTAGGTCTTTTTGTTGCAGGTTTTTTCGAACCAGGTTTCACAGTAGTCGGTCTTAGTTTTGTTGTGGGTCTTTTTGTAGTACCTCGAGTTGTTGGTTTCGGTTCGAAAATTGTTGTTCCTGGTCTTTTCGTAATTGATTGAGAAATTGTATGATTATCATCGTCAACTAAATCAGCTAAATCCTGAAAATTTCCTTGTAAAGATGCAACTATTTTTTCAACCAGAATATTCATTTTATTCTTTAGAACGTCATCCTCAACAAACGCTGGTGTTGACATATCAAAATCATTTGTTACTGCTGAGGAAGTTGCAGACATATTCAAGTTTGGGTTTCGTACCGGAGGAAAGTTGACAAAATCATTTGGCGATGTGTAAGTTTCTTCTTCTGTTTCGTCTTCGCCATCTCCTATTTTTTCAATGTAGCTTGTTGGCACATTAAATGTTGAATAGGAAGGAGTCTGTCCGTAGAATCCCGGATAAATTGGTTGATTATTTATTGATGGGTAGAAATTTTCTGTTGTTATTTGATTAAATAAATTTGTCATTGGTTGTGGAGTTGTTTGAGCATAATAACCTGGATCATCGAAATCATTGGATGATATCGAAGGTAAACTAACATATTCAGATGTACTGCTGGGATTAACTTCGGGCCTTCTTGTAACGATTGGACTAAAAACATAAGATGTGCTTGGAAGTTTTGGAATTTGTGTTGTTATCGGTAGTTTTAGAGTACTTGCACCTAAAAATATGTACATTATGTTAAATTTAAATATTATTAGAACTGAAAAATTATTAATTTTTTTAATTAAGTTGTGATAATTTACCTAAATTTGTGAGTGTGGGTTTAGGTGTTATAATTACAGTAGGATGTGGTCTTTGTGTACTACTTCCACCTGGTGCAATTTGTATATAAACTGGTTTATAAGTACCGATATTATTATCGATTTTATCTTTTGGAATTTTTTGGGTCGAACTTCCAAATTGAGAAGAATACAAAATATTATCTTGAGCTGTGCTTGCACTAGAGCTTAAATAACTTGGACTAGTTGAAAATGTACTTGATCCGCTAAAATATGTGGATGAGGGTGGTCTGGGTGAAGTTGGTCCAGTTACATAACTTGTAGAAGGAGGTCGCCTGGAAGGAAAGCGATTCCCTGGTTTTCGTGAAGGAGTAATATTAACTTCATCTTTTGATACTTGCGGTTGTTTGGAAGGTTGTTTTGAAGGTTGCTTTTTAAATGCTGTTATAGTAGGTCTTCTTGTACCCGATGACGTTATTATAACTGGTCTTGATGATGAACTAATATGAAATTGGGAACTAGGTCTATTTTCATAAGGACGCTTGGTTGTTACCACTTTTGTTGGGTAAGTTACAGACATAGATGATATTTGAGGTTGATCAGTTGTGTATGGTTTAATATTATCATATAATTGGTTTGACCCACTAACATTGACTGGTTGAGGTGTGCTTATTTCTCCATACCCATTTATAGAAGCAGTTATTCGATGCGTTGTTGTGTTCAGTAAATTATAAGATGGCCCATGGCTAGATTCATTAAGCATTAAAATGATTGATTCAATGGATTCAATATTATTAGTTGTCATACCATCTTCTACAGCTGGTCGTTTCGAAGGTATTTTTGTTGTATAGGTGTTATAATGTACAGTACTTTCATAATTTTGGCCGTTTAAAGAGTCTTGCTGGGAATTAATATTTGGTTGCACCAGATATTGAGGGTTGTCTAAGCTGGTTTGCTTGTTAAAATTCGAAGAAGATTGCTCATTATTTGTAATCTCAGAATAATCACTACCAGTATTTTGATTATAAGGACTGCTGTTTGTTATCGTTTGAACTAGGACATATTTATCATCCGAAGTAGTTTCTTTCATGTTTGTAGAAGGATTTGGTGTTGGTCTTGGTCTAAAAATTGGCTTTTTATGTACCACTACAGTCGGTGATTGTGTTACACTTTGTTTTGTTGGAGTTGAGACATAAACTGACGATGATCCAAATCCAGTTGTAAATTGCTGATCGTTCTCTATTAAAACGGTGTCTGCTCCAGGATGTGTTATGTCGCTGTGAGTGAATTCGTTACTACCAAAAATATTTGTAGGATCTTTCACTGTTTGGGGGATCACTGTAGTTTGTATTAAAGTTGTCACTTCATTTTGATATGTTATTTTGGTTGGTAATTCAGTACTGAAAGTTACTGGAGGTTGTATTGTTGACGAAGGCGGAGGAGGTAAGTAAGGTTCTCCACCCTTGGTTCCGACTTTAAAGGGTTGATATGTATCAATTTTGTTAGACAATGAAGGTGAAGAAACCAACACTGATCCTTGATTAACATAGAAATTTTCTAATTTATGCTCTTCCGATAAAAGTGCATTTGTCATCTGAATCGGTTCCTCAATTGATTCATTTTCTAATTCACTATCATTGTCGTAAAAACCTTCTTCAGAACTTTGCTGAAACTCATTGCTTCCTTGTTGGCTTCCATATGATTCATAAGCAGCAGCCAAATTTGAACTAGATGTGGGTCTTGAAAATTTCGTACTTTGAATTAGAGTTGAATCCATCAAATCAGGTATTTGACAGCATGCTCCAAATAAAAAACCATCCATACAGGCTCCAACTACTTCACCATTTCTTTGTGCACATTCGTGATTAAACATACAAATTGTTGGACCACTTGCTCTGGGATCTGTTTTTGGTAATGTACGTGACGGTCGACAAAATTTCGGTGTTATTCTGTAACCTCCAAATAATTTCCTCGCATCTGAAATCAGTGATAAAAATAATTTATTTATTAAAAAAGAAAAATCGCTGTTTAAATGTAATTCTGAAAATAAATCAAATGAATTTTTTTGAACTACAACTATTTTTCCCGTATAGTGACTAAAATTTTTTTATAAAATATTGGCGAACCACTCATCATCAAACTATTTTTAAATTTTATTTTATTATATTATTGACTCCAATAATATTTAGAATATGTTTTTATTTTAAATTAAATACGTATGGTTTTATTAAATTGAAAATTTAATTAAACCATACTTATATAAATTGAGCTTTTGTTTGTACAAAAAAAAGTTTTGTTTTCATATTATAATGAAAATGAAATTTTTTTTACTTTTTATGATAAATAATATTTTTCTTCCTTGAGCCGGATAAAAATTTAATCAAAATTGCAACACACAACATTTATATATTTAATGCATATTTAAATAACTAAAAAATAAATTTTCTTTTTTTTTATGATAAAATTTTATGATAAAATATTATTTAATATACAATTATTCTTGGACTCAAATTTTATTTACATATGATTTAGATATTTGTAATTAGATTATAGAGAGATACTACCTATAATGCAATTAAAACACAATAACTAAAATTGCAGCCTAACTATAATCGCAATTATTAATAATTAAAATACAAAATATGTAATACAAAATATGTAAAATTTCAATAATTAAAACTTTTTGATGGCTTTGCTCAATAATGATTATTATTGTTTTATTCATTTGATTTCGAATGCGATAATTGATAATAAACAATTTGAAAAAGGCATAAATAATATTAAAAACAAATTAAGCAAACAAATGTAATCAATTTTATTTTAGGCCGGAAAACTTAATTATGTATATTAATAATATATTTCGCGCTAAAGTCGATAACGTGATAAATAACTATTGAAATAAAAATAATATCGCAGCATTTTGTTAAAAATGAAAATTCGATTTTCCATTGAAAAATCATTATAAACGTTTATTTTTTTGAAGTTGCATTTTTCATTGATATTTTAAATAAAATATGTATAACAATTTCTTCTGTTTTTTTTTTTAAACATATAAAAATTAATTAATTCTTAATCATAATTTATCAATTTACATATATGGTCAGTAGGTCGTTTCAATTAAATTGGCAGTAGAAATTATGCGTAGAAATTTTTTTTTTATCGCTCTGTTAATAATAACAAGCTAAAGGTATTTACTTAACGTCACGGATTGATTTTAAATAATTATAAAAATTTTATAGTCGAATTTTATTAGAATCTTGAATTCAATTAAAATGAAATTGAATGTTTTAATGCTATAATTAAAATTTTTTAAACAAGAGAAAATAAAGAAAATTTTCCTACACAACTTATCATGTATATTATACGATTAAAATTAAGTATATTATAATGTACATTGCATTATCTTAAATCTGTAAAATATCTCAGAATATCTTATTTCTGTCTGCCAGATTAGTCTTCATTTTATACGTTTAATGTATTACTATTAACTCATTCAATAACCAATCAGGCCTCAGGCTTATAATCTCATTATAATAATAGTGCTTATGAAGTCAAATTACATAATTCCTACTATATAATTCTAATTCTTTAAAAAACAATAATGTTAAAACACAAAAAAAAACAGTACCGATGAATAAAAATTCAAATACAGCCTAAAGCCTTTTAAGACTTGTCATCAACCCATTATTGTCAACCAGAATAAAACATCCAAAAGACCATAGTGGATATAGTTCCAAGCAAAGTAATTTTTATCAGATCTTTTTTGGAATTCTTCATATTATTGATTTCAGCTGATACAGTATTATCAAGTTAATAAAGGTACCAAATTCAGGGTTTGAAGAAAACAAATATGCATATAAAAAAATAATGAAAGAACTATTCAAAATTTAATAATTTTATATAATAATATTAAGATTTTATTTTCCGTTTTGACTTGGTCATAAAAACATGACCAGAAATCTCAAATAAATTTGATAAATTTTTTTTTCATAACTTATTATTAAATTTTTTATTTAATTTTGAACAAATTTTTTATAAATAAATAACATTTCTTCTAGTATCTTTTTTATATTTAAAAAATTATTAGTCTCATTTTATGTTTTTTTTTTAGGTTTTCAGTAGTTTATGAAGTTTGATAATTATCATAATCGATTTTATTATGATGTTAATGTATAATTTAAAATTATGCTAAACAAACTGTTAAATCATTATTATTGTTATTAATAAAATTTTAATGAGAATTTTTCATACATTTTATATAAAAGCGAATAATATAAGTTTTTATTGGTAATTTATAATCATTATAAAAGAAATAAAAGTTTTTCAAAATACTAATTCACAAATCTTGACAAAGGGCTCTGAATTATAATAAGTTTTCTTTTTATTGTTAATAATTTCTGATATCAAAAATTATGGGAATGAATATTAAAAATTTATGATACGAAAATTAAGTTGTTATACCTGTAATTGATATGGATTTTTTATAGCTTTTAATGAATATTTAATAATGTCGATAAACTTTTTTTATATCTTAAAACTCTAAAATTCATTTATTTAAATATAAGTATCATCTTTTTTATATTATTTGTGCAATATGTATATATAATACCTTTTAATTAATATTGAATTTGTCGATTTATTCATATATTCATAGGACTGGAAAGTTTTTAAATAAAAAATGTTCATTAAAAGTTAATTTTGAATGCAATAAACTTTTCAAAGACATTGGAATTTTAATTAAAATAAAATAAAATACATAATAAAACAATCCTGTGTTTCATGGTCAAATGATCATAAAAAATTGTTCCATTTTACAATATGTTCTATAATTTACATGTTGTAACAATGTAAGTATATCTAGTGCGGTGAATGTGGTGCTGTTAAAATTATGATTGTATATGATTTATTTATATTATGTCAACCATATATTTAATATATGAAATTTTTTTTTTTATTATCAACAAATAAAACATCAACTGAGCCGTTTATTTTGAAAGTGGTTTAAGTCCATTTGTTCTTGTATTGAGATATTTAAGGTTTTGTGTTTGAATTGATTTAAAAATATACATTAATATTTCCATAAGCTAATTTTCAAGTGTCAAAATCAAAGCGGTTTTAATGATACTAGACTAAAATTCTTTTTAAATAAAAAGAATATATACTATTGTGCTTATTGTTATCATTAACTATTTTTTTTTGAAAAATGGACTTAAACCACTTTCAAAATAAACGGCTCACTAAAGAAATTTTAAAAATGTTAAATGTTAATAGTCGGGATTCTAGTAGAAAACCATACTTTTTTTTTAACTAACCACACCAACAGAGTTTTAGGAATGAAATCATAATGAACAAAGTAAGGAATTTTTAGGATTATGAAAGCTTAAATCAATTTGATTATCAATCGCTCGAACATAAGACGGTAAACTTCAGCAGTTTAAAAATAAAATAGCGTAGATACATTTCATAGATTTCTTATTAATTTCTTTTTATTATTTATGAGCAATGTGCGGTAAAAAAATTTTCATTTTCTTATTTTTTCTTGAAAGTCATTAAATCGCAAATGAACAGTTTGATTATAATAATATAATATAATTTATTTTATTATAATTTATAATGTTAATAATATGCTCAAATTATGCTAAACAAGCTGTTAGATTATTATATTGTTATTAAAATTTAAAAAAAGATTTTCCATAAATTACAAATAAAATCGATTTGATAAAATAAGATATTTTGTTAAAAAAATTTGTTAATCATTATAAAATAATAAAAATTGAAAGTTTTTGAAAATATTCACGACTTCTTGAAGGGATATGCTCATTAAAAAACAGTTTTCATTTTTATTGTTAATGACCTTTAAAATTAAAAAAATAATGTGAAAGAATATTTATTAAAAAATTATAAATCATATTATTTATATTAAAAAATTAAGTTGTTAACATAAATTGAAATGTGTTTTCAAACTTAAGCCATAATAAGGAATAATAAAAAATACTTATATTTTATGATTTATTTAAGTATCACTTTCCATTCTGTGGTGTTTCTTATTTTTAATACTTTCTATGTCAGTATTTATTGCATATTTCCATTAGAATGGGAAAGTTTTGGATAGTGCATGTTAAATATATGTATAATACATTTAGCAGTGTAATAAATATTATAAGTTTCACACTCTTTGGAATTCAAATTCAAATTCCAGATACAGGACATGTTTTATTGGTGTCTTATATTTTTTAATTTATAATTTACTAATAACACTTCTTTTCATATTATGAAATGTTGAATCGGTTAAAAGAATAATTATCTATCAAAAATATTAAAAATAAATTATAACTAAATTTTTAAAGTACTTCAAAAAGATGAAACTTTGTTTTGAGCCGTTTAATTTCTAATTATGTCCCTTAATATAAAGGATGTTTGGTCATCGTTAGTATTAATTTTTTCAAGCATGGGGTTATTATTATTCCAATATATACATAATTTATCAGTGTGTATTGTAGAAAATTATTGAGAAATCATTTGTGATCGGCCAAATCAAATATGAAAACCATAAATTTTAATTGCAACTTATATTTTTTTATTTTATTTTTGTATAATTTAAATTTAGAACTTTAATTGAGAATATAGACAGATAGAATCATCATTATAAAGCTAAAATAAAATTTTAAAATTGAAAAGTTTGCATAAGATTTTTAATTTGTTATATTTATCAATTGGTAGGGTTTGCACTGTTATAATAAAATAACGTTTCGTATAACAACAATGCGAAATATAAATCCACATATTTTTAAAATGTAATTATAAAAATCGCAGATCTTTTAAAAACTGTTGGTTACATAAAAATCCAATAAAATAAGGAAAAAGTTCTTATGTGGTTTCTAAAAATAAACTCAGTCTCAAAATTCACCACATTAATTTATTTCCAATCCTAACTCTTATTTTGAAAACATACATTAGTACATAAAAATTCTTAAATTTCCACTCATTCTTTAATTTTTTTTTTATTATTTTTATGATATTTCGAACCATTGGTTGAGAAACCTAATAATATGAGAATAATGAACTCTAAATAAGAAAACAATTTTTAGAATGTATTATTCTGATTTAAGAATTTAACTGAGAAAGACATAAAATTTATTTATAATTTTTTTTTTTTAATAAAAACTTCTGATTGGAATCATTAATTAAAGCTTTGTGAGAACAAAATAAAAATAAAAATGAATATTTTGATGTTAATATTATCAAGTTTATTGTTAATTTTTCATTTCTTAGTTGGCAATAATTGTCAAGACATTGATTCATTAAAATTACCTGAGCCAACATTCGACTTTACTGAATTAAATGGAATTCATGTTTCATTACCAGGTATGTACCTATTTTGTTGAGAATGTTTTTGTTTTTAATTACTTAAATTGATAGCGACAACAAGCTCGTCTTTCTTTATTATCAACGTTTGTGCTTTAAAGGTTATCTAAACTTTAGTTTTACGCCAAAATTTTTAATTAATTTTCTAGTAATTTTAATGAAAAAAATACGTATTACAATTTTCATACTTGAGGTATTTATAAATTTTTGTACATTTTTAAATAAATAATTAATATTATATTCGTACTCGAATGAATCTAGCCTATCTACTACAGGTTATACATTATGTAATTTTCTAACTAGAACAATATTGTCTTATACATATAGCTTACAAATCTTCCATTAAAACGAAATTGTGCCTATTTTGACATTGATTCGATCGAAATCTATCAATTAGTTTACCCGTTTTAATTTTGATTCAAAACGAGTGAACATTTTTTAATTTTTAAATTTAACATTCGAATTTAATTCATTTACAATTTTTGACCCACAAATATTTTCTGATAATTTTTATTTATAATTTATTGTAACAATTAGTTGATGAAAAACGGTATCAAGTTGTAATATTCAAAGCTGAGTTGGAATGTGATGATACTGGTGTGAAAAAAAATGTTCGTGGCTCAATGAAATTCGATAACAATTTCTGGAAATACGATATTATTAATGTGCTAAATTGCAATAACGCTAAATTAGAATATTCAATTAATGCTCTACCTGAAGAAAAATATAATTATTTTGAAGATATTACATCTAAGGGTAAAGTATCACATCAACAATCAAACCAGCGATCAAATAGTAAACCTGCATTATTAGATTTAGGAGGTGGCTTAACAGATACCCTAGGATTGAATGTAAATTTATTAGGAGTCGTTAGTACTCACAATGAAGATCCGAAGAATAATGACAAGAAAAATGGTAATCAGGTTCAACAACATACTCAAAATTGTATTAAATCAAAAACCAAAGTAAATGGACAACTTGTTTGTCAAAAGGAACTGATATTTGAAGATAATTTCGATACTTTTAATTATTCGAAGTGGCAAAATGAAATAAAAATTGGTTCTGATAATTTTGACGCCGAATATGTTTCCTACCAAGACCATAGTGAAAATTTGTATATTAAAGATAGAAATTTAATTATTAAACCCACATTATTGTCTGAATCTCATGGTTTCAATGCAGGTAGTATACGTACAGGTACTCTGGATTTGACAGAAAGGTAAATTTTTTAATTTATTTATTAAAATCTTGAGAAATTAATAAAACTATATAAATCTGGTAGTTCCTTCTTACCATCTTAAATCTTAAAATAAAAAATTCCGTATTTCTGTTTCTATTAATATTTGAGACTTTTGTGAAATTGAAAAATTTCGTTTGTATATTATTTAAAGTTTAACATTATCTTCGTCATATGATCGTTTCCAACGTACAAATTTTTATTACAAAAATTGCATTAATAATTTTCAAATTGTCCAATATTTAATTATAAGGCCCATTGACACAAATATATTCTTCTTGAATGGAAATTATTGTGAGAATCTTCGTTTCAACACATTTGATCAACTTTTTAATTTAATTTATTCAAACTTTATTGTTTAATTAATTATCAATTGAACTGTACTCTACCAATAAATTCCCGTATTTTAAACAAATAAATAATTTACTGTTTGTTTTACTTGATCAACCCAAAAATATTCAAGTCGTATTGATCAACTAAAATCTGTCAACAAAAATCAATTCATACGAATGGACGTTTATAAAAATTTCATAATTTTATTTACAGATGCACAGGAACTTCTGATTCTGATTGTAAACGAAAAGCTTCTGGATCTAGAATTTTACCACCAATTCTCTCTGCTAAAATCAATACTAAAAAAAGTTTTTCATTTCTTTATGGAAAAGTAGAAATCAAAGCAAAATTACCTAAGGGAGACTGGATTTTTCCACGTAGGTTTAATTTTTTTTATTTTACATATTTCAAAACTACATAAAAATTAGAGACACACACAATTGAATCTAATTTTACATATATTTTTAAGAAATTTTCCTGGAACCACGATATAATGAATACGGTGCTGAAAATTACGCATCTGGCCAACTGAGAATTGCATTTTGTCACGGTAATGAAAATTTAGAATCTAAAAATGGAGAAGATATTTCGGGGTACAGACTTTACGGAGGAATGGTTCTATCAACTGATTTCTTATTAAGGGATAAATGGATGAAATCCATACTGAAAGAAAATATTTTAGGAGAAAATTATCATACTTATACGATGACTTGGTCAGAAGAATCTATTGTTTTAGAAGTTGATGGTAATATTTACGGTGTAATAAGGAATAATTTTAAATCAATTCCTGAAGGAAGTTCTCTTCAATACAAAAATTTATGGAAAAATAATATGGCACCGTTTGATAAGGAATTTTATATGTCACTTGGAGTAGCAGCAGGAGGAATAGCTGATTTCCCAGATGAATCATTGAATGGTATCGGAAAAATTTCTAAACCTTGGATGAATACAAGTCCAAAGGGAGAATTACGATTCTGGTAAATAGAAAAAAAAAATGTCTATCCTTGCTTACTAATTTTATTTTTTTCTTTTCATTTCAAGGGAAGATCGAAATAATTGGCTACCAACCTGGAACAATGGGAATTCAGAGATGAAAATTGATTACATAAAAATTTGGGCATTGTAATTAAAGCAAACTATGTTTACTATTTAGTTATATGTATGTAATTAAATTTTAAATGAGTTATATATGATATATTTGTGTATAAAAAATAACTTTAAAAAAAGGATAACCCGTCATATAATTCTCGAGATAATAATAGTCTGTCTTATTTTTTATATTATGATCAATAAAGCATAATTTTATGATATTATGTAAAGTAAAGATGAATTTTTTAATTTTAAAATTAATTTTTTATTTTTTTCTGTTGAAAAATTCAATAATAATATTTCAATAATTTCGAGAAAAAAAATGTAGCACATTATCTGATCAATGAAGTATTATGAAGCCTGCTTTATATATTTAGATTTAAAATATTTCCGAATTTGAAAAAAAATTAAATAATACAGTATAGATTTGTTGATGAGCCCAGAATCAAAAAAGTTATCCATTAGCACAGGATGAAAGTGAAGAAGTAAGAATCGAAATTGGCCAAGTAATTTAATAGTTACGTTATGAGTATTTTAGTTTGCGTCAAACCAGGGCCGGTCCTGCTATATGTGCATGATGTGCACTTGCACAGGGCGCCTAACGAATAGGGCGCCAATCGATTTGTAGTCAAGAACATGCAAATCCATTTGAAATTGACTACTGTGCTACTGTTCACAAAAAAACTCTTCCCAGAAAAAAATCAACACAGTATACAATTTTTTTTGTATACCGTGATCAAATTGCACATTGTATAATGTGCAAATAAGAATTCAGCATAGAATAAAATCAACATAGTATTTATGTAAATATTTTTTTGGTATAGGTAGAAAAAGTCTGCGTACGGGCTCGTTTCTTATTTTTTGTTCAACATGTTCCAGGTTTTTGATGTCATTTAAAAGTACTCTATGAAGAAACAATTCTGACAAATTTTTTTTTTCACCCGGCCTAAACTTTTTTCATTCTAAACTACAAATAAAGAATTTTCTTGCACCCTAAACTACAAATCAAGAATTTTTTTTCCACTGTAAACTACAAATAAAGAATTTTTATTATTTTGTAAAAATAAACATTGAGTTTCAATGACGGACGAGAATTGAACAAATCAATTAAGGGTGTCATCATTAAAATTACAATTAATTTTGAAGAATTATATATTTTGAACAATGTATAAAATTCATAATTATAAATCAAAATTATTGTTTTATTTAATTTTTAATAATTTAAAACGGTATATAAATCAAAAATTGATTTTCTTATATATATTTATAATTGTTAAAAAAATTTGCGGCTCTTTAATTTTTGATATTTCTTAAAATTGGCTCGTTTATGTTTGGCCTGGTCTACCTCAATGGTAACGTGAAAATGACTTATACTATGCTTATGGGCGCAATTTTCAAAATCGGAACAGGGCGCCGAATCAGCTAGGACCGGGCCTCGGTCAAACCGACGACGGATAGACAAAAAAAATTTAAAATAATTAAAAAAATCTTTATTAATGCCATATCCAGTATCAAATCTATTATATAAGTGACAGCATAGATTAAGAATACAGAAGCTTCATACAACATTATTTTTGGTATTTTTAAGTCAATGTGTTAGTAAAATAAAATAAAATACGTGATAATTATCAATGTATGAAAAGAATTTTATTTAGTTTTACTAACTTCACAATAAAATACCAAAAAAGACTGAAAAAATGTTGTATGAAGCTTCCCATCTTTCTGTATTCTTAATCTATGGTGACAGGTAATTCAAAACAAATTCCAAATTAAGTTCTATAGAATAAATAAATTTTCTATTTTAACTCCTCTTTTATAAAAATTCCTAAACTTTCACTCATTCTTTGTTTTTTTTTATTATTTATTTATTCTTGAGAAACATATCAAGAGAATAATGAACTCTAAATAAGAAAACAATTTTTAGTATATATATATGTATTATTTTGATTTAAGAATTTAACTCAGAAAGACATAAAAATTATTTAAAATTTTTTTTGGTAAGAAATGAGTTTTGATTAGAATCATCAATTAAAGCTTTGTGAGAACAAAATAAAAATAAATATTTCGATGATAATATTGTCAACTTTATTTTTAATTTTTCATTTCTTAGTTGGCAATAATTATCGGAAGACATTGAATTATTAAAATTATATAAGTTTACTGAATTAAATGAATTTCACATTTCATTTCATTGTGAAATAAAAATTCCATTCTGATGAACATGTTTCCTACCAAGAAGAAAGCAAAAATTTTGATGATAAAGATAGAATTTAATTAATAAACCGTTCTTATTATTTGACTCATGCGTTTTTGTTTCTACCACGTACAGGTAGGCTGAATTTGATTAAAAGGCTGATTACAATAAATTAACATTGTCATATTAACGTTGTCGGGATAACTAATATGGAATGAACTAAATTACATATGTAGATTTAAATTGAAAATTAAAAATGAATTAGGGAGGTAGAAGGGTTCTAAGTATAATTGTTGAAAAATTTTAATTACTAATTTTAAACTTATTTTGACATTAATTCATTTTTAGTTTTCCATTTAATTTCCTAATGAACTATTATATTATGCTGAAATTTTTCCGACTTTATTCGAATACATGATTTTCGATAATTTATCCTTTTTTTTTTTGTTTCAAGAATGATCTTATTTTCAATAATTATCTACCAAATTCGAAAAATAAAAATTCAGAGACGAAAATTTATTGCATCAAATTTAGACATTGTAGTTTGAACAAATTATTCTGTATTTAATTGAATAAAAATGCCACTTTGAATAATACATAAACATGTTTTAAAACCGTGTTCGCGTACTAATAAGGTACACATATTTAAATAAAATAAAAAATTATGAAAATATCGAAACAAACATCGTATTATCAAAAAATTTAAATAATTTCACTTCTAATTCTTTTTTTTTTTTTTGAATCTCTATTTAAAACCGAAATTGCAGAAAAATGGTACATAAAATAGTTTTAAACTTTTTATTTCTCCTGCAAACAAACTCATGATATTTACGTTGCTGCATGACTTTATGTACTTTTTGCGTATCCAACCAAATTTTTGAAATATAAATATTAACTTTTTTTTTTTGTTATTATAATATAAATGTTCATCATTCTTTTAATATTTATTTTAAATATTTAAATTAGGAATGAAATATCTAGGTCGTAACGGAATTGATTTATATAAATTTTTCTTGTTGCACTATACTATTTAAAATTATTTGCATGCAAAATTTATATTTAATAATAAAATATTGTGATATAAAGCTAGGTAGGTGTCAATATTAAAATTATATATATAATTTTATTTAATAACTTCACATGAGATTGTAATTCAAATGCTTTAAGAGTTGTTATATATATGTACAATTTGACTCAAAAAACACACGTTTCCGATTACAGGAAACCCCCGCTTTACGAACACGATTCTATAAAATTCTTCGTATATCGAATATTCGTATAGCGAACCCAATAATTGATAATTTTTATGTGATATTCGTAAGTTCGAAATTTCGTATAACGAGCGTTCGTAAAGCGGGGGTTTGCTGTATGTTTTTTTGTATATTAAAGATACAAAAAGTTTCATAATTGTTTTTTTTTTAAGTAAAAACAATTTATTGAATTATTTAAACATTGCGGGTATTTTGTTGAAGAACCATATGTGTTAGATATGTGGTAAAAATAATGATTTTTAGAAAATACTTAATGGTTCCAATTAATATATCCTTATTCTATCTACTTGTGATGCATTATTTGTAAATATATCTAAGTCGTCATGTGTTCATACTTCAATTATAAATAATCATTCGAACTTGAGTTTCAAATTCGGAAAACAAAAATACTACGAGTGAACCTTTGTTTTTAGAGTGCTGCTGATAAGACGACTATACATTTGTTCACAATTAAACATCATTAAGAATAAATTAATTATTTTAATAAGAAAGTTTAAAAATCAGGTTATTAGGACAAAATACACAGAATTTGAACCACATATACATTTAATATATAATATTAACTATATATTAACAACATAAATTTATAGATTTATCAGGTAGGCATAAATATTAAAAAAAAAAAACTTGAAATTATTTTTATATCTTAATTACACGTGAAATTCAGCTGATTACACTGTAATTACCATGCTCAATGATTTATTATTAACTATTAATATGAAAATTACAGACAATGTAATGCAAAAAAAGCAACATAAAACTAAAATTTTTTATAAAGAATGTAAAAATAAATAGAAAAAACTAAATTAATTTTATACTTTTTATGCTAATTTCACTTAATTAGAATATCATCTAAATAGTTGCAAACCATTGCAATCCATTGAATGTTTTTAATGTGCTACCAATAAAGAAAAATTATTTTATACATTATAAGTAAATGTGATCAATAATTATTTCGTTACACATAACAATTATAAAATCAAATTATATCGTTACAATTCTAAATTATTTAAAACAGCATTTATCAAACAATTGTAATCGAAGTTTATTGATTTTTAAAATATTTATACATATAAGTATATAAGACTATACGCACTACTATACATTATAATAATACAGGTACATAAGAATTTTTGTATTATTAATGCAAAATTTGAAAATTTATTTTACCCTCAAAAGAATTTTCATAATATGAGTTTGAGAATGTAATTTAATATATGGGTGGTTAAAATTTAAAAACAGATTCTCTGATAGAAATATGTGAGACCCAATAAAGCAGAACGGATTTTTTCTTGTTATATCGTGAATTAGTTTGTAAAGTAAAATTATAAACAAATTTTTTATGAGCTTTTACATAAATCTATGTATACAGTTTGTAAATAGATATATATAATGTTTTCTAATTTAAGTAGATAGCATATTAGGTATGCAAAAAATATATATATGGTGCACATAAATCCTTTATTTTTCTTCTAAATTCTATAAAACAAATGAAAATCGTTTGTGGAAAGACAAAACATATTTAATTACCATTTCATTAAAACGGGCAAACAAATGTAAATAGAAACAATTTTTAAGTATAATGATATGTTATTAAAATTTAATTTTTTTCCCTAACGCAATATGTTTGCCGTTTCCGTATTAACTAAAAGAATCAAATAGAAATTTTTGGGAAATTTTTAGAGTAACATTAACATAGTACATAGGATCAAGAAATAAAACCTATTAGTAGTTAGCGCTCTAGTATCCTAAGTTTTTTTATTAATGTAATTTATCTTACATAATAAATAAACCGAAAATAATAATAATAGAATCGTCATGTCTACCTCTTAATAAATATTTTTTCTTCTTTTGTGCTGAAAAAACCGATAACATTCGCTTGATATTCTCTAAAAGAAGTTGCACACTGATGAATAAAGTACAAATTTCTCTCAGGTATACACATTTATTTTTCAATTGAAACAAATTTTTAAAATTGGATGCTATTTTTTCTTAAGCACCGACTTTGACCATAAAAATTAAACTACATTTAGCAGGTGTAAAGAATCAAGCTAAAAAAATAAGTTTATTTCTTTTTTTTTATTAGAGAAATAAATATAAGTATAGAGTTTTTTTTATATATATTAAAGACGATATAACAAAAATTTTTGTAAATAACGAAAGAAAGTTATTTTCTTTAGAAAAAATTTTTTTTTCTTTCCTTAAGATGAAGAGTTTCTGTGATAATATGCAGGTCTGATGTAAATATAGCAAGTGTAATGAGGTAAATCAAGTTCATTACACGTTTATCCATATACAGCTTTATATATTAATAATAATAATAATAAAAAAAAATCATCAAGAAATTAAGAGTTCATTTCTCATGTTTTCAAAACTACTTAAAGTAACTAGTTTCAATTAAAAAAAAGAAAAAAAATTATAATTGCAAAACGTGAAGAAATTAACTTTAAAGGGATTTCTAAACCAGAAACTTTTGTAATTTTAAAAGGTATTCTGTGTTTTCAGAACAATTTTCAAAGCAAAAAAAAAATAATATGCGCGATTTTTTAAGAATATTAATTTATTATATAATTGCGACGACAACGCTAACTTTTTCTTTCACAAGAATTTATGACTTAGAAAAAATAAATTGAAATTATAGAAATTTATGAAGAAAAATCAGGCTGCTCTTAATTTAAGTTAAGTGGTAAAACCGAAAATGAACTTATATTCTAAAGCCATTCAAGTCGAATTTAAATAACTCTAAGGATTCAAAAATCTTTAAAATTATGTTAATATGTAGTTTGCATAATCTTCGATCAATTAATCTCCATTTAATTAGGTACCAATTTAACACCATCATTATTTTTATATGTGTTTTAATATTATGTAATAAGAAAATTCGTTTAAATATCAGTAGAATTAAAAATGCCTTTGGTGATAATATTTTCACTATTGTCAGTGAACTTTGATGATTAAAGGTTTCAGCATAAAAATTCGGATATAAAATATTTCAGAAACATTATAACTAACTAACAGTATATATGCTAAAAATCTTGTATCACAAAAGGTGTTCAAAATGTGTAGCAAATGAATTTTAGCAAAATTTGCAACACCAAAATAATATTTGGTAAGAAAGAAATAGCTAATCCTGCTAATAATGACTTTCAGTCAGTACAATAATTAAATAATTATTAAAAATATTCTTTTTTCAAGTCAAACATAATTTTATTAATTTCGTTGAATTTGACAAATATTTTTAAATTGATGAACATACACTGATGATACTGGATGGTTCTCCGAAAGTACGAGCAACTGAAAAAAAAACTAACGATATTTTGCAGAGATATGCATAATTGTATAATTTATATGTAAACTCATTGTTAGTTATATACTTATTAAATATTTAATAGTAATTTACATTTAATGATATGTTTAATTTATATTTATTTTAAATGACAGTCATTAATTTTATTTTTCAGTATAAATTATAGATATTCACCAATCATACAGTTATATAGTTTTATTTGTCAACATAAATATACTATTTTCAGAAAATGTTATTTTATTATTTTTTTTGTAAACAAATAATTCTTATCAAATAAATTTTACCAATTTAATTTTATACAAACTAAATTCTTAATAATTTCATTAATTTGTTTCTTTTATAATGACCAATTATAAAATTTATTACTTAGATAATTGTTATAAAATTCAAAGAAGTTTCTAATCTTAGGAAGTATATATTTGGAACTAATATTTTAAGTTGAAAATTCTAAGGAAAAATAAATTAATAAATGAAAAAGTTTAATAATAACTTCGATTCATATGATAAATTTTTTTTTCGGTTTTAAAATTAATAATATTTATTCGTAGTAAAATCCAAGTCAACTTATTCAAATATATCTAAAATAGGTGTACATATATTGAAAATTAACAAATATCTTCCGTCTTTTACTAATAATCCAAGAGGTTTACATTTAAAAACTGCATATAAAACTTTCTTTTTAATAACCTAATTTAAGATTTTTAAAACATTATACAAGATAGTATTTTGCACATATTTCAACTTGAATTAATTTTTTTCTGTAAATTTTTAACTTTCCTGAATGAAATGTTAAAATTCTAAATAGCTACACTTTTGTCATTCATAACATATTAATAATAAATGAAAATAAAATAACAAACTCATAACGGTTAAATTAATTTGTACACTTGACGGTCATGAAAGTATCTCCTCTTTCTTTATATATTTATTTATATATATTTTATATCGCTACATGAATTTGAAATTAAAGAAAATTTCCATTAAATGTATAAACTTTTCTGTGTTCATATAAAATATGGTACATAAGCTTACCAAAAAAAAATATAAAAATGTAGGTACACACACTCTATTATATTTGTATATGAAAGGCAAAGAAATAAAATTTAGATAAATTGATAGACAGCGGGAGTTGTTAATTAGATAATCATGATATAATCTTAATTCGTTATTATGTTGTCGTTATACTTTTTTTTTCTATTTTTTTTTTTCTTTTTGTGGACTATTTATGTTTTTAATGAATTTTCACACATAAATAAAATTAATCTACTTATGAATTGTTACATACATTTTTATATATACACGGGAATGAAGTTTAAGGGTTTTTTTTAGATTTAGAAAATTATCTAAGTGGATTAAGAACAAATTAAATGGAAATAATTTGCTCTTCATGGAGTAATAAATAATAACAACATATGAAGATTTTTTATATTTAACATAATTTTTTTTTTGTAATATATCTAAGAAACTGGAATAATATATGAAAAATACAAAAGATTTCAAAAATATAATGATAATAATCTTAAAATTGAACAAGTTATTAGTAATAAGAATAAAATATAAAAAATAAAATAAATTTCGCACTAAAATAATGAGTACAAATGTATATAATACCAATTTCAAAATATGAACTAGTTTAAATTAAATTAACATCATTAATTTCAACCAAAAATTAGCCTGAAATTCTTTAAAAAGAAAAAACGTTATCTGGCAGCTTATGGAGTTGTTATAGTTCCCAATTCACGTTGAAATTTGTGTTAGACAAGTCCATTATCGGCTTTACTTTTTAACATAGAAATGTTGTATATTATATCATATTATATCTATTAAAATAACCCTACTCACAAAGTCACTAAACCTCAGATCTAAATCGAACGGTTTGCTAATTAAAACTATTTGTAATTAATTAGTCCTCATGGGGTACCAATACTAGAAATTAAAATAGATAACACTATAGAGTTGGTATAAACAAAAATGTTTTTATCTTTATATTTATGCTAAAAGAAATTGAATTTTGTCGAAATTTCGAAAACTAAACATCAAATAATATTTTTTGCCGTACTGTAATACTGTGTAATGAAATTCTTTTAGTTAATTAATATTTTGTATTTCTTTTTTCTGTGAAAAGAAAAATTTTATAACAATATTGACCAATTGTAGGTAATTTGGTTTTTTTGTGTTGAAGTCGACTCGTCTCATAAATATTCTTTAATTTAATGCCTTTTTTATGAGCAAAACAAAAATGTATTATAAATTTATCAATGTATATTATAAATTTATTTATTAATTTTTTTCGTAAAATGAGAAAGTGAAAAGATTTTGATTAAAAAATTTTATCACATTTTTATGCATATTAACCCGATTACTTTTTTTTTTTCGTAAATCAAACTTAACATGAATTTCAATAAATTGGTTATGGTGGTTATGGTTAGAAATTGGATTTTCTATATGTACTTAATTATAAATAAATTGAATTATTAAAGAAATGTCGTCACAAATTTTAATGATTTCTTTATAATAAATTATTTTCGAAGAAAAATTTTCATTTGTTTAATTTTTATTTTTAAATAGGAAAGAAGAAAAATGAGGTTAAGTTCATGAAAGCTGTAATAATATGAACTGAACATTATGTGAAATTTTCATTTCAGTAAAAAAATTGTTTATTATTATATGAACTTTGATTTTTCATGAAAAATAAATAAACAAATATTACACTATATACATAGCTGAATAATAAAATGTGTACAATCTACAATTGTACATACTTAGTTATGAAATTATTTTCACTTATTTCTTTAAAAAATCGATGAGTAGAGTATATATAGTAAAATAATGTATTGTAGTTTTTAATATTCGTAACTTCCAAGTACTTACTATTCTGCAGAACATAGTTTCTCGATAAATTTAAAAACTGTATTTTTAGTTAAATATTAAAATAATTTTTTGTATATCATAAAAAAGTCAGGAATATTTTAATATTAAAATTTTTATCTGCATCTGCAATATCATAAAATACTGGTATAAAATATGAAATATGATTTTTATGTTAAAAATTCTTATATGATTCGAATGAAAAATGTTTTATACATGGAAAAAATTTGTTCTACTACAGTAATAGGTTATAAAATAGGGTGCAAAAAATTATAATCTATATGACTAAATTAGATGACTTTTGAAATTATCAGAATGTGCAACATCTACTGTCATTGATTGGTTTATTGGACTTAATTTTTTTTTAATAAAACAAAGTGTGATGAAAAGCTAGGGTATAATGTCGGCTTTTTTGAAGCAAGTTTAAGTATCTCGATTTCATTTTCGAAAAATTAGCCAGTTTTATGAACTTACTAACTGTAATTTGAGTAAAAATATTGTATTATGGCAATCATATATTTAAACAGTATACAAGAACACAAGTGGTTGTTCTAAATGAGAATCACTATAATGTTATAAAAAAAAAGTGAATATAATGTGAAGAATATAAAATGTTTTATAAACAGAATAAGAAAACAGGTTCATAAAATATATTGTAAGTATGTATGTTTTGTTAAAATAAATTTTTTCTTCACTCCACCATCGCATTTATACATTTTTATTTATTATTATAATTTTGTGAAAATAATTTTTTTTATTTTTTTGTATGCGGTGAGTTAAGTTAGATGACTTTTTACTGAAATTCCACCGGCTTATAAAATATAGATTGGCATAAATTGTTTGCTTTTTAATATTAATTTTTTTTTTTTTTATTTTCCGTGTGATGTTATGATAATAATAAAAAAAAATAATTCTCATTTTATTAAAACATATATACAATATTATACATAATGTTTATAATGTGTTTTATATGGAATAATGAAATAAACGAAAATGCAAGAAAATTTATTCTCGTTTCTTTATAAATATGAGAAAAAAAAAAGTCTCTTGTAAATATTATATATTTTTTATCATACACGTTTTTATTATTATTTATTATTATTATAATTTTTTTTTTGTTGTCCGTTGTCTCTTGTAATATATTCGTACTAGTGACCCAAATTTTTGTTGCCTGAGTTGTCTAGGCTCATTTCATATGCGGTAAGAGAAGAAATTATGTATCACATTTATACTGAATTTATATATTTTTAATTTTAAACGTATATTAGGTATATATGTTCATATATGTTAGATATGTTAAAATATTTTATACTAAATTTGTACAAGTCAACCTGTCTTGAATATTCATAATTTCACATTATATATTGTATACATTTTTTTTTATTATTTATATTTTTTTAATAAACTTGTTAACCTGTAAAAATCAAGTCATATTTTTTATCATCATTTATTAAAAAAATGTAAACATAAAATAACAAGTAGTAATGTTGAAAAAATTTAGTAATTTTATTTTACAAATATAAATAATTTACATATTTTCTTATAATTTATAGAATAATATTTAAAATTTCAACTTAAGTAATAATTATGAACATGGTATACTTTAATTCTCAAAATAAATCATCTTTGATATAAATGCAAAAATATTCTTTATTTTTTTCCTAAAATATAAATATTTCCTAACATATTGTTTATTTACAGGACTGAATATGCTTAAAAATTAATTTAATCTTCATTTAAAGATGTATATCTATAATTCTGTATAAGAAATTGATTCATGTAAATAAATAGCGTATAGTATTATTGTGACCACGGTTTGCGATACTCTGGTTCAATTTGTGAATTAGATAACAAGTTAATCTAATTCAATTCAATTCAATTGTACTTCACTTCAATGAATTTTAAAATGTAATCATTCTAAGTATACAAAACTTAAAAATATTAATTATATCTTATATAAATTTCAACGTTATGAAAGAAATGTTTTTCTTTTTCAAAATTTTTATTCTTGTTCCTAATAAATCTTTTGTTCATCTAAATTAAGTTATCAAATGGCACTGAATTTCTATCAAATTTATAAAAAGCAAGAGTGCAACAATAATAAAAACATTATATATTAAGTAGAATCCAGGCGATTTTTGTTTTCATTTAATTAGTTTATATTTTTTTTTTATAACTTAATTTATATTTTATATTTTTAAAATAATATTTAAATTATACTATAGATAATTCTAAGCAATATATAAAACTCAAATTACGGAATAATTTTTGTAGTATACAAGTCGATATCGGCGCGAACGTTGTTTCGCTTTAACCTACAGTTAATTATAGAGTTATGGAGTTATGGTCTTGAGTTCATATATCCCATACAAAAAAGCATTTCCAGCTGTTCTCAAGTGATTCGCTTACGAGTGAATAGCAATTAATTTTAAATATATATAGATAATCACTTTATAATAAATAAAATTTAATATTTTATTTATTATCCTTAATTTCCTAAAAGAAAATCACTACTCTTACTTTTGGTTTTCCTTCTAAATTTTCTTACTGGATTTTCATAAGAAATAAAGCATACTATAATTTAATCAAAAAATTTCCGCTTAATTAAAAAATGGATATTAAAAGAAAATTAATTACATATATACATTATATTGATTATATCTTTTTACTTTTACTTATAAAATATATGGCTTTAAGAAATAACATGACATATTTTGTTGACACTGAAAGTACAATCATAAACTGACTGCAGAGATCTTCGGTAAAATAATGTATTTTATATGGTTTGTGTCCATCTTAATTCAAAAAATCTGTCTGTGTTCAAACTAAAGCAATTCTTGAATTTCTAATAATAATTATATTCTTTATTATGGTAAATAAAAATTGCAATTAAAAGGATTGTATGGTAATGTGGTGAGCTACATTAGATCATATACGCAAAATTGAAATA
This sequence comes from Hybos culiciformis, assembly GCA_964007475.1. Taxonomy (NCBI): domain Eukaryota; kingdom Metazoa; phylum Arthropoda; class Insecta; order Diptera; family Hybotidae; genus Hybos; species Hybos culiciformis. The sequence continues at coordinate 76,805,990 of OZ023274.1, forward strand.
AAAAAAATTTTCATGATTTTATAATTTTTTATAAAGTCGTAATCGAAAATTCCATAATGTTTTCTCTTTACTACTTATATAAACATAAAATAAATTAATCTAAATTGCTCATAGTAATTTACTGGAATAATTTTGTTTTTTTTTTATTTGTTTACTTTTTTATGTTTAGTACATACTTTCTTTTGAATTTCCTATATAAGAATTTGCATTACAAAAACAAATAAAAAAGATATTCAAAAAAGTTGAATTATTATGCCGTAGCGTAGATTTGAACTTTTTTTTTCGTAGAAATTTAATGGAGAAAATTGCATCAGATTTATTGAAAATCAGTTCACATGTGTTGTAAGTTAGATTTTCATTTGTATACACAATTTTTTAGGCAATTGAATCACAATAGTCTATGCAAATAAGTAAGTACACACATGTATTTTTTATACGCATTTACTGAAAAGTTCATCATACAAAGCGTCACTTAGGGACGGCTATTTAATTTTCTTATTTGACAGCGAAGTAGACGATGAAAAGAAAAGAAAATGTAGTGTTAATACGAATGTCTCTCTTATAACAGGGCATGTATATCTATGATATTATGATCATTTAATTACTAATAAATGTCGCTAAGAGCTTTCTGAACTCACTTTTCACAATAATCGTTCATTGCTAATTTTTTTCTTTTACAACATAATATAAAATATTAATATAAGAATTATAATAGGAAGAAGTATTTGAGTGAACAATATTGTTCTTATGTTACTTATTGATTATTATTTCCTGCAATAAATCAAGGCGGAATTTTTATTTAATATGTAGTTCGCTTCTTTTTGACTCAATAACTTTATCTACATTCATAAATTTCTGATGGCGCTTGAACTAAGCTTAAATTAGAATATTAAATATGTGAACAGAATTATTTATAACTTTATTGCTCCAAATATTTTTGAAACATAAAATTTCATTTATTAAACCACTGAAGAAGAAGATTTTTTTTGCTATTAAAAGAAGCAATCTTCCAAATCATGAATGATATGCAATGCACATAAAATGCATTTTTTTTAATCATTTGCATGCCTTGTTTGAACATTAAAATTATATTTTTTATGAATCTAATTTAATCCAATTAGGCAGAAAAATTGTATCAAAAACTTTATAGGATTTGATTTTCATAAAATATCATCATTTTTTTTTATTAAGAGCAATTCAATTTTATCATAATTATTTGTTCCATAAACAAATAGTTAATCGGAAAATATATAGGTTAATGATTTTTAATTGAAATAAATAAGACAGATCTATTAAAATATACCTAATTGAATGACAGACCTGTAATTCAAAAATTATTAATTTTATTCGGCACAGCATATTCCATTTGATAAAATAACTATGTCTTAAACACTAAAATCTAGCAATTAAAAAAAAAAATTTAAATAAAAATATTTGATTTAAATTTACTCAACTTAATCAAAAATTGATTTTTTTTTTTAAAACTATAAACAAGAACAGTTTTTTGGTCATTTAATATACACTTAGAAAAAGTAATTCTCACGTAATTTTGTGTCAAAAGTGAAAGTTACACTAATTCCAAAAAAAAAAATGCAAAAAAATAATAATAAATGAATCATTAATAAATTCTAATGTCCTTATAAGAATATATTGGACTACATTTTAAAAATTTCACTTTATCGATATGTTTATTGTTAAAATATGTAATTGTGTTTATAACATAAAAGTGTTACATAATTTAAACTCTCGTTTTATTGAATATATATTTTCAAATAATTTTCAAATAATTATCTTGGTTTTTTTTTTTTGAATAAAATATTTTTTGATAATTTAATGCAATTTTTTGTTGAATGTACGTTTCTTCTCTGTATTGTGATTATGACATTTGTTCATATTCATATTAAATTCAAAACAATATTTTAGAATCCGAACTTGAGAATTTTTGTGAATTTCTTTTTTAAGCTTCCTATTTGATAAAATTAATTAACTATACTTGTTTACTAAAATTTTCTGGAGATGAAATTTCTTCATTTTTAAGAAAATAACTCAAACTTATGATCATGTGGTTTCTAGATTAATTTTTAATTATTGAAATTATTATATTAAAAAATTTAGCGAACCTCAAATACACCTTAAATTTTGAGCAATAACTTTGCATAAAATTCAATGAAACTATTTAGCAATAAATTTTTTTGGCGGAAAAAAAACAAAATAAATAGAAAACAATTTATTAATTTAATTCAAACTCATTGAGTTTTCAGTTGGTATACACACTCTTACCACGTTGATTATTTTTATTGCTATCAGTGTTTAATCCACAAATTGGTGTTAAAATAATTAATAATCCCAATAAAATTGACATTAATGATGAATTTTTAATCCGTTTTATTGAAATAAAATTCTTTATTGACATAGTTTTCAGTTTAACAAACATTTTTTTTTATATATTAAATATATTTTCCTTAATTTTTATTTTCTATATAGAAAATGATTTTATTTTTTAATATTTTTCAGATCAACTGTTAAAATATAAAAAATTCATTAAAATTATTATTTTTTGCAGAATAAAGTTTCGTATAAAACTAAAAACGAAAAGAAAACAATATTATTATTATTATTATTTTCTTCTTGTTTTCTTTTCGCAATTTCTAGCTTAAAAAAACAGGACAGTGTTCAGATTGGTTTTCTGATTATTGGAAACACATGTTTTCCCAGTTGCGTTAAATTTTAGTTTACGTGTTTATTTATTTTTATTTATTTATTTTTTTTTTCGTTTGGGACACTTTTCATAGCCCGATTTAACATAATAATAATAAAAATAATATATTTAAATTGGAATTAAGATTTTTAAATAAAAATGTTGTGAGAAAAAAAAATGCATTTAAAAATCATAGAAATTTTTGTGTTTAACGTTATTATTTAGAAAATACCAGTAGTACCTAATATGCATAGTACGATATAGAAAATGACTTTGTTGCCTTAGGAACGTTGTTGATATTTTTTTTATTATTGATTATAGTGCAAATTTAAAAAAAAAATGCTTTTTTTCGTATTATCATGAATCTAAGAGCCCGTTCCCAAACTGAGACTATTTTAAATCGTAAAATATACCTTTTCTGCTAAAGAAAATTCCTTTTTTTCAGAAATTGAAATAGGCTTGACATTTAATCTGTATCATCTGCAACGTCTGCTTAAATTTTCAATTTTTTGTTTTTTTTAAAAATGAGGTGCACTAAAAACTGAGTTTGTTATGGGAAATTTAAAATTTCCCTTTGCAGATTTTTAAATTATAAAATATCATTTCGGAACGATTTTTACGTCAAAAAATCTTGATTTGTAAAATAATTGTAAAATAACAGCTGTAAAATCGTGTCGTTCCAAAACTAGAAATTCTAGAAATTAAAATAATTTTTCAGTTTCTAAAATAGTGACAGTTTGGGAACGGGCTCTTACTCCTTTCTGAAATTGGAATTTGAGAGACGAATTAGTAAAAAATAAAAAAATAACCAAGACTTGTTATTAGTTTTATTTAATTTTTTTGTATTAAAATTACTCATTTTGGCATTTTGAGGGACTTAAAACAATACTTTAAAAATGAACATTGACCATGAATATATTATTGATTGATCGTCAGTATCCTACGGATTCTCAATATTTATTTTATCGCAATGGCAAGTAAAGATCACAGTTACTACAAGATTCATACTAAAAAAAATATTTAACAATTTTATAAAGAACAATTTGAGAAAATGATCAAATTTAGTAATATTTCGTACTACATAAAATGCAAGAAATTATTGTTTTTATTGATTTTTATTCCAAGAAATGTGATTGGATTCATAGTCAGATTAATTTATCTTAAAGATGAATTTATCTTAAAGATGAATTTATTTTAGAAATTTTATCTTATAATTCCGAAAAAGTATCTATCACTAAAAAAAAGAAACAAATTTATTAAACAATAGTTTCAATTTAAACGTGGTTCTGCAAGCTTTATTTTGGAAAAAAAAGTAAATCAAATAGACATTTTCGAAATTAGATTGTGGTTCTATTGTCCAAAAAAAAAAAAAAAATAAATAAACTATTCAAATTGTTTCAAATCCACCGCATTATAGCGCCGTATTATCTTAATTTTGTAAACACGGACCTGTTGATAAAAAAAAAAAATTGTTGATAGTAAAAAAAATGAATTAAAACTTAATATATATAACACGGAAATAATTTTTAATCAATTTTTTTTTTTACAGAATTTTTTTTCCTACATGTTTTTTTTTTTTTTCTTGCATTAATTTATGTTATTGACCGTTAAAACACATATTTTTTTATTTTAATTTTTTTTTTTTTCTGTATTTAAAAAATTATTTCACTTAACATTTTTTTTTATTGTGATTAAATATGAAATTATTTTTCTTTTTTATCTGTATTATTAAAAAAAAAAAAATTTTCTTTTAAATATTTTCTTCTTTTCTATTTATTTATTTATATTAATTATTATTATTATTTTTTTTTTTTGGACAAAAAGAACTTTCACTTATTTTGGATTTTAAAACTTTATTTTTACTTTTTTTTCTTTCTGAATATATAAAATTCTTTTATAGTGCGACAACGAGAAAAATATTTGAAAATGAAAATATAAACAAAAAATAACAAGAGAAAATGCAAAAGAAAGCTTTTTTATTTATTTTACAAATATTTTGTTTATTTATGATAAAATAAAAATTAAATTAAATTTACTAATTTTTATTTGCTTTTATTTTCCGTTTTGTTTTTTATTTTTGAAAGACGATGGTAAAGTTTTTCTTTTTACCACCAACCGACCGATTTCGCTGACTACGTCCAACTGAATTCTTATTTTATTTTATTTTTTCAACTAATCTTAAGTTTTAAATGTTAAGCGGAATATTATTTGCGATTTTTTTTTTCTTTTATTTTTTTTTAACTTTTATATTTTGTGTTACCTTCTTAGAAATTTTTTTAATTTTTTTTTATTTTGAAAATAAAAACTTTATGATATTAGATTGAATTCAGCACTTTCTTATTCTCTTTAAAAGATTATCTGTGATTTAAAAAAAAATACATATATGCGGAAAAAGTAGAAGGCGGAAGAAATTATGTTTATAAAAGAAATATATAATAAAATAATTAAACCAAAATTCTCACAAAAGAAAGTGGTAAAAATGAGTCCGATATTCATTGACGACATCAGCAATGAGTGAGTCTATCTTTTTTGTAGTTATGTATTTGAGTATTTATTTGCTTTTAATATTATTCATCTTATTTTAAGACAAGAAAAAAAAATCGAAATATAAATGTTTATTGCAAAATAACATACTAATGACGATATATAACTTCGAAAACAGAATGCATCATTAGCTAACCTTTGGGTTTTCAAAATTTCAACAAAAAGAAATTTTTGCTTGTAGAATTTAAGTTTTCACTTAGGAACGAATTAATAATATTTTTCAGTTCTAATTTAATATTTAGCGCAGCTTAGGATGAAATTTAATAAAAATTCAATCTTATTTAAATCATCTGCAGATAAATTTCTTTTCACTTGAGAACTTCGTTGGGCTCTATGTAAGAATTTACACATTCATTTTCTCATATAAAATTAAAAATGATTAACATTATTTTAACTTAAAAAGTTTTTTTAGATTAAAATAATATTTATCCTGTCTTTTCTCGTTATACATTATAAATACATAAACATAGGTATACATATATACTCATACTGGACTCTAAGCGACTTGTCCCAAAAACTTTTGTTCTAAAATCTATACAAATCTACTCTACAGATTTGAATAATCTAAAAAAAATAATATGTACAAATTGGTTTTTGTAACATTTTAAAATTAAATCTTGTTTAACTACCTTACCTACTTAATTTTATTTTACTTTGAGTTTTATATAACTATCTTTCAGAGTAAATTCATTTTAAATGTGAATTTTTGAGTGCTTTCAATATAGTGCTGCTCTTTTATGGGGATATTTTTTTTAGCCTTCTGTAAAATGCGTTTTTTCTTTTCATTGATGATTACTTTTAACTTGAATTCATTCATCAAAATAAAAATATATTGATATATTAAATGATGTGATGATGTTTTGATAGAGTTTTTTTTCTTTCACAATTTTTATTTAATTAATTATAATTTATCAAATCATCAATTCAGGCGTTTTTCATTAAGGTGATTTAACCTGCCATAGATAAAGATTTAATTTTAAGTAATTTAAATTCCAGACGTTAAAAACGATAAAATAAAAATAGAAATAGAGAAATTGATTGAAATTTTGTTTTTTTTTACATAAAAATATTAATAGATTTTAAGAAAAGAAAGAAAACGAATTATTTATGTTTTTTTTTAGATTGAATTATATATTTTGCTGTCGATATAATTTCAATTAAATTTTTTTTTTTAAATATTTAAAACGAAATTATCTTTGGAATTATTTCACCTTTGGATAATTAATTTATTTTTGAATTTTATCTGACAAAGTTGCATGATTTTTTTTTAACCAAAATAAAACCACAAGCGCTGGACAGAGTATCCAAAGTATATATATATATATATATATTGAAAATATTATCAGGATTAGATTTTGTTTTAGTGCAACGTAAAGGTCACAAAGAGCAAAGAGATACATAGATAGATACATAGATAATAGATATGATGAAATATCTAGTTACTGAAGTTATTAACTAAAATACAAAAATATTAGCATAGGATTTTAAAATCGTTCACGTGATAAGCTGACTGGACACTTGTAGAACGTAAATAAAGATTTTTACTTTCGCAATGTCATCATATCAATTTATTGTTTTATTAAGTTATTATGTTATGATATTAAATTATGAAACGTTATTCAAGACATAATTTTATTATTTTATATAAATCAAATTTAAATTCTATTTTCGACAGGAACATGACAATAAAAAAATCGCATTATTTATAAAACGTTAAAAAAAATTATTCGTAATTCGTAATATAATATTATTATCTTTCAATGTATGATTTGCCAAAATTTTTTGAAAGTGAAACCGATGTTGAAAAGAACACAAAAAAAAAAACATTTTATTTAAATTAAAAAAATATCAGTCAGGCATTTCTTATTGTCATTTTGTATAAATATGCTAAAATACATAATTGTCAACTTTCAAGTACTTACATTCATATATCTATACTATCAATGTCTCAAGTGAAATTACTTCAAAATATCATTGAATTTTTTTGTTTTTTTCTAACCCGAAAATAAATGATTTTTGTCTAATTTATAATAATAATATGATATTAAAAATATTTAACAAGTTTTTTTCTCATTATAATCAGTTAACCAAATAAACTTCTCTTTTTTTTTTTTACCAACTATTTATGAATCATTCAAGTTAATTTTTTTTTCTGTTTTCATTTTATTGCCTTATAGACATAAGGGGCATTTTAAATGTTACTATTAAATAATATAATATAAAGGTAGAGTAGGTAGGGTAGATTCCTAATGGTAATGAATAAATAGAAAGCGAGTGTGTTTTGTTGTTATGTGGTAAATACGGTCCTATGGTCCTTAAGGATTCAAATTTTATGGAAACCGGAAGATACATCAAAAAAAAAACAAAAATATGCTAACGTTCAAGCTAGTTATCATTTAGTTAAATAATGTTTTGTAAAATTAAGTTTCGATACAGGTACCGTAAACTGAAATTGAAAAACAGAGTTACCGGCGCTGATTCTTTTCCGACGCTTTATTCGTTCCGTTTCTACTGTTGAAAACGTCGAAATCGGCAACGAAAAATACGCATTACATTTATCAGTTTTTTTTTTTTTGAGATCAAATGCACTATGTAGTCCAAAAAGTTTGGTTCCAATTCCAAAATTAATTCAAGTTACTTAGAAGAATATAATGACGTATGAATTTCTGTCGTAGCAAATGTATGGAATCCTGATGTTAGCGCCTATTTCGCTCACAACGAAGTCGTACAGTGTTAAGTGTGGAAAATCTCAAAAATCAACATATTTCTTCTAGGTGTTTTATCTACTTAATCACTGATTTTTAAAAAAATAATTTACTATAAAATTTAATATATTCTAAAAGCTCAAACTATTGAAAAACTTGTTTTCGAAAAATTACTTTTACGAATTTGTATTTGTTATAAATTAGTAATAATAAAAAAATCATCAATTATGTCTTTAATAATTAAAAACTAATTAAATGTTCTTTAAAATGAAAAAGCATTGATTTATATAGTTTTTTGTTAGAAAATTGGACTTGGCATAAAAGAAGTCATTAAAATCATTAGAAATTTACGTTTTTTTTTTTTTTTCATGTTGGTTAACTTATCTAGTTCCGAAAACATAATATTTGATTTTTAAATATTTAACACTTTATCACGTAAATGAAAAAAACAAAGAGAAATTTTTTTTTTCGTTCAATGAAATTGTAAAACGAAAAAAAAAGTACCTACATACCTATTATATCTAACAAACTTAAATTGTTTGACGGAGTTGTTAACGAAAAAAAAAAAAAAATCCAATAAATCCAATTGGAAAAAAAAAATTTATTATATTATTCTGTACAGAAAAAAATTTAATGATCTTTTTATCGCATTTTTAATTTTATTTTCTTGCCCATAACTCTATCTTCGTAACAACTGAAAATTATTCAAAAAAAAAAAATATGTACTCTGAAATTGTATACAAACAATGTCTTCTGGAGATATTTAAAAATTTCAACTATATTTATATACACAGTTTATAAAGACTATAATTTTTATTAAATATGTAGGTACCTACTACCGTATCGTATGCAAATAAATTAATTGTTTCAGATTTGGTGGGAATTTTGTGCGAAAGTGAAAACATTCCGAATTTTTTTGTTTTTTGGGTTTGTTGTATTAAAAATAACAATTAAATGTTAATAACACAAGATGAATAAACTTTTTGATCAAAACTAAGAAAAAAAAGAAGGTTTTGCCCATATCTTATTAATCCCAAATAATGAGAGTGAAAGTTCCGAAAATCAATATTATTTAAAAATAATTTATTTGAAGTTCATTACGAAATATAATCGTATATAAATCTTATAAATCTTGATTAAAATTCTACATTAAATTAAAATGGACAAATAATTCAAAGCACAGAATTCATTCATTTAATATTAATGAATACCAAAATTGAAAATACTTAATCGGCGATCAACAAAATAAAAATTCAAAATGCGCCAAAAAAATTATGATTTTTGTTTCTATCTTAAAATTTACAAATTCATTTAATATATTTTTATTGAGAGACTTTCATTTCATATATAATGTTGTCCTTATTATATTGACCTTATTATAATGACCTTATCACGGATATTAATAAAATGCATCATTTTTAACATTTTTTTAAGCTATAACTGATTGGGAAAATTGTCTTAAATATTTTATTATTATTTTTTTAATATTTTTACTATTTAATATGAAATTGTTTTCCAAGTAAATTAGATATGAGTCAAAAATAAAACCCAAGCTATAATAATTTGTTTTAATTTGATGAAAGTGAACTCATTAATGTTTCTCATAAGCGCGATGATCATAATTTATTTTGAAGCTACCAAAATTATTTATTTTCTTGGCAGAAATTAGTGAAACAAAATTTAAATTTTTATTGTTTAATTCATTTTTAAGTAGTTTTCTGTTTATTTTTTTTTTTACTATTTGAAAAATGACGTATGGTTACAAATTGCAAAAAATTGCGGTTTTATTTTAATTCATATATACGTTTTTGTTTGCAAAATATTACTTAAAAATAATTTATCTTATTTGAAAAATATGAAAGTGACTAGAAGAATTACTAGACTAATAAGATGGTTCAAAATTAAGAATGGCAATTCCAAATTTGTGAGAGCAAATATCAAGGATTAAAAATTTTTAGAATAAAATAAAGAAAATGAAAGATAAATAAAAAAAAATTCAGGAAAATAGGGAATATTTCAATTTACATTTTACATTAAATCTGGATCTCCTAAACTTACAGCTTTCTTATTATTACAAATAAATTCTCTGGAGGTTTTGATTCTTTGGCTAAATTTAAATAGTATAGGTGTTTGATTTAAATATTTCTTTATTTATTTCTACTTATCATATTGTAGTTCTATTTTAAACATTTTTCCAGCATAACTTTTCTTTAATTTCAAAAAGTTTTAACCTTATCAAGTATTTTTAAAAAATATTAAAAAAAAAAAAATCATATATTTCATTGTCATTTCGACCACTCATCCAAGAGTGAAAATAAAGTTTGCTTTCTTTTTTTTGATCTTTAAGTGCATTTAAATTAAAATTATAAAAAAATTTTTAAAATATGTGGATTTTTTTTTAATTCATATTTACTTTTTCCTTTAAAACCAGAAAATAAAAAAAATATTAAAATTTTAATACCTGAATCATTCAAATTTTTTCGATTAAGAAAGAATTAATATTTAATATCAAGTAATCACCATTGAATAACACTTAAAAGACACTTGAATTAATTTTTATTTTTTAATTAATCGTTAAAAGAGTTTTTTGTAAGTCTTAAATTTAATTTAAAAAAAAAAAGAAAAGTTTTTGTGTCGTGAAAAAAAAAAAATAGAAGTGAAATATTGAAAATAAAAAATATAATAAAAAACCTATCAATTAAATAAATTCTGCATTTTGATTGATATTAAAATATATTGATTGATAAAAATAAGTTTCATTTTCCGCGCTACCTAAAACTGTACTATTTTCTGGCAGTATGTGCTTAAATTAAAATCTTGCATTTGTTATATTAATAAATTATATTATAACACGACTAAAAATGCAGTGATGCAGTGTCGGTCATTAATATTAGCTACTGTAACTCCGACTCTGACTTGGTAAAAAAGGTGCAAAAAGAAAGAAGTTATGGTTTTGTAAAAATTAAATAATATCCCATTTAATCGTAACTTATAATCTGTGAATAGAGAAAAACAAATCTTGCAAATTTTGTTTTTTTTTTTACTTTTCCTCTGAAAAAAAAAAAAAATAAATAAATAAAAATTTTATATTTATTTTTCGTTTTTCTATTTTATTTTTTAAAACCCAATGATTTGTAGCATATTGAACTTTTATGAGTGAAATTAGGCTATATTTGAAAAAATAAAAAAAAAACCATTAGTGCGTGTCATAAAGGTCATCCAGATAAAAGTAAATATATTTATTTTTTTTTATTTCATACAAAAATCAACAAAATACTTCTACTAAGTACACATTAAGACATTATTTATTGTACACAACATACAGAAATAACATTAAATAAATTTTTGGAATGTCTTTTTATTTTCTTTTCGATAATAATAATAATAATAATAATAATGTTATGGACTTAAAAAAGTTTATTTGCCTTTTGATAAAATTTTTGTACAATTTTTTTTTTTTATATTTTATTTTATTTTATTTGACCAAAGTAATTATGGAAAGTGATTTTTGTTTGTCTTTTGAAATCATTTTCGCGCATTTGACATTAAAAAAAAACTTTTAAATTTCATTTTCATTATAAATAAAAAATTTTAAAGAAATAATAAAATATTCGGTGCTTTATTTACATAATCCAGTTTTTCTAAAGTGACTTTTCGATTCTTTGAAAATATGTTAAAAAAAAAAAAAACATAAAAACATAAAAACTTTTATTTTGTGAAAGGTTTTAAATACACACGTGCATTACGTGCTTCGCGAATAAAATAGAAAATTAAATGAAATTTCAAAATATTTAAGCTTTAATTTTGTTTTTTTTTTCTTTTAGAGGTCAATTTTATCAAAACGATAATGAAAGTTGATTTATTTTATGACACTATGGATAAAACTGTTGAAATGAAAACCATGTGATACTGATATGAATAATTTATGAATTTATTTTTGAAAAAATAATATCTAAAACTAATAAAACATAAAGTCGTATAAATTTTCCAAATCTAATATGTCTCATCATTATGGAAAGAAGTTTCACTATCAATATCTACCCGAATTCATCGATATAAGTTTACTAACTACACGGATATTATACTCTCTACTCTACTCTACTTCGACTTAATTGAAACTTTTGCAATAAGACGTTTTCCTTGAAATTGGTATTTTCCCACACAAAATAAAATTTTATAATCCGAAAGAAAGACTTGCTAGTCTCTACAGTTTTATCTTTTTTTTTGATGATTCTTTTTACAGATTTTTTAGTGATAATACTAAATCTGTCAAAAATATAAAAAAAATTAAAAATTTTTGATTCAACTTAGAAAAAGTCAATAGAAAAAATTAAAAATAAAATGGTAAAAAAATTAAATTAATCAATTCTAGTATTTCTTTTATATTTTTTGTATTAATTTTGAACTTTTGATATCTATATATGTATAGATATTTTTACATAAAAAAATGTCCTTAAACATTTTTTTCTCTGTGAAAACAATAATAAATATAAGTTCATAATAATAAATAAAATCAATATTTTCAAAAACTCTTCTAAGACTCAATCAAGTGAGTCTGTAGAGAGTGTTAGATAGTATTAAAAAAGAAAAATATTCAAAAATAAAAGTTATGCCAAAAAAAAACCCCAATAACAGGCCGCGTCTATCAATTACCTACTTAGTACATGTATTTCTATGATCTTTATGGATTAATTTTTCATACTTTAATACCTAAATTGATTTTTTATTTTTTATAAAATTTCAATCAAGATTTTAATTTAATTTAATTATGGTAACAAAAGAAAATTATTATTAATATTGTATAATTTCAATTAAAAGAAAAAAAAAATTATATATTCAACGAATTTTCTTGTTAATTTAATTACTTTCAATTTTAACACTATAATATTACCTCTGGAGTTATTAAAGAACAATAAATTTTATTTTTATCTTAATAATTTTTTTTATTATAAATAAAAATTTCATATTTCAAGTATTCAGTTATACAAAACACAGAAGCGCAGTTTTGTGAAAGTAAGTACTTTCCTTTATTCTTTATAGGAAATTAATATCATTTTTGGTCATAAGAATGGACAATAAAATTTATACGAAAGTGAAGGCACAATTGGAGAAAAAAAATTACAAAAAATGATAAAGCAATAAAAAAAAGGCGAATTTTAATAATACCAATACCTTAAAAAAAAAAAGCAAAAAATTAAATTTAATGAATTTAATTAATAAGCAAAGCCAAATATTCGCGATGAATTTATGAAATTAAAGCCTAATTAAATTATTCAAAACCGGATATGGGTTGATTTAGTACCATATAAATAAATAATATTTTTTTTTTTATCAAAATCAATTGATTCTTCTTAGCAAACAAATAAAAAAACAATTTTATTTAGCATTGCTATTTTAATCTAATGAAATATCAAAAATTTTAAATTATGATTTACTACTAACACGGTTTCCAAGTCTAACATATTCCAAAATGAATTGAAATTATTTTAGAAAATAATATTAACTTATACACTATATATATAAATTGAAATACAAATTTTAATCTTATTAATTTCCAAAATTTATGGAGTCAAATTACAAATATGTAGTTAGATATTCTAGATATTATTGGTTAAAAGTGTCAATCGCTTATTTTTCAACTGTATTGATGGGTTCAAAAAAAAAATTCGGAAGTTGTGTTAAATCATGCAAAAAAAAAGCTATATGTCCCATTAGAATGTCTGGATTTTAGACGCAAATAAATTTTTATTCATAAAATAATAAAAAGATGCATTTGCTAGCTACATGTATAGGAAATATTAAACGACGTATATTTCCAATTGAAAATGCAAGGTTTAGAGTGGAGCCTCAAATATTCTGCTTATAGATTAATGACTAATTTGATTATTAAACAAAAAAGTCTTAGTCAATGAGAGCGAATTTAAGCAAGTGTCCGAGTTTGATTCTCAATGCTTTGATTATGTTATCCTAATTTTTAGTACATACAAACAATGCCAGGTATTACGTTTGCGACCTGATTGGATCTTCTTTTTTCTTTCTCTTTTCACTGTTTAATGGATAAAGATTTTGATTTGCTATTTATCTTGAAACCTTGAACTTGAAGAAAGAAAAGACTTATTATGCAACATTTCGAATCAAATATGCTTTCGGAAACTATATATTTAGCCCAATGCAGTTAAATTTGAATTCTGCGTTTGGCGCAAATCAACAGTAAAGTTGTTATTAAATTAAAAATTACACCAAACATATTAGTTCTTTAAATAAATTGTTTTTTTTTTGTACAAATATTTGTTTAACAACTTTTTCCAAATTTTTCTGATATGTTTACAAAAATAAGAAAAAAAAATTCACAATTCCCACGATAATATAAGTATATAAAAATGGTATAAAATGGCTTAAATAAAAAAAATTAACATTACAAGTTGAAATCAAAAAGAAATTTTTTTGAGAAATATTTTAATAAGTTTTTTGTTTTTTTTTTTTAATTCTTAGTTTTCTTTTTTGATTATTTTTCATTCAAGAATAACTACAATTTGCAATAACCAAAAAATATATATAATGATGATGGCTCTACATACATCATTGCGTATATTAATGAGGCAGTATAGTTAGTATATAAAAAAATGGTTTTGTTGTAATACACAATATTATGTAGTTGTTTTATAAAGAAAACTATTAGATTGAATTGAATCCAAAAATTCTGCTAATGTTATTGAATTGACTCTAAAACAGTATCGAAACCTTGGATTCACCATCTCAAGTTCATTTTTGTAAACTTAATAGCATTGATTTTTCCTTTGACGTCAAATGGAAAGTGTAAAATTGTTCTTTAGTTTTAATGTGTTGACAACTCGAATTCGAAAGAAATCAAACGCTGTGGTTTATTAATATTGATTCATTTTCTCATTCTGATTCAAGATATTATAGTTTCACTCGATTATCGTAGGATCATGGTTTTTAAAATAATAAAAAATTGAAACATAATAATAATATGTTATTCAATTTCATGATATAACTACAATATTGTTCATGTTTATTGGTTTGTTAATTTCGTGTAAACTATTTACTAAAATCTCGGTAATAATAAAAAACTTGATTAAAAGATGCAATTAAAATGTGTATTAAAAAAAATGAAAATTTGGGCCACTAGCACATTCACTAGCGGTATTTTGTTGACCATTTTACGCTCAAACAAATTACATTCTTATCACAGGTGTGTTCACATGACGAAAACAAGTTATAAAAAACTTATTTCTTTCTCTTGTTAGCAAATTTTTCTCAACTTTATATACTTTCTTATTTATATATTTATTTTCAGAATGTTGAAAAATTTAATAAATAAAAAATTAATGAAAATCTTGAGAAATTGACACAGAAGAATAATTTTTATTATTTTCAATTATTACTTAATTATTTAAATTTAAATTTAATAACGTGTGTGTATCTTCTACGAAACTTAGTATATATAACAAAAGTGAAGATTGTAAATACATTATGTTTTTAATGTTGTCAAAATCTTTTGCAGCAAAAAGCATAACATTTTATGGTTACATAAACTCTTTAAAGTTACTAAAGAACAAAGCTAACACTATGTTAACATTCAAATTTTTAAAATTACACAGAGCATTATTTTTATCTGGACTAAGATTTAAAAGAAGTGTAGTCATAAGTAAAAATTAATTTTATTCAATTCTTTTTTTATTATTAATGAACAAAAAAGTTTTTAAATTCTGCCAAAAATTCTTTGTCGCATTTCGTTATACTTTATTTCATGATTGATATAATATCGATCAAAAGTTCTTACTTAAAACATTTATTGAGAATTATCTTATATAGCCTTTATATACACATAGATTCTAAATTTTTTACACCAACATAATAATTAATGATAATATTTTTGCTAAAATTAGTTATAACGAGAATTGAATCAAAAATATGGGTCAACGAATTTTCTCTAATTATTTTATTATGATATGTACTTTTGTTAACAGGTTTCGTATTTTTTTTATAAATATTGATATTCGTTTGTACACCACTTTATTTTTGCATTGTTGTGACACAAAAAAAAATTGTATGATATATAAATAACCATTTTTTAATTATGTATATTTTACTCAATTGAAAGCTTATAAAAATGCAGATTACTATATTCGCAAGATTAATATTTTTCGCAGGTTAGTGTTTAAGTTTATTTAAGAGTAGCGGCCTTGTCCGCGTTTCTATTAGAAAAAAATTGTGCAGTGTTAAATAAATAATAGAAATTATTGAAAAATTTAAAATAAATACCTAAACTTTTAAAAATATAAAAATATAAAAAAAAATTTTGAAATATCAATTATACTTTTAAACCGTATATCAATAGAAAGTGATATTAAGTTTAATTTGTAAGAGCTTCCAGAATCTTTAAATAAAAAAGCACGAAAAATGTCAAATTTATAAAACATTAAATTAATTTAAATACGTAATGTCGATCGATGATTGAAACCACGATTATTTTCAAAGTTAAATTTCAGATTCCCAGGAATCTTCATGTAATTTAAATAATAATTTATTTGACTACTTTAAATTTATAAAGTGTAAGTGTTGTATTATAAAAAATAATGAAAGTCCCTGAATAAAACTTACGTCCCAAAACACAATTAACACAAAATTTTTGGGGTATTTAAATAATTTCTCTGAATTTGATTTTTAGTTAAAGTACAATGGTTTCTTTCATCGAAAAAAATTTAATTTTTATTTTTCATATCAATAAATCACAATCAGGTATATATATTGCAAAAAAAATTTATTATTAATTGATTTTTTATACATTTGTACAAAATATTTATAAAATTTGGATTATTTAAAATAAAAGGAAATTTGATAGGTAATTTTTATTTTTAAATTTAAGGTAGTACTTACATTTCTAGGTATAGTATATAGGTAGTAAAAATTAATTATTTTCGCTATTAATATTATTATTATTTTTGTTGTTTTCTGACATAAAAATTTGAAGTCGTAAAACATAAATATTTTTTAATGAGATTTTGGTTGTTAAAATTTTATTAATATCTAAAATGTTGATTTTAAAACTTTGATTTTTTTTTTAAAGAGTAAAAGTTGTGAATTACTTCGCTTTCTATATAAATTAAATTTTATGTAATTTTCTGCTTCAAAAATAACTAGTTACACTAAATGAATAAAATATGAAGTCAGTTATTGAATCGATTATTTTTAACTGGGTATTTTCTGCTGTTATGACGTCTATTAATTAATAACCATCAAATTTGGTGTATAAAAAAGAATATCCTAAAATGTTTATTTATTGTTATTTTATATACAATTTTGTAAAATTTTAGAATACCGGTCAAGTTCTAAATTTATGATCAAATTCTAGGACGTAACATCGCATTTAATGTTTTATAGAAAGTTAAAATCCAAAAAAAATTGTTTGTGTAATATGTAAGTTCCCCGATATATGTAGAGCTTAGAATATATAAAATTAAAACCTGAACTTTTGAAAATATAATAAATTTAAACTTTGTTTGGGTTACGAAGCAAATTTAATCTATGTCATACAGATTTTATGCATTCGAATTGAAAATTATATGATACTAACATCGAATAACTCTTTGATACAGAGAGACGAGGAAATCCTGGAGCATTAAGACTAAATATCAAGTAGCCAACAAAAATGATGTATGTTTCTATTAATTTTGATATTTACATGCTGTTAGGCACAAATCAAAACTTTCTAAATATAGTGAAAAAAGATATTAAATTTGAAAAATAAACCTTCATTGTAAGTATAAATACAACATTCATTATTTAATTAACAAAATTTTGTTCATAATTTATTCTCTTTTCAATTGTCATAAATTTATTGCAGTCACGATTTTGCAAAATTGAAATTATTAATCTTTCAATCATTTTATTTTGAAAATTCAAAATCACTATTTTCATATTATATTGATCAGCATTCTTTTATAATTTTTAAGTTCAGTTTTTGTTATATTAGTTATAAAACAGTCAATGATTTCCATAAAATCAATGACAAATGACCATGATTTCATTTTTAGGCATTCTTTTTCTTATGCGGAATTATGCATTTTAAAATAGAGATTTCAATTTTTGAAGAACTACAGGTATTACTTAAGTTAGGAAGACTTTAAAATGTAAAGATATTTGGAAACCAAATCCAAAAATTTATCGAAAATGTTTAAACTATTTTTTTTTCATATTAATCCTGTTTAATTTTGTATTTAATTAGGAACAATTGGAATAATTAAAAATTAACTTAAAAAAAGGTCAAGGTTAGGGTATAAGTTAACTGGACTGCGAATCTCTGACATTTATTGTCACTTTAATTTTTTTTCGAATAGAACCATAATAATAGTAGGGTTTATAATTATCAAATTTAGATTTTATAACACGTAACATATTGGTAAAACGTAAACATATTGGATCTTTCAAATTTAAAAAACAAAAAGGAAACCGGAATCGCAAACCGTTTATATCTGTATATCTATTACCTCTACCACAGACCACACACTTGATGCACTTTTGAAGAGAAAAAAATATCTAACGAAAAGAAATTTGTTTTTTTTTTATCTTCTATAAATTAATATAAATTATAGTAAAATCAAAGCCTTAATAAAGATTTTTGTGTAAGATAAGTTCAAAAAAAAAAATTAGAAAATTTATGAATTATTTATTGTTGTTTTTTTTGTTTTGTCGCATTTTGTATGTTTTTTGTTTATTTTAATAACTAATTTTTTTTTTCTTTTTTTTTTCACTTAAAGAAAAGAAAACTGTTCTACTTTATTTGATTTTCAAAAGAAAATAAAAGTTTGAGGCAACATTAAAAAAATAATATAATAAATGAAAGATATAAATTTTTCAAATTTTCTTTTATATATTTTGTTTATTATTTTACGAATGGTATAATTTATTTAAAAAAAAAAAGAATGGACATTGTTAAACAAAATAAACATAAAAAAAATTATGTTTTACAAAAATAAAAATTTCAATAGAAATTTTATTATTTTTACAAACTTTTATTTAACTTCGATTTTTGTCTGTCATAGAAAAATCTGGTGATTAATTTTTCGACCACTTTAATATAAGATCTTGCCGAAATTTTATACACATCCTCGGTTCTGAACACAATACAATATATCAATTTTAAGATACAGGAAATATTGCGGCTACCACAAAATCGCGAATTAGATATTTCTCTACAACCCCACCGGTAGAGAACATTGAAAACAATAGATTCCACACATTAATATTAAATATATACAAAAAGTAGAATAAAAATTATAATGGACTAAAAAGTAGGAAAATAAATTAAAATTAAAAAAAATAAATAAAAAGTAACTTTTATTTATTAAACTAAAAAACCCAAAATAATAATAAATAAAGTAAAAAAAAATATCGCTGAGTCTCCTGAATATGACTGTAAATTAGTTTTTATTTATAGATAGTTAGATACTCACAGAAACCTTTATTACCTTATTTATTATTATTTTTTACTTTTTAGTATAATAAATAAAAGTTTGTTTTAAAAATTTTATTTCAAATTTTAATTTTTCTATAAAAACTTGTGATTTTTTTTTTTTTTAGAGCTACGCCTACATAATTTGGTAGCAAAATTAACAAAATCTCTATCAAAACTTCATGTTAAAAAGAAATTACGATATTATTATGTTTGACATTCATAATTTAGTTTTAAATGAATTTTTTTAAAATAAAATATTTCATTAAATTTGGCCGTTTTACGATCGAGTATTATGATTGATGTATAAACTCAAGTTTGTGAATATGGTCGAGGCCTTAACATAAGAAACTTATACCATTTTTTGTGATGTTTTTAACCTGTTCTCCTAAAAATTCAATCCAATGACAATAGTTTAATAAAATTATTTATAAACATTAATCTATATCTAACGTAATTTATTCGATAAAAAAATCACAGGCATATCTCTTATTAATTAAATTTTTCTCACATAAATAATTCTAATGCTATACCTAATAAATCAAAATGTATTTAATTCAGTTTAATTATTAATTATAATTAAGTACCAAAAATGAAAGGTAAAATAATTTTTTGATAGAAAAAACTGAATAAAAATTTTATATAAAAATTCAATTTCAATTTTCTATTCAAAAATAATTTTGGTTTTCCATGTATAGGCACATGTCTTCCACTATTATAATTTGAACAAAATAATAGGGAGAAATCTATATAAATTAGAAACATAATTAATAGGTCTGCAGAGTATTTACAACTTTTCGAGTTAAATTGAATAAAGGCGATAAAAAAAAAGTCAGTCCTTTGAAAAATTTAATGTATAGTTTATCTGTCTAAAATATTTTTCTAATAAGAAATTTCATAAATTCGTGCTGATTACTAATTAGCTTTATAAATATAAATTAGAAAATAGAAACATAATTAAAGTGATTATAAGAAAAACATTTTTTTTAATTTATTTAATTTATTTTGTTTCCACACGTATATGTATTCTAAATCCCTTTTACAAATTATAATAGTACGTCTTAATTTCATAAAAAAAAAATGTATACACTTCTTCTTATGCTCAAAAATTTACATAATCTTTCTTTTGTTTATGCATACAAACATTTGTCTTAAATCTTTATTTAATATGTAATAATGTTAATAAATAATAAAATTATTTTTCTTTCTTGTCATCAGAAGTGTTTAAAAGCCACAGATATCTTACACGTTTGCCATTTTAGTGAAAGTAGAAGACTATAAAATATAGAAGAAGAAGAAAAAAAAAAAAAAGATTTTTCCAAGCTATAAGATATATGATAGGAAATTAAAATTTCCATGCAATAATAAATACTGGATTTAACACATAAAAATAACACATAATGTATGTATATATTTACATATAAATACATATATAATTATTGTATATATAGTTAATACAAACTTATATATACTTTATTTTATAATTTTCTCACAGATATTTAAATTTGCCCTTTTTGTATTTTTGAAAATGAAAGCCAAACATGTTTTGAATCGATAAACAAATAAATAAGTTAAACAAAAACCAAAACTAAGAAAATGATATATTTGTAGCATGTTTCATTCATAGGATGTACCTCACTTTCTCAAATTTAAAGTATATATTTAAAGTTACTTAAAGTTAATATAAATAGAAATTAGTTAAAATTATTGGCAAGTGGACAAAACTTCAAAGTTTTTACTTAATATTATATTTATTTATAATGTGATATGCAAGTGAATGAAATAAAAATATCTAAAATCTCTAATGAAAAGTCTGCAAACTGTAGGATTTCTTTGACAGAAATAAATTCAAATTATCTTAGATTACTTTAAAAAATGTTGACATTGTGACATTATTCTTGACTCGAGATTTCGCTGCTTACCATTTGAGAATTTCATTTTCTGATGTTCAAAAAATTTTATTTTTGTTCTTATAACTTTAGTCTTATAACATTTTTGGTAATATAAATTAAAAACAAGGAATTACATAGGTGTCTACTATTCTTAATTACTTCCAGTGCATCTTAAAAGTATGCTTAATTGCCATAACCACATAATAGAAATTTTCTTTTACATAAGACTGTGTGTTATGTTATAAGGAAAATTTATATTTTCCATTAAAATAAAAAATAAAAATAGGAAACTCATTCAATTTAAATTGAGAGTTTAACTTTTCAGCAATTGTTTTAGGGTAAAGAAATAAATAATAAATAAAAAAAAAAAACATTTTCCCGTGCTATCAATTTCACTTTTTCCTTTTAATATTTTCATAACATTATTCTGGTGTGCTATGACTGCGGTTAATATTCTGCAGATGTCCCACATTATAATGCACTTTTATGAACATTTATATTTTGCCACTCTTCATTTTTATTTTTTATTTTTTTGTAATTGAAAAAAGGCAATAAAAGTTATGCTCAAACGACTAAGAAGTTTATAAAAAAAAAAATAAAAAATTTAATTTAATAGTTATTATAATACCACTATCCTGTACTTAGTGTAATTTAAGTGCCCAATTTTATGTTGTTTTATATTAACTTAATGATATTTACAAAAAATGTTTGTAATAAACCTACTCTCTAATGAAAATTTTATATATATATGTTATGTATATACCTACATAAATTAAAATACAGAAAAAAGGTTCTTTCATTGGTAAAATTTTAATTCATAATTAATGAAAATTTCTGATTCCAGTAGGCAAAAAAATGTTAAGTTCATTAAAAATTTAATTATTAGACACCTGAACACAAAAAAAAATATTGTGTTATGCATATATACTAGACAGAACAATTTAATATAAATGAAATAAACTTATTTTAGTATAATTTGTAATATTCGGCAGCTTAATTTAGTAGATAGTACCTATGTATAGTAATAATAACATATAGTTTAAATGAAAATTATAAGGAACTAGAATAGCAATTTGAGTCGTATAATTACCTCAATTTTATTTTAAAAACAAATTTTAATTATAAATATTTTATTTCAACTTCAGATTTAAATTAAAAAACTTTATTTTTAAACTTTTTTATTTAATATTGTATTTTTAAGTTTTTACTACAATATATGTTATTTTATTATAACAACAAATTCCTTACATACTGAAAAAGTATACCAAATCATTTAATTAGAATTTTTACAGCAATTAATAATTATTTTAAAACTTTGTAAATAAATTCAAAATACATACTAATAAAAAACAAAGGAAAAAATTTATAATATTTCATCAAAAATATAATTTAGAATTTTTGTGCTTCATAAAGTTTATTTATCTTAAAACAATAGGCCACTATGTACTCTACTCTCTAAATAAATTTTGACTAGATTGTGGGTAAAAAAACTAGATTGAGCAACTAGATTGTGAGCAACTAGGATCTAGTTGGAAATCTAGCTTCCAAAATTTACCTACACAGAAAAAAATTTGCTCGTACTCATTACGTCAAAAAAGTTCGTTAATGACATTCACGTTAAGATAACGAAAAATAATGAATAATTACGTTTTTGTAACGTAAATTTCGTTTATTTTCTTATTACGAACATTTTTTTCATTTTTAGTACTCGTTAAAAAAGTTCGTTATCGTTAAATACGGGAAACAAAAATTTCAATCCATACAAAATTTATATTTTCCATTTTACACATTGCCGTAAATTTAGTTCATAGCTCAGTGGCAGAGTTGATGGATTGCAATGTTTAGGACAGTGGTTCGAAGTTCGAAGCCACAAGCGGGCATAAAAAAAATTATTAAAAAAAATTAAATAAAAAAATTTAAAAAATAAATAAAAAAATAGAAACATAAATAAAAAAAATTAATAAATAAAAAAAATAAATAAAATAAAAAAAAATAAATAAAAAAAAAAAAATAAATAAAAATAAAATAAAAAAAAACAAAAAAATAAATAAAAAAAAAAATAAAAAAAAAAAAGGAAAAAAAAATAAAAAAGAAATAAATAAAAAATTAAATAAATAAAAAAAATAATTTAGTCTAGTAAATTTTTTCTTTCGTATTTGCGGTGTTTTTGCTGAAGAATTTGAAAGGTTTTTGGTTTTGGGATATAACGAACTTTTTTAACGAACTACGAGCTTTTTTCAACGAAATGTTCGTTGTAGCCAAAATAACGAATTTTTCGTTGATTTCAACGAATTATTTAGTTATTAGTACGAGCAAATTTTTTTCTGTGTAGATTCTAGTTAAAATGCCAAACTAGATTCCTAGTGGAATTCTAGTTACCAAGGCTAGATCTTCCATTTTTTTTACTAGAATCTAGTGACTTTTTTTTATAAAAAAAAAAAAAAAATTTATTCTAATATTTTTTTTTATTTATATTATTACAATTTCTTTATTAGATTTTTATTAAATTCTAATTTTATTTCTTACGCCCTCTTCCGGATTCGAACCTGGTTCTTTAGCATTGCAATTCGCCAACACTACCACTCAGCTACGGTATTGAAATTTAAAATGTACATAAAATAGAAAATATAAATTTGGTATACACATTTTCTTTGTGGTATGTTAGTTATTTGCAATTCTAAGGACGCAGGTTCAAATCCCGAAGACAGCAAAAAAATCTGGTATCAATAATTGAAATCTAGCAATGAGAAATAGATGATAATTGCAGAAACTAGATTTTAATAATTTTTCAAATTTGTCTAAAACTATTTTAAAACTATATTCTAGTTTTAAATTTCCGTTCTTGTAATCTAGTTTACCAAAATAACTGGAATATTAATGATCTGAAATGGAATCTATGTTCGGTAAATAATTTGTAAAATTTTACCTAGAAATCTAGCTTTTGAGAACTAGATTTTTGCGTAAACTAGCTTCTGAAACTATAAAACTATTTTCAATAATTGAATTTCCCAGTAAAAATCGTTTAACTAGATCAAACCTAGGGATTCTAGCCAAAATTTATTTAGAGAGTACTTAAATACTTCTACTAAGAATACGAAACCATTTAAATAATGTAATAAATAAATAAAAAATTATTCCTTTCCTTTCAATATTTTATAATTTTTACTTCTATCAATTAATAATAATAAACTTTGTGTTTTAAATTTCAAGAAAACTTATCAAATAAATGAACAGGATGTTTCAAGCAAGTCTAGTTCAGATATGAAAAAAAATTTATTTAATTAAAAAAATTATTTGAAGCTTACCAGCAAGATAAACAAAATAATAATTGTTTAAAAAAAAAAGAAACCAATTCATGTAAAAATTTCTGCCTCCCCCTTTTTATTAATTTTTTATATTCCTTTTTCTTATCTTGTTATAATTTTCATATTGCCATAAAAAAGTAAAATTTTAACTTAAAAACTATCAAAAATTTCTTTCATTTTTATTATTAATATGAAACTTATTCATAGTATCTAATTTATAAGTAATTTCACATAATTTTTGGACAACAATATAGTCGTTAAGATTAGGTTAGTTATTTTTATTGTTATTTTGCATCGCAAAAATATTTAATTTTACTTTTCAGTTTTTTGTAAAAATATTTTTTCTTCAATTTCATTTAAATTGAAAGTAGTTAGAAAGAAGTTATTTTAAAAATAAATTCCTTTTTACTTTTTATGGTAGTCTCTTGTAAGAAAACACAAAAAAACAGATAAAAGATAAAGTCATTTTAAGAATAACAAATTACATGATTTCCAAAACAAAATTATTATAACACATAGCTTGAGGTTTGAGTAAATTCGAATCATTTGCTTATAATTTAATAATAATTAAATAATTTTTATTTCTTTTGTATACATAATTTTCTTTTTTTTGTTACAATAGGTGAATGACAAAAAAATAATTATTTCAATCAAACTTATTTTACTTCACTATAAAGTCCGTCTTCGGATAGAAGTCAACGACGATAATTCTTCTTATCTATTTTTTATATAAACATACAAGTTAAAGGCTCTCTTCTCTTTTATAATTCACAAGTAGGCAAAATCAAAAAATTGAAATTAAATACTTTAATAATTATTATTAAATATTGGATCGAACTAGTAAGAATTTAAATTATTAACAACAGATTTTATTCTTGAAAAAATATTACTTAACAATACTGTTTCCTTAAAAAACCTAAATATATGAAATTAAAGAAGTCTTTTGTTTTTGGGGCTTGACGTGTGATATTAAATGAATTAAAAAGATATTTTATATTTGATAAAATTTTGATTGAAAAATTACGGTAAATTACATGGTACTTTGCAAATTATTTTAACATTGCTGCTTTTGATGTTTATGAAATAAAAAAAAAAATCAAATTTAGGTTGCTAATAAAAATATTTCTTGTGTGAACGTATACCATCTTTGTCACATTTTTTAAAGTTTACTAGCTAATTGCACAAAATAAGCTCTTATAATAACAGAGCAAAAATAACACTTTCACACTGAAATCGTGTTTTCGATATTAAGTTTCGATATAATAATGTTGTCATCATGATTAAAAATACTATGGTGATTAGATATGTAAAGGTGTTTTTTATGTTGCGGTTAATATTAGCAAAAATTTTTTGAGAATAAAATACTATTTTATTATTATTAATTTACAATTTACCAGATCCAACTAAAAAGCGATAAAACTTATTCAATATCTTTAACAAAATCATAAAGTCGTAAAGTCCACAAATCTATCATAATATTATCTTATCAAAATGTATTTCTAATAGCTATAAAACTGTAGATGCCTTCAATAAAATTATTTCATAAACTAAAATAATTCTCTCACGGGTGTTATTTATTTGTTTATATTTTATTTTCCTTCATTATATTTTCTATATTTGAAAGAACTCCTAAAAATATGTACACCTTTAGCTAACTTTAAATTTAACTTTCCAAGTTTTGAAAATTTCAAACGTATAAAAGTATAAACAGTATAAGAAACTAAGTTAAAAAAACGTATTTTTTAAAATAAATTTTAATTAAATTGCATATATTAAAGCTGTCTATTTTAAGAAGACTTAATATTAGTGGTGAGTAGATATTTAAAGTTCCAAAAAATATTTTTATATAGTATAGGGTAAAAATAAGTTTATATAATAAGCATATAGCATATCTTTAAGTATAATGGAGTTTCAATTAACGCTAGGAAGTCTATTTTTTTTTAATTTTCCAGTATTATAGCTTTATATCATTATAGCTACATATCATTATCATTACTTGGTTCATGTTGTCCGTTTATTGTGGATTGTTTGATTGTAAAGGAATTTTTACTACTAAGAGTGATTGAAAATTTAGTCGTTGGAGCATAATTGGGGAATTTATTGTTGACAACATTATTCTAAAGATAACATCATATCAATTGTCACTACACTATCATTATATCACAACTATCATTATACCAATAGCTGCCAAAATAAAATGAGCTCATAATCGCTTTTCGAGTTTCTTTTCGTTTTTTTTTTTAATTTCTCAAATTTATATATTCAATTTTTAATATTCAGTTAAGCTTGAATACTACCATAAGGATTTTTACGCAGTTTTCACAAATAAATAGATCGTACTTTGTGGACAGTTCTAGAGTGCAATATCAAGTTTCCCCAACAAAGTCCAAAGAACGAGCAATCTACGTTAAATTTTTTAGCACGTAAAACAAAATAAAAACTGAAAACAAATCGAGCGAACCAGACTGTTGGTGATTGTATAATTAGTAACATCACAAATTTAATTGAAATTTCTTCAGAGTCCCAACGATATATACATTTGATTTGATTCTGTTTTTTTTATTATTAATAAAATCAATACTGATAAAAGCCCATTTACTATCTCTACTATTCTCCGCAATAGACACTTTTTGAACAGAAGAACAGAATATGTTTTAGCTCTCGGAAGCCTTTATCAACATCTATCCCAAATAATTAACATTATATCCTTTCGAAAAATCCAAAAAAAGTTCTAATTTTTTTTTTACATTTTTTATTTATTTATCTCTTATTTTGTATTTTATTAAATTTATTATATATAAAAATATTGAAAATTATGTAATTATAACTAAAATTTCCGTTTTTATTTACAATGTTAACAAAAAAAAATAATTAAATTAATAACAATAGTTATTTAAATTCTATAAATATACTTAATTAAATTTAAAAAAAAAAATTATAACTAAATGAAATTTAAAACAAATAAATAAATTTTAAAACTAATTTTTTTTTTTTAAATATATATGAAATAAATATTTATTTCTTTATTGAATTCGACCGTAAAACTTAAAACTTTTATAATTTAATTATTGATTAAAAAAAATTACTGATATAATAATAAATTTTTCATTACAATATTTTATTTTTTTAAACATTTTAGATAATTCTGGAACAAGAATGAAAATATTAGAAATTTGTAATAAAATTTTCCTACACGATGTAAAATATAAAAGTAACTTATATAATAAATTAATTTTTAGAAAAAAAAAAAAGATTTTGTAGAAGGAAGGTCGCGTTCTTTTTTTATTTCTATTAAATAGAAAAAACCATCGTAGATTCAAATTTAGTTTTTTAAGAAATGATAATATGCAAAAAAAAAAATTTAATTATTGGTGAATTTAAAATATTAAACGTTTTTACAGTCAAAAAAAAATTTTTTTCTTGAAATTAATTAATATTTAATGAAATTAACTTATTATTCTAATTAAAATTTATATAAATATTTTCAAAATCACTGGTTACATACCTTTTATAAATAATTTATTTTTTAATTAAATTTTAATTACTCTTGCACCTATGTAATTGTCAACATTTTTATATTAATGTTAGTAATATACACCCCACAGCACTTGAATAGGGCCAACATAATTTCATATATTGTTTGTTCATATTTTTGTACAGATCTTAAGTTTTCTAATTTTTCTCATTCAAAGAGGCCCCTGATACAACTTTGTGTGCCCTGTTTTTTTAGTTTTTAATATGATTTTTGGCGCTTTCCATCATCACAGCGTCAAAATTCAAAGTGCATTAATATTATCTACATTAAATTGCCTTGCAAATGGCATTACTGGAATGTGGGATGCATTAAAATTAATACAAACGGCATGAAAATAAAATGAAGATACCTAAATATTATTATTAATAATTTAAAACCTACAGAGTTATAGTTTTGATTGCTTACTTTAATAAACGAACTATTTACTTACTATCTGTCTTACTAATAAACCAAACTAATAACTACGTTTTGAAAGCTTGGTATATTCACTGAAAAAAATTGTGCGTTCATTAAATTTCTGTTTATTATGTTCGCATCTTGCAAACAAAAATCCTGCAATTTGACGACGCGTTTAACATAAAGCTATAATTTAGTTTTAGACAATTAAAAAATTAATTTTTTTTTTGTATTCTATCGAAATTTGAGCTATTGGCAAATAAGGTTTAATAAATATCAAAATAAGTACTTTAAAATAGACTTTTAAAAACTACATTTCAGGTTAGACATATTTCTAGAAGTTATCTTTTGGCAATTTTTTGATCTTCTGTTTCTGGTATCAAACTACAAAATTTTCAACAGAAAGTTAGGCGTAAATGGGGTCTATAAATCTGAATAAAAATAATGTGCTTAAAGAATGAAAATCTTGTCAAAAATTTAAAATTTTCAACAACGACTTCCTCGGCTAAGAATTTAAAATTGGACAAAACGTTCCCAATTATCTTTACAACTTTGCATATTGATTTTAAAAAAATCAAATCGGCAAGCAATCAATCTTTTTAATACAAGTCATTTCAATGATTTTTGCTAAGTAAATCAAGGAACAAGTTTATATTAAAAAGTTCGCAATAAATTACTGAAAAGTTTTCTCAATTTAAATTTTTTTTTAAGATATGCTAAAACACCTAACTAACGATTTTTGAATGTTCATCAATTATTTTTCGATAATTTAAAATCGAAGAGTTACAATTTACAATAAACTCATGAGTATCCTGAAGGTTCAAAACAAAATTTTTAATTTACAACATTTTGATTTTTTCATCTTTAAAAAAAAAACTAAAATTGTAATATTTGATTAATCCAATCTCGAAATTCAGATATTCTTGTATAAACTCCTGGTTGATTTGGTTCCGCACATCCAATCCCCCAAGATATTACACCACCAAGCACGAATCGTTTATCATCCCGCTGTAATACCATAGGACCACCAGAATCACCTAAAAATATGAAAATAAAATTATACCAATATTGTTTAATCTGCGTATAATTAACTTTTTTTATAACTCATAGAACTATGTAAAAAAAAATAATAAATATTTTCTTTATCTCTTCAATAAATTCAACATCATACAATTAGTTAAAAATTATGATTCGTATAATAACATTGAAAAAAAGGACAACCATTCCAATAATGAATTGAAATAATTAACCGCAACGACATAAAAGAAATATTTTACACATTTACAAACATGTCTATATCCAAATAAATCCATATTAAAGCGTATTTAATTAAAAATAACCATGTTCTTTCGGCACGCTGGTGTTCACTTGAGTTTCGTATGTAAACACAGAACAAATAAAAATAATCACAAAATGGTAATAAATTATGTATTTTGTATACCTTCACATGAATCATAACCGCCCTTTTTCCACCCAGCACATATAAATATGTGTGGTATATGTTCTATGTACCCTGCAGCTCTATACATAGTCTCGCATATGGTATTATTAATAACAGGTACAGAAACTTCTTGCAATACACTTGGCAAAGGACCATCTTCATAAAGTCGTCCCCAACCAGTAACATACGCTGTTTGACCAAGAAAATCATAATCATTATCTGGTACACATACTGGAATAATATTTGGTTGGAATATTACTGGTTCATAAAATCTGTAATAAAAATTAAATTGTAAATTTTAATTATTTTACATAAGAAAATGAAATGTAAAGATTATTGTTATTGTGTCTTTATTTGTATTTTTAGTAAGCAGTTTTAGTTCATACAGACTATGAGATAACGCGCTTATTAATATGACTCGTCACGATTCGATAATTTTAATTTAAACAAAGTCTAATCGTTAAACTAAATAATCACCTATTATTATTATAAATTTTCGTTAGTGCTATATGATAAATTTCTCTATGAAATAATTAATTTTTGAAAACTTTTCTAATATTTGTTGAACTACTTATATATACAAAAGATTGTTTCATGAATTTTATCGAATGTTTTTAATCTTATAAGATTATATATTTACTAAAGTACCTTAATAGCGCCAAATCATATTCAAATGTTCTTTGATCGAACTGAGGGTGAGAGGCTACAATTTGAACACGTCTCTCTTGATAACCATACGGCTCCTCTTCTTCAGCTAAATCATATTCACCTAAACGCAAAAGTAAATCTGATGGTGGAACACTGCAAATAAATTTCATTAAAAATATAATGGTTAAATATCAATTATTTATTATTTTTAAAAATTTATGATGCAATAAAATTTTTCTTTTAATATTCTTACTTGTCTACACAATGTGCTGCAGTGATTGCCCAATTTTCATTTAAAAGTGCCGCACCACATTTATGTAAATAAGTGGAAGTTCTCCACTGTCTTAAAGAAATTTGCCACGGCCATCGTCCGAATGCTGCATTTGCACCCCCAACAATCCTAGGTTCCGGAAACATTCTTTTACCACAGACTAGTTACAGAAAATAGATTAAAAAAAAATTATCATTTTAGAAAGCACAATTTTTTTTTTTAAGTCTATTAAAGGCCAGATATAAAAAAAACACATTTTAAGTTTTATCATTATAAAGTTTTAATAATAATTACAAATTTTTTGTAAAATATGCATTTTCCGATCTAAAATAGTTTCGAACTAAAAATTAAACTGGCTGTATTTTTGAGGAAAAAAAGCTGGATCGAATAAGTGATCTTATTTTTTATATAAAAATAATTCTTTTCTTGTTACATTTGATAATGTTAGGAAATCATATTATGTATTTATACTTAAAAATAAGATATATTTTTCTTCTTTCATTTTTCGGCATACTTTAAAACAAATTTAGTTATGCTCAAAATTTTACCATAGAGTTTCGTTTCAAATTCGATGCACCTTGATCTTTTGCATTTAGAAATGTGAAAAGTATATAAGAGAACTAAGGTGAATCTAGCTTCCAAAATTTAAGGAAAATAACATGTCAACTATTTTTATATAATATTATCACGGTCCAATCATATTTTAAATTTTTGAAAATTTTTAATCAAAACATTTGAAAAATTTTACTTTCGACAATTCCTGTCCTGACATTAGTAATTTTTCTCAATTTTTTTTTTTTAATTGAATTATGTCTTACCCACAAGATCTATGATAAAAATGGATGACTACTTGTCAAAATTTTGTCATCATACTTTTCAAAATTTTTAAATTTGAAGAAAAAATAAATAAAATTTAGTGAAATTTAGCAAAGAAAAATATAAAAATGTAGGCATGTATTATAAAAGGACAAGAAGATAGGTGAAATATACAGAATTCCCTATCTTTACGGACCGATTTTGCTGAAATTTGCTCTTACTTTTACCCTTATAACTTCGTGATACACCCATTACCATTGTCAGCTTTAAGTTTAGTCGGTTCAATATATCATCATTTAATTAAGACCACATCGATTTGAAATCGGTTTGCTAGATCCGGAGAAAAAAACGATAAGGTGATTAAACCCGCTAATTTTAACACTAAAAATGTTGACTTTGGGCTGGTTTTTTGTTCATTACTCCGGCTCCAGACCTCGGAGAACCTCCGTTTTTGGCTTAAATTAAAGGTCTAGAAATTACGCTTCTTTCTGTGCAATGTTTATGCAAATCGGTTTGCTAGATCCGGAAGTCAAATAGTGGAAAATTTGAAAAAAAAAAAAACATTTGTTAGACAAGTTTGATGGAATTAGCTATGAATAAAACAAGTACAGAAAATTATTCTTCGCTATGTAAAGAGAGCATAATAGTTTTGGTAAGTAGCCACAGAAATCATAAAGTGATTATAATAGGCGCATCGTGACCGGCTTGTCAAAGCGGCTTATGTTTTCCCCTTTTCAATACTATTTTTGAATTTTTTGTTTTTTTTTTAATTTTCGAAACGGCGCACGAAGTAGTCATCCATTTCTCTTATAGATCCTATGGTCTTACCTATATCTTTTTTGTTTATTTTTAAACCCTATACGCATATTTTTAATCTTGCATTTTGTACATAAATTTTTCAGATTCGCGTAAAAAATATACTTAAAGACTTATATATCTGTATTCAAGCCAGCAGCGGTATTTGTTGTTTTTTATTGCAAATAATAATAACGCCAAAGGAATAAAAATAAAAAAAAATTCTTTATAATTCTTTAGTTAAGAATGAACCACAAAATGTCTTCAATTGACCTTGGTCTAGGTCTTCTTCTAATAGGATGGAATTTTTCTACGCTTTTTTTTTCCATTTTTTTTATTAATGTTTTTAACAGAAAATGAACAAGAAAAAATACATATATTTATTTAACACAAAGTTATAAAAATGTAACAGTATTTTCTTTCGCATTAAAACCACATCAAAAAGAATAGTTTCTTTAAAATTGTTAAATCAATTTACATTCTTGAGTGGTAATTTCTTTTTAAATTGAAAATATTTGAATAGAATTGTTTTTTCGTACGATTTTATTTCAACTACAGATGGTAAGTAGTGCTTTATTACAAAAACCATTGAATTGCTTTGTATTAAATTAACTACTAGATAAGTAAATTAAGTTTAATCTTAATGTTTGAACGTTATTATTCTGCTGAAGTCATAAAAATGGGAAAAAAAATTGTTTCCGCCGACGACGTTTAACTAAATGAAAAATTTACTACTTAAGTTAGTTTTCAAATTCAAATCAAAACATATGAGAAAAGTAATAATTTTTGAATATTCACTGAAAGGTTTTTACTTCTAATTCGTATTATTATAAATACCCATGTAATAATAATAATAATAACGAAGTTAAAAGTGTACACAATTTTAAAATTTCTCAAATGTAGGACAAGCAAATAAGTTTATACTATATATTCGAATATAAAAGATACGATATAATAAAAAAAAAAAAATTGAAGTAAACTAAAAATAATAAAAATCATGAATAATAAGAACAAATTGGAAAAAATAAAAGCGTATAGGTAAGTCAAAAGAAAAATTTTGTGTTGTGGCTATTACTATCAAGTAACCGTCAAGCTCATCCATTGTTCATCATTTTGACCTTGAATAGAAGTTCATTGGTTCATTAGGTTCATTGTAAATCATTATTTAATGATTTTTTATGCTTTTTTTTTTTTTTTCGTTTTTTAGGACGAGAATATTATAATAGTCGCCATAATAATAAAAATGCGTGCAAATAAGAAGAAATAACTATGATGTTGGCTTAAAAAAAAAATTATAAAAAATAATGAAAATTTAATAATTTTTTTAAAGAGTGTAAAAATAAGTATATTTTGTTTCTTGGCAATTCTTTTGAGACACGACAGATACCTCAACAGATTTTATTGAACGAATATAATTTTATTATTATTATTTTCCTTTTTTTTTTTTTAATTTCTGTATAGCCAAATAATGTTTTATGTATACATGTATTTCCCCGAAGAGGAAAAATTGACACTTTTTTAGATTTTATCAGAAAAATGCTATTTAATGCAATTTTTTATTTATTTTTTTTGCCTATATGTACTATGTTAATGTGACATTTTGTTTAAAGAAATTTTGTTGGTTTTGTCAAAAAAAAATCAAAAGATATACACTGCATACATAAATATACTTAATGCCTATATAGGATTGGACATACAGGTACATGTTGGTCGGCATTCAAAGTAATTTTGTGACACGTTTATTTACGGAAAATTATAATAATTATATAATGGTTTTTATTAACTTTTATTTTTATATTAGTACAATTAAAACCTAAAATATGAGCAGTTTTACAAGTAAAGGTTAACTAAAAGATTATGTACAAAACATAACATAATGTATGTACACCAATTCATAGCTTAACAAAATTCAGAGAAATATAATCCAGTGTAGTAAGTAGAAACGAAGCACTACATAGTATCCATCAGCAATCCAGCAATTCAGAAAAGATTAACCGGATATTAAATATTTTCATAATAATAAATAATTAATCTATAAACTAACATTACTATTTATATTATGATTTTTTCTTATATTTCTGTCATTCTGTCATTAAGAAATAATAATTATGAACAAAATAGATTATAAAAAATGTATTATATGTTTTTAAAGTAAGAAGTAGTTACAAAAAAATAATTAGGATTCCAAATTTTGATTAGCATTAAATAAAAATAAAAATATGGATAATTATATTACTACGATTCGCACTCAACCAAAAACTATCAAGCAAAAAAGTTTTGATGAGTACAAAAAAAATAATTGTATAATTATATTTTATAATGCACCGTCTTATATATATTGTTATGTTACCAACACTATGTTTTATAAAATAAAAATTATTCTTTAAATTTGACAAATTTGAAACAAATAAAAATTAACTCAAAATAATTAAATTAAAGTTGCATAGAAATAATAATTGTTATATTTTTTAAATCGATCACAAACTTCCACAATATCGTGTGCAATATCGAGATATAGATATAGATACGGAAGTCTCGCCGGGATTACTACACCACTAATTTTTATTTAAATGTGTTAATATATAGTTATTTTTAATTATACTTACTTTGTTTGTAATCGATTCCTTCCAATGACAACATTGGCGGATATGGAGTAGTGTTTTGAGTAGAGTTTTCCATATTATCAATTAAATCAGATATTGAACTTTGATTTATACTCTGTGTAGTTTGATGAAGCTCTTCTGTTACAGTTAATCCTGATACGGTCATTTCACTTGATGTACTTGAAGCTGGGAATGTAGATGTGTGGTTGTGAATTGTACTTTGTGTTGTTAAGTCTATAGTACAAAAACAAAATCAAATTAAGTTATTTATTCAAATTTCTAGAATTTTGGATGGCGGACCATATAAATGTAACTAAAAAATCTAGAAAAAATTTTTTGTGTTTATGGAAATACGTATATTCGAATGAAGTATGAACCATATATATATATGAATGGTAATCGTGTTATGATTATTGTGTACGTGTTATTGTGCATTGTAAAATTAAGATATAATAATTATTTGTATAAAAGTAGATTCTGAGAAGTACACTTTAAAATAATGGTTGAAATATCCGGTTTCGAAATGACAAAAGAATTTTGATATAATAAGATAACACCTTTCAATTATAATGCTAATAGTTCTTATGAAGCAACCCGGGCGCATAAAATATTCTCAATTTACATCACATTAGCCTAACTTAAAACTGAGTCTAATCTCAAAACTAATTATTATTATAAAAATTTTATAATGTCGGTTTAGAAAAACCAACAGTATTATAATATATTCCCCAATAAAATTTTTTGGTTCATGTAGAAGAAAAAATAAAGTAAATTATATAGTTTGTAAATAACAATATTAAAAATTCAAACAAACAATATTAAAAATTTCTAAAATACAGATTAAATTTAATTTTTATCAATAAATTGGTAGTTTCTAAAGTTTCGAGGTTTTAATATTATACCTATTGGACTAACTGATGAATTAATAAAAACATTTTCTATTGTTTTATTTGTTTCGCTTTGTGGAGTTATTGTAGGCAGTGGTACCCAATCTGGAGGCGGTGGACGTGGCTCCCACTCTCCACTATCAATCACAGTCTGGTTATTCGTACTTTCGCTGTCAACATTGGTCCAAGTAACTAAACCAGGCTTTAGAGTAGTTGTCGCAAGTGGGGTAATATGACTCTGAGTTGTTGTTGCTACTACTGGCTTAGTTTGTGTTTGCAATTCTAATAAAATCGATGCAATAGTTTGACTCTGCGATGGTTTTGGCTTTATTGTCGTTATAATTGATGGTTTTGGCCTTATTGTCGTTATTATTGATGGCTTTGGCCTTGTCGTGGCTATAACTGGCGGCTTATAAGGTATTTTTGTTGATGATATTGACGAAGATGAGTGTGCAGATGTAGATGTATGTTTCGAAGTGGTTGGCGCTGTTACTTCCAACTTCTGGGTCGAATATTCATCAAGCAATGTCGATGCTGGTTGTGGTTTTGGTCTTGGTACTTTCGTTGTTAATGGAATTTTTGTAATCAAAGTAATTTTGGTAGGTTTTGTACTTGCCATGGGAGTTTTTGTTAAAGGAATAGTACTATTTTTTGTTGTACTAAAAGAATCTAGTTTCGATTCTGAAGCTTCATTAGTACTGCTTACACTTATTGGAATTCTTAACGTTGTGGATATGACCTGTTTTGTACTTGTTGGAATTCCTAATGTTGTTTGATTTATTGGTTTTCTAATTGGAGCTCTTGTTCGAATCGTTGTATGTATTACTGGACGTTTTGTTAGTATTGGTAACGGACGTTTTGTTGATGGTGTTGTGCGGCGTGTTGACAAAGGTTTAATTCGAATTGTAGTAGCTTTGTTTAGTGGTTTTTTTGATGTCGACGTATTAGTTGATGAAGACGGCTTACTAGTTGAGATAGGTCTACGAGTTAATTTTGTTGGACGTTTTGTTATAGGCGGCTTGCTTGATACATTGCCTGTTGTGAAGGGTCTAAATGTTGGTTTGATTGTCGAGGTTACACTCTGTGAACTTTCTTTATAAGAAAGAGGAGTGGTCGTCTCTACAATTTGAAATGTTGAAAATTTCGATGAATCAGTGTCAGAGAATTCTGTAGTCATGGGTTGGTTACTGGTAGTCAGAATCGGTAGTTTCGATGTACTTGGAATGTGAAAAGGTGATTTAGTACCAAATGTTGTAGATGAAACTAAATTAGTAACAAATGAAGTTGGAGTTTCTATTTTAGTGAAATGTGTTGGGTTTGTAGGGTGAATAGATGAAATTTTTGATGAATACCCAGATACTAATGGTGAAGATGATAATATCGATGTTGATGACGATAGTGCGGCTGAAGTTGGTTTAGAACTTTGTGTGAGATGAAACGTATTTAAATGAATAGTAGAAGGTTCTGATGGTTGGTGTGTTGATGATGTTGATGATGTTGATGCATTTGTAAAAGAACTTAATGATGATGTAAGTTGATCTGATGATGAGCTCAAAGGTAACCCAGGAGTAGAATTTTTACTACTAGATGGTATTATAGATGATGAAGATAGAGTTGTAATCAAAACATGGGTTGGTTTTGTATGATTTGTTTTAGATGGTTTTGTTGGGTCTTCACGATTTTGAATTGTCAATGGATTAAATGGTTTTTTAGTCATAGATATAGTGGGCTTACTTTTCGTTATATTATTTGGAAATAATTGATGCTCCGTTGTGATTTTAAATAATACACTTGTTGGCAACAAGGTTGTTGATTCATGACCAAAATGTGAAATCGTGTTCTGATCTATGCTATTGTCATTTATTTCTTCAGCATAGAGTGTGCTCTCATCCTGAAATAATAAAATAAAATTTGTTTAATAAAAAATTTAATGATTTGTAAAATGGATAATATACCTTCATTTGACAACATGATCCAAAATAAAAACGATCAATACATGTGCCTAAATGTGTACCATTTTGTTTAATACAATCAATAGCAAACATGCAGGTTCCAGATAGACCTGTTTTTCGTACCACGCATGGTAAATGTCTGATATTTCTTCCGGATTGAACTGAAAATAAATTATATTTCTATTAATATTGACCTCTTCAATTTTATTAAAAAAAACTCTAATCAAAACTTTTGTGAGTTTAAAAAAACATGTTTAGCTGTTCGTTTGTACGGAGACCTTATATTAAAGGATAATTTTAGTTTTACATACAATAAAAAGATAGGTTCAACATGACTTTATGTAAATTATTTACTGTTATTTCTCCTGCCGTACTATAGTAAGTATAAATGACTTCAATCTAAGTGGCTTGACTAAGAACTAAAAAGAAAAAAATGGTTTACAAAGAAACCATTTACCTTAACTCTCTTTATTTCTTTTTATAAGATATAATCAAATTGTTCATTGTTTTACCTTTTAGCAAAATTATATGTGTGTTGTATGCCGAATGAAAATAATTCACGTTAACAAAATTTCCCAAACATAGAAATTGTGTGTTGAAAAAGAAAAGTTTATAAACATTAACTAAATGTTTTCGTTTTTTTTTTTAAGAGTTCTTAAATTGACAGCGAAATTTTTTTCACATTATTTTAATTCAAATGGAATGAGAAAAAGAAAATACATAATTTTTTTAATATAATTACTGATAAAGCGAATAAAGACATATTCGTTTTCAAACATAATATTATGGTAAATTAGGCATGCACTGAATTCATAATTAAGCGAGCATAAGTACTTTATGAATGATTCAGAATTCGAGAGGTTGTCAAACTTCATTCATATTATATAACAAAACCGTTGTTGTTGATGAGTATAATATAAAATTTAAAATTAAAAAAAAAATAGTATTCTTGAAGATGAAATTATGTTTAATTATTAATATGCCTTTTTACAAACCATAAATTTTATAATGAAATAGTGAAAATTTCTTTTAAGCTTTTGGCATAAGTTTACCCTCTTGTTTTTTGCTAAAATTACTAGTCCAACAATTGTAAAACCTGCTACTGCTCGATTTATTATTATACTTATTTTTCTGAGCATCTCGACATTCAATTTTCACAAAATAAAATTGAATTTAAACATGCAATATAAGTTATTCCAACAATTTAATTTATTTCCCTAAAAAAAGAAATTCCTTTTCTATTTTATAAACAAATATTTTCTAAAATAAATTATTTTCTTCTAAAATATATTTAAAACTTCTCAAGTAAAAGTCTTATTTTCTATTTGCAAAATTTTATCGTTTTACTTAAATCAAATTCCACCTACACAATTATCATCTAACCTACTTATAAAATTGGTTTTTTTTTCACTAGTCAACCTAAATATGTATATATAAGAAAACTTTCATAAGTCACAAGAAAAAAAATCATAATAATAATAATAAAAAATAAAAACAAAAATGAAAAAAAAATTTTTATTTTTTCATAAAACGTGATTACTCACTTGTTGTAATGAACTTTGTTTATTTTTTTTAAAGTAAAAAACTAATTTTTAATCTTTTTATTACGAAAATAAATTTCATGCTGAGTATATTGTATCTACTGTAGTTTAATAAAAAAATGAAAATGTATATATTCACATATGGTAATTTTTTATGAAATATATTGTGACAATTGCCAGCATGATCATAACTCAAATAATATATATATGTATCTATTTTTTGCAATGAATTATGTTAAACAGGTCAATATACTACAGATGCACGTGCTATTCTTAAATAAAAAGGAAAGCATTCAAAAATGCACATTCATATGTTGACTTAGTAGTTAATAAATTCAATGAATTATATATATATTTGTTATTTTGATAAGAAATTTAATCTTATATTAATATAGGATTTATTTTAATCTTGATCAGCACTGTAAAAAATTCCAGTATTTGATAGAATGTGTGAGTTGTGTTCTCAATTGTGGCAGGTATAAGTATGCCTTGTTCAGAAATTAATCATTCAAAACAAATAAAGAAAATGGGTTAATAATGTTAAAAAAAAAACTAAAACATACTATATTCAATTTAAATAAATTCAAAGTTTTGAGGAGACGAAAATTTTGTCATTGGGTTTTCGAAATTCGAGTAATTTAATGTAAAACCATTAGAAACTATTAAATGCTCTTTATTTTTTTGTATATGAAGTGAAAAAAAAATATGCACAAAATAAATTAGAAAATAAATGAGAACAGTTTATTAGTATTCATTAAACTAGATCATTTTTTAGTTCTCAGAAAAACCAACGCCTAGTATTTTAATATTTTCATTATTAAATGGTTCCCCGAAATATTGCACTTTTCTCTTTCAACAAAGTAACGAAAAAACAATATTCACACAAAAATAAAAATAAATATAAAAAAAGCACATTTCCAATGACACAAAATATTACATACTGAAATTACCTTTACAATATTATGGATTGTTTTATTTAATTTTGTTTTTTTTTCTTTAATATTTTTATTTTAAATGAAATCGAAATATTCATTCCATTTAAAATATAAAATATTTCACTATTATATTTCCCATCGCAATGGAATAATTACTTTTGCAAGTAAAGTCAAGTGTGAAATTTTTTAAAAAGAAATTAGATATGTGTAATTTATTTACACTCTTTAGCATGTCATATTGAGAAAATACATTTCTTCGGCAATTACTAGCAATATAATATGATGAGAAATAATAATAATAAAATAATAAAAAAAACATAAAAACTCTGCACATCAAAAATGGTTTATGACTTAACAATTTTCAAGTACGATTGTGATAACGAATCAAGCAAAACGTTTTGGTATGCGGATGAAATTTCAAAGAAAAAAGAAATTTTTTTTTTTTACGTAAATGAGTTTAAAATTTATGAAAAAAAAAAAAAGTCCATATAAAAAGGTGACAGCTGATTAAAACTTTTTTTTTTTTTTTAAATGCTAATCACACATTCTGTGGCAATTTGAGCTAATTTAGGTCAACATCTTTATTCATAGAAAATTTGTGTAAAATAACCGTGTTTGTTACATAAAAATTAGATGTTATTAATATCAAATGATTCTAAGATTTAAAAAATATTTATTATGTTGTGTTTGTGGGTACAATTTGTATTAAAATTTTATATAAAAAAAATCAGTTTAGTATGTATAACATAATTTAAAAATTGATGGAAGTTTATTTGTATAGAATAAAACTTAGTACATAAAACAAAAGACTTAAGACACAAACTTCTCCTATTATAAATTTATTATCATATTTTTAATAGCACTTTGGTTTATTGAAATGAATCTGTCTTCGCGAATTGTATTTGTTGTTGTTTAGGGGGAATAACTTATTAACAGTAAATTATAAATAAAAAATAAAAACAAGTTTATATATATGTAATTAAACGTCGCACAATAGACTTCTTATCGATGAGAACAATATCAATATTTAAAAGGGTTAAAAAATAAATATTTGAACAAAAAAATTCAGTATAAACATACTGTTGTTTTGTAATTAAACAAAATTCAAAATATTTATTATTTTTATTTATACTTACATTGTGCTATACTAGGATTGTCCACAAAAACTGGATTCGCTAATGTATATTTAATTAAATTTAATAACACTATTATAACTATAATTAAATATTTTGATAAACTAATTTTTTTAGTTTCAATGAAACAAATTTGATTGTGTTGAGCAATTGATTTCGTTGATTGATATTTTTGCTTTAAACTATAATCACATTGAATTTCGCAGTCTGTGGTTCTATTCATTAAATTAACTTCCATCTGAAAATAAACAAAAAAAAAACTCGTTAAGAATATAAATTCAATTCTTGATAATATATTTTATATATCAAATCATTTAAAATCTAAACGTGACATCAGTGACACAATTTCGTTTAAAATTTGTCAATCTTATTTTTAACGTATTATGTAGATATTTCAATCAAGCAAATTTCAGTGAACTATTAAATTTTTGCTTTAATATAAGTAGAACTTCTATCTTTAATTTAATATCTGTTTCACTGGACTTAGTAATATCAAAATTATTTGACAAGAAAGAAAATAATCCATATTACGTAACATAATAATAATGCACACATTCCTTCTTCAATATTTCTACACATATGTGTATTCCATTTCCTCAGGGAGCTTAAGAGATCTTTTGATACCTGCATGTTATTATTTGTTTTTTTTTTTTTTTTCAAAGTGCATTTAAGCCCAATTCAATTGTTTTTCCTTTCTTTTAAATATATAGTGATAAGATTATTATAAAATTCATTTTTACAGCATAAAA
Source organism: Hybos culiciformis (assembly GCA_964007475.1). Classification (NCBI taxonomy): domain Eukaryota; kingdom Metazoa; phylum Arthropoda; class Insecta; order Diptera; family Hybotidae; genus Hybos; species Hybos culiciformis. The sequence continues at coordinate 76,848,312 of OZ023274.1, forward strand.
GAACACAAAAAGAAACAGATAACAAAAATGAAGTCACAAAAAATGAACCAGTTTAATAAAACTTGTGGTCTGTCGATCGGAATAAGTTTTTTTTGTTTTGATCTTCTTTTTAGCAAGAGAAAAAAATTTTTTTGAGTCATTGACCGAACAAAGATTATTTGAATTAAGTTAATAAACTAATATTATATTATAATATAATATAAATGTTTTCTTTAATCGAAACTATTTGAGCATTTAGTTCTTATTTAGTCGTGAATTTAATAAGAATTAAAAAATGCCTGCGTTCTATACCTAAATTTTTGAAAGACGTTATTATCGTTAATTTTATTTATAAAACAGTTCAAATGAACAAATTATACAAATTTTGGCCTGAGTTTTTGAATAAGTATTTGGTTGCGAACAAACAAGTTGTATAGAAACATCTCTAGAAAACCAATAATTTTTCCAGCAATTTTTTAGAGTCAGATTATTTTGAACAAGTGATGCGTATGTAGCATCAACAGCATATAATTATAAATATTTAATTTATTTATATAAAGCTAGATTTTATCAAATTCTGAATAAATTTTTTTTTTCTGTTTTTTTTTTGCCAATCTAAATATCTGGTTGAATGAACTTATGAATATTATAAATTGAATATAAAGACTTTTAGTTTTTATTAGCTTTTTTGAAATTCTTATAAATGTTTAATTTTAACTTTTTTTTTTTGAGACAGTTTTGTTTTCGATTTGCAAAATAACAGCAGGTAATAAATTGATATAAAATATGACTTTAATGATTTTTAAAAATTCACAAAAGTCATAATTTAATTATTTGTAGGTCAAATCATTGGTATTAATGGGGTGGTTTCAAATAAGTTTTTTTTTTATAACAAAAAGCAATCAAAACGACAGATTGACTTAATACAGGTATGACAAAGAAAAATATTTTTTTGTTGTTAAAAAAAAATGAACGAAATATATTTATTATCAAATTTTTAATAAAGAAACACTTTTATTTGACAGTATTTAATTTACATCTGATCTTTAAATTATTCAGTTTCAAAGTTTTAGCATGATCTTTTAAAAAGCGCTCCGCATTTTCAAGAACTTATCCTTTTTATCATCTCCCTTTTAACCTGTCAATTTTTTGAATATTTAATACTCGTTCCAGTATGTCTTTATTATAATATTATTTTTATTATAATACATTATTGATATGAAAATATAAGTTACTGTGGGTCAACTCATTAGGTCAAAAAAAAATTTATTAAAAATATATTAATTATTTATTTTATTCATAAATTATTTTTCTCAATAAAGTAAAAATATGAATTTATTTTAAAAAGCATAGTTTTGATAAATTGGCAATTGTAAATCTTTGTAATTTTTAATTTTTATTCGCACTAAATGAAAACATAAACTTTCTCTCATAAAAAAATAAAATTAAAAAAATAAAAAACTGACCGAATTTAAAATTTACAAAAATTTAAATAAAATAAAATTTGTTTTCGCTACTACTAAGTATAAAACCATAAAAAAAAAAATTTGTCGAAGGTAAATTGAATTTTTACATTTCCAAAAATAAAAGTATTCATATTTATTTTCAATTTATATTTATGCAAATTAATTAACAATTTTATTTTTTTTTTAACCGTGATTAAAGAAAAAAATCATTATGAAATGTTTTGAATGAATGAATCACGCTTGTTTATTTATTTATTAATTTTATTTTTTCTGTTAAAAAAAAATTTTTACTTTCTTTCAGTTTGTTTACAGAAATTAAAAAAAAAAGATAAAATTAGAAGTTAAATTAGCACAGGTAATTTCGACCTAAATTTATTTCAAGAACTTTTAAAACCACGACTTAATTATCGCAAAAATTTTACATTTCAAATAATTTTCTTATCTAAAATTCTTCAATTCTATATGTTGACTTTTTATGAATAAATCCGTGTAGCTAAGAAGTTCAGATAGAACAATTTACGTTAAATGTACCAAAATTTACACAATCCTCTGCAACATTTTTCAATGTCAATCAAACCATAAAATTATTTTCCAATTAGATTATTTGTCCAACCGACTCTTATCGTTGCAATCAACATGATAATTAAAGTACTAGCTTTATCAAAAATAATTCTAAAAGTTAAATTTTTAATTAATTTTTTTTTAGTAAATAATTGTTTGTATCTAATTTATTTTTTTTGAAATTTAATTTGAAAATAGATAAGAAAATTTTACTTTAAAATCATATTGACTTCCGTCAATGAAGCGTATGTTTTCACAACTTTTTATTAGTTTTTCGTGACCTTGTTTTGTTCACGTTGAAAATGATTTGTTTTCAATTGATTTAATTGTTGATTTTTTACATTCTTTCTAAACTAAATAATAGTGTTATTGGAAAGTTAACTATTGGCTTGGAATTCGTTTGTATTTGAAATTATTCTCAAATAATTTTGATCGAGTTTATGAAATAAAAACTATTGTAGATTTAAAGTTTACTTTAAAAAAAAAAATTCCGACATTTTTCACATCCACTTTGGGGATATATTAGAATCGAAAACATCAATCATTTTATTATTAGATGCTATCAAGTTTAACAAATATTTTGAACTTGCTGTTTAAACTTTATATGTACTTACACCCCTTAAAAATTCTAGTTCGAATTTTAAATAATCTTATTTTTAAAATATCTAAAAAGCATTGTGAGAATTTTACAAAATTATGTATATTTAAAACAATTAGTTTTGTTCAATAGAACAATTATTTATTTTTTTTTCCTACAAATTGATGTTATTATGAATTTATGTTCAGTAATTTAAGCATGACTTATAATTGGGAATAAATACTTTTAAAAAATGAGATATTATTTCATTCAATATTAGAATCAATATAATATTTAAAGATGTGTCAAATTTAAATAGTTTTAAAAAAAATTGTTTACCATAATTATTCTAGGTTCGTCGTTCTTTGTTTGAGCTAGATGCCAGAATCTCACCTGAAGTTATTTAAGCTACTGTGCTAGTATTTATTATCTTAAAATTATTCCTGTGGTTGCCAGCAATCGAATTAAAAGAACTTTATCTGGTTTTTATTACGAAAATAATTGTTGTTTCGCTTTTTTGATAGAATCTAGAAGAATGCTTATAGTTTATTCTATATTATAGGAATATTACTTTAAGGGCCAAATTTATATTAATAATTTAATGAGTCAATCTGATATTAAAGACAAACATACATATGTAAATATAATGTTTTCAGTATTTTATAGTCATTGTTTTTGTAATTAAATAAATTATAGCGCTTACTTACTTCCTTAGATAACAAAATTGATTAATTGTTTTTTTTTTTTTTTAATTACACTTTATATCAATTGATTATAATAATAATAATTTATGTATAATGGCGCTAAAAAGTTTTGGGAAAACAAAAAATTAATAATATTTCACACAAATTTACATTTAGGAATATTAAAAATAATGTTTATCTCAATATTATTAAAACAACAAATAATTCACCAGAAGGACTTTATAATTTTAATTTATTATTTAAAACTTTTTTTTGAAAATTTTAATAGATATAGTTAAGATTTGTAAATTATTTATCCATATTTTTGCTTCCTTACATTAAAATCATAAGCAAAGGTACGTATTTAAAACATTAAAATCAAATAAAGAATTTGATATTGAACGAGAAACTCATACTATCAGTGTCTATTTTTGAATTCAGTATGGAATCGAAACAGATGATAGTAGTGTACTTCACAAATTAAAAAAGCTTAAGATAAAATGGAACACAAAAGTAGTAGTAAGAAAAAAATTTGTAAACATAAGAAGTGGACTGACTACATTTGACATTTAATATTTTTATTTTTATGTATTATAACTATTTTATTTTTTCAATTTTTAATATGAAATTAATTGAATTTTTAAGCTTACCTTAAATTTTTTCTAATATCCAAAAAAAAAATTTTTTTTTTTTTTTTCACTTTATTTTAATGCAGTTAAGATTCCTTTTACGATAATAATATTCTTCCAGCTAACAGGTGATTACTACGGAAGAATTGTGGATTAAAAAAAAAATATTTTTTTTTTTGTATTTTCAGGTTGCTATTTTTATTTTTAGATTTTATGTTTCTTTTTTCATGTTATCCAATGAGAAAAACAGCAACAAAACTAACAGAAATTAACTTTTTCTTAAAAACAAAAAAAAAATAATGAAAAAACAGGAATACAAAAATATATTTTATGTTATTTATTTTTTTATTTTTTTTGTTAATTTTTTCTCATATCATTTTTTTTAGAAGTTTAAAGGAAGCCACAAGTAAATCTGCAAGGAATATATAAATCTGCCAAATGATTATCTATTTACTTCTCAGAGAAATGAAAAAAAAAAAATAAAAAATATGATGATGACCAGTTTCCTTCTGGTAAATTTGTTTGTTTATTTTTTATTTAATTTTTTTTTCGCCTGAAAAGTGGAATTTGATTTTCTTATGTTGTTTTTTTTTTGCCTTTTTTATGTTTTTTTTTTTTCCTTTAATATTTTTTTTTATTAAACTAGTTGTAATTTCTTCATGTTACATATAATCAGCGATTGCATTACAATATCCCTATGCAATGATGATGAACATGTTATATGTAAGTAGAAAAAAAAAATCACTTGACTTAGCAGCAGATTTTCATAAGATTTTCATAATATGCACAGCACAAACATAACATATAAGAACTAATTTTCTTTGAAGTTGTTGTTATTTTCTAGCTTCAAGAATTAATTTTAATTTTTTATTTTATTAAATTTTTTTTCTAATTTTTAAATATCTCTCATTTAGATTTTTGTTTTTCTTTTATTTTTTTATTTTGAATTTACTTCTTAATCTTGTCATTCAAAAATATTAAAATCTGATTTTTTCCTTTTTTTTTTTAGAAGCGCACTATCAGGATTTACATTAGAATTATATTTTCATTAAATCATTTGTTTATTTTTTTTTTTATTTTTATTTATTTATTTTTTTTTTTGTATTTTGAACAAAAACAATAAATTCATCTCATGATTTTTAATTTCTTTTTTCAAAAAAAAAAAAAAAAAAACTTAAGTGGGTATTGAAAGCTTAAGTATGATTTAAATTTTTTATTTTAAATATTCTATATTTCTTAAATTCTTATAAAAAGAAAAAAAAAAAACATTTTCTGGCATAATATGTAAAGGTAAAATTCAACAAAATTTATAACGGTACATAATACACAAAAAAAAAAAACATACAAAAAAAAAGTCAAATAAACATACAAAAAAAAAACTTCATATCATTATTTTGTTTTCTTTCTTTTTTTTTTTATAACTATATATATTTTTTTTTTTATTTCAAGAATTTAATTTATTTGACCGCAAAAATAAAATGAAAATCCGGACAAATTTTTTTTCTGTTCTTTTTTTTTATTATTGTGAATATCCGTATAGAAATGTGAATTCGTTGAAAAGCGATTGACGACTGCTGGTAGAAAGTTATTATTTAGCTTTCTTAGATTGAAAAAAAAAGAACTTAAATTGAACAACCAGCAGAAAAGAAATTATGTAAAAGAGGAATAAAAATAAAATTTCTTTTTTTTTCTTTTACTTCACATACACTTTAACATTAAGGATGTAGTAAATTTTGATTATGAGTCTTCTAGGAAATTATTTTGAATATACCAATATTCAAAATAAAAAAAAAATGCGTCCAAAAATAAATAAATTATGTAATTCATAGAAAAAACATATTACATATTAATTGGCAATGTAATATTTTTCAACTCAATACTCGGAACTTGTAAACAAAATATTTTTTAAATATCCATTTTGGAATCATTTAAAATAAATGAAAATTATTAAGAAGTTCGTGTCTTAAGTCTTTTGTATTCTTTATTTCACAACGTTTCTATTCAAATTCTCAAAAAGTTAAATAAAATCTCACAAATTATTTTTTCAAAAGCAAAACACTCAATATTGAAAACTTGTAAAAAATATCTTTTAAATGCTCATTTTGGCATAATTTATAATAACTTATAAAAAACTTAACTTAAAAGTTTGTGTCTTAAGTTTTTTGTTTTCTTTAGTTAAATTTTACATTTCACATTTTATTCTTCAAATTCTCCAAAAAAAAAAAATTATTTCCAAAAAAAAATTATTTTTAAAAAACAGAATACTAAATATATCTTATAAAAAATATGTTGTTGAATTGTCAATACGTAATTTACAATAAGTTTTATTTAAATTATTAATGTAGTTTGTGTCTTAAGTCTTTTGTTTTGTATTATTCAAATTTTCTCCATTTAATAATTTTTAATCTATTTAGTGCCTGTCATTTTTATTCAAAAAAAAATTTATAATATGCTTTCAACGCAAGCAAATGAAACTGTTAATACTGTTTTTTTGTTTTTTTTTTTCATTTTTAAGAATTTTTTTTTTTTTTTTATTTTATAATTTGATTAAATTATTTTTGCTTTCTTTTCTCTTGTTCAAAAAGTAAATTAACATAATTTTGCAAAAAATTATATGATTTTAATTTAAATGGCATTCAAATTTACTTTTATGTCTTTTACCTTTATAATAATTTTTAATTTTCTGTTTTTCTGTTTTTATTTTTTATTTAGTTTATCAAAATATTACAATTATTAAAGGAACTAATTATTTAATGTGCTAAATTGAAAACAAAAATTTATAAGATAATTTAATATGTTCAAAAGCAACATTCGATCTTAATATTATGTGGTCATTGGACTAGTTCGTTCTGGCCACAAAAAGTCATGAAGTTAGATCAAAAATGAGCAAAATAATTTGTAATATTTTTTATCAAACTTTAATGTGTCATTTGAAAATATTTTGATACCTTGATCTTCAGTAGGTTTTACTCCGTATTACGAATTCAACATATTCTGCGCAAAATTAGAAATAAAATATTTAGTAAATATACTTTTATTTACATTTCGAAAGGAAACGAACATAATATCAAGAAAGCAATATCAAATTGTTGTGAAAATGGATTTTCATCAAACGAAGAATATTTTTAAATGAGTAAAATGTTCAACATATTATTTTAAACTATCTTCTCGATAAATAAATTTTTTCATACTTTTAATTCGTATGTGTAACTAATAATAAATAACGTTAAAATAAATAAAAAATTATAATACTTCAATAATTGATCAAATCAAATCAATAATTGATCAAATCAAAATCGGCTTAATATTATTCTAATTCAATTGCTTTAAATTGAAACCAAAACTTTATTAAATTTATTTTATTTTTTTATATTAATATTATCTTTTTTTTTAAATTATTAGATTTTTTCATAAAACATAAATTTCTCACTATTTCAACTTTTTTTTTTTTTTAATTTTAAACTTTATTTTTTTCTTTTTATTTAATTCTGCATTAAGTGATCAAAAAAATAAAAAATGAATGATTATTTTTTTTTTCATTTGTAAATTCAAACCTTATGTGAATAATATTCCAAAACCGATTCGCGATTTTTATTTATAATTTTATATTTGAACTTGAGACCTTGACACTGAAGATGTTCATCGCCAACTGAATGAATTTTCTTTTTGTTTATTATTAGTTTGTTTATTATAAGGTAGTTGCATTTTTTTTTTTTTTTTAAGGTGAGAAAAAATGAGAAAATGAGAGAATATTTTTGGGATTATTGTTATTATAATAAGTGAAATATCGTAAATAATCTCTTAATGTTTGAATTATCTTTTGAATTTTTTCTTTTAATAACTACAATATGGTTTTTTATACTATAATAGTGAATTATGAAAATTTATTCATTCTGACTTTTAAAGAATTTTTTCGGGTAAAGTTAACAATTTTATTTAAAATTTTTTATTTTTTAATTTAAATAAATTTTTGACTTTACCTTTAAAAATAAAATCAAAAATTGATTCAAATTAAAAAATAAAAAAAATTTAAAATTATTAAAGACTTTACGTGATTGAAAAAATTAAATTAAAAAAAAATGTTAATTAAGAACTTTAGATTAATATTTTAAAATATAATTAGCTGAATTTTTTGTTAAATTCAAAAGTTTTGAAACTAACACAGTTAAATTATATTAAGAAGTTCTTATGACATTCCGGCGCGAACCTTGTTTCGCTTTAGTAATAATAATTTACAAATTTGGCATAAGAAGTGTTTGAAAATGGTGCAAAAAAGTCGAAAAAGTTGTCCAACGTGGAAAGAAGCCGACCAAATGTAATGAAAAACAGCGTAAAACCACCTCAATAGTACAAATTTGGCATAAAAAGTGGTTGAAAATGGTGCAAAAAAGTCGAAAAAGTTGTCCAACGTGGAAAGAAGCCGATCAAATGTAATGAAAAACAGCGTAAAACCACCTATAGAAAATAGCCTTTTCAATAGTACCGGCTTACACCAAATCGGTTCATTGAAATTAATATCTTATTCATTAATTTTCACATCAATGAGTAAATTAATTTTGTTTTCTCAATCATATTCATAATTGAAAGTTAGTAATATTATTAATAAGAAATATATATATATACATAACATTAATATTCAAATAATTCCAAAATAAAATTACATAAGACTATTAACGCATTTGGAGATTAAAATTTATCATAAATAAAAGCATAATAAAGTTAAAAAATTATGATTCATCTGGAAAAAAATTAAGTGAAAAGAAAGTTAATATTGAATGACTAAGTTGGAATATGATAAAATGATAAAATTTTGGGAAAAAAGAAAACTGAAAAATTCTTGAACTTAATGTAATAATGTCTGAGGTAAAAAATATTGCAAGATTAATTATTATTTTTCTTATATAAATAAAGATGACACAAATGTCTAGATTATCTTCTTCGTTTTTTATTTAGAAGTTGTTGAGAAATCTCTTGCTGTAGTTAATAAATATATGAAATCATTAAAAGATCAAAAATAAAACTGATTTATATTATTTCTACTTCGAAACGAATAGGTTCATTCTGATCACAAATAATTCCCTATGAAATTATCAAAAATCATAATACCAATATATTCTATACCCATAAGAATTACAATCTGTAAGCATATAGTTTGATTATAATTTTCTAACCCAGTTTAACAATAAATTTTTATTATATAAAAACTTATACTCGACAGGTGCAGAGAAGTGTGGCAAATTACAAAATATTATTGGCAGTATGTAATTTCACGCAAATTTCATTAAGAAAAAAAAATCAATTACATTTTTCATTCTAAAAAGAAATTCTTTCTTTCTTTAAAGAAATCACATAAATTCTAACACATGATATTGGTATAATGACCTATATTTAATCTTAACGTGTTTTGGAGAAAAAAAAAGATTTAAAAAAAAAATTAATGTGTTTAAAAAAAAAACCAAAAAGAACGGTTTTCTGGTTTAAAAACGATAATTCGGTTTGACGAATAAAATTCAGTTACAAGTGGCAAACTTGTAACATTTACTTACATTCATGTATTTTTTTTCGTGACCTTAAACATATTCACATATTCGCATTTTTTTTTTAATTCAATGGATATATATATTTACTACTTTTTTGAAAAAGATATTAACGATAAAGAAATTTGTAGATAGGAATGGATCCTGAAAGCTATTATTTTCCAATCAAACAGGAAGCTTATGAAATAAATCTGTTCTTTATTAATTGAGAATAATTTTGGTTGAAATTACTGAAAAATGATTGAATTCTTTAGGTTTCATCAGAATGATTCATTTTATAGCTTTTATAAAATTTTTGAGTTGAATGTTACACAATTTAATTTTTATTTTAATTATATGAAGTTTTATATTTTAATGCTGCTATTTGAATTGATCATTCTTTTATGTCTTTGTAAATTTCTTGCTATCTTCTTAGTCTTATCAACTAATAAAATATTTAATAATATTAAGATTAATAAAAAATTATTACAATATTTTTTAACCAATGCTTTGTAGTAATTGTAGTAATCGATAAAAGAGCTAAAACATTTTCTACGTAAATGAAGCTGTATCGACAATCTTGCGTTGAGCAAACTTAAAGGAAGTCCGCACTGCTTTATGTTATTGAACATTATTATTTATTTTTGTTAAAATAAATTAGTCTAAGAATTTTTCTGAGTTATTATAGATACCAATAATATTAAATTATTTCGAAGTAAACACATAACTTGCTACTATGCAATCCATTGATTCAATAAGTAAATTACAAGTAAATTTATAAATAATCAATACCACAAAATCATGTTCATTACAATACTTTTTCTTCTAAAATTAGATAAACTTCATAAAAATGGCCCAAACTAGTTGAATCATTAAAAAAAAAAAAGAATTTAAAACTAATTAAATTAAAAAAAAAACAGATCTTAAATAAATTACGTAAAATTTATATTCAAGAACTTATTTAATTTCCTTTACTTAAACAGGCATCCAATTTCCTTAAGTAAAAGATCAATTGAAATTTTCAAATATTATGAAGTTCCTGTTGATTTCTATTTATTAATTTATACACGGTCAAAAAGTTTAATAGTGTTTTTCATAGCTAATTTTTTTTACTATAAAAAAGAAAAACTAATCAAAAGAAAATTTTCTGACATTAAGCAACATAAAATATGAAGAAAAAAAAATTCTATATGCTATTGAAATTTAAATAACTAATTTAATAAAAATAATTTATCGATAAAAAAAAGAATTTTTATTTTTTCTTACGTTATATTCAAAATTTATTAAATTTTTATTGGGTGAAAATAAAAAATTAATTTTTTTTTTTTTCTTACCTTCTAAAGAGATTAATAAGAATTTTCATCTTTATTGTATATATATGTATATAGTCTTTTAAATATCATTAACATTCATAAGTATAATTTTAAAAATTAAATATATCGTACAAAACGATTTTCCGGTTTCTACACAAAAAAGTCGGTTAATAACTTTCAGATGAAATTGAGAAAAAAAAATAACAAATAAATTTTTTTGTAAAAATAAATTTAACATTTCCAATGAATTTTCATTTAAATAAAATTTTTCTTATATATTTGTTTTTTTTTTTACGAGTTATCTGTTCCATAATTATAATCTTTAAGTTTATTTTCTACATAAAATAGACATTTTCATGACTTAATGTAAAATTAGTTGGAAAAAAGATTTAAACACATATCAGTTTAATGATTATAATAAAATGAGTGAAATTTTAGTAAGATAAGTATGTAATTTTGTTCAAATGTTATATGTGTAATAATTTTGTAAAGTCTAGCAAAATTGCTGAATAAATAAACACACATAAATTAACAAAATTTACAAGTGGAATATAGAAGTCATGAATAATAAATATGAACCAGAAACGTTACCTCTGCAAGGCAAGAAGATCTAGAATACTCGGGAAATGCTTGAGCCGGAAGAAGTTCAGGTGGTTATAAACCGGGTACATTACTTAAGTATGTGAAAGGTAGGGTGACTCGTCCCGCCCGCTCAACCTAATGTGAATATACATACTTGCGTTGATGCGTTTAAAGAAAAAACGATAAGAAGTACTTAACATTCTGCAACAATTTGATTAATTCTAAAAAAGTTTTCGCTGAAGCAAAAATAAGTTTCTCACATCGACTCAACTAAGTATAAACAGGTGTAAACATGGCTGCGATTTTTGATATTAATTTTTTAGTACTTTTGATGAAAAAATAAATTTAACAGCAGGAAATTATTATAAAAAGCATTAAAACTATTTGATTTTAATATTTAAAAAAAAAAACATAATATTTTCTTTTCGTTCAAAAATTTAAGCAAAGCATATCTACCAACAATTGGCCTAAAATAAAATTATTAAAACATTGTTGTAAAAAAAAAAAAAAAATAACTTTTAAAACATTATTTTCTCTATACATTAAAAAAATTATATACTTATATTTATAATGTAGGTACCTGTATTATAAATACATATATATACCTGTATTATTTGCTTTTAAATCAAAATCATTAAAGTTAAAATTGCTCTAGTGTTTGATTAAAATTTATTACTAAAAAAAACTAGAACTTCCTTGACTACTTTCTAAGAAACCATAAAAATTTATAATTTCACTTGTCCGCAGAGCACTGACAACTTTTTTTTCTTATTCTGCTTCGGTTTTTTTTTTTTTTTTATTTAGAAGTTTTGTTTTGTTTCAAATTACAACATTTATTATTATTATTATCATTATTATTATTATTTTTCTACATGCAAAATAACAATTTACCGTAGAAGCATAAAAATATAAACATAAAAATGAAGTTAAAATCTACGACCTTTTGGTGCTAATATAAAGAAAAAAAAATTATATTTTTTTTTGTTTCCTCTTTATTCTAGATTTTATAATCATTTTTAAACTTAGAGTGGAATAACCTCTTTATTTTTTGTTTTTGTTTTTATTTCTTTCATTCAAGATTTGCAGAATATAAATTTTTTTTTTTTGTTTTAATGAAAAGTGTCAAATTAATTTTATTTGGATAAAATTAGATATAAATAATGGAGCTTGTTTTCTTTATTTGCTCTCCTAGTTCGTACAATCAGAAAAATTCGAAAAGTTGGAATTATTAGATGTTTTTATTTATTCAAAATGTATTATGGTTTTTAAATTTATTTTCTTGGTGAAAATTGAATTTTCATTGCCCGCACAAATAACCAAATTATTTAGGTTAACTTCGCTCAAAAGCATAAAATACATCATGAATAGATGTAATACATAAATTCTCAATGCAACTAAACAACACTTATCCAAGCTACCGTCATCTGATATATGTAATAGATAGTATACTTAGAACATTTTATGTAGAAGTTTTTTATATGAAATAAATTTTTCACAAATTTCTGTATTAATTAAGATACAAAAAAAATAATTACGCAAAATTATATTGAATAGGAAACTTGTGTTAATACATGCAATAGCTTCCAATTTGTGTTTGTAAGAAGATAGATGGAGGTATGGTATCTTTTTATTATGATTTCTTTTAAGATTGGATTAAAGAGAACAAGGGTACGAATATTTTGACGGACAGACAAACCAAAGGGACGTTTTATGAAAACATATAGTCCATTTTCAACTGGAAAACTGGATACAAGTTCTGTATAATCCCAACGTTAATTTCTTTAATTTCATGAACAAAGTAAGACTGAAGCAATCACATTATTATTCCAATATTCCACATTTGAATATTAATTTAATATTAAAAAGATTTTATTATTTTGTTAATTGAAATCTCTTAGTTAATTATATAAAACATCTGAAATTAATTATATCCAGAGTAAAATAGTGCTCAAAATATTTATTTTGTGTTTAGAATTTAAAAAAAATAAAAATAAGTGTTTATTTCGCCTACAATTATGCAATTAAACATTTTTTTATGTTTCTGTCTTAAGTCTTTTGTTTAAACACAGATGAAAATTACAAATGAATTTTTCCCTGAACCTAATCGTAATTTAAAAAAAAAATGGTATGCAAATAAAACCTGAGAAGGTATAGTTTTAAAGTCGTTCAAAACATTATTCAAATTTAAATAGAAATATCAAGTATGTATCCTTGGTACAATATAAAAATTTTTAAATATTAGATTCTGATTTACTTCTTGGCTCAAATATTCCTTGGAGAAATAAAATTGGTAGTTATTTTAATTTTAAAAATAGTTCAATTTTGGAAAATATTGTTCAGTTGATTCCAGCAAACAATATTGAGTAATAGTTATTATACTGAATAAAATTATTTATTTGAAGTTGATTGTTGCAACCGGATAGTCAAACTAGAACTGAATAATAAAAATCTCGCCTGTATATACCTTTTATGTAGATATTCGTAAGTGAGTGTCGTCATTTTACAAAAAAATTTGATTAAGATCATTCGACATAAAATAAAGGTATTCCTTCAAAATCTGAAAGCAGCTGCAAAAATAAAAAATTAAACATTCTTTTTTCCAAAGATAATTATATTTACAAAACTTATATGTATCATATATTTTATTTTAAAACAAAACTTACAACAATATGCAGTTACTTTTCAAATACCAATATGCTGGTATTTCATTAATACTTTTTACATTTACATAAACGGAATCAGCTACAACTTTTATGAAAATAATTTTGAAAATTATAATTTATACTAAAGTTTTACTTGTAAATATTTTATAATTCTATGAAATTTTGTCAAATAAGTTAAATTTTATTTCAAATAGAAGATATTGTAAATAGTTTTATTTTAATTTGCCAATAAATCAACCTAGGAAACTTAGCTAGTGTAATGCCATATTAATAGTATCAATAGAATTAATAGAAGATATGCTGGAAATAATAATAAACAAAACTATTAATTGCAGTTAGAACTTCGATTAATTACAGAAGAAACAGAAGCAGCTTCCATATGCCAAATTTTCAAATGTGAATTTTAAATATAAAAATTCTTCTAATTCTTCTTTATGAAAATTTCTGTAATTCAAAGAACTAAACCTACAAAATAGATATTCTAAATATTTTTGACAAAATGTGGGCAAACAACAAATTTAAACATACAAAACACTAAGAACATCAAACTTTATCAAATGTAATTTATATTAACTGTATTAAGTTTAAATTTTATGACAATTCATTGTTTCTATAATATTTCTAACGTGAGATAATTTCTCGAGGTTTTAACGAGACAATTAGTTACTTACATATAATATATACTAGTTTTATTAAAAAATTGTTACATTTTTTGGCTATTCTAAATTTTATAAAAGCTTAATGTAACCTTTTATTTACAAATTATTTTCATATGTAAAGAATACGTTTTTCTCTTACATAAATTACCTAAAAATAATTAATTACATAATGATTCAGTTTAATCACAAGCATTGATATTAGAAATCATTTTAATTTAAAATCACAAAATGAGCCTATAGTCCGAAACAGATCGTCATCTCTTTCTGGAACATGATCTTCTGACTTTTGACTAATGCGAATAGATGTTCAATCTAAACTTAATCTTATTTTATGAATATTCACTTCCAATTACTTTCTGAAGCCATGGTGTAAATTTTTGGATATTTGTGTAAACACCTGGTAAATGTTCCCGACCACATCCAATACCCCAAGATACAAGACCAATTAATGTTTTTCTTCCATCCAAAGTCAATGTTAAAGGTCCACCAGAATCGCCTAAAATCACAAGAAAACATTTTATTATATTTTATATTTTAATATTCAAATACTATTACGCTCATAACTCAAATATAAAATCGTAACTTAAATATAATTTAAATTAATATTTTACATGTTATTTTAAAAGTAGTTAAACACTTATTAAATATTTAAATAAATGCTAATTAAAAATTTTACCTTGACAGGAATCTCTACCCCCTTCTTTGTAACCGGCACATAAAAATACATCATGAATAGTCTCTCTTCTTCCTGCTGCTCTAAACCATCTTTGACATCGATCATTAGATAAAACTTCAACGTCTACTTCCTTAACAAATTAGAAAATATTATTAGTCGGAAAATTTATATAAATAAATTTCAAGACAGACTATAAAAATGATTATTTGAAACATTAATTTATGTAAATAGTTGGGTATAAGTTATTACATGTTCTCAGTAACACTTTTTAGCATACTCATGTCGAAAATAAAACAAAAAGGTTATAAATGCTGTTTGTTTTTGGTTGATCAATCTTGAACTTCGACAAGTAATCGCATCTTGAGTTATGTTTTATAAGAATAAAATTATTAAGCCGTGAAAATTGTTAGATTCCAAATGTAATTAAATTAAATGTTTTTGCTATATAACAACCAATCTGATCTTTTCAGAGCCAATATTTTTGTTGATTCATTCAAAATATTTTAAAACTTCTTACTTGCAATACTGATGGCACTGTACTTTGACCATGTCTTGTTCTACCCCAACCAGCAACCGTTGCCATTTTTCCAATTAATTTGGATGTTGGGGGTGGTAGACATACTGGTAGAATATGCTGTTTAAACGTTACTGGCCGATCTAATTTTACTAGTGCAACATCATTTTTGAAATCAGTCGGTGAATACTGGGGATGAACTTCTTTTCTTTCTATACCATATTCTTCGTGATTCAATCTTTCATCTTGATCTCGCACATCCCATTCTCCAAGTCTAATTTTCATATTAGAATTAGGTGTTCTAAAAATTATTTTTAATTTTAATGAGAACAAATTTTTTTATAATATTCGTGTACTTACGTAGCAACACAATGTGCTGCAGTTACTACCCAACGATTTGAGACTAGAGCACCTCCGCAACTCAATTTTCTTGACAAAAAACCTGATTTAATTAAAGCTACTTGCCATGGATGAGAACCAAAACCTGTTGAATGACCACCGACTATGCGATTTGATCTAGTATAAATTTCTCCACAACCTGAAATTAAAAATAAATAATTTTTTTCATAAATTTTGACTTGTTAAAAATAATTTCTTTAAAATAACATCGTTTTATAAAAAAAATAAATAAAGTAATAAAATTAAATAATATTATGGTGACAAATGTAATAAACACAGTTTGTGCAAAACTCAATTTTTTAAATTTTGGTGCGAAAGAAGAAAGCTATTATTTGTAAATGAAATTGACAGACTTTAAAATATAAGCTTAATAAATTTATATGCATATTGAATTTACAAAGCTTTTTATTTACTTAAAGACTGACAAATTAAATTTACAAAGTTTACAAAAACTATTTGACTTGGTGTTCTGTACCAGGATAAAGTCGAAATCCATCAACATTTTCATATGGATAATCAATATCAAATCCTTGATGATGGTGCTGATGCAAAACGGATGGATCATTTTGATCTAATCCGAATCCATCATTATGATTTCCAAAATTATGATTGTTATTATCCAAATTATTTGTTATTCCACTATGAGGAAAATGATGATTATTATTAATTTGATTTGTTTCTAATTCCCAGGCGATAGGTCGAGTCATTGGCTTATAAGGCGGATGATTAATAGGTCGAGATGGTTTCAATGTTACATGATTTACATGATTTAATGGTGTATACGAATCATATGAAGGTTTATTATTTAAATGATGTTCTAATGGATATATTTCGTGCAAATGAATTATGTCACCTGAAAAAAATTTTGTTAAATTTGTGATAGAAGTTTAAAAAAAAAAACAAGAAAACAGGCAACATCAGCAAAATGTAAACAGTCTGAAAAGAATATTTATAAAAAGTTCAGAAAATTTAAAAGAATAGACTCAGCTTTAAGGAAGCTCAGCTGTTTTTGATAATTTCAATACGAAAGCTAAATATATGGAATAAAAATAAGGAATTTCATTATTACATTGTATTGCATGCAGTTTATAAAAAGTTCCCATTATAAGAAATTTATTTTTTGGATGGTTCCCACTTGCTAAAATGGTCAGTTTAATATTTATATAGTATAGGTCTACTTAAAATTGTATATTGATTGTAACGAGTTTAAAGAGAGATAAGAACAAGATATAGAAAGGTTTACAATAATTGGCAAGATTTTTTTCCAAAATTCTTGTAGAAATATTTCAAACAATTAGATTAAGTTTTGGATGTCGAGAGAGACATAATTTTCCTGTACCGAGATTTCGTTATAAAGTGAGTGAGTGGGTGAAATGAAACGATCTCGCCAAATGATTCCACCTTTTCCGAAAAAACGATTTTAATAAAAAAGTGAGATGAGTGATATTTCGAAATTATATTATATGTAATTTATTATACATAAAAACAAATAAATAAAAAATAATACAAAAAAAATTATAAAAAAATAAAAAAATATTTTCACACAAATAATTTCAAGTGAGTAAAACGACAGTTAAATCGAATCATCTCATCAGTAAAAAATACAACAAAAACAATTTTTGTGAAAAATGAGTCATCTCATCTCACTCACCTACTAATTTTTATAACGAAATCTCGGTACTGATATATAGTTTTCACTAAAATTTATTTAATTAAATATAAGAAATTATTTTTTATTTGTTTTTAGATGAAATATAAATCTATCCAAAATACATTTTATATCTAAAAACTCATTTTGTTTAATAAAAACAAACATCATAAAACCTGCATTCAGATAACAAAAAAAGCACTCAAGCAACAATTTATAATTTTTTTTAAAAGAAAGTGAAAATTTTAAAAATCATAAATATTCGTAAATTCAAAACAATTTTCATTGTAATAAAAAATTAAAAAGACCTTGAAGATTGATTAAAAAATATAAGAGAAATATGGAAATAAATAATAAATTTTTTGCAAATATTTATTTAAATAAAAATATAATTTAATGATAGTAAATATATGTACTTAAATGGGGTTATTAATCATGAGAATTGCAAGCTATACTATTGAATTTAAAAACAAGTGTTGAATAAATATTTTCTCGAGATATTTTTAATAATAAAGTTTTCGTAGTTGGTTTTATCTTTTATTAATTTCGAACAATTTCTCTCACTTCTTTAAAACGATTCTTAAAAGTTATTAAATTAGTCGGAACTGTATATAAAAAGATATGTGCAAGTCGCGATGAGGTCTATCATTTATTTATCCTGTAATTTCAATTTGTAAAATACGTAAATAGGTTTTAAAAAAATTTACACTATAAAATTAATTGGAAATACTCATATTTCAGAATTGTGCAAATCGAGTAATAAATTAAAGCTTTTTTTAGCTTGAAACTACAAAAACATCAAATAGAAATATATGTTAATAGTGAAAATAGATCTAAATACAAGACTTTTTTTAACTAGACAATAATAAAAACATAAATAATTAGGTAATATTTTTTCAAAGTATATACACTTGGCAAAATATTATACAATCCAAAAAAAAATTAATTTTATCATCAATTTAAATTTAAACAACTTTATAGCAATTCTGGATACCATTTCTTCACATAATAAAATGTTTAACAGAGCGTTTAAAAGTTTAAATTCGTTGTTTTCAATTTCAATATATTAAAAACCTCATTGACGTGACAAAAATGTATAACAATTGCTCATCTTTGATTTAATTTATATACCGAAAACAATGTTGAATTGAAAATATAAGGAAATATTTAACATAATTATATGTAAACAAAATAGAAAAATAAAAACAAATTGCATAAGTTCTTAAAAAAAAAACTCTGCATATTCATGCACCATTCGTACATGTTAAATAATTTTAAGTTCCGTTTAAATTAAATTTAAATGATAATTGATTATTTGACATATTTCGGAACAAATTTGGGACAATTAATATTTCTTCCTCAAAGCATTTGAACAAGTATACTTAGTATGTAAGCCAACATAATGTTAACGAATATAACACAATCCAGATATTGAAACTATATTCAAAATTCAATATCATGTACATTTTTTAAAATGATCTTGTAAACTTACTTGCATTTTGTACAACTCCAACTTGTGAGTCGGCTTCTGGAACTGTGTCTTTGTCAACACAGCATGACCAAATCATTCCACCCGAGCACAAATCCATGGGCTTGCCTCCGCCAAGTACACATGATATTGATAATCCACATTCAAATTTATGGCCTTTAAATCGACACGATTGCGGTATCACTGAAAAAAAAATTTAGTTCATTTAATAACAGTTTGTTTTTATGTTTTTGCAATCTTATGTGTTTATGTATTTTTTAAAAATTATGTTGATTTTTAGGCATCATTAAAGGATTTATATTGTTTCTAACAAAACGGTGTTATGAAAGTAAGTAATTTGAAATGAAGTTGTTCATAAAACAATGACAAATTATGTTTAACTATTTTAAATTTAAAAAATAGTTATGTATATTTGTGCAATAAAATTAAAAAAAAAATTATTAAGTTTATGTATCCTAGAGAAAA
This sequence comes from Hybos culiciformis, assembly GCA_964007475.1. Lineage (NCBI taxonomy): Eukaryota > Metazoa > Arthropoda > Insecta > Diptera > Hybotidae > Hybos > Hybos culiciformis. The sequence continues at coordinate 76,868,131 of OZ023274.1, forward strand.
GCGATAATGAAATGTTACAACTGCTTTGAAAAATATTTATGAAACGAAATTTAAAACTAATTCTAGATAATTATTTATCGAACGAAGTATAAGATTTCGGTCAATGTTTTAAGCATCAAAATAATTTGTTATAGTTAAGGTTAACACCCCAGGTAAAGGTAAAAATTTTATTTTTAAATGTTAATTACTTCAAAATCCATCTTTCTATAGTTTTGTTTTACATTCAAAATATTTCCAAAAATATTTTAAACTTTATTTATTTTAAGTTTAAGGACCCAAAACATTTCCAACGTTATACAAATTTTTGAATCATAACCAGGACTGACTAGCAAGAACCAGGACTAAGTAGCAAATAACTTTCTAAGATCTAATTTTCTTAGTTCTGTTCTTGTTGAAAAACTTCAATGTTTATTTTGCAATTAAAAAGCTTTCATAGTTTTATACACAATGCAGCGTAGCAGCACACTTTAGTATAGAATAGAAGTTAGTAATTCAGCGTGTTAAGTCAATCTACTTAAAATATTATTTTTTTATTGAAATTCAACTAGAAATCATTATTCCATCACATGCACCATGTTCTCAATAAATATTTATATCTAATAAGATCTATCTTTCTTTTCTTTACTTAAGTTGACACTATTTTGAAATATACTAATATTTAAAATTACAAATTAAGTATCATTAAATTGCGAAGGTTTCAAAATGTTATTTTCAATAGTTTTCATCAACTTAAAAATTATTATTAATGAATTTTCATTGTTTTTAAATATAAATTAAAATGTCAAAATAAATTTCTATGAAGAATTAATTTAATATTGTTCTTGTTCAACAATTAATTTTCGATTATACGCAATTTCAAATGTTCAGATAAGAAAAATCAGTAGAAAAAAATTTTGAGGATTAACTTTTTAAGTTTTTGCAATTAAATTTATTACAAACTAAAAAATATTCTATAACTAATTATTCTATTTGTTTTTGCTCTGCGGATTTTTATATTCATTTATTTTATTTGATGAAATTTCTTCAGAAGAATGAATGACAAAATCATTAGCAACCAAAAAATTGTTGTCAGAAAAAGCCAAATTTTATAAGAAAATAAGATTTTATTGCCTACATCGACTCTGATTTCATCACTGGAATAATCAGTGGACTTTTTCAATTAAACTTTGTTGTTAATAAACTCATTTTAATATAACCAAATTGTTTGACCTTTTTATTAAATAGATAAATTGTTACCAAAGTTTTTAAACGAAGATCATTATAGAGTTTTAAAAATATGAACTAAACCAAAAATAAACATTTATAACAAAAAATGTTTTATATTTTATTTTATTTTTATTGCAAAAAAGTAAAAAATTTGGGAAATCAAAGGATTAGCTTTAATGTGAATGATGCAACTGGGTTAGAATTTCAATATTTTCTAGTTAGTTTTTAGTTAAAATTTCAATATTTTCTTTGTGATTTTAGATAAATGAAAATAAATCAATCTTTAACGAAATTGGTTTTTAATATTATTTGAAATGTGAAAATGCTTGTTCACAAATGTAGGCAAGTATTTTTTTGGATTCATTTCACAAATTATTCCAAATTTATCTGAACATTACCATCTGAACATTTTTTTCGACGCGACGAAGACCATGAGAATTTCACATAAACTTTCGTAAACTCAGAAATTTGTTTGCCCATGTTTGCTCATCAAATTCGAATAAATAGGTAATTTACATAAATATCGCCCCCGTATAGATATGAAAAAATAAGATAATTATTGTCGAATGTTACATCTTTTTCAATTTGAAAAAAATTACTTTTTCCCAACATTTCCATTATTGAATTCGGTGAACTATAATAACCTGACGTTTGTCGCCGCGATAATGCATCCAGCAGTAATAAATCATGCTCTTGCTGTTGATTTGGGTATCCATAACTTAATCCAATTAAAATAAAATTAAATCCAAATATTAAATTAAAATTATTTAAATATTTTTTTAATTTTTGTTTACTCATATTATTCGATTGAAATTTTTTCTAAATATAATTTAAATAAAAATACTATTTTCATTATTTTTATATTTTAATTTTTTATTTTTTTATTCTAACTACAAAAGTATAATTTTCGTGAAAATTAACTTATTTTTAAAATTTCTTTTCCATTTTGACATTTGTCATTAAAATGAAAATAAAATAATTATTAAACCACTTTCCATTTTTTTTTTAATTTTTTTTTTTTAATTTTTTTGGAAATTTTCTTTTAAATTTATATGTAAAATTTTGCTACTGAAAAATCTTTTATGTTGTTTTCCGTATTTTTTAACAAATTTGTTTTTTTGTTTTGTTTTTTTTTTGGAAAATTCCGACCATTCAAAGGAAATGTTAACAATGAACTAAACTAAATTTTTTTTTTCATTTGGTGGTAAATTTTTATTTAGTCATTTATTTTTCTTTAACATTTCACCGTGTCTTCAAGTTTTTTCTTTTATTAATTCGTAAGTTACAAAAATTTTTCGTTACAAAGAAATTTTCGTGAGTGCCACATTATTATTTTGAAAATTTTGGTTATGCGAAAAATAGTATTAAATGTGAAAATTGGGAAATTGGAATAGTTAACTTTGAATTGAAGAATAATAATTAATATTTAAGCTCTTTTCAAAATTGAACATTTTTCCGCGCCGTTGAAGATAATTTACATTGTCGCAGCAGCAATATTTCATTTGAATTTATATTTAAAATTTTAAATTTAGAACAAAAATCATAAAAATACTTAAGCGTGCGTTATCGTAAGGATCGTAAGAATTCTGATTTTTTTTATTGGATTTAAATAGCTTTAAAATTTTCAAGCGGGAAACACTGTAAACGATGGTTTCAGGGGTAATTCAAGAAAAAATCATTTCTAATATTATTATGTAGTTTTTCCCATTATAACCTAAACGAAGTAGCTGATCAAATATTCATTGTAAAAGTTAATATTAAAGTACACTTAAGTCCAATAACGGTTTTGGATCTGCGAAAAAAACTAAAAATTAATTCAAAAATAATTTCAGTTCAGCTGTCAAGTTTATGTTCGAGGAAATCATGAAAGAGCTATTCATTGAACCTTTACATCTTACATTAAAACAATTTTCTATAAACATAAAAATTTTTTTTTCTTTATCTGAAGTTTATTCGCATTTTTTTATTACCTTTTTTTTTGGCGGGGATTTTAATTTGATGAATTAAAAAGGTTTCTTTTGAATGCACAAAAGAAATGCGTTTTCGGAAGACACACTTCACATTGTGGTTTGGTAGGTTTAAAAATTTGATTATATTTTATTTTTCTTTATTTTTTTTTTTGTTTTTTTCTTGTTTTCGTTTGTGGAAATGAAAATTTCAAAAACTGTCGCATTTAAAAAAAAAAACATATGTATATAGTTATTAAAATTAAAAACAACAACATTTATTAAAATTTGGAGAAATCGTTTACTATGACAAAAAAAACATTTTTTTAATTAGATAAATTTTTTATTTTAAAATAAAATTGTTTATGTACTTTTTTAGTGAATTTATTGCGGCCAAAATTGAAATTAAGGTTGACCTTAGAAATTTAATTAATTTATATAAGGTAAAAAATAATAAAAAAAAGAAAAAGCCTCAAAAATTTAGTTTCTATAAATTTATATCACTTTTTTGACTTAGTTTAAATTTAAACAAAAAAAAAAGTTTTACCCTTTCGCCTCAGATGTTACAATATCTAAGAAATGGTTAAAGTGTATAGTTTGTCAAAATCGTGTACTAAAAAGTAGTATACTTTAATTAATTAAGTAAGAGTCTTTTTTAGCCTTTCATCAAAAATTTTTTTTTTTAACTACGGTCTGAATTAACAAACAACAAGTCCATGTACATAAAAGTGAAAGTAAGTTAAATTCAATTTATTTATCCTCGAAAATATCAACTATCGAATTAAATGTTTATATTAAATATTTAAATTTTATTTTAACAATAAAAAATTTGTAAACTAATTTGATCTCAATTAATTTTCCAATTCCTGAAACCTAATTAAATTCTCTAATCTTAAATATTACTTTTCCTTTTCAAATAAAAAAATATTAAGTAATTTTAATTTTTTTATTTTTAATTAATTTATTATGGGAACATTATATTTTGTATATAAAAATTGAATAATATAAAATTATACAGATTTATTAAAAGCTTTATTCAAAAATATTATAATTACAAACGTGTCTTTTTACAAAAGAAAATAAGTATATGGCATTGAACCTTATGAGCGGAAAGAAAGTTTTTGAATATTCCATAAAATCGCAACGAATATCATTATATCATAATTTTCTACATTACGCTTCATTATTACGTTAAATTAAAAATATTAAAAGCTAATGGTTTTTAAAAACACGAAAAAATTCCTATTAATTAATGGTCGTACTACAACAAAAAAAAAAAACAAAAAATGTGTATAAAATTTATAATAAAATATGATTTTTAAAACTCTTTATATCTCAATAATTATCATTTATAATTTCTTTACAACTATAAGTTTTTAACATGGAAAAAAGAGTAATTACCCCACATTATGGTAAATTATAATCGTACTTTTATATAGCTATAAGCTATAAGTAATTTAAATTATTGGAACCCATGTAAAGCTTAAAAAACGTTTGGCTCCCCTGAAAATTATTGTTAGCAATTTTTTTTGTCTTCAAGAATTATTTAACATCAATAAATAAGCATACATTTTTCTTTATTCAATAAATTTTCCATTTTAATATTATGATCTCCATAAATCTAAATTTATTTGAAAAAAAAAAATAATTTTTAAATATTTTTTTTCATTTAGGAGTCTGCAGACATAAAGGCAACTCTTAAAACTAACCAGTTAATTTTTTAAATATGTGTATAGTTTTTTTCACATTATTATATGCTAAACTATTATTTTTAAATTATTACAATTTATTGCAATTTAAAAAGAAAATTGATTTAATTTAAATTATATTAGCATAAAAATGCGGAAATAATTATAATTGTCACCAAACTAAATTCAAAAGAAGAGTCGTTAATCTTGTTGTGAAAAAAAAAAAATTTCCACTTTGATTTTTCCAATGATTATAATATTTTATAAACTTTTGCTTTTTTCACACGAAACTCTCTCTGCCTGAGGTCGACATGATTTACTTTTTCCAATATTTATAAATAAAATATTTTAATTTATTTCATAAAATAAATAATGCAAAACTTTAATTATTATTAATATTATGAAAAATATTTATTAAATGAATGGGAAAAAAAATAATTAGATTATGTTGACCAAGAATTTTATTAAAAATAAAATAAATCAAATTTAAGTACTTATTTTATATAATATTATATGTATGATATGTAAAGTTCAGTTGAAATCTAGAAAGCTTCTACAAATTTTGAAATATTTGATTTATTTTTTCATAAAGTCTGTATAATTTTGTACAACACATAATCTTTAACACCAATTTGAAACTATATGAGTACAGTACATAACCAGAAATTTCTTATTAACACAAACCTTATTTAGAATTATGATATTTTTTTCATTTAACACTAACGATATTAAGCTTATTTTTCATTATGTTGATAATTTCTATTTTCTTCAACTATATTTATATCTTCAATACTAATGTTCTATGTGTGAATATTAAATTATGTTAGCATAATAATACATATAATTTAATAACTTGTAAACCTACTTAAATTTATTATTAAATATAATTAGATTTTAAAATTGAATTGGCTTCAGTTTAATTATAATTCATAAATCTTTTTTTTTTCTGTTTTTGCTTCATCATAATTAATTTTAATAAAATTTTGGGTCAAAAAAGTAAAATTTCACAAAAACATAAACTCTGTTATTGTTTAAGAAGGTATTAAATCTACTGTTCTACTAAATATTTTTTAACTTCTCTTGAAAACAAAATTCAAAAAAAAAAATTTTTGTGTCTTTTCTTGCTTTTATATCTCGATTTTTACCATCATTTTTAAAACTCTTTATATATTTTTTAAATAATTGGAAGTTTGACATAGAAAAATCTAATTATTTTAACAATTCATTATTATAATTTTTTTTAGATTGACCATTACATTTTTGGATAAACTAGTCCAAAATTATTATTTAACTGTGAAGATTAATGTTTGATTCATATTCAAAGACGATAATAAATAATCTCCAATAATTTATGATGCAAGAACAATTTGAGCAAATCTTTTTTGAAGGATTATAAAAATACATTGGTTTTGTCTGCATTGAAAATGGTTGCTTCATTAACAAAACTATATTGAGGTGCTTTGTAGGCTATGTTGCCCCCAGCATATCTTATAAAAGTTTTCAGAATTATATTTATGTATAAAGCCGAGCAAAACAAATTGTGACATTAGCAGGCCCTTACAGCGAGTTTACAAAACTTATAACCGCTTTGACCACCTCTTGGACAAATTTCTTTATATTTTGACATACCAATAAAACTGTGTAATGGTCTCGTACTATGTCTTATATTCTATCTATTCTATTTATACGTATATAAATGTTCTTTCAAGCTATTTTTAACAACTTAAATATCAAATGTTATTATTTTCATAAAAAATTGTATTTCCTCATCGTTTTAAAAAAAATTAAATGATATAAAATTGTTATGCGACTCAATATCATCTATACATTTCCAGAACACAATGTAATCTTGAAAGGAAATTCAAACATTTTTTCTTCGTTTCCTTTTTTAATTTAAATAATTCTATTTAACTTAAAGCAATGTTACATTAAATGGAATAAATTATTTAAGAACATTAAAAATATTTTACTTACAATCAAATTCATCAAAAAATTTAGCTTCCTTCGGTATACCTTTAGCAATTTTTATTTTTAATTCAGGAGTTATAACTTCATTATAAATTGAATTATAATTTGAACAATCGCAGTATATTACATAAGTAACTAATAAACTTAGAAAACTTAATAAATTTATTATATTCAAATTATTCATTTTAATTTTTTTATTTATTTTACTTAAATATTTATTATTTTGTTTCTACAATTTGTATAATAATTTATACAGATATTTCTTTTATGTTTCTTAAGGACAATGCTTAAAAAATATACTTTAAATCATAACAGATTTTAACTGTGAGAAAACTATCTTTTAAAATTTATGTCTATCAAAATCTTATTTATTATTTATTTACTAAAAATATGTAAATAAAACAAATTTGAATTTCTTGAACAAAACAAAAGACTTAAGACACGAACTTCCCATTAAATATTTTCGATATAATTCCAAAATATTTTTATTTCTTGTTATTTCACTAAATTAAATATAATACAATGTATTTAAATAATCCTAAACTGTTTACATATTAAATTAAAATAAACAACAAATATTATGCTCAAAGAAATTTAATAATTCAAAAATTCAAAATTTATGTTTTCACTTTTAAAATTATAAAAAATATTTTTTTTAAGTATTTTTATTATCCATAAATCGTATTAATCGAAATATTTGTATATCAATTTATCGAATATTAATTTGTTTTATAATGAATTATAATAAATAATAATTATTTTCTCTTTACGAAAATAAAAAAAAAATTAAAAGTTTTAATGAAATTAAGCTCAAGAAAATTTAGAAGTTAAATTTAAATATTACAAGCTTTTAATGTCAAAGTATCTGTAAATTCTTAAGTTCATTACATTATGAAATATTTTTTCTTTAATTATTTTACTTTCCGAAAGCAATCAACCGCGAAAGAAATGGATAACGCGACTGAATTAATAAAATTACTTTTAATATTAAAAAGCTTGATGAGTTTAAGTTTGAGTTGTAGTTATAGTTTCTTTTTCATTAAGTTTTTTTTTCATAAACAGTCAACTGATTGGAAAGTAAAAATATTACAAAAATCAAGCAGTTTGTGGTTAAGGAATTTTTTCAGACCCTGTTGGGGATATGTGTTATTAAAGTTTTTCAATACTCAAATGGATAACATGTAAAATTAATCATCTACAAAAATAATTAAATCAAATTATGACTATAATGGTAGAGAATAAAATAAACTCATTGATATTATAGTTTAATTGAGCATTACATTTTATTCACATTTTGGAGACTTATAATATTTTTGCAGTACTTATAATACTAAATTTAATTTTACTTTCAAATTTTATACCTGCCATTATTACTAAAGAGCAAATTGGGTATTGGTTACATAGAAACACATCTATACAGAATCAGTCCAATTTTAGTAAATTTTAAAAGCAAGTAATTTAAAAGTGTTAAATCAAAAGGAAAAAAATACGTACACTTGAACCTTTTGTAATTGAGAATTTCCAAATAAAATAAAAATCAGTTTTATTGTAGCCTAATAATCGATTACTTGGTATTTTATTTTCGTATAAAATATATTCTGCTAATGTTTTGTAGTGCCTCTTTTTGATGGAAATAGCATATGAATAAAAAAAAAGCATATCATTTCTTTTATATAATCTTAAGTAGTTCCCTCATCATAATTATTTAGAGGGTTTTACTGTATAAAAAATAGGTAAAACAGTTTCCATCAATTTAAATTATACGCGTTAAAAACTAAAATAAAATTATAGCTTCAAGTTCTTAAAAATTAATCTGTAGCTAATTTATAAGAAATGTTTTAATTTAATTAAGAAGAAAAAGTTTAAATATTTTTTCTCTATACAATTAATGAATCTTCAATTTCTTTCCGTACTTAGATTTTGTTATCTCGATTAAATCTCTTAGAAATCAAAATTAAAAAGTTAAAAAAAGAAAAAAGAAAAAGTTAATAGTTAACAAAATGTGGTATTGTAGAGTTTGACATTTAATACTTAAGTATCTTTTTAATTCTAATTCAGTCATATAATGTCTTGTTCTTATTTCTAAATAAAAATAACAGGATATTAATAATATTCACAATATTTTTTATGTAATATATTATGTGATAAGACATATTGAGTTTTTCAAAATAATCGAACGAAAATTACTAATATTCGCATATCTTGAAGCTATTCTATGAAATTACAAATTTTTGCTCAGTTATAACATAGATTAAGAATACAGAAAGATTTATAGCTTCATACAACATTTTTTCAGGCTTTTTTGGTATTTTTATGTGAAGGTGTTAGTAAAACTAAATAAAATTCTTTTCATACATTGATAATTATCACGTATTTTATTTTGATTTACTAACACATTCACATAAAAATACCAAAAATAATGTTGTATGAAGCTATAAATCTTTCTGTATTCTTAATCTATGGTTATAATCAACTGTCTAATGGTCACATATTTGTATGTGGATTTCAAGGATTTTATGAAAAAAAAAATGACTTATTTATGCTGTGCCTGTACGTATGTATAAATATAAAAAGGGAAAAACTTATTAATCTAATTTTTTTTGTTTCTTTTTTAGTATAAAAATAATACCTGACGTTCAGTTCCATTTGATAGTATTTGTTTGAACAACAAAATATATGCAAAATTATGAAATGGAGCTAATCCCCACCAGTTATTTCGTACCCACAGTTATTTCGTATGAAATTATTCCTCTGTGTATACTCTGTGTTTACTATATACTATATAAATAATATTTTTCACCTTTTTAACTAGATATTTCAAATATCTTAATTATTTTCGAACCATTTTACAACACGACTATATTGCGCTTAAAAAAATTAAAAACAGTGCGTGTTTTTACAATAATTATACATTTGCAAAATTATTGTGTAGTAAATACTATTTTCTAAAATTTTAAAAACTTATCTTATTTATGATTTTTAAGTAAAATGGAAATGGAAAAATTTGGAATATTTTGTATCTATATGTTATATCAAAAATAATGTGTTAAAAATTGGTGCTGAAATAAAGAAAACTAAAGTTTTTTACTAGACATTGCCAGCTTTAAATATTTACGAAGCAAACCTGAGATGTTTTTCGGATTTTACCCTAGATTTAAAACCATCAAATTATTTTTAAAAATAGAACAAAATAATTAAAAATCAAACCATATTTTTTTTTAATTGTTCCTTACTTCATGTGTATATTGAAAAATTTAACAAGATCACGGTCACGGTTATTTAAAAAACTACATATAAAAACTTTTTTTTTTAAGCAATTTAATATTCATTCAAAATCGACAGGGAAAGTGATTGACCAGATGTTTTCGTACTATTAAAAAAAATATACATAAAATATGAAAATATTAAAAAAAACGCAAATTTTATTGCATGTTAATTTAATATATTATTTACCTATAAATAAACAAATATTTAATTTGATACTACATTGGTTCAAAACAAAAGACTTAAGCAACAAACCCATATTCAAAAATTTGAAATTCCTAATATGAAAATAATAATTCATAGTTAGAAAATTTTTTAAGGTTGGAAATTAATTGCTTCAAATAATTCTTTTTAATTAATTGTTAATTGAATTAAAGAATAAATAACTTTTGAACAAATTAACACCACGATAATTCGATACAGGGAATTTTATTTATTGGTAGTGCTACTTTCTTATTTGAGACAATAAAGGCTAAACATATTTATTAAGACCAGAAATATCAAATTTTTATTAACAAAAACACCAAAAATTACGAAATGCGATTTAAATTAATATTTATTTATGAATAAAATTTGCCAATTTAAATACAATAAAATGCGTTAATTTTTTTTTTTATTTTAGATTTGGAACACATTTATGAAAAATTAGGTGAATTGTTTTCAGACGCAACCATAAAAATTTCGTAATGAATCATAAAATGTTTGCATATTTTGACATTTTCCCAAAAATAATATATACCTATATATATATATATACATTCAAATTACTTTATTAAATTAAATTAAAACTAACTTGATAAAGAAAAAAAAATGCAAATTCAGTTATGTAAACTTTATGAAATACCTAATTGAATTGAAATTATATTTAAAAAAATATTATTATTACAATTGAAAAATGTATGTTTATTATTTTGATTAAAAAATTTCAAATCATACAATAATCCATAATAGTTTTCAGAAAAATGTCTCTTTTGTTTATCTTTTTAAGTTTAAACATTTCATAAGTTTATTTAGGTAGACATAATGAATACGATATTTATTATGGTAAGGATTTCAGAGAAATAACTTAGGAAACCTTATTATATTACGCACCTTTTACATCATACACAAAAAAAAAACAAATATGTGAATTAAGAGACATGATTACTGTATCACACCAAAACAGCACATTTTTAAACAAAATATGTATTTAGAAACATAAGTAAAGTTTTCGAAATGAATCCACATACAATCTACGCTCAACAATCGTGTTTGTTTCACCATATGAAGATTTACTTACAAACACGAAATTACCTTAGATCGATATTACTATGGGCCGTCCAGAATCAATTTTCTTATAACATTAAGAATTTAGCATAAAAACCTTCTGCGAGAATTTCGGTTAATAAATATACTCATTCACCTAAATATTTTTACCACATACAATTCGGCTTAAATTACATAACTTAAAATTTTTAGTTCTTTATAAATTAAGGCGTTATGTAAGTTCGATGATAAGTAAAAATCAGTATAACGCGTAACACTATTAACACTTATTTTATGATTAATATAAATTATAAAGCAAAATATTATAATTTAAAAAAATTATCAACTTTATGTATACAATAACAGGTACTGCAGGTGTAGATACCTTCAACTTTTCCTTCAATTATGTATACGCTCTTAATATACAAATGCTTTTGCGTTTGTACGTTTTGAAATTTTGACTGAATGATTTGATTGAATTAGTATCTACAAGTTATCATAACTTATCAAGTAAAACTGCAATACAAAGAATATAAATTAATATTCATGAAACTAAATTTTAAAGTTTGAGGACACCGGCTATAGAATGTCTGTCAACGGAGGTTTTACTTTTTACCAAAAGTTTAGTTTTGAATTAGGAGAATATTGTAGAAAGCAAAGATTACAAATTGAAAATAAATTTAAAATGTTATATATTTTATTTTTATTGTGTTGCAATAAATTTGATTAAAGTGTATTAAAATGAATTATGTTAAGGCGACGAGAAGTTTTTATTTACACACATACATAATTTTCCATATTTTCATTTTTCTGCTCATTTAAGAAAGCTTAAAGTAAAAAAAAATATATATATAAAAAATAAATATTAAAATTGGTAACAAAATAATGGAAATGATGATAATAAAAATGGAAATTATTTGATCGCTATCACAATAACAGAAAGAAAAAAAAAAGTTAATTATTTTTCTGATCAATTTCCTTTTGGTAAATGTTTCTGAAATTACTTCATATGTACATATATTTCTTCTTAAGCGACAATTATTTCATGCCGCATTGTTGGTATAGTGCTAGCTACCCACACCAAATATTTATGTCTTTGTTTGTTTATATTTTTATGAAAATTATTAACTCGCATTTCATATTGTTTTACATTATTACAACAAAAAATTCACATTATACATATAAAAAAAAATTAAATTATATTGGTATTTTTTTTTTGGGTGAAAGTGAAAGCTTTTTCTTTTATTTTCTTTTGTTCATTAATGTAAAGTTAAATAAGAAATAAAAAATTATAATTAAATGGTTTTATGTAACTTTTGTTCCGTTTATATAAAATGACGATGTAATATTATATCTTTAATAAAATGTTCTTATTCACGGTTGAATCGTGGGTTCTTTCAATATGAAATTATATTAATTTTCGGTTTAAAATAATTCTCGATGCTATTGTTGGTTTTGAACTATATACCTGAAACACTTCTTTAAGAAAATTTAAGAACATACTAATCAAAAATTTTAAAATAACTTATATGTTACTACTTACCTTACTACTTTTCTAAAATACCTAGTTGTTAATTATGTAGCGTAGTGGACTAAGAATCCCATATCTTACCAAGTGATTTATAATTGATTTTATAAAATGTAACATAGATTATAAACAAGAGGAAATTATCGCAAAAGCAAAGTATTAATATTTACATAATTGAAATACTTTCAACTTTTGCTTATCATAATCTCGGTTCTAGGAATTGTTTTTCTAGGAATTGTCCACTAGAGTGGTTTTTGGGAATTGTTTTTTGTGAATTCTTTTTTTGGCAATTCTTTTTCTGGGAATTATTTTCCAGCGATATTTTTTTCTGTGAATTATTCTTATGGCAATTGTATTTTCTGGGATAAATCCAAATACCCTTTTTGAAATTACTCTTTATATCTATGCCAACAATAAACAGCAGCTTATTCATTTTTTATACTAATCTTAATCATACTTAAAAATTGAAATCTCGTCACGTAGATTTGAGCTTTTAATTTGAAAAAAATATCTCCTTTAAAAATACTGTTTTTGGTACATAATATAAATATTTTAAGAATTATTAGCTAAACTTATGAAACTGTTAAATAAATATAGTTTGAAAATTAAATTAATTCAAATATTCACTATTCTCAAAGCCATACGTTCAAAAGTTGACTCAGCACTTATATTCCACACTCAATGCTTAATAAAAAGGTGAACAAATATACACAAAATAATCTAAGAAAAAAAATTTCTTGCAGTCAAATAATTTAATTATGATTTTATTTTCCTTAATCACAAAATAACAAATAAAAATTAAAATATACAAATTTTTATTTTTATTTTTTTTTTTTTTTAATTAATAAAATTTGGTTTAAATAATTGCATTCGCTTGTTATTTTCGAAAAAATTTAGTGCACAATTTCTTTTTTTCGTCAACTTAATTTAAAATATTGCGTTCTAATAACTCTATCGTTACAATTAAATGAATATTTAATTTTTATTTTAAAAAATTAATAATTTAAAAAACGATTCGTAAAGAAATTATTTTAATACTTATACTAAATAAACTTGCCTAAATACTATCTATTTATTTTTAATAAAAAAATATTTTTCCAATATTTAATGTACTAGCAATTTTATTGAAGTTAACGTAGACCGTTAAAACATAATAAAACTTAAAGCTGTTAAAACTTATGTGACACGAAATTCGAAATATTAGTTTCTTAGCTTTTAAGACAAAAAAAAAGTCACTTTTTTCAAACCCAATAACTGCCTACAATGTTGATATGATTAAAATCATTACAAAAATAAGAATAGATAAATACGATTTCAAAAATGTAATCTAATATTTTGAATAACAAGTCATTTGATAATAAATTTCATATTGTAATGCTATGTGTAATTTTTGGTTGAAAAATCGTTAAATATGTTTGTGTCTGCCCAAAGACGATGTATGAACGGGTGAGGAGTTTTCAATCAAAGTGTTATCGTTTATTGATTTATGAAGTCGTTTTAACGAGCGTTTTTTATCTATATCAGAATTTGAAACTGGTAATAATTCAACTGTTTGGAGGCTTTGAGCTCGCTGCAGTGACAGCCGTAAAGGTTTTTTCGGTGGCGTTGGGCGAACGCGAATCGGTGCCACTGGTTCAGAAGTATAATCTACAGTTCGTTTTTGTTGATTGTGTTGATGGGTCTGATGAAATTGTGAATTAAGATAATACTGTGGTTTTTGCTGTTGGACATCATTGTCACTTTCGAAATCTAAACTTTTAACACTTCTTAAATCATTACCAAATTTTCGTGCCTCATTACGTAATTTTAATTCATTTCTTCGATCATTTCTAAAAAGAATAAAAACAATATTATGTAAATCAGTTAAATAAATAGTCAAACAAAATGTAATTAATATATTTCAACTAATTATGGACAATTGAACATATAGTATGTATATTTTCATTGTTCATTGTACATTGATCGAAGTAGAGAAAAATAATTGAGATTCAAATAGAAAACATGAAATTGTATAAAAAAAAGTATAATTTAAACATAATTTACAATTACAATTAATTATATAGAAAGAAAAGTTTTCTTTTTTCATTCCACTTTGGGAAATTTTTATAATCAAAGACACTAACCCATTATAGTTCAAATGTTCCACACTTCGCGCATGTATATTACTGTGATGGTAACTATCGCCATTATTGTTATGCAACTGGTATGATGTATTCAAACTTCCAACATTACTGTCCCCATTCATTTTACCATTATTAACAACATTATTTCTTGGTGTTCGTTCTCTTCTTTCCCTATCACGATATCTACTATTACTGTTATGCATTTGATTTGGTGTTGATTCATTGCTAATAGATACTGTTGATGGTGTTATTTGTTTTGGATAATTATTTTCACTGTCTGTATGATTTCCATTCTCTTTTATCAATGTTTTTGTTATGTGATGAGATTTTGTGGATGTAGACATTCTTGGATCATGATATAGCTCAATTGGTTTACCTCCAACCAATGTTGTAATATAATTTCCTCTTTGATAAATTTGTGGTTTGTCAGGTGGTGAAGATGGCTGCGATGATATACTTATACTTGTCACATGACCGTTACCTATTTGACTTCCACTGACCGTTGATGAATTTGAACTTGATGGTGATGGAGATTGTGTATTGTGTAACATTGGTGGAGGGCTGGATTCTTTGGATGTCTGTAATTCGCGAACTTGTTCCTCCAAATACGATATGCGATGCTGTAATCTCTGATTATCTTCTTGTTGCTGTAATAATTGTTGATGAGGTATATTTGCAGTTTTTTTTCGTATTATTACTAATTGACACTTCCCAACAGTTCCAATTAGTTTTTGAAGTTCTTCCTTGGTGCGACAGGTGATAATCTTGCCATTAACTTCTACAATTCTATCACCACGATACAATCCTTCGCCATCTAATGCCCATTCGACAAATAAGCCAAGTGAGTCAGATTTTGAATTAGCGGCCCATCGACCAGTAGTTGCTTGTATTGCATGTAAAGTTAAATGAACCCCAGATGTTATAATGCTGAAAATATAGAATATTGATTCGAAGTACATATAGAGACGTACTAGTGAAAAATTTTGAGAAGCCCGAACTTTTATTTAAAAAAAGTTTCTTAGTTAAAAGTGAGCATTTGTAATTAATATCCTATTTCTTTCAAAAGTAAAAGAATTTTTTTTTTAATATTTAGTTTTCATTTTCTATAGACCTTTATCGATTGACTTTTAAAAATATTCTTAAATTGATTAATTGATTGAAAGAAATTATTCAAATACATATGTATATCAAAAACGTGAATTTTATTTTCTTGCAAAATTCGTGACATATTTTATTTTTCTCTTATCATAAGCTTTCAACCGGATAAACTTTTAAGAATATTTTTCAAAAATTATCATAATTTTATAGTTTGTTTAATATTCATTAGATTTATAACATCTAACATAAATTAATAATTCTTCTGAATCAATATATTCTTTGAAAACACATTTAATGTCAATTTTATTCAATAAAAACAAAGACAAGAATTCTTTTTATCTAACCTTGAAGGGATTAAATTCAAATAAGTACGCTTTTATCAAAATAAAAGTGTATGCAATTATGTTGTAATTATATGTATGTTGATAAAAAAAAAAAAAAAACAAATTATATTAAAAATATCAATTGATTAACCTTGAGAATATAATTGCTTACATAAAAGCTTATAATTTTTAAAGAATTATGGGGTAGATACCTATAAAAATTCCAAGTTAAAAAAAATATTTTAATCGTTCATACAAAAAATGGGAGGGAATTACTTCTGCCAAAAAATTCGAAAAAAAATATACAAAAATCCAGGAAATAATATCGGCTGAAAGTTCAATCTTTATATTATCACAATAAAAAAATATTACCTGTACAAACAATTCGATTCTGGTTTCGATTTATCCAATCTTGATTGTAATGATCGAGCTTCTTCAACAATTGATAACAATTGCAATTCTTCTCTGCCCAAAGCATATTCCAGTTCAGCTTGTCTTATTCTAATATCTATATTACTGAAAAAATATTTTTCCTAATTGTTTAATGGAATTCTTATTTAAAAAAATTAATAAATTTTTGCATACATTATATTAGCTTATTTAATTCCGAGTTCTGAGATAAGGTGAAAAGTCGTTATTATTTATCTGATTTACAGACTATCTATCGAAAGTCAACAAGGTGAACAGTATAGAATCCAGAAACTTTGAGTATATTTTTAAAATATTGAAATTGCCCTTTCCGTGATGTAATAATATAAGTCTTCATCAACAATATAGAAATAATCAAAATGATCGGAAGTTTTTTCCACAAAAATAGTGCTATTAAAAACCATGAAAAGTTTAAATACACACAAAACAATTTACAGACGGAACTTTATGAAAATTTTATGAACAATATTAACATTAAAGAACTTTAGTTAAGTCTTTTGTTTCAAGGTGAACACATAATAATAATTAATAAAATTTTTGTTTTGAAAATAATAATTGGTAATTGAAAAATGAAACATTTTTTCCCTACAATAATGTCATTTAAATTTTATTATTTAGTTTTTAAAAATATGTTTGTTTTCACTATTTTTTTGTCACCTGTTTAACAGTAATGGAAATATGTTCAAATGAGTATGCGAGACATATATTATGTACATTTATAAATACATCAATATAAAGCAGTTACAAAAGTATATCCAATCTTTAACTATGTTTGAACAAAAAATTATAAAATTATACAAATCAAATTTTTGTACATTTTTCGTTCATTACTTGAACTTGTTTTCAACTGGAACTAAAAAATTAAATTTCTAACTAGAATTTTTCACAAATTTATCCTACTTTATTTTTCAGACTAGTTTGTGAAATATATTTTATAGAATTAATTTTAAATATCGTCATTGAAATTTTTTTTTTTTGAAATCAATACTATTAAAATAAGTACGGTTCTTCCTTACATTTCCAAATTCAAACTTAATATGACAAGATTGTAAAGAATGTAAAGAGTTCTGCAGGAAACTGGTTTAAAATAATAAAGAAATTATGAAAGATGTAATTTATATAAAAATCGAGCATTTTATTTTTAAAGTCACCTATTCGAATATTCTATTATTTTCTATATCTATTATTAGTGAACTTATATGTTTATGCAAATAAAATTATTTTTTTTTCAACTAATTGACTTACTCAGTAATGTCTAATTTATCCAATGCACTTTTTAAATTTCTAATTGCAATACGCTTATTTTCAGCATCAATTTTCAGTCGGGATAATTTTTGTTCTGCTTGTGGTCGCTCGGATTCATCAAGTGGAGGACCTGAAGGACGTGGTAATTTACCCAATCCTAATTGAATTCGTAAATTTTGTATAACCGCTTCACGATCCTGAGCCGCTGATCTAATTTCCTTTGGTTCTATACGTGGTGATGATTTTGTTGAACCACTGCCACCGATAATACTAACTCCACCACCTAATGATGTACCCTTTCGTCTGCGTGCCGGATTCGATGAACTCAAAGAAACTTCGATGTTTGCCATCTAAAATTATAAAATTGCGAGTACAAAAAAAAACACACAATTTATTTTACTTCATAATTTTCTGTATTGATCTCTACAAATGTTTCTAATCAACTGAATTCATATGTAAAATAATACATTTTGAATGAAAAAAACTATACTGCATACATTCTAGTAGGAAATTAAATCGGTAATTGTTTAAAATGTGAAAACAATGGTAAACTATTAGTTTGAATATTAAAATAATTATTATTTATTATTTTTGTTTTCAAACGTATAACAATTTATTTTAGTGATATTAATAATTCAGGGCTTCCATTTGGTGCTTTTGCTACTTTATTCATGCTTCGATTTTTCGATCTTAACTTTTTTTATTTTTATTATTGGACAGACTAAACATTAAATACCCCGTTTATGAAATTCTCTTCTCAATTTTCTCATTTGAGGAAATAAAAATATAAATTTTTGGACAGTCAAAATAGTATCGTTTCAAAAAATTGGAAGATATTGAATGAATTAAAGTATTGTCATCCGAAAATTATATTGATGATAAATTCTTGCCTCAATTGAAAAAAACTAAAGAAAGAAAGAAATAACGTTTATATTGAATGTTTTTTAATTGAATATGTAATATGTCAGATTATATACTTGTTCAACAATCAAAAAATATTTTCTTTAAGTCATAATTATGGAATACTATATTCATATGTGTCTTGTGCAGAGTACAGAACAGTGTAACGCCTACAACTGTTGTAATATACATTTAAATAAATTTCATTTTAAACTATTCCCATTATTCTTTAATAAAATTATGTTTTTTAAATAATAAAAATATTAAAACACAAACAAGTTAAAATATCTAAATACTCAATTAAGTTTATTTTTCTCCTATATTTGAAAATAGGTTTACGTTATGAATATATACTTCTATACTTCAAAAAATAAAAAATTGTGTAGTTTTTTTATTTTTCTTCTTTTGAATTAAATCTGAAACTCTAAAAGTTGTTTTTTTTTTTTATACATATTTTGATATTTGCAAAACGCATATGTGCTGAAGCAAAACTTAAATGTTAAATGGATTTACAAATTAAAAAATATACATATTATATTTTATGAATAAAAAAAAAATTAAAAGAGAGGGAGCACACGCGAAGTCTCAGATTCATTTTAACATTTCATTCAAAAAAAAATAAAAATAAATAAATCAACAACAAAAGTATTGAATAAATGGTGTAAGTAATACAGCGCGACGCGGCAGCGGTTTATTACCTTTATTTGCGTTGTTAAAAATTCTAGTCAACCGGAATATTATGCTTGAAATTAAGAAATCTGGCGAATGGAATAAAAAAAAATATGAAAATTACACAAATATAGGTTTTTCATTAGTAAAATATAAGAATTTAACATCTCTAACTCCCTTACCCTTACTTGAATTTCAATTCAAATTCCTAGTGCTTTAAAGCACATACAATTTTAATCCAAAATACTGTTGATTTTAATTTGAATTTTTTTTGATATTAGGTTCGATAATTGATAAACCAAACAAGTGAGATTAGATTTATACCGCGACTTACTTCAACTACTATAATGGCAACATCATAGTGGGCTGAAAGTATTAACGTTCTTTAGTTTTTTTAACCATTATTGAAAAATTTGAAGATTGAAGCGACGGTTATTCGCAAGGGTCAAATTTACAAAATTAATGTCAAATGGAAAACTATCGATCAAATTGTATGTCCAATAATGCGGAAATTTACCAATAATGGCATTTAGAATATTAATACATATAAATATATGAAATATCTTATGCTGTTTAAATCGATGGTACACTGTGTCTTCAATTTAATGTCTTCAATATATTTATTAGATCTTTTCATTAGAATTACTTAATAAAACATTTGTGGAGACAAATTAATATCGCAAAATTTTTCAAATTCTATTTTATTGATAAATATTTGTTTTTTTCTTTCTGAATTTTTGAGATAAAAATTTTACGCTTAATTGTATAGTGTAGTATACATATAATTTTTCAAATTCCTTAATATATTATTTACATAAATGGAAATTAGAGATTTTATTTATAAAAAATAAAAAAGGAGTAACTATTTCAAGCTAAATTATGTTTCAAAACGAAAAAATTGTGCATAAAAAAAAGATTAAAATATTTTCAAAATAAGGTTCTTGACGTTTTAACGAACTGAAATAAAATTTCATTTCCTAAACATTGTAAATAAATTTGAGAAAATATCTAGAAAGCATAAAATTCTTCTTTACACACTGACATTGATTTAATTTTTTTTGTTTTTTATAACTCAAAAATAAATCTTAATTCATATCATCCGTAAATTTTTAATTAAAAATTTTTGGTAACATTAACCTACATCATAAATAGACTAAGTCTTCAAAAACAAAATAATAATAATTAATTCTGTTGTATTTTTTTTTTTTTATTAAGTCTTCAATTGAATTTATTTGTTTTTCATTTAACGATAAACAATTTAATATTTTTTATAATATATATTACAGTGATGATAAATTATTCAGAAAAAATTTACGCTTCTTGGATATTCATTAAATTAATTCGGCCCGTTGTTGCAAGAAAGAAAAACAAAACCTTGTTATAAAAAGCCTGTTTAGTTTGTTTTTAAAATTTTTCGTATGTGTAAAAAGAAAATTTAACTTCATATTTTTCCAATCATTGAAAAAAAAATGTTTAAGACATTTTTATTGAAATAAAAATGGGTTAAACAAAATAATGTAATACTTTCATTCCATGGACCCTGTTATCTGACAACTTCTGTGTAAGTAAATAAAAATTGCTGTTAACACAATTAAAGAAGTTTTTACAAATATTCTTTTTTGACAATATAAAATATCAGAAATTTAATGCGAGAGAAACTTCTTAAAAATGCTCAAATTGAAACTTAAAAGAATTTCCTCGGTAGACCATATGTAATTTAACTAAATTACCACCAACCTTTTAGTCTTGAATAATTTTTATAACAAAATAAAAATCCAGATTTATATAATTATAAATGTCAGTAATAAATAAAAATTTTAGATATAATATAGAATATAGTGTATGTAAAATGTACATTATTATATTATGAATATGTATGATACAATTTTTTTTTTATTATTATAATTTTTAATCAAATCATGATATATTATTTATTATGGTATTTTGATTAGACTATTAAAAATTCGTGACTTGGAAGGAAAAATAACATTATCTACTTGTACGCTAATTACATTATGTTCAGATTAAATCACTATGACGATGACTAATAATATTGTAATGAAAAAAATATCATTATTATTAAACATAAAAATTTTAATAAAAAATCTTTGAGCTAAGATTAGAGGAAATTGTAATAAAATCTTTTTTTTTTTAAATAAATTGATTATTTAAACCAGCTATGTCCAACCCACGGCCCGCGGGCCGCTTGCGGCCCAATCAATAATTTTGTGCGGCCCAATTTGAACTTTTACTCTAAATTTGAACTTTTACTCTAAATTTTTCTTGCAGTTAAATATCATATGTCTAGTTAAGTTAAGTGCTGAGAGTTTTTTTTTCATGAATTACTTTACTTTTCATACAAAAAATTCGCTCCACTCCCCATTATTACATAAATTTAATAGTGACAATAAAAAATTTTCTAAATATGCACAAGAAATTACCAATTTATTTCAAGAACTCCAGGAGAAGAATTATGAAAATATATTTAATATTTTCTTATCTACATTTGACGTTGTTGTAGAATCAGCTCCAATAAATTTGCAGATGGAGTTGATAGATCTCCAGGCATCTTGTGAATTGAAATATATGTATGAAGCCAATGATAAAGTTCAGTTTTATAAAAATACGTCCGTAATGAAAAATTTCGTAACTTAAAGCTGCAATGGGAACTAGCTATCTTTGCGAATCTTTCTTTTCAAAACTAAAGATTGTTAAATGTAAAAGTCATAATAGGTTAACTGATGAAAATTTAAAAAACCAATTACGGTGCGCAACGTTGAAAAAACATGTAGACATAAAAAAAAAAACAGAATAAATTGAAAAACAAGTTTCACATTAAGTAAAGTAAATGTTAAAAATAATGTATTTTGCAATGTTTTATAATAAATAAATATATGCGGCCCTCAGTATATTTTTATTATTTGTTTTGGCCCAGTAACCAACTTCGGTTGGACATCACTGATTTAAACTTATATGCTATAATAAAAATAAAATATTATTAGCAGAAGATTTATTAAACATGAATGTTTTATTTGTAAAGATTTATTTAATTATTTATTTAATAAGATCTGTACAAATTATAAAACATAGCAGAGGAAACTAAAGAATAATCACAACCCATTCCTATTAATAGTTACATTAAATTATAAATTATAATCGAAAATAAAAGAGTAGGTACCCACAGAAGTACAGCGACGAAATGTAAATATTTTCTTACCTTTGCCTCAAGATTCTCCAGTTGAAACATTCTTGGTGGTCCTGTTTTAGGCGATATAATTGTCTAGAATAGAAATTAAACCTGTATTAATTTCTTATTCTTTGAATTTTTATTTCATAGGTTATTGAAAACACTTTTTCTTCATTTTCTTCATTTTATTATACCTACTATATTTGCCCTATACATGTTTTGGGATAAATCAATCCCATCTTCAGAAGCTACACAAAGATGTACAAAAATATTTATTTTCAAAAATTAACAGTTCTTTGATATAAAAACTATATACACATGTGTATTTTTTATACAGTGAAACATGAAGAATACTTAAAATTGCAAAGAACACTCTAACACGAGAGCTGTTATTTTTTATCTCTGAGGATTAGTTTGAGATTAAAATTATTTTCAATTTCAGTAAAGCCCTTCTTTTTATTGTCACTTGAATTGTTTGCTTCACAAATTAGCTACATTTCCGGATTCCATATTTTTATTGACGTTATTATGTCACCCAAACAACAATGATCATTGCATTATTGCATTAAAATTTTTGTATAATTTTTTTAAAAATTTATAATATCGGTATACGACAGTACGTAATATGAAATATATATAAAATCATTTATCTAAAATTTTAAAAAATTATTCCCCTTTTAAATTAATTTTTTTTTCTTTGTCCCCATGTTAACAAAAAAAATACCATATGGATATTGTCAATGATAAAATACACTCCACAAATGTCAGTTTATATTTTTTTTTTTTTATATTCAATACTAAGATAATATTGAATGAAATTAATCTTGAATCATACTTTAGTTCAAAATGTTAAGAAAATAAATTTCACTAAACGAATTTCTTATCTTTATAAAAAGCCAGCATGAGATCTTTTCGATCTGGTAAAAATAAACATACTTCCGTCATAAAACATTAAAAAAAAGAATTAAAACGTATGTTAGAAAATTAATTTTAGACATTTTTAAATAAATGGTTGGAAATTAATTATTTTAAGACAATTTTTTTAATGATTATAATTAACCCAAAATAAAGAAACGTATATATGTTTATAAGCATACTGGTTTTTCTAAAATCGCTAAAATATCCTACTATCAAATGGAGCTGATATTAAAAAATTTGTATGAAATTATCCCTCTGTGTGAACTATATTTCCTCGTGGTTTTACTTATATTTCCGGATTCCATATTTTTATTGACGTTATTAATTATTGAAAAATTATTTTATAATTGAGATAAAATTAACAAAAAAAAATCTCTAGACTTTTACTCAAGAAACTATAAAATGTTTGGTTTAAAAAACAAAATCAACACACTTACCATTGACGCAGATCTTTCTTTAGGAAATCCTCTTAAATGAGGATAATTCACTGGTTCGCTAAGAACACTTCCTGAATCCATATTTTCACATAATGAAATCAAACTGAAAAAAAAGAAAAACAAAGTTAATAAAATAATAATTTTACATAAAATTTACATAATTATAGAGTAAAGTTCCAAATATAAATAAAACAGCTTCTAAACGCAAAATGCCACGAATTTTAATTTAGTTTTGCTCAAAAATAATGCTTTCTATTCTGATCAGATCTTAGAAATTCTTAACTTATTAATGTTATTGTTAAAGTTATAACAATCTGCAATGTTTATCTACATTCTGAATAAGTAAATCGGCGAAGACAACATTGCAAGCTTTTTGACTAATAATCAGTCACATATTTAATGCAAAAATTTGATCAGAAAAATAACAGAAGCCTAAGTGACAAAAATTATAATTTAGTATTTTATGTAATTTATTTGGATTAAAAATTGATCAAGTTAATCAAAATATCTAATACACGATATCAAAACAATGAGTATACATATTAAGTTTTACATCATATAGGATTATTTAATTTATTAAAATCATAATAATCCAAATAAAATTGCCTACGCTTTTTATTCAGAATTGATTATAGAAAGCTATATTTTTAGTAAATTGATAGGTCAACCAACGTTATATTCAAAAAAATTATGTAAATATATAAATGTATGCCTAATTTTTCTTCTTCCGTAGGTGAAAATCTTTATTCCTATCAATTTTCATTAAATATATTTTGGGTAAAAAATTTTCTAGTTAAGTGAGATTTAAATATACAGACTTTCACAATATTTCTTATAAAATATTTTTGTTTCGATCGATATGAAAAAAAAAAAGACCTAGCATAATTTACTCACAAGCCAAAGACAATATCTTCATCTGAAAAAGAACAACGAAAAGTAAAATGAATATTTAATCTCTTTCACAAAAAATTTCAATTCAACTGAAACTGACATCACAATTTGTATTCTTTTTCTAGAAAATATGTATGCAGAGGATTAGCCCTCAACAACCTATAAATATCAAAATTTGGGTACATAACAATTTTACGACAGCGGATAAAAACAAAGATTTTCCTTCTTGTAAATTGTATATATACCTTTTGTTTTATGAGTTGATGCAACAAGCTTTTAACTTTATTTTCTTTTATTAAATTTTTATTGTAATAAATTTACTTTTTAATTTTTAGTATTTAAACGCGATTACTTGATTATTTTATTTATATAAAAGAAAGTAAGTGAAGATTATGGTTAAAATAAAATATAAATTTGAATATCAAAATACAATTCATATAATAATAAAACATCAAAAAGATAAGCGAAATTATGAAACTGTTGAAAAACAAAAATAAAACATAATAGTAGAAAAATTTTATAACATCAATAAGCATTATGAATTAAAAAATTGTTGTGATTGTGAAACACAATATCATAAAATTATTTCTTGCATAATTGAATTTATTCAAATCTAATATTACTGTTAATATTAACATTAGTAGGTACTTTAGGTACTTAATAAACATAGAACTTCTATATATATTAAAATTAATTTAGCCGGATATTAATCCGCTAATGTGATTTTTACAATCCTAAAAGAAAATCTTCAATAATATATAATTGGCAATTAAGGTTGTTTAAGTTAAGATACAGAATGTTATTGACGTAGCCGGCGCCGCGCTGGTTGTAGCCACATTAAAGTTAAAATCGTAATTTAACATATGAAAAAGAAAAAAATATTGTTAATTTTCTTTTTCCATCATAAAAAAATAATTCTTCTTCCATGCTTTCAATCTGTAATCAAATTTTATTCCTTTTTGTTTTTCTTTTTTTTTAGCAAATATTACATACAGAAAAACATTAAGAGACGAATTTATAGGATTATTTTTCGTCGAAGGCTTTTGGGCGATTTTATTTTGGGCCATATTTCATAGAGCCGTATAATTTTTCTCAATTTATTTTTTTTTATTAAATCATCAAAAATTGTTATGTCAATATAAAAATTTTGCACGAATTTAAAACTATGTACTAATGTATACATCATTTACTTCAGGTATGTGCAACTCAATTGCGTGCCAGAGCCACTGAATAAATTTCGTACCTCGGCATGAGCTACATATAAAAGACGAATGAATAAAATAATAATAGTTTATTAGTTTTGATTTATTTCAGAATTTGTACTAGTAATTTAATTTAAAATTGCAACACAAAACATAACAAAATATAAAATAAATCTACAATAAATAAAAAAATAAATAAAAGTTAATGAGAATTTTGAGTGTTTTTACTTTGGCTCAATTTATTCAAATCAGGTGCAATTTTTGTTGTTGAAATCCTGAGTTGATGTTCCAAGTTTATATTTATTACCCTTTCTTGCAAAACAAACAAATCATTGCCAGCTAATAAACATTTTTTAAAAATTAAAGCAAAACAAAAGTTCTTTTCGTACAAAAAAGAGCCACATATTACGTAAATCAAAACATTGATGTGAGCAGCAAATAAAAATCAAATGAGCCGCAGGTTGCACATCGCTGACATAATCTACAGATCAAATGAACAGACCAAATTCTCCAATGGCCGAAAATAATATTTATTTAAGAAGTTTTATTTAAGCTAATTTATGGTGAAATTAAATAAGAATAACCCTATTTTTGCTTTAATACAACTAAAAAATCTTACGCAAAAAAAAATATTGAATGGATTTCACATTTGACCCTTTTCTAATTTTTTTATTAAAATTGTTCAAGTAAAAAATCTTTTCACTTGTAAATAATTAATATTTAATATTTTCATGGTCATTAATATCAATGAATGTAGTATCAAAAAGTATTTAACCTCATAAAACTAACTTTTAATGAAATTATAGCAATTATAAAGATAAATATCAGCGCGCCAGTCAAAATGCTATTTTTTTTTTAAAAAAATCAAAAATAATATTCTATTCAGTATCATCATCAATATAAATTCATTAATAATTAAACATTTATAAAATTATAAATATATTGAAGTCTTCAAATCAATATTGTGTCCATTGTCTAAAATTAATAATACATAAAAAGAAAGAAAAATTTTACGCATTTATTACTTTTTCACTTCTAATCAATAGTTTTTCATTGAACCCAATGTAAGAATAATATATGCACATCACATAAATTTTTATAATTTATATTTCATTAAAGTTTCGTCTTTTCTAACCTATAAAATAGTGTAAACATTGACAGGATAGCCTAAAGAAAATCTAAAGATTGCTGAATAGAACAGAAGCCAAACGGCAGAAGCCAAACGGCAGAAGCTAAACAATTAAACAAAAATGACTTTTAAGATTAGAATCAAAGACAAAAGATCTTATCTTATCTTAAATTCAAAAACTCATAAAAAAATGAATAATAGCTAATTTAATACAAAAATGTGTAATTCATCGCAAGAAGATATGTGTCAAGTTAAATATTTAGTCTTAAATTTGACACCAGTGCTGCACGAGGGGGATTTAATAAGTAAGTATATTTTAGAATTGTTCCAGCATTGATCCTTCAAATGAGTATGAGTGGAGGATGGCCTACTTCATTGTTAAAAGATTTGAGTCAAAAGTTTATCAGTGAGTACATATTATGGTAAAGAAAATGTAAATTTACACTATTTTACAAATAATAGCTTGAGAGATATAATAATTTAATAATTTTAATAAAGGCTTTCAATTTTGAAACTTAAAAAGCCAATTATTTTTTCTTCAAAATAAAAGTTAATTAGCCTTAAAAAAATTTATGTAATTAATATTCAAAAATTTACATAACAATAATAATTGAAAGTCAATTAAATTCCTTTATTTCAGATAAAGAACCACTTTCAATTTGAAAAGAAAGTAAAATTACAAAAAATTAATATTAAAAAAAATAATAATAACAACAATAATAAAATGATATTATTTAAAATTGTATACATATATAAAACCAATTCATATCAAAATAAACCAAGAGAAAATCAAATCAATTCAGAATTTCTTAATTGAATGAATGCTGCATATTCATAA
The DNA here is from genome assembly GCA_964007475.1 of Hybos culiciformis. Taxonomy (NCBI): domain Eukaryota; kingdom Metazoa; phylum Arthropoda; class Insecta; order Diptera; family Hybotidae; genus Hybos; species Hybos culiciformis. The sequence goes on from OZ023274.1 coordinate 76,896,365, forward strand.
AATCAAAAACTCTTGAAGTATTTTTATTTGTCTCTCCCAATTATTATTAAAAAAAATTGAAAGTATCTTCAAGCATTTTATAATTAACTTTATATATGAAAGAAATATAACTGAACAATCGCTTTTAAACCGACAAGATAATCCATATGTCAGTTTTTTTTTTTGAAGAAAAATAATTTAAAATTGAATAAGAAAAATAAATATAATCTGCATTAAATTAAATTATTATAAGAGCTTATTTTGTGTGCTTTTCTTTGGAAACTTTAATATTAAGATTTATGCTCGGATTTATGTAAAGATAGAATTTTCGATCTTAAAAAACCATTAGCATAATACTGTTATATTATGAACATGATCGAGCTTAAATATGATTTCATTATTCTTTCATAATCAAAGGTCTTTTTAAACAAGATGCGATTAGATTAATTTCTTCACTATTTTGATTCCATTCTAATAATTACTAATTATTAGTTGCGTGGATTCAAAGTATTAGAATGATAGTTCCCGGTTCATTTTGCAAGATCGGCACCAATTTATATACCTAAGCATTAAGCAACTCCGTATAAGTCTTACTTTTACTGTAATTTGGTAAAGTATTTTAATGATTTTTATAAAATTTTAAAACAAATTAACTAATATTTATAAAAGTTAATTATTTAAGAAATCAAATATAATTTATGGTTTAAATTACGCAAAATTAAATTTACACGCAATATGGAATTGAAAATGAAATCCTAAACTAAACCCCTTAATTATGCTTCCTATAAAATTATTTCTCATTTTAAGCTTGAGAAAATGCCTGAGGCAATATCAAATCTTATTTCGTATGAAAATTTCATGATTAATCGCATTAATATGTACCAGGTAAATAAGTTTTTATTCCCAAAAAATATTAAAAAAAATTAGATAAACAAAAAATTTTGAACGAATATATTCAAATATGTATTTAAAATATTGTGTAGAGAGAATAAAGGATAATTTTTTTAACATCCCCTTAACCTTTAAAAAACATTTCAACGATGAATCAATAATTTGATTGGTAAACATAAATTGATTGTTAAACGAGTTAACACATAACATTCTAAATATAATTTTTTACTGCATTGCATGTTTACGAAATATTCACCCTTTTCATATTATAATTATTAACGGAGTTCAAAAAAATGATTAAAATTTAAAAAAAAAAATAAATAATTTTTCTGAAGTGAATTCTTTTCATGCATGACTCACTTTATTGTAGAGTTCTCATAATCAAATCTTCCAGCTCATTTTCTAGGCAGCTGAAGACAAATGGAATTATTCGAATTCCATAGAAATTAAAATATATTCAATACTTTTATCCCTTGATAAAATATCTTAAAACGATTCTCTGATCCAATGGTACAATATAGTTCATAATTTTTAATTATCCCCATACTTAAGTAGATGAAAACGTTTTTCTTTTGATTTAATGCAAATTAAATAATTAAACATTTCATATATAATAATACCGTGATATCTGTTTTCGAAAACACTTGATTTTTTTTTCATTTTAAGAATAATCTCTTGGATCTGAATTCTATTTAACAGTATTAACTATAAGAACATAAATATTAATCAGAAAAAATAAGACAGAAATTTTACTTCAAAGGATTTTGAGACAAAATAAATCTCCCGCATGGCATAGTACTTTATATAAAAATATTCTTCTTTAGTTAGTAAAATGTAAATATTTGAGAGTATTTTCATAATTATTTTCTTGTACGTACACTACGTATATACATAATATCTAAAAATAGTTAAACACTTGAAAGTGAATTATGCCTTAAGTGTTGTTCATTCATTTTGATGCATTCTGGTTCCCAAAAGAAAAACATAATTCAATTTTAAATTTATTTATTTTCACAAAAAAAAAAAAGAAGTGATATTTACTTAAAAGTTTATTAACACTAAAACCGGAAATATTGTTTACATTCAAATTTAATTTCTCAGGCCATCAAGAGATAAAAAAAGAAAATAAATATAAAGAGATTTATTTAATTTATTTATCGCGGTTTAGCAATTTACCGGATTTTCATTTGAATTTTTGATAACAATTGTCATTTTTGCATCTGTCACCTTGTTAATAATAATCTAACATTAAGTTTCTTTAAATTTTTTTAAGATTATATTTTAAAAACAATAAAAACAATTTTTCTTTCATACAAAGTTTTATTAAACGTTTAAAATTAACGAGACGGGAACAGGAATTAGGAAAAATTTTAGAAACACATCCGATTATAATTTTGGTAATTTGTTAAGGTAAATTATCTTTGGAAAACGTTATTTTTGGAACATGTTATTTTTTCAAAAATGTGTTTATAATACATTCTTTATATTATTCCACATCTTTATACTCTATGTTAACTGCTTTGTGACACATCCACCTCATATTTATAATATAATGTGTTTTTCACCAATAACAGTAGGTATAATAGTTTTATAGGTATAAATAAGTTTATTCAAGCAATTTTTTTACAGAATTTTATCATAAAATACAAAATTAAAATATTCTTATTCAAGTTTAATAAAGGTGTCGATTACATGTTCATTAATCTCACAATCAGTATTTATAATTTTTAATAATGTGTAGAACAAGTTTTCTTCTCGCAATTCAAAGTGAAAATCAAGTTCCACGGAAAAAGAATGGTATACATTATGTACATATTTTCTTTTCTAAACATTTGTGTACACTTCTAAAATATAAATTTCCCGCTAATTTTTAATCTAAATCTGGTTGGGTGGTACACATCGGATAACAATCACCATCGTTTTCTTAACTTATTTTTCTTTTTTGTTTTTTTTTGGGTAAAAATAAAAATGAATCAAAATGCAATATCAAAAAATATTTTCAATTGAATTGGTCTTATTTATAAGAATGCATTATGAATGAAAAATTGTTAACGTAATTTTTTGTATATTGCCTGCAAATAAAAAGCGCGCAAAAGTAAATTCCATTCCTCTTTATTGCTGTCTGCAATAAATGTTTTAAATTTTTTTTTTTTTACTGCATAAAATAAAGGAAAGATTTGTATCTGAAAGGTATATGACAAGATAAATTTTTATTCATTAAAAAATACCAAACCTACCTATAGTTTGAAAAATTATTATAAAACCACATGTGAAGTTGCTGCACCGAAAAAACAATTTAATTCTATATTTTAACATCGAACCATTCAAGCGCAAAATAAAAGGTTTCGGACAATTTAACTTAAAATTTGGTCTCCATTTTCTATTTTCCCTTTCTATTACATTTTTTTAAAATTACAATATCTTTTCAAAAACAAAAAATGAAGTTCTTTCCTCCGGTTACAATTTTAAGTAATTAAATTTGTTTTTCTTAACACGTTTTTTTTTTTATAATTCAACAATAAAAATTGAGGAAATATTTAGAACCTTATATACACCTGTTTCATTCATCTGGACCCACGAAAGAATGAATCATGCTTTTGATCATTAATTATTGATAAACTTCATTTTCGTTACAAGAAGGGTGCGATATTAGAGAAGAAATAAAATCAAAACAAGAATAAATAAAACAAAAATTTCATTAATTACTATATACTCGAGCTTATACTATATGTAGTAATACTTGCCTGTTCGATGAAACTCAATCGTATGCTCTTCTATATGCCATGAGTTTGAGAGTTCGGGAATTGCCCTACACTTACTTTCTGTGTAGTTTTTTTTTTTAAGTTCAAACACTTTAAATATTGTATTAGACTTTAAACTGATGAATATTCTTGGTAAAAAAATAAATTAAATAAAAACTAGTTTCTGTGTATGTACGATAAATTTACCAATAAAAACTCGCAAATATTATTTTAATGATGGTGCGTGCTATCACGCATATTAAAAATTCAGCAAAATAGGATCAAAAAAATATAAATTTTATTTAATCTTAATAATCTCAAGAACTATAAATATTCAAATGAGATTAACAAAAAATATTTTTAAGGCTAAGTACTGAAAGATTTTCACAGCTTCCAATATAATAAAAATTCTACCTTTATCACATTTTCAAATTATATTTAGGTAATTGATGATGAAGCTATACTATACCTTACCTAAGTAGAAAATAAATAAAATCTATTTAACAATAAAAACATCTACATATAAACCAAAACCCAGATTTGCATATATCAAATAAGAAAATAAGAATTGAAGTCTATACAGAATTATAAGTAATTAATACTATTATGTTTTACTATAGGTTCAAATATTATAAAAAAAAATTTGCCGAAAATTTAAAAGTAATCTAAAATCTTTCGGGTCACGGTTAGAATTACTATGTAATTTGAAACTTAAACATCATTTCTTGTAACCTATCATCTGTTTTCCATCACCTTCTTTGATATCATAGATTGATTAAATCCGAATGACTTTAAATCTATATTTATATTTTATACTAGACAGCAACGACAACACGGATGCACTAATTAACATCAAGAATTATTTTAGTTTTCTCGCTTTTTAAATCCACAAATATTTTCCAATAAAGTTTTCTTTGTGGACAAAAAGAGGTTCTCAACCTTTTCAGTATGTTTTGTTATTTATGTATTATATAAAAGCTTCGTTCGTTTTTATATTTGTTATTATTATTATATTTGTTTCTCATAGGTATACAAACTCCTCAATAAAGATTAAAAAGTATTTACCATATGAATGGATAACAAATATATCTTTTGATGTTTTTTTTGGTATTTCAATGTTTAATTTCCTTATAAAATAGATGTAGAAATTAATATACAACTAGTTATGTTATAAGCTTATAAAAATGTTCTAAGTCAGTTATGAATATTATACACTATTGAATTTTATTTTCTAAATTCAAGCAAATGTTCAAATTGCTGCTATATTGGTTTAACTTATAAAAAATTGACTTTATCCTATTTTATAACAAAAAAAGGAACATTAAAAACTAAAAGTTGGCTCTAATTGAATACTTATTTTAGTATTAAACTTTTAATATATTTATGGAACAAATGTTTAAAAGTTAATAACTCGTAAAACAAAACCGAACAACCAAACGCCTGATGTCTACTATTTTATATTTATCAAATAAATATCAAAATTAGAAACCCTTTGGTTTGAATTTATTTATTTTATGTATATAACCGACAATTGAAATAATGTTATACATACATGTTGTATGTATGTTATTTATTTATATACTTATTTTAATGTATAATGAGAAAAATATAGAAGTTATGGTCTGTTGATTAAAAACAATTGCTCGCAAAATTAACAAACACAGTCCCTTTTCTTAAAAAATTAAATTTAATTCAACAGTACATCCCTTTTACCCGAAATTCAAACTTCTATCTCATTATGCTTTGGAATAAAACAAAGAATGTGTATAACATAACTCAGTCGTACATACATATATACCGCTAAACGAAATTTACATAAATAAGATAATTATTTATGGTTAAGTACAAAAACCTCTATTTGTTGTAATTTTTTTTGAAAAATATAAATTAACTTTACCCAAATGATATAAATTAATGTATAAAAATCAACACAATTGTTAATTTTTCACAGAAAGAAAAATTTCATGGAAAACATTTTTTATTTTCAATAACAAAAATAAATGTTGTGCATTTTACATAAATTTTTTATATAGTAGTAGTGTGTCAGTATAACATTATACTATGATCAACATTGAAATCAATTTTTATATTTTTATATTGTAAATTCGAAAATTTGTTATTTAAAATAACAGGAATGAGAAAACAAACATTTAAGAAAAGATGATGATAATTGTAAGGACAATTGATGATATCAGGTCTCTTGTAACGATATACATTCAAGTTAATTCATATATATTAGTTGTGTTTTATTAATTTAAAAAAGTTAAAAATAAATGTTCATAAAAAAAATATATATTTTAGAACTAATAGAGATTCTGAAAATTTCAAACATTATGTTGATAAAAAGTAAGTTAGTAAGTATAAGTATAAAATTAGAAATTTATTCTTTTCAGAAATTTCAAATAAATTATTTTAATTTCATAAAATTAAAAATCAAATTTTTGTGTGCAAGATATATGGTGAATTAACTTCAAATCAATTTCACACTTTAAAAGAAAATTAAACCTTTTTTTCCGTATATACATTTCGCAGTTAGAAAAAGAAATACTTGTAATTGTAATAAAAATAAATTTAACTAAAATGACATGTTAACATGCAAAATAATGTTTTAAAGCATTTTACTTTAATGACAGATAATCAAAAAAAAAACTATAAATGTGTGTATCTTAATGGATGTCAAAAAGACAAAGAATTTACTATATTTTTGCAAAGCTAACTTATAATAATAAAAAAAAAACAACATTAAAAATTTTCTCACGAAATTTTAGAGATGTACCTATATAATTTATTTTTTTTTTTTTTTTGATTTTTGATTAAACACATTACATTAGCAATAAAACACAACATAAATTACATCAAAACCAGTATATTACATAAAAATTTAATACATCTAATTGAGCCTACAACAAATGATTTCTATTCACCTAAGCATTTAATAATAACTATACATATTATACATAGATAGAAAATAAGTAAAAAAGAGCAGCAGACGAATAAGTGATGAACATAATGTATCATTGCTTCTTTGTTAATTCTATCTGTAAAATTACTTGCTAATATAAAAATTAGTATGAAAAGTTAAGAAAACTTATAAAATAAATTTCAATTTTATGCGTACAAAACCTTTAATAATTGGCGAATAACATAAACCACAAAGTCAGTCAACTGTTAAATTACATAAAATACTTAAAAAATATAATAAGCTTTATATACATAAATGAGTTTGAAATTAATTCAATTCAATTGTAAAAGATACGAGGACCGATTGAATCATAACGGCATCTTTCCTCCCAATCGAATAATTTTTGAATCGCATAGTGATGTTTGAATTAACATTTCACAAAATAACAACAACTATGCGCAACCGGAATTTTTCTAAAATTAAGACGTATTTTGTTTTTATAAATTCGACGTATAATATAATATATATAGTGATATTGCTATATGTCCATGAAACTTAAAATATATAAAAAATACATGTTATTTTTCATTTTTATTAAGAGACCGTTTTTAATTTTACTTTGCGAATTTTTGTATTAATGTCAAAAAGTTTGTCAATTCAATTCTGGCTATTATACTATTTATGTATTTTATTTTTGTCCAAGATTTATATGCTTAACCAGAAACTTTTTGTATTCTATTCACCATCAAAGATTTTTTTTCAACATAATATTAAGCAATATTATAAAACCACAATTATGTATAGAAGAGAGAGATTTTATTTATGACCTTGAACATTTACTTAGTTCTTTGTAATAGCTACAATCTCACAACAAAACAAAAAGGCTTAAAAACTCATAATTTTAAAATCAATAAAAGAAAAAAAAATTTTTTCATGCATTAATGAGCAATTAAAATTCATAATGAATACAAATTACCTTATTAAGTCAATCATAATTTAGAAAACAAAAACATAAAAATACAATATTAAAAAACAGTATAAGAGAAGTCAATATTGGCATTAATTATGAGACACTATATATTAGAGTGCTTAATATAGAAATTATTATCTCTAATAAATTAACATAATTTTCCATAATTTTATGGTCGAAAAAATGATTTTGTCACGTGGTATTGTAAAATAATAATAATAAAATTGCATAAAAAGTTACACTCATGGAATTGACAAATATAAATAATAATAACACTCTGAAAGTGTTAATCAAAAAAAATCATCAGACTGGAATATTTTATAAAAAATATTGTTATTATTTTTTGTTATGAAAATTTTTTAATCTGGTTTCAGTTTTAATTTTATACAAAACTAAAAAAAAAAAGTGCAGCCAAAATGCAATATGGTTTTTAATTTGTTTTTCGCTTTTTTTTTTTTAATTTATTATGCGCCAAGTTCATGAAAATGTTTATGATTGAAATAAAAATTCATCCAACCATGAATTTTTATTCAACAGTTTTAGTTTTTGAAAAAAATAATGATAATTTAAAGAATATGAATTATTTTTGAAGATAAGATTATGAAAGAAAAACGAATTAGAAAAAAGAAACCGCGCGTTTCGCGAAATAGCGCGTTTCGTACTTGAAAATATTGTCGAAATTTCGGTATATTTTAATCGAACTTATACTGTTATTAATAACTTAATATATTAGTAAGGAAGCCCAAATACATCTATGTCGGTCACTCTAATCCAAGCGACCCATGTGCCCATGCCGCACTTTGACATCCAGTAACCTTTTGACATGCAGTTACTTCGGCATTATCTAAGAGTAATTTTTAATTAATAAAAATAGCGTTAAGAACGTTAAAAAAATAGATTAATCATTTTTATAAAACATATTTAAGAATTATCAGCTGTTTGAATAAGTTAAATTGATGATTTACACAATATTCATTCATAATCAAATATGGGAGGAAAAATTAAACGTTTATTCATCATCAATCATTCTATACCATAGCATTATTATTGTTGTAACTTTAAAATATAGTTATTAATGTTTTTATCAAAATATCTTATAGTTTATATTTTTAAATTTCTCAAAAGGGAAAATATTTAACAAAAATTTTCTTATTCTTTAATGGATCATTACCTAACCGTACCAAAAAAAAATTTCCTTGTTACATTGTAACCGCATTTCATTTTTCATTTCCTAATTTTTTTCGCATTATTTTCCTTCTTTTTTTTTTTTGTTATTATTTAACAACAATATCTCATTAACAAGACCCTTTTAGTTGCATAAAATTAATTTTTTTTTGTTAAATTAAACAAGCCATCTGACATCCTATGAAAATTTGTTAAGACATAAGGAAAAAAAAAAGAACATATTGTTTCTAGTCTCACTAGTTTTAAAGCTATGTAAATAAATAAATTCTAAATTAGAAAAATCAAGATGCTCAGTTCACAAAAAAATTAAAATAGTAATTACCGAGGATTTTATGTTGAAACATTAATGAAAAAGTTCTACTTCTTACATGGAAAATATCGTTGGACTAGAATTACCCCATAAATACATATTAACCTATTACCTACCTCTACATATTAACAACTACAATCGTATCTAAAGATATAATTGTTGAACTTATGACATCTTTTGGGATAGATATTTAATCAATTAACTTCATCATATAGAAAAACATCTATATAGGTTTATTGAGTTTTACTCCTGAATTTTTTCGTATCTAATTGAGGCTTTAAAAATAAAACAAATAATATGCACGCAAAATCTTTAAAATAAAATATTAAATTAATAAAATAAACTCAATTCTGAATTAAGAATCTAAAGTACATTCCCAGAGATTGAACAATAAAGTAGCAAATAGGCACATCATCAGCATTGAGCTTTTGTCGAACTAAACATGAATTAAAAAAACGATAATCTCAAAAAATTAGATATTTTACTAAATAATAAAAAAAATAATTGTCTATTTTCAATTTCAATCATAATTTTCTGTCTTACAGGATCAGTTCCTTTACGTTTTCTAATATTCCTACAATGATTTCACAATTTTCTTTTTATAATATCATAAATATTAATATGCCAATAATTGAAATTTTCACTTAATTATTTCTCTGTAAAAAATTTAAAAAAAATCTTTATTCAAACAATAATAATTCTGAATTCTAGGAAATTCCATCAATAAAGAACCCCAACTGCGAAATAAAATAATAATTTACAAATCATTTCAATTTAAAAAAAAAATTTATATTATTGTCATTGAGTGCTCCTTTCCCTCTTTCTATTTACAACGAAATAAATTCATACAACTAGAAAAAATTAATAATATGTACATGCAAAAAAATATTATGTTTTTTATCATCAATTTTTTATGTAATAAAAAAAACTCATTTGCATTTTTAACTTAATAGCGGTAGATTATATGCAGCTCTCTTTTAAAAATCTCAAATTACAAAACTAAAGCATAATATTAAAAAAAAAAATTTTTATAAAATTTTTTCTTGCTTAATTATATTTTACAAAGGTTCAAAGACTTAAATTTCTTCAATATGAGTCGTCAACATTTGTTCTACGTACCCAGAGCCCTGAGTTTAAAATGTAAATTTAATTTTTTTATAAGATATTAAGATGTTTTTATTATTTATTATTTTTTACCTTCACAATTCAATATTGTTTATCGAATTTTTGTTAAATGGGACTTAAACCTGAGATTTAAGTATCAGTGTAATGTAGACGCACTTAGGCCTCATACAAAAAAAAAAATATATTTTGTTTTAACACAAGTAATGATCGCGGACTTCAAGTCAACCTTTAGGACATTATTCCACTTTGCTATCTTCTTAACGAATATGTTAATTGTTATTTCATAAAAAAAAATTAGAACTTGTACTAAATTATTTCGTTACACATAATTTGAAATCGGATTAAATTTATAAAAAAGAAACCACATAAAATTTAAAAATTTATCATTTCAATATTGAATGTGAGAAATTTCACAATTTATTTTTAATAGCATGAAATGAATAAAAAAAAAATTTGCTGAGAAAATATAATTTGAATTTTTTTTTGAGTTAAAGAATGACATATTATGTACATACATATGTAAAACTTTTTTAATACCTACTACTTTACATGCATTAAATTCTAATGTAAGCACTAAGCACTCTCTAGATTCCCATTAAACAATATCATAATTTTTCAATATTAAGTTAAATAACCGTAAAATGGAAAAATAGAAAATTATTCCATTCATTTCTTTTTAATCCTATCAAATAAATTCTGACAATATAATAATGTTTGTCATAATTGTATAAGTTATAATGGCATTAAGTAGTAGTGTTATGAATTATATGTATGAGAGAATATATAATTTGATAGAATTGAGCGCAATCTCAACTAATTAAATATTGCATAATTTAAATATTTCATTAGTCAATATTTTGATGGTATCTTATTAAAATTTTTTCGAGATATATATAGTTTTAATGGGATTACTTTCATAAGTCTATAAATAATGAAATAAGACGAAATTGTCGAATTGTTTAATACATTTTACTATTTCAACGTATACCCATCATGAAAACTTATTAGTATTAAGAATAATATTTTTTTAAAAAAATTAAATGACAAATGAAAATTAACCAAATTTTTGCGAACCTCATAATGACAAATCACTTACTTTATTTGCATGGAAAATATTTCGTAATTTTTTGTTAAGACGAAATCATTTAATATATTTATCTAGGAAAAAGATACTTCATTTTTCGTGTTCCAGTATTAGGTATCTTTTTTTTTATTATTTTCTAAACATATTAGCAGCAATGAATATATAATGAATACATAATTACTTCATACCCACATCTTCTCTTCAAATAAAGATTGCGATCATTTCAATATCAAAAACACCATAATTATAACAATCAGATAACATTACTATATTATAATTAACCCAATTTTCTTAGACAGAAAAAATATGATTAATTAGCTAAATTTAAATTTTTTATTGATATTTTATTTTTTTTGTAATTTTATAGTTATACCTGAATTCCAATTTATTAGGATATAAAAAGTTTCATGATGGATGTTCTCAAATAATGGACTCAATAATAATTGGTTATTTAAAAAAAATTACAACGACTGAGTTATACTTTATAGATATTGAGGAATTTGAATTTGAATTAAACGAAAATAAAAATAATATATTTTAAAATGTAAGACACTATTATGTAGATTTACATGTTCGCCCCAAAAAAGTCTAATATGAATTTGAGTAACTTTTTAATTAATAAATAAATAAATTCAAATGTGATTTTTCTTTACTTATTAAATTAGTTAATATCAGTATAAAAATTTTCAACATTTTTGTTTAAAAATATAAAATCAAAATTTTGAATTATATAAATGTAGTTTCAAATTTAGTACATTATTCATTTTTGTATTTATAAAATTTACATTGAAGAAATTTATCGATCTATAGTACAATATATAATACAATATAGATGTATACTAATTTTTAAAAAAAGTAAATATAAATTTAGTATTTTGCAACAATTTTTTTTTGTAATTAGATCTAAGTACGACTTCATATAAATTTTATTAAGTTTAATTTCTTATGTGTATTTCATGAGAATAGAATTTCCCACAAATTGTTCTATATAAATATACAATTAAATATTTTATATGCATGCATAATTAAGTATATAAGTAAAGAATATAGCCGTTAATTTAAAAAAAAATTAAATAAAAAATTGCATTTTCACTAACATCATAAGATCCATAAATTTACGGTAAGAATTATACTTTCTTCCTACTTTAAGAAAACTTGTATACACATAATCTTCTTTTTATTATTATTGTTATTCCAATTTTCTCAAAATCATAACAATAATAATAATAATTATAATAAAAGAAAGATTAAATAAATTTATTTTAATTTTCTCATAAAATAATAATAATAAAGCTTGCACTTTGCTTAGAACACGCATAATAAATTTTTAAATATTATATTTAATACAATATTTAAAAGATTTATTTTTCAATTTACTACATGCAATTCTTTTCACCTACATAGTACTTTTTTATTTGAAAACATGAACCGACAAAGAAAAAACTTGAACTTATAAATGCATTTTATTATTTTGCGAATAAAAAATGTATCGAATTATTTATTCAGGCGAAAATGTAAGATTTACAATACACATATTTAAAAATTATAGTGAACTCGTTAAAGATTCTAACTACTTAACTATACTTATTATTTATTTAAACATTGATATACGAAATCAACAAAAAAGTAATAAGTATATTAATTTAAATTATTGAATGAAACTATCAAAAATAAAATTAGGTATGATTTATAATACTGTTAATAACCTATGTTTTTCATTATAAATCCTACATACCTACTTAACTAAAATTATTATATTTAAATGTAAAATCATAAAACTTATTATATATATAAACGAATTACTTCATTTACATGAAGTTCTCTCTTAAGTAAATATTTACAAATTTAAAACTCTCCTGGCAAACAGTGTGCTTATTTACACCATTAGGAACAACGAAATTAAATCTTGCATAAGATTTTGGTGAAATTAATTTTTCTAAAAATTAAAAATTAAATTATTTTACACATGTTTTTCTTCCCTAAGACTAATCTAATAGAAAAAAAATCAAAATTCAATTAATTATTAGTTCATTATATAATTTTATAACAATAATATAATAATAATGTACATAATACATTTTCAATAATAATACGTATATGCTATGTATACATAATATAACATCATAAAAAATATTATTAACGCATACATTTTTTTTTTCAATTAATGAAACATAACAATTTAAATTGAAAAAAAAAAGGAAAAAAAAAATTAAGTATAACAAATTATTAATTAAATGAAAGTGGTTCGCTTTCAATTTCAATTTTTTAGTTCATCTGTATGGAATTAAGTTAAAAGAAAACGTTTGGTTCAATGTCCAGTATCCTGTTGATTTAAATAAAAAAAAAATCGACGCTTATGTATTTTTGTTTTTTTCATAACTTTTAATTAACATATAAATATTAACTACAATATTGTACATGAAAAATACATACAATTCAATTCAAACTTTTAGCAATGTTTTAAAAACATTGAGAAACATTATTTATTCTTGTTCAAGTGCTATATCTGTTTTCAGAAGATAGTGAAAAAATTTCTAAAAAAATCATGTTCGATTATTTTCAACAGGATGATGACTTTTAATCTTAACTATCACGTTAAATCACTATTCTTTGGCGAGTTCTCAAATTATATCGTATTTTGTAGTTTATTAGTTTCTTGCAATTAAATAATGCGCATCCCTAGGTAATTTTTAATATTAATATTTAGGATCAGGATATAATTTTATTTTGTCCGATTAAATAAAAAATTAAAAAAGTTAAAAGAATTAAAAGTTCAAGAATATAAAAAATTAATTCTTTTTTCCTAAGAGTCCACGGGGAATATTTCACAAAAAACATTTTAAATTAACGAAAAAATGTTGAAATTATATGAGAGCGAACACACTTTACTTGGGAACCTAATTTACTATAATTTAATTCTTAAGAGGTTTAAACAAAAAAATTTCAATTTTATAATATGTACATTTTTTGTCAGATTAATCATTTACGGAAAATAAAAAAATTTACAAAGTATTGTTATTAACGTCCATTTTTTAGGACACGCAACAAATAAAAATTATTTTTTTCCTCAAATTTATGTAAATCTTACCAAAAAATAAATTTCTAAGAAAATATTAGCAAAAAAAAACTAACTATTAACTTGTAATATTTTAAATTCTGAAAATTGATTTATTAATGTTGGAAAAAAAAACCTCACGAACAATTAGGTAAAAAATTCTAAACTCAAAGTCATTATAACAAAAAAAAAAAATGCTATTTTAACAAGAAAATGACTGATCTTTTTTAGTCAACGGAAATCTTTAAAAATAAACTTAAAATTGAATTTTTTTAGCAATTCTAAAAAAGTCTAAAATTAATATAATACCAATAAAAAAATTTGTCGTATGTAATTAGATTTTCAGTACATAATCATCATTCTGTAAGTTATGATTATATATTAAATTATAGTAGATAGTTAACAAGTTCAAAGCCCACTAAAACCAAATATCTATATGAAAATTAAAAGAAAATAATAAATTATACTTAAATAGTGTAAGCTACATAATTGATTCCATAATTGATTTATTTTTTGATACGTAGTCTTTTTAATCTTATTCGAATAGCGGAATAATTTTGGATATATTTAACCTCGTATTTAACATTTATTTACAGTTTAACCAATCTGTACGTTATGTATCTAATTATTTGAAAATTTAGTTTTATATTGTTTAGGCTTAAGGGCGGAACAGACCAACATTATTTACAGATAATGAAGATTCAAAAAATTGTATCGTAAGTACTAATTATAGAGTCTGGATGGGAGTCTTAATTTCACTTGTAACTATCCAAAACAATATATTTTATTAAAAAAATGATTTTTATTTGCAAAAATTTCTGATAAATGTTTTAAAAATATGATGCCATTTAAAATAAAATACCATGTACTTTGACCATGAAATTAGTTTTTTTCCAATTGACTTAACTTAATTCATTTGACATTTTTCGCAGCAATTATTCTTATTATCGTTTTAGTGAATTGTTTCGATTTTTAAACGTGTTTTCAATATAATGGGTAGAGGTATATAATATAACTGTATACATATACTTTTAGTTTCCCTAAAAAAATGTTTATAATAATGAATGATGTCTATATGGAAGTAAAAATTATATGCACTCGTATTTAACTTTTAATAAAAAAAATCACAATATCAAATATAAACCCCAGTTTTGTGTTTCTTATTCAATAACTCCTTCAGTAACTTAAGAAAAACTTAGTGTGCGTTTTCCTACAACGTCAATAAGCATATGCCGAAATTGATGCTTAAAAAATTCTTTTTATACTAAAATTGAATAATACCATCGAATACTTAAAAAATTTTCAGTATTTTATTTCGTTTTACTAACCCCTTCAAATAAAAAATACAAAAATGAGTTGGAAAATCGTTGTTTGAAACTGATAATCTTTTTAGTATTCAATGATAATGCTATAATATAAATACTAAATTTTGATTGTTTGTATTTTTATTTATCATCGGGAGGAGATAGTTATATACTATAATGATTTTTAATGGGCATGTGGTCGGTATGTTGTATTTAGTAGTATAGAATTTAGATCGCTAAATGGAATATTATATGCGTCAATACACATGCAATCATTTAGATGCATCAGCGTGAATAATGAAATCATTTAGATGCATCAGCGTAAATAATGAAATCATTTAGATGTTCCCACAATATTTCAATACAGACAAATACCAACAAAAAATGAAAAAAAAAATGTGTATATCAACTTTTGTTGTTTTTTTTTCATTGTAAATGTATACACTGCAACTACCTTACACATGCACATTAAAACCGTATATTGGATATGTTAACAAAATTTGTTATACAACTCGTTCTGTATTTACACAAAAACACATAGACACTTGTCAGTGTTGACTATAGTAAATGTATTTTTGTGTATACAGAACTTTTAATTAATAAAAAATTTAGTTAACATATACAATAATCTACTATTATTTTATACATTATGATTATTTAATTTTTTTAAAAAGCATAGTTAAAAAAAATCATAGCATAGGTACACTTAGGTAGGTATAATGATTTATATGTAATATTCTAAACAGAAAATCTCAACTTCGGCATGATTAAAATATAGAATATACACTTAACTTAGATATAAAATTTTATTGAAAATTAATAAAATAATAAAATTTTTTATCATCATCAAAAAAGTAAAAAAAATTGTAATGCATTGTATATATTACTGCTTAAGTTAATTTATAATGTATCATGTATGTACGCCTAAAATCCAAATTTGGAAAATTTTTACCAATATTCAATAAATTCGAATCAAAGAGCATGTTGATGTTTCATGACAAGCTATCAAAAAAACAAAACTGACCAAATAGAAAAATTCTAAATTTTTTGTTAGCACTATACTTATATTTATTGTATGTATGTCTCTATTTTAAATACTTAAATTAAATAAGTATAATATATATATAATGTTTTATATTACGTTGGTAAACATTTTTTTTTATTTCATCCAATCTTCCTCTATATTATATTTTTTTCTGAAAAGGTCCGATGTTACAAAAAAAAACGTAAATTTTAACGTGTGGTTCCATCTCAGTGATTTCATTATAGATTTGTTATGTTGTGAACCTTTTTTTCATTATATTTTTTTTTGTCTATTACAATTTTGCATGTTTTCTTTCATAAATAAAAAGAAATTAAATACATTTTATGATAAATTTAAATGGCCAATGCCCTTGTTTCACATCAAGGGTGAAGGAAAATAACTTGAAATTTTTAATTTTTCTTTTGGTATATATGTATAAAAAAAAATAAAACAAATTGTTGACATAAATTCTTTAAGAATCGATTAGAAGAAGAATATTACGTAGAAGAGCCCCTATATGTATAATGAAAATTTATAAAAAATATAAATTCATTAATTTTTAATTCATTCAAATTTCATCCTATATTATTGCTATATGTCTAGCGTAAAAAATTAATAATGGTGCCTGCCGGTATATATTAATAAGTTGTTGTTACACTATATATTTTTTCATTAAGACTTCGTTCAAAAAGGTAATACATTATTCTATATCTAATAAGATTGCAAGAACTTTAAGTTTAGCGGCTTTCAGGGGTTTATACTTATATGTGTATATTTAAATAAAATTTCTCGTACTAACTAATAAATATTTAGAGACTGATCCATTCATGCAAAATCATTAACTTATTTATAACATTGCATTCTTGTCAAAATTTCATGAAAGGAGTGCAGTTCATAATTTTTTTTTCCATAAATGTCAAGCTACTTCAAGAAAAAAAAATTATCTCAGATTAAAGAAGAGTTTATAAAAAAAAAAATAAATTCTTAAGAACAAATTATTTGCATTTTTAAATTGTGTATAGAATGCAATCAAATTGCTTCAAAATTTAAATTTACCATTGAAATAAAAAAAAACAACATAGTTGATAATAAAATTTTCATTGATGGTCATTGCGCGACTACATGTTGAAAAATTGCAAAACAACTGTGTATATACATTTGTATATGTATACAAAAATAAAACATATAAACAACATAACAAATTTTTGACCAAAAGATAATATTTTAACGGTTCTTCTTCAGTTTTATAAAACTTTTTTTTTTCTATATATGTATGTAACGACCAATAAAGAAAAGTGGCTACATAGCGATCACATAATCGTGTTATTAAAACTTACAATGCTCTAATGATTTTTCTTTGAAAAATTAAAAAAAAAAATGTTAAATAATTTAAAATAGAAAAAAACATTTTTAAATGCTGGCCATGCTTTTAATAAAATTCTTTAATATTATTTTTTTTTTTAATTCTCTTATACTTCTTTCATCATGGTTAAAATAAAATAAAAAATTTCCAAGTCAGACTTTACGTTACCTACACCTATAAGATTACATGAAAACAGATATTGTTGAGAAAAAAAATGTATTATCATATAATTTTATAAAAGAATAATGCAATTGGTTTTATATAAAAGATTACAACAAAGTAATATGCGTTAATTATTCGCATTTTGTATAGGCCAGGGATATAATTGTTTATTAATAAAATTTGCATCAAATAATTATTCAAAATTACATTATACATTGTACATTACATTATAAAAATTAGAATATCAATAATGAATAATTTTTAAATATGTCTCTTATAAGAAAAACAGATAAAAAAAACTTAATTAGAATTTTTTAACAATTTCCACAACATTATTTGCACAAATCAAAATTATAACACATGTCATTTTCTTATCAAACACACCATAAGCTTCAAAAAAGAGTTTACAGAAAAAAAAAAAAATATTCTTAGTGGTTAGTTCGTGGGTCCATAAATTAAGTAATGACTATCATCTAAATTCAAATTATTTGAAATCTAAATGTGGATCAATTTATTTTAAGGAGTTTTTTTTCGTTAATAATAATTAATAATCATACTTACAGAAAAATTTCTTGCAATGAAGATGACCTCTTTTATAATTAACCACATAATTTTTATAATATATATTTAACAAACTAACTAATATACAAACTATTTTTTTTTATTATAATAACTATGCTCATAAGTAAATTATAATTTTTCTTCATTTTCCATTAAAGACTGGTTTTGCAATTTATAATAAAAAAAAAAAAAGTTTTTAGAAAGAACTAAATTAAGATTTTATCTGTCAAATGAAATCACATATCCATAGTATATGTACAAAAAAAATACGAGTCAGCATTAATGAGAATTTTTTTTTAGACATCATCATAAGGTATAATTGAAGAAAAGTCATTTTAATGTATTATTACAATTAAAATTTAATTAACTTTAGAATCTTAAGTTTTCTAAAAAAAAAAGTTTTTTACCATAAAAAAAAAATTACTATGACTTGAGACATTTTTGAGCTCACATATGTAACAATAGCATTAGGATTATATTACGAAATACTTATATACTTCGTCTTGGACAAATATTACATAAAATAAGTATTGATAAGTCTAGCTAGATTACAATTTTATAGATTTTTCGGCGGATCTTCTTCTCTTTTAGGAGAAGCAATAAAATAATTTGAAAATTAATTCGAAAGAAAATTATTATTTTTTACACATTTTAAAGTAATAATCACCACAAATCAGAGTCAAAGTAAATGATCGACATCGCACTAAAAATTAACTAATGCATGTGGAGCATAACAGATGATTTTGTACCTAAACTTTGATTAATTCTATAATTATAATTTATGCATACAATGTTAATTAAAAAAATATCTTAACATTCGCAGGCATAATAATGATAATCTTTAAAAAATTCATAATATAATATATGTATAGAAACTTTTTTTATATGTAATATAATAACAACAATGAGAATAATGACAAATAATTGAAATGCTCTGGTTAATAAAGACTGGTTTGGTCGGATGTTAAGATTATTATGTTTGGAATCTAAACTGCCTAAGTTTAATACAATTTGTACAATTTGTAGAAATAAAAAAAAAATTATAAATTGCTCATAATAAAACTTAATATTTATGAAGATCATTAGAAGAAAATATGTGTATTTTTTAGTTAAAAGTTTCACACTTTTAAATTGTATATATTTTTTTTTTAGCTTTGCAGAGGTATACTTGAAAAAATTAACTTTTTTTGTTTTTTAAGAATCATAAATATATCCGTTCTCATTTTACCTTTTAGATAATTGCCTTCAATGACAAATATATATGTGATTTTTTGAGAGCTTTTATTTAGATAACATGCGAATGAAAGTACTCATGACTAACTAAGTATGTACTTATTAAGTACATATATTATTGTGATTGGTTTTTTTATGTGTTTAATTTTTGTATATACAATGTATGTAGATCTAATGTGTATGTAGATTAATATTTATAAGATATATAGTAATTGGGTTCAACAAAGAATCATAGAACGATTATTTAAAAATGATATTCCTAAATTAAATCAAAAGGTCTAACTGTCTACGTATGCGATCGTTTAAAATAATAATCAAGTAGAATTGTCATGAAACAGATACACAGCTTGAGAAAAAGTTCGCTAAGTAATGAAAGTGTTATGAACTCCATCATGTAAAATGAATACCTAACTACAAGTATAAGTACAAGAAGTTTATGAAAATGTTAGGATATCAACAAATCAAAGTATATTCAGATTAAATATCATAACAAAGTTCAAAGAAAATTTTTATAATTTTATTAGAACATAAAATTTTTGAAATAGTTGATTCAGTTAATCTGTATTCTTTAAAGAAAATATAATTCTTTTTTCTAATGCCTCAAAAATTCATCCGATTGAAGAGAATAAGGAAATTTAAAAATAAATAAATGAATGTACGTCTAAAAATGTCAACCATATTGCATTATTGCGTGCATAATAAAAATAATTTATATATTTGAGACCATAATAAATAACATAAAAATATTTTGTTATGTAATTTTATCAAGTCATTTTGTTCACAATCTTTTTTTTTTCTGTCGGTTACCCATCTTCATTTTATCCAACCTTTTAATTAAAAAAAAAATTTTTTAATTTTAAACAGACACAATTTATACTAAACTTTTGTTTTTGTATATTAATATTAATTAAAAACAATTTGCATAATATTGACATTAAATGTTAATCAACCCCCATATATAACAATACACTAAAATTTATATGTATAATAATCTGTTTAGCGGGCTTAATTAATTTCACGTTGAAATAATTTTTAAAATTTTATTCGAATGCGACTTTGAATATATTTTTGTTTTGATTTTGTGGGCGATGTAAATTTTTTATTTTTGTTTTTACTATTATTCTAGCTTGAGGAAGATAATAATTAAAAAAAAAATAGGTTCTCATATGACAAAATATTACACTCCCATTAAATTCCATATTTTTCCCATATAAAATTATTTGAAAATGTTTTGAGTTGTCTGTTAAATAAATTTTAAGGAAACTTGAAAATTATGTAGAGGGGAAAATTGTCGTATTCTAATTGAGAGTAAATACCTATTTAATTTATATTTTATTTCTATTTTATTGGACTCACAGGCGTATTCACGAATTTTATTTTAATAAATTAATTTTTTCCAATTTTCTAAAAAAATTAAATTGATTTGTGGGATTTAAAGTTCTAATCATGATTGCGGTTTTTTTTTTGAACAAAAATTTTATAAGGTATTTTAGCCATTAAAATTTTGCAGAGGGATTATGTTCTGGTAATGATTATTGTTATTTAAGAAATGAATTATGATGAGGGCGATAAGAAAAGATAGAGAATTACTATTAAATCCTATACTGAGTTCAGAATATCTGGGAAGTAATTATTAACAGATCAGATATTTTAATCTATCTAAATGCTATATAACTTCAGGCATAAATTTGTTTTTAGCACCAAAGAATCAAATTATAGTGAAATGTATATAATTAAAAAAACATCTTACGTTTTAAAGTCAATAGCCCCGTGATATTTTTGCCTACATTGATTAAAAAGTTAAAAAATATTTTATGAAATCAATTTTAACTATATTAGGCGCCTGAATAAAAATTTTAACACGTAATATTTTGTAAATTTTTTTTTTTTTTTTGTTTTTATAACGATTACAAAAATTAATTTTCATTACCATGAAATGCAAACATTTTTCAAACTGAGATTTTGTACATATTCATACTATTATAGTTTTGACAAATTCGATAGACATTAATAAACCTTGTCAATGTCTATATAAATTAAAAAAAAAAATAAAATAAAATAAAACGAAAAACAAAAATATTTTTATCATTTCTAAAATTGGAAATAAAAAAAGAAATGATGAGTAATTTTTTTCAATTAACACACAAGAAAAATTAGAAATACAAATAAT
This sequence comes from Hybos culiciformis, assembly GCA_964007475.1. Lineage (NCBI taxonomy): Eukaryota > Metazoa > Arthropoda > Insecta > Diptera > Hybotidae > Hybos > Hybos culiciformis. Next base: position 76,918,424 of record OZ023274.1, read on the forward strand.
TTAAATAATTTTCAAGGCTAGTGAATTTAGTGAAATAATGTTTGAAAAATTTTCCAAAATTCATCAATTTCATTTTGTAAGTAATTAATTATATAAATTTTATAATAAACCGCTTTACGACATGTCTTAAGAATTATCAGAAACACATATGACAAAAATAAGACTGCTTTGAAATTCTAATTATATACAATTTAGTCCCCACCAAAAACAAATTGTCTAGACAGGGATAAAAATCTCCACATTAACTAATTCTGGTACTGTTTCTTCAATTGCTTTCTTGGATTAACACTGAGAGTGACTAAAACAAAAGTTCTAACGTTCTTCGAGTATACTTTAGAAAACACGCATCGTTAATTTAGCTTTATGAAGGCAAACTATGTTTCAAAACATAATTTTTTTATTTTTATTTTTAAATAGTTATTTAATCTAATAATAAATTTTAAATAAAACAATAACATAAGTGATCCTCTAGCAGTGTTGTGAACGGTCGCTTCTTTATTCTTAGTACGACAATTAACAGATTAGCCATTGATAACTTATGTATCTGTTCACGGTATAAGTCCATAGACATTTTTGATGATGTTAAGAAAGAATTTAGAATTTCTTAAATGTACCTAAAATAATTATGGTCCATTTCTCACCATTAAGAACATAAATTTATAAACAATTAAAAAAAAAATTAAATTTTAATTGAAAAATAACACAAACCTTTCAAAGTTTTACTTTAAAGTTGTTTTCGTTTTTATTCCTTTTTAATTAAAAAAATTTATATATAATTTTTTTTAATTTCCAATTTGAATTTTTTTTTATTTTCTAGATACTCGAATTATGTTTTTTTTTTGAGCAAATTTTTTTTTTTTATATAATTAAAATATAAATTTTTTATTTCAAATTTTATTCACATTAAATTTTCATAAATTTTTTAATGTAAACATAATTTAATTGAATTTGATTCGTAAAAGAACGTTTAGAATAACCTTTTAGCGTTATCAAGTATTTTTCTTTTTTCTCAACATAAAAAAACAGAAGAAAAATACTGAAAAATTTGGATTCAAAAAACAAATTTTTCCAATGAATTTGTTAAAAAATTTTATTTAATTTTTTATCTTTTTTGATTTATCTTTCCTCTTTTATTGAAAAAGATTTTCGAAAAAAAAAAACAGAAATTATTTCAAGGAAACTGGTTTTTTTTATTTTTTTTTATTTTGACATCTGTACAATGTCCTTAATTTTTATTTTCTCTCTTAATATTATGCCTACAATAGATTTTCAGTTCGATAAAAATTTGTAATCACTTTAGTAAAAAAAAATAGAAAAAGACAAATTATTTTTTTTACTAGGAATTATTTTTCTTCAACACAAAAAATTGTTTCCAAAAATGTAAAAAAAAAAAATATTAATAAAAAAGTAGTAATTCCGCACTATATATGTGTATATTATTTCTGTTTGTTACCGCCAATCACGATCAAGGTTCAATTCAAACTGCATTGAGGTTAAAATCTAAAAAACGAATAATAAAGAAAATAAGAATTTTATTCAAAAACATATTTTGAAGCACAAAGAAGAATTCAAACATGTTCGTTTTCATTTCAAACATTTTTCATTTCATAAATTTTATTTTGTTAAAAAATGTTTACTCTCAATTTTGCCCAAATTACATTTTTAGCATAAACAATAATTTCTAGTGATAAATTTCAGTTTTTTTTATATCTTTTATAGTTTCATAATATGTTAAATTTTAGGTCGTTTTGATATAGTATTAAAATATAAAAAAGAAATTCAAAGAGAGTCGAATTGATTTTATTTTTTGAAGGAAAACATAATAGTAGATTATTGTATATGTTAACTAAATTTGTTATTAATTACGAGTTCTGTATACACAAAAACACATTGACAGCAGTCAATACTTATATCACGAGACCGAAGGTCGAGTTATATAAATTGACAAGTGTCTATGTGGTTTTCGTGTAAATACAGAACGAGTTCTATAACAAATTTTGTTAACATATCCAACATACTGTTTTAATGTGCAGGTGTAAGGTAGTTTTTGTCTATACATTTACAATGAAAAAAAAAAAAAACAAAAGTTTATATACATATTTTTTTTTTCATTTTTTGTTGGTATTTGTCTGTATTGAAATATTGTGAGAACATCTAAACTAAATGATTTCATTATTTAAGCTGATGCATCTAAATGATTTCATTATTCACGCTGATGAATCTAAATGATTGCATGTGTACTGACGCATATAATATTCCATTTAGCGATCTAAATACAACATACCGACCACATGCTCATTAAAATATTTAAATTTTTTGCTAAAACGTTAATTTGGTTATAATACCTTTTTATTTTATTACTATACTATATTATTATCATTATTATTTTTAAGAAAAATTAAAATCAAAAACTAAAATTTGTGATTTTGGAGTTTAAATAAAGTTGATTTCAAATGAATTAAATATGTAATACATTTGAAATAAAAATATGTTGTGTTATGTTCAATCACAACATAATTGAAACTTGCAGTTGCTCATCTTTTCTTTTCATATTTTATTTATTTTGCAACTACTTTAAAAAATAAACGACCTATAAAATTTCTTTTTTAAACAAATCAGTTAGATATATGTAATATTTTTCTTCTTTTTATCCAAATTATGAAAACTTGTTCTAACTATAAGAAAAATATTAATAATAAAAATAATAATAATAATGAGAAAATTTTCATTATTCTCTATCAACCCACTGGAATTTTGATTTGATTGCCAAAGGAAGATACATTGATTAATATTATATGTGTAGAAGATATTCATATCTATATTACCAACATTATTTATGTAGATTGAATATTATGTTATTTTTGTTTTTTTTAAGTAAAATTAATATAAATCTTGTAATTTTTTAAATTTTAAGATAATTATGAATTTTTAATTAAAACAAATTTTTGAAAATCTTTGATTTTCTGTTTTAATTCCAGGCCGCAAAAATTGTTTTTATTGTTTTAAAAAAAAGTATAATCAGAATTTAGAATTTTAGTCTAGCTTTTTTAAAACTACAATTTCTCATAAAAATTGTAAGTCCCAATCTTTCACTAGATTTTTGTTTTGTAAAATATTTGAGACCATTTTACTCATTTCTCCAAGCCTATAAGATTTGAATAATTATAAATAAGTGTTGATTGTTTATACAAAAATACTTTCTTTTCCCAATTTTAAACTTAGTATTAGTTATCTTAAGTATTTTAAGTCAAAAATCCTGATGAATTTTATTAAATAAATAAATATTCACTGTTAAAGGTCAATCGACAATATGTCCTAAATTTTTGAATATGTAATGTTAAACATAAATATACCCTTGAATTTAGGTCCCAGTCTGAAATTTTCTTTTTAATTTTTTTTTACATAATTATTCATTATTATTATAATATTATAGATTCTTTAGTTTAACAATAAAAATAATAAAATTTAATATTAAAGTTATATGAGAAAATATTGTTCATTATTTTCTTATATATAGAAGATTTCAGGAAAATTTATAAGTGCCGTATTTTTTTAATATGAAGATGATTTACTGAGACGGATTTCTAGTTTTTTACACCAAATTAACTTATGCAATGCATGATTTAAATCGCATGTGCATTGTGCTGCGCATACTTATATATACAAATTATAAAATTCTAAGACCAAAATAATGCAAAAAAAATATGAAAATAATAAGTATGTAGTTTTTTTTTTTACATTTTCAAATCACGTAGGAACATTTAGAAAAAATAAAACTGAATGTGATGGCACACCTAATTAATATTAAATTCACGGAATATAAAACAAAACAGCTAAAACAATATGGTAATAAAAAATCACTTTTCAAAAACATATTTAATGAAATATAGGTAGATATGCAAATATTTATTACAATTCAGTCAACAATATTTTATCTATTTTTTTCATTTTTCAGCACACTAACATTTTCTTCTTATTTATTATATGATTTTCTTGTTTACAATGGTAACATTATTTCAATAATGGTAATCTATTAAAATTAGATTTAAATTTGACAAGTTCACCATGATTTTTTTTTTGTATGCGTGAACGCCATATAAAATTTAAGAATATCATTATATAAAATAAATATAATGCTGGTTAGATTTATCATGTATGTACTACAATATGTATAAGAATCTTTAAATTCGATAAAGAAGTATTATTAAAAATTTATTGTATTTTTTGTGTGTACATTACATACGTTCCATATGTAACTTTCTTTAATTAAACCGAATATTTTTTTATATAAAAGAAAAGAAATAAAATTTTACAAATTTATCGATAATAAATCGATGAGTGAGATGGTTTGAAGACCTATATTTATATAGTAACTTTGAATTTTATAACGCAGTAAGAAGAAAATAGAGCACGATAGTAAAAAATAAATTGTCCAGTAAAGTTATATATTTGCTTATTTACATAACATACCTGTGATATACGTAAGTAAAATAAACAACAAGTAAACTTATGTAATGAAAACTCTTTTAGGATTTTAATATATAATTTATTAACACTATATCAAATTCTGTAACGATTATCCAAAAAAAAATGCATATAACCATCTGCTTCCAATTTTTTTTATTCCCTGAGGAAATAAAGAATATATACACAATTAATAATGTTTTTAATGTTTATACATTTTTATTCTAACTTATATTTTGTGATGAAACCATTTGAAATCACAACACAAACGCAACGCATAAAAATCGACATGATTTTTAATTTATTTAATTATTGCCCTCGATATTAAATGTGTAATAATAATATAAAAAAAAAAAAATAATAATAAAAATTCAAAACTAACCTACACAATATCTGAATTCGTTCTAAAAATAAACATTAAGAATTTATGTAATAAAAAAGATACAATATTCTTTAAATGTGAACAGTTACAAAAAAAAATCCAATCCCAACCCTTTTTCTAAACAAAAACAGACATCATAAAAATCCACTAAATTTAGAATGATGTTTGATACAGAATTACCGCCTATTAAAATCATATATATACACATTATACGTTTATCCCTGCTGGTATAGTGGGTCCATTAACTGGATTTTATTATTTATACAATAATGCGTGTAGACATACTTAAACAGACATTTTAAAAAAATATTAATTTTTTGAATTTTAAAAAATTTCTAAAAATCTTACAAAATCTCAAGACATAAATATGTCGATATGTACATAATATATCATCTGTTGTATTAAGGTTAATATATAACATTATTACTATTATAAATAATATAATTTGTAGTAGGTAAAGAAGAGACTATAGTATAATTGAATAGGTATATATTAAATAAGATTCAAACATTAAAAATGACCATGCTACGGCACAGCTCTAACTGTGGAGCGTAGATTTCATTTCAAGTATTGTTAAATTTTTTTTTTAAATCTGCTTAATAAGTCAATATTTGAATACGATTATATTTTATAGCATTTGAAATTTTTACGATTTTAAGCAAATATGTATAAAACTAGAAAAAAAATATATCAATTTTGCACCACTTTAAGCATCCCTAATTTTTATTCTAACATTGACCACCCTAATTTTGAAAACTATTGTTAAATTATATGCAGCATTTTACATTAACAATACAAGTTGACATTAAATAATGGTTGAAACATAATAATCAACTATGCATTTAAATAATTTCGGGTCATAAAAAGAAATGCCTACAAAACAATTTCATTCAACATTGTACCTTTAATTCCCGCTTTTGTGATTTATGTATAGTACATATTTCATAAATTAAATTCATTAAGAGTGGAAATTATTTTGAGACATATGAATGTATTTTTAAATAAATTATTCAAAAAAATTAATTAAAAAACAAGCAAAATTTTGACAAGTGAGCGTATTTTTGTATACTTATTATTATTATTACATAGTATGCATTTGCACAGTGTTGTACAAGAAAAAATAACGTCAAAAGCCACTTCGAAGTATCTACATAATTTTTTAATTATTTTTTTATTTAGAGTTTTAACGAAAAACTTTTTTTTTTCTGTTGATTAGAAAAAAATACCATAACAATAATGTAACATAGCAACAAATCATTATTCTTTTTCCTATAAAAGTTATAACTGTGGAGGATTTTATGAAAACGTTAAAATCATTATGATATTATGCACTTTGAAGAGCAGATGTTTCAAATTGTTTTGAATTCAATATTGTAAACACAAAATATGTAATATTGTAGAGGTGCAACAATAATAAGTGATTTTTTCTGTTACAACAATATAAAAATGTTTTTTTTTCTTTTTCCTCTATTAAAACCCATTTTTTTCGTCAGTCTGTCAATTTTAATATGAGTCTTGTATTATCCCCGAAAATGCTTTAAAAAAAAGAACTTTAATGGTACACTATTAAATTAATTTCTGTATGATTATGAGATTAACCCTTTGTAAAATTAAACATCGTTTCCAAAATTTTATCCTATTTATCCAATTACGCAAACTCTATGTTTTTTAATTCAAAAATAAAATGAAATATTTCTTCTTCCTTAAAAATAATTTTATTGATGAAATATTTAGGGTAATTTTTTTATTTCAATAAAGTCTATAATTGTCAAAACCAGATAAAACTGCTAAAGTTGCTGAGATGTTTATCATAATCATAAGAATTGGAAAAGTATTAATAATTGACATATGAAAGAAATTTTTCAGACAAACGTTTTATATGTATATGTAGGTATGGTATATTAAATATAGACTATATATTATATAAAAACTCCTTTTTTTCAAAAAAAAATTGTTCTTAGACCTTAGACTCATTTAGAAAGTTACAAGCTCGTTTTTTATTATTCTATAATTTTGGTATTTGTTTTGATTTAAAATCTGAACAGAATATGTTATCTTAAGTGTTAAGTTAATTTAACCTCAGCTTGGTCGACACCATTTTTTTTTTAATTTAATTTTATTTTAATTTAATGATCGTAATTTTATTTCCAAAAAATATAATATACGATCAACTTGATAAAATTCAATTTTTAAATGATCACAAAGGTTTTGTTTGAATTGAAAATTTTGTACGTCCAAATTGATGTACGGTAAAATTCAAAAAATCCCGAACTATCAATTTAGTGAAGAAAAATTGCGACGAGAAAATTTTTAAGTGATACCTTGTAGAAAATACAATTTTATATGTTGTGTTGTGATATATTTCCTAAATCTCTTTCATTAAATAAATTTTTTTGATTTCACTCAAATTTAAAATACATTTGTTATTGAGATACAATTCAAATATTTTTATCTTCAAAAAATATATTTATTATTTTTATTTATGATTACATTTTTTATCACTATTTTAAAATATATTATGTTTAATAACTTAAATTTAATAATCATCAAATAAATTAATAATAATTAGTAAATTTGGTTTTGGTCTATTAATTTATAGCCAGGACCACTAAAACTTTTTGAAGGATAGCAAATGAACAATGTTAATTGAAGACCAGACAAAACACATCCTAAAAAGTTTGGTAATTGAATAAAAACATCATCAATTATTACACCGTATATAAACCATTGTAATGATACTATAAAGCTAGCAGATATCAAGGGAAATGGAAGACTTTCTGTACTTTTTGATCTAATAACATGGAATAACATTATAAATGGTGCTGCAAAGAATAATACTGTAACAATACAACAAACATAACCCATAATTTTAATTGCTTGTGCTTTGTCTTGTTCATGTTTTGTATACAATATCGTTGTCAATAGAAAAATAAATGCAATTGCAAATTGTCGAACATATATTTTTTTATTCACCGTAAAAACATAATATGTTGCAGTATACGAAAACATTAGAACTGAACCAATAATCTAAAAAATAATATTTTTTATAATTTTTATTGCATTCACTAAATTTTTTTTTTTTTTTTTTGTGAAATTTTAAAAATGTTTTAATCGAATAAAAAATCATTTCTGCTTTCTTATTTAATTTTTTTTACTTGTTTCATATCTTACATTAACAATGATGACTATTTTTTCATCAGTTAGAAAACCATAACGTAACCATAAACTGCATCTGAAATTAAATTTGAAATGAAATTCATTAGATAGATATATATTTTAATATTAAAAACAGAGTCAGAGTTTATACATAAAATTTTAGTTCGATGTCACAATAAAAAACATCGGTATTAGCCTATTAGCTCAAATTAAAAAAAAATATCTAAAAAATTATAGAATATTCACCAGAAACGGGCCCAATCCCAAACCGATTGATATCGTAACTAATTTTGGAAAAAAACAAGTTATAAGTAATTAAGCTGAAAATAAAATTCAAATTAGGTATATAGATATATCGATGTTCTTAATTTATGACATGGTAGACATTTTCCTGTATTACGTTCAAGAGTGTGTTTCAGATCAACGATTTTATAGTCTTGAGTCTTGACTAACACAATTCAAAATTATTTAAAGATTAAATTTCATTGGTTTTTTTTCTCTAATTTTTCAAGTTCTTACTCTCAACAAATTAGAACATTCAATCAAATTGAAATTTTCTGCTGCTGCTTAATCTGAAGATCATAGGAGGATACTTACGATAAAAATCCACAAATATAGGGAAATCCACTTGATTCGCCAGTGCTTTTCTTCTTCACATAATTACGACAAGTTATTCTAAAATAAAAAAAAAATATTTAGTACTTAGCACTTAGCATCAAAAAAAAATAGAAAAATAAAAATTATAATAGAAACATTTTCCAAAAAAAAAAAAAAAACAAGAATAATATTGAATTTAAAAAAGAAAAAAATAGTTAGGTTTAGTTAGGTAGGTATCTAGTTAGTTTTAGATAGGTAATAGAATTTTCATACATACGTTGGCGATAAAAATTGTAAAATTGTTGTTATCACAGCTGTAACTTCTAATAAATTTTCTTTTGAATACATTTTCCTTTAGATTTTAATATTTAAAAATATATATACTTTAAATTTCATGAAAATAATTTAATTTTCTTTAAATTTGAAATTTTCTTTAAATTTATAAAAGAATTAAATACCTCTTTGCTCTTTGGTTATTTTGAGATTGAAGTTTCAAGTTTAGTTTTTATTTAAGGCCTGTTTTCTGATTGCGACTGAAATAAACATCAGTTTAAATTGACTGAAAAAATTATGAATTCTTCTTAAGTTTCGATGTTTTTGAAACTGCGAATGAAATTAAGGACGTTTCTAAATCCTGTCACTCTCTTCTTCAATTCTAGTGTTTTCAATTTTCTTGCTAATCTTAGTATTTTCAAACAACTCAATAATCTTATTTATTTTTTTTAGTTGGTAGAAGTTATTTCAATTAGCAAAAAAAAAAAACAATACACTGGGCTTTATAAAAATATAAATAATTCCAAAATCATGACAAAATGTAAACAAAAACAATGCCAGCATTGATGTACTTTTTTTTTTAGTGCTGTCGCTGTGTAATATTAGTTTCTTGTTAAACGTGAATTTTTTTTTTTGTTGCTACTTAATTCTATTACGACGATTATGATTTATTAGTTTATTATTATTGAAAACAAAATTTTAGATTTAATAAAAATAAATTTAAGAATTTTAATAACTAGACTAGACTAAATTTTTTAATTCTAAAAACGTACAAATTTTTTTGTGCTAATTTTTGGATTCAAATTCAAGTACTATTTTCGCTTAATAATAATGTGGCAATTTCATCTTAAATGTCAAAAAAAATATTTGATAAAAGACAGACGTCACACATCAAACACTGATAAAGTGATAAATTTAATATTTTGTTATTACAATTTGCATAAGATTAGCCAAGCACAGAACCAACATTCATTAGTTTTTCTTTTTAGTTTTTTATTCGACTTTTTCGTATACGGAAGTCACAAAAGTGTAGAATTTAATTTTTTTTTTATAATTTTTTATTTTGAATTTTTTTAATTTTATTTTTCACTAAAAAATCCGTACAGATTACCTTTATATGATTTTAAAATAAAATTAATATTTTTTGTTTTTTAATACAAAGAAAATGAATGAAAAATTTGATGAAGAGAATGAAACAAGTATTTTATTTAAAGGAAATAAGATAACGATTGACCAGAAGAATAATGACAACAATAATGAAGCAACTAAAGAATCGATTTCTCATACTAGAATTGTGAGTGAATTTTTGTTCAAAAATTCCTAATTAGGACCTATCTACCTACCTAATTTATTTTTATTAGAAGGAATGAAAATTTTTAATTGCAAAGTACAAGCAGGCCTGTGTACATAAGTATCTATTACCTGCGCTCCTTTCATTAATCAAAATTTGTATAGTTTCGCTTTTGTTTATTAAAAAAGTTTTATATTGAAAACTTAATAATACCTTAGTATCTGATTTCCTTATCAGTGCTTTAATAGTATGGTTCCTTCCATTTACCTACTCTGGCTTTAATTATCATTCCATTTATAAAAAATTGCGAACGAAAATATCTATAACAGTATTAGCAATTGAAATTATCCGAAACTTTCACTTTAGAAATTTAAATCAGATTGATGCTTTCTATCTCATAATTACCACAAAATTTTGTTTACCTTATGAGTGTAGGCAGTTTAATATTCATAGAATACTTTATAACCAAATATCTTCTTTGTCTTATTCCACGTTTTAACTCACGTGTATTCAATGTACACAATTTAATGCGCATGTTGCGTACAACAGTGCAAGACAATCATTATGTATTTAATTTTTTGGTTCAATTGGAGATTGTAATTCAAAAAAAGAACAACAGACTTGTTTCAGAAAATTTTTCGTAAAGAGGAATACTAATATCAAAAGGTCTGCGATAAAGTCGCCCACAACAACATTAATATGATAAATTAATTTATTAACATGAAAGTAAATGATTGACGCTTATTTCTTATTCGCATGTCAAATGAATCTCAGTTAATTTAATGTCGAAGATAATATAAATAATTACAATTTTAAGAATACCTAATAAATAATATATTGTTATATAGGTATATGTATGTATATTTGCATATCTCGCTTGTATTCCTACAAAAAATGTCTAAAAATTTTACAATTCCGATAGAGAGAATTCGAAGATAACCAAAAAAAAAAATCAAACACAGAAAAATAAAACTTTTTGCGTTTTAAAAAAATTTAATCATAATAAGTCTCGAAAATTGTATGGGTTTGCAACATAGTTTTTTGTACATTTTTTTTTATGGCAAAATCGCAAAAACATTATTATTATTCAAATCTGGAAGTTACATATGAATTAATTTTGATTTTTTATTTCCCCGCGTTTCTTACGATTAGAGATTAACCACAAACTGATTGAGTTAACAATTTCCTTCCATTTTACCAAATTTTATTTATATTTTATTTATTCACAATACAATTTGTTTTTTTTATTTTACCTTTCTCTTTCATTGTACCACAAATGATTCGATTTCTGCTTAGGGAAAAAAATTAATAAAATTTCAAATTATATTACTTACTTACATTAAAATTCTATTACAAAATTCAACATCAAATTCAACGTCAATTTCAAACTTTGGAAAATAATGTTATCATGGTTGAACAGATCTCACGATTCTTACTTTTAATATGACAAGAGTTGTATCAAATTACAGAATACTTATCACTATTTATTTTACAAAATTATTGTATCTTCATCATATTTCAGTAACGAAATACTATTTTGTTTCTCACATTGTATGTTTATACATTGATACATGAATTTTTAAAGATGAGACATTTTTGTTAGGCTTTTGAACAAGATGAGAATAACATCGAAGCATGGGGATTAAATGCTGCATTAATTGCAAATCATTCTCATCTGTTTGTCTTGTAAATAAAATAAAAATAAATATATTTGATTAGAAATTAAAATATAAATAGTGAGTACCTACAATATTTTATCTTATGATATTTTCAAATTAATTTATCAGCTTATATCCGTTAGTGTCATATAAATTCTTCTATTAAAATTTATTATTATATATAGAGCTTTCTTATAAATAAAAATCTAACAATTTCAGTTTAAAACTGAACATAATATTCGTAGGTGATTTATTTTATTACTTACGAAAGAGTAATATTTCCAAGAACTTGAAAGAACCACTTATAAATTAATTAGTTATTTTTTAATACCCAGCATGTTAGGTTATCTATTTCATGTGTAGCAAATATGAGAACTAGTCATTCTAGTTCATTTATTAAGCGTAGAACTTACATATAGAATAAAAATTAAAATCAGAAGGACTAACCTTGAAAAGTAGTTGTTTAAGAGATTAAAACTTACATTTATTAGTATAAGTTAGAGTAACATAAATTTTTGTATACAGAACAAATTTGATAAAATGTAGTTATGTAACATTTATACTAAATAAGTATATTTTGAATGGACATACGTATTTATAAGTACCTACATAATAAATATGCTTAAATTTTTAACACCAATTTATGGAATCAATATAACTTGCTTATATTTAAATCTTCAAATAAAAATATTAACTTAATAGTTTTTTAATTAAAAATAAAATGGACAATTATTTAAGTATTATTCTTCTCTTTATAAGTAAATACAAATATTCTTTTTTTTTGCATGTTTCATTTTAAAAATAAAATCAAAATTAAATTAAATCATGTTTCTTTTATATTTAAAAAAAATATAACGCTCCGAAATTGGTGTTAAATTTATTTGTCATTCGCATTCAATAAAATAAATAAGTGTAATCATAACGTCTTTATAACTCATATTGTTCTTATATGTAATGTATAATATGAATGTTTTAGTTCTTCTGCATTCGAAATGAGAATGTATAAAAACGTTTTAAACTTAGGAATATTAAACTCTCAGGAATTATTGATATTATTTCAGGTCGTTCCATCATAATTTATACAATTTCGAATACACGAATGCTATAAATTAAAATTAAAATTATTGTTAAAATTTGGTTTAAAAAATATGAAAATAAGATAAAGTAAAATAAATACTTATGTGATCTATATTTTGATATTTCATAAAGAACAATGTAATAAATACGGAATTTTCATTAAAATAAAACGAAAATATCAGCAAATTTTAAATTTTGATAAAGCATGTATACATATTATTGTAATTGTGATATTATGTAGTTATTTTTGTTCCCATGTTTGCTATAATTAAAGTAATAAACATTAATATTATTCTTATATAATGTTTATTGCCTACTGAAAGAATTTACTTCTTTCCAATTATAAACCAGTAGTTTTGTTTAATAATGTAAAACGTAAGCTAGTAGTTTTAAGTTTTTAGGTCAAGTATTTTAACAAAATTTTTTGTGCAAAGTTTTCGTCTCAATCTAGTTAAGTTACAATTCAACTTTCATTTCCTTGCGAATTTCTTTCCATTATTACAATTATTGCAATCATTACTAAATTGGAATGTACCAATTAGTTTTATCGATAAGAAAAAAAAATTAAACAATAATGTGTACCTAATCGTTTTTGTTTTGAATATTTTAACAATTAAGTTTTTTTCTGTTTTCTCAATTTTATTTTTATTTCTAAATAAATATTCTCAATGAACTTGATCTACTGATCCACACTCGATATATTTCTTTGCATATAAATAATCTTTAGTATTTTGTAAGCAAACTTTATTTATTGTTCTGTATTAAATCGACATTTAACAAAATATGGGAAATAAAGTAACTTAACTTTTTTTTATTCATTTTATTTTTTTCATAAATACTTATATTAAACAATAATTATATTTATATTTTCATTTATTTACTTTAATATTTCAGTATGATGATGGAAATTGGGGTTTTTTGTTATTAAGTGTTGGTATTTTGACAACAATTGGTTCTGCAATTCCAGTTGGATATAACATTGGAGTCATAAATGCTCCATCGTCTGTAAGTATTCCTAAAATAAATTGTAATTACTAATATAGTTTTATTTGAATTATTGAAATGTTTGATATTTAGAAAGAAAGTTAAAAAAAAAAGATTTTCATTTGAAAATGTATTAAAAGAAGAAATAAATTATATTTTAATTTTAAAGTAGCATTTGCCACAATTAATTTTAATTTTGTAATTAATTTTGTAAATGTAACATTACGACAACCGCTTCTTTTTAATGCACTTTTAAACGAAAATGTTTTTTAAAATTTATTTATTTTTTTATTTTGTAATTTTAACTTTATAATTTTAATGAATTATAAATGATTTAAATGACTGTATATGACAAATATATGTTTATTCAAACTCGGGCACAAGTATTGAATTCAGTTAATTTTAATAATTTAAAAATAATATCCCAAGAAGTTAGCATGAATTACGATCGAATTAAAAAATCTAACAAAAATCATATTCTCCATCACATTCGAGTAAGCAGAATTTCATATTCATAGAATTTCATAAAATTTGAGAATAAAATTATCATAAGGCAAATGCAGATTCAATCGTAATTCAAAAATAGAACTTAATTTTATTTTGGTTATTTCCGAGTTTTGTTTAACAACTTTTTTTTATATTGTTCAGCATATTAAAAATTGGTGCAATGAAACAATAAAAGAACGGTTCGATATTTATATTTCTGATTCTGCCATGGATATATTATGGTCATCTGTTGTTTCAATATTTTTGATTGGAGGTGCTGTTGGATCTTTAGGTGGTGCCTGGGTGGCAAATAAATTCGGTCGTAAAGGATCATTTTTGATTACAGGAATTTTATTTGTGATTGGCGGACTATTATTTCAGTTTTGTCGTTTGGCTGGATCAATTGAAATGTTAATGTTAGGTAGATTAATTGTTGGTCTCGCATCTGGTCTTTGTACTACGTCTCTTCCAATGTATTTAACTGAATTGTGTCCTGTTCAACTGAGAGGAATTTTAGGTAAAAAATGTAGAAAATGAATAAAATAGTAGGTATTTATTATGTAATTTAATGAGAAATTTTTTTAATACATATTAAAATATTTAAATTTTCTTTACTTTTAGGAACATTTTGTGCAATTGGTGTAACTGGTGGTGTAGTAGTTGGGCAAGTTTGTAGCTTAAGGCATGTTTTTGGTACACAAGAATTGTGGCATTACGGTTTAAGTGCATATTTAGTATTAATAGCAATTTGTTACTTGCCGTCATACGCATTTCCTGAAAGCCCGAAATTTTTGTTCTGTATTCGAAATGATCGCGAAGCTGCTCGTGATGCACTGAAACGACTGAGAGGAAAAAATTCTCAAATGGTTGAAATTGAATTAATAGAAATGGAAAATAGTACTAAATCTGAATCAAAAAATTGTTCTTCATTTATTTCGGTTATAAAAAATCCGAAATTATTAATGCCTTTGATTATTGTAGGTAGGCACTGCTATTTTTATTAAATAAATGAAATAGTTCTGTCGGTTCGGTCGGTGCTGTCTTATTGAATGAACAAATTAATTTTAGTATATTTTAGGAGCATTTATGGGAGGTCAACAATTATCCGGAATCAATGCAATATTCTATTACTCCATTTCCATATTTAAAGCTGCCAAATTATCTCAGGAAACGGCTGAATGGGCTAACCTTGGAGCGGGTTGTATAAATTTGTTAGTATCTTTCGCAGGTCCATTTTTAATGGCACAATTTAATCGCCGTCCTCTAATGCTTTTTTCATGTGGTATTGATGCTGTAATCTTGTTTGCTACAGCATTTATCATTCACTATATTGTGAGTTTCAAGAACATTTTACACTATTGATAAATTCATAACTATCTTAATTTTACAGGATAATGCAAGCTGGCTACCAAATTTATGTATTTCTATGATATTTTTGTACATAATAGTTTTTCAGTTTGGTTTAGGACCGATTCCTTATTTTATAGGATCAGGTAACCCATTTTATTAATACAAAAAAATTATATTAACTTAACTCTCACTGAGATTCGAAAAAAGTTGAAATGAATAGTTGTTGAATTGTTTTAAAATATTTTTCTTCGTAATCCCATTTATATCAATTATACAGAAACTGATTGCGCTGAGTGTGACTGTGAAATGATTTTAAAATTGTCATAACTAATTTAATTAAATACAAGACAATGAGAATAAAAATATTTTTATTTGTCTGTGATTGTGATAAAATTTTTTTATGTCAATTAATTTTAATTACAGAACACAAATCAGTTAAATTTAATTTGATTAACATAAATGTTTTGATTTGATATAATTTGTGATCTTTATTTACACTTGCTTAATAAATATGATTTATGTAAACTAATTTTATTGGAATAAACTTAAGTACATAAGTGTAGAGATTCAAAAAATAATAATATTGTTTAATGAATGAACAAAAAACACCAACATGAAGAATATGAAGATGTTTTTTATTTTCGTTAATTGATAAATGGCCAAGTGAAGCTTGGTTTAGCTATATTCACCTTCTATTAGAATTAGTAAATTGCAAATATAAAAAATTGATGCTACATTCCCACAGAAAAAAATTTTAAACGTCAATTTTATTGAAGTTAAAATTATGTTCGTTCTCAGTTTTTTTTATACATTATTAATTTTTAATTCACAGAAATTTTTGAAACTGAACCAAGACCAGTTGGAATGGCTGTAGGATCATTATCATCATGTAAATTTTATTTCGATAAAATTTAATAAGCAAATTTAAAAAAATATTATATCATTTTAGGGGTTTGCAATTTTATAATTGGAATGTTCTTCCCAATAGTGCAACGTATACTGGGTGCCTTTGTTTTTATCCCATTTTCAATAGCATGCGTATGCTTGTTTTTATTAACTAAATTATATTTACCAGAAACTAGAAATCGTGATATTTCAGATATAGCACCATTAATATCTAAGGGCTTCAGATCAAGGCTCTTGTAACAAATATATATTTTTAAGACAATAAAATAGTTAGAAAATTTTTTTAAATGCTTTATAAAATTTTTAAATTTATATTAATTTTATTTATGGTTTAATACTGAGATTGTTCCTTTTAGTATTAAATGAATTCCATTCATAACTAAAATTGAAATAATATTTACAAATATTAAGAAATAATTATTTATTCTTTTATTTCAAATTTTTACTCATTGTTAAAATTATAAAATTTTGTTAAAAACATAAGCCATCAATGATGTTAATACATAAATTTTTAAATAAAAAATAATATTTTGTTTTAATTGAAAAATAAATTATTATTGAAAAAAAAAATTATTGTAGTGTTTCGCACCTTTAATTTAGATTTCTATTTATTACTCTTATTAGATCCACTATAAAACAAATTGCCAGTTAATGAAAGAGAAATGATTTCACGAATCAAAAGAAAACATTTATTCTTTGACCTAACTTATCCTACATCTTCAAAAATATTAAAAATCGATTTTTATTTATCTATAGCTTAACTCAAGCTCATATATACAAAGTTAAAATACATTAAATTTGAAATTTTGAAATATATCACATCACAGTATAAAACTATTAATATAAAAACAAAAATGAAACTTTAACATTACGATTTATTTAAAACCTCTGAAACATAGTTTAGTCAGTCCAATGTGAACAGAGAGTCACCGCACAATCAACCATCCAATCAACTCCTCCTCAACACATCTTTGCTAAGGTTATTAATCTATTTTTTATCTTAAAGATTGAGGAAGAACAATAAATAGTAATTTTAATATTTTGTTAAATTATAAATTACAACTTGGTAAAGATTTAGTTTTAACCATAATTAATTAAAATTTTGAATAAAATAGCTATTCAAGAGTTCTCAGATTATTATATTACCTTGGATTGAAATTTTCAATTACGTACTACGGTAGGTACCTACCTATATTAAAGTTTAGAAATAAAAAAATCATGGTTTTTATTCAATATTATAAAATAATAATTATATTATTGAACATTAAAGATTTCCTCAACTTTCCATCAAAAATATTTAACTGCTGCTGACGGGGGATGGAAATAAGGCCGCAGGAAATAAGGCCGCGACGTTTTTTTGTTGCGGTCTTATTTCATTTTGAAAAATGTAATAAGGCCGCGAAGATTTTTTCGCGGCCTTATTTCGTTTTTCAAAATGAAATAAGGCCGCGAAAAAATCCTCGCGGTCTTATTTCATTTTGAAAAATGAAATAAGACCGCAAAAAATTCCTCGCGGCCTTATTTCGTTTTGAAAAATGAAATAAGGCCGCGACAAAAAAAAACAATTATTCGGAGGGCTAATTTCATTTTTATAAACGAAATAAGGCCGCGTAATCTTGTGAGGTGAGCACACAGGGCAGGGGGCAGCAGGGCGGCGGGCGGGCGAACTGGTTAGTTTGTCAGTGGGATTTGCGGCTGGGATTACGTCTTTCCGGGATATTAGCTTCCGGGATTTTGTAAACGGAGAAAAAAAAAATTCCGGGATTTCGTACCTCCGGGATTTTCGACTCCGGGCATTAGACCGGCTCCCCAGTAATTCCATGTTTAAATATTTTTCATACCATTTTTATAATTTGTATTTTTTGTATGCCTATAATATAATTCAAATATTTCACTTAAAAAAAATAAAATCATTAACTAAATCATTTATTTATTTCACAGTAAGTACAATTTATTGATCGTTACTGTATTACTACACATGTATATAATATTAACATAATACATATGTAATTCAAAACAAAAAAAAATTCTACAATTCAAGATTTTATGCACTAAAAAAATATTATATTTTATCTGTATCACAATCCGATATAATTACAAAATTGTTTCTTCTCCATATTTTCACAAAATAAAATAGTTTTAAATAAATACAGCTAAGTAAATGTACAACCTTGAAAAATTGTTTATTCACCTAAATTTCTATCTTCAATCTGTTTAACATCACGAAGTGGTTACAATCATAAGTAATATTGAAATATGTATTAATTTTATTTTAAAATAAGAAATTTAAAGAAAAAATGAAACTAATTCTTTTCCCTTTAACTGAAATAATATGTAGATAGTATAGATTTAGAATGTTAATAAATAATCAACAAAAATAATTTAGTACGATTTTAAAATTATTTGTGCATTTTTTGTCATAATTTTAAGAAGATATGTTTCTAATCTTAGCCTGCTTACTCACTATTAAACACAATGATACTAATGTCAAATTAAGATCAATTCTCTGTTAATTAAGTCTGTCCAGTACAACTTTCGAAAAAAAAAATTAAAACTAGTTCTGTAGCTGAATTTTGGTACTGTGCATTCTTAATAGCAACATTTATAACAATCGGACTCAATGTTTAAGATCTGAATGGCTGTCTAGTGACAATTTGATAATTATACTTTTCTTTCATTCTACAGAGATTCGAATAAGACATAAGCCGGAGGAATAATGAAGTTTGTAAACGGTTTGTGCTTGGATGGGGAATAAAAGGTCCATCGGGTAGGATGATACAATGGGCCAACAGAACTAGGTGCAAGGGAATCCTGGAATTCTCGACCCGCTGCAATCTAACGTAATCTAACCTAAGAGCTTTTTCAATCGAAATTATTATTTTAATACAAAAATTAATCATAATTTTTTTCAATTATTAACAAAAACCACTAGCCAATATGACACTGTATTTTAATCAACTATTTTGCATGTTCTGGCAAAAACGTTATATTCTAAATTCTACGGGATCTTTCTGAAGTTGTAGGTCTTTTTCTTTTAGTTTCTTAAATACATTTCATCCTCCTAGCACCGTCCCTAAAGAAAGTCACTCTCTTTCACTTTTCAGCCACAAACCTTAAATGAGATCTACATGTCGAAACCTACCAGAGCACCAAATTTCAGTTCTATATCCGCGTTGATTGTTCAATTATAAACTATCGATCAGATCAACTAAGGAAGCAAAATAATATAAAAATAGATATATAAATTAAAATAGATAAATTATTGCAGATATTTGTACATAGATTATGCCAATTTTTTTATTTTAATACATTTTAAAATATTTTAAAGGCACAAATAATCACAGAAAAATTGATTTATATTTAAAAATGTCAAAACTTGATTATTGCAAATGTCTACATTTATATTTTAGGCTATTAACTTATTATACAAAAAAAGTCATATTAAATCTAATAACACGTTATATAATTTTTTTTTCTAATGCCAAAAACAACTAGATTCTATAACGATTTTATCCCGTTTTCAAGATGTTTAATTGAAATGATATTGTGAAATTGAGTAATGCACTTTTTTACTTTTATATATTACTCCTGGAGTAAATATACGTTTAAATAAGCTATTGAACCAAAAATATAATTTATTACAACTCATAAATATATCTTTTATTTTTAACAGTTTATTTTTTCCGCATAAAACATAATTTTGAAATCGAACTGAATACGTTTTAATTTACATAATTTCTTAATAATTTGCAGGTTTATTTTTTTTGTTATCTTTTTAAACTTTTGTTTTCCAAGAGTCAAATTATATCTAAAATAATTTATATTATTTTATGCTACTAATACTACATAACAAAAAATTCCTAAATGAAAACATTTTTGTAAAGACTCTTTGGTACAAATACAGTTAGGTTATTGTTTCTCACTTTTTACTCTTTAATTAATAATTAAGTTTTTGGATTCTTAAATCTAGTAATTCATCAAAGAAAAGAAGCACTAATGTACTGTGTGGTGCAATTCGTAAATAATTCGGCCAAAATCCTTTGTATAAACCATATAAACCTTCTGTTTTCAAAATTTTCAGTAAACAATCGAATACCCCTTTGTAATAAATTCCTCTACCCTTTTCATCAACACCTTGATTATAAAGCCTGGTTGCAATCACATCTGGCGGAGTTATAGCAAATGACATAAATGATCCTGCTAAAACTCCTGCAGCAAATGAATTTAAAGTTTTATTGACAACAATATCCCGGTTTCGAAGGAAATCTTTACAAATACCGAAAGCACCGATTTGAGCACCACTTCCCAAAGCCGCACGGGGAATTGTTGATTGGTAACCACGCCATAATCCTTTTACACCATTTTTCGAATAAATTTCTATTAAAGCCGTACTCATGCGAGTATGATGATGCTGATATCCAACAGCAATTTGTTGAGCTGCTTGAGATTGTAATTGCGTTTTTATCTGAATATATTAAAATAAAATTTTGTTCAAAAGAAGTTGAAACATAATTTGATTTTATTTCCCACCAAAAAAAATGGACTTGATGCTATTGAACCAATTATTCCACCCGCAGCTCCGCAAAATAATCCTTTAAAAAAAGAAATTTCACCTGTTTGAGACTTATGAACCCATTTGTTCTTCAAAGCTGTATTATAAATTCCTAATCTGTATAAAACAAAAAAAAAAAATGCATAAGTAAGGACCTAACTGGGTATGTCTAGTAAAAGGTATTAACCTTTGTTCGTTTTTAGCGAAAATTATTTACCTAAAACCATTTAAAATAAATTGAAAACACAAAGCCGGTACTAAGCCTTTTTGCAAAGCTAGGGTTCCTTCATTTTTCCACACCGTAACAAATGCACTGAAAACACTTTTGTATGGTGTTACGTATGTTCCACGAGCTGCCAATTCTCCTTGTAGTTGAATTCTTGTTTTTATAACCTAAAAATTTGTTTCAATTTATGTTACAAATAAACAAGCAAATATTCGATTTTAAAATAGTAGTTAGATAAGATATTATAAATAATAAAAATACCTCTAAAGGATTCGTAAAAACTGTTGCTCCAGTTGATGCGAGGCCGCCAAATAAAAAATCAAAATAATCTATTTTCATGTTGTTAGAATTTATCCCAATTCTTAAAAAACTTAAATTAATTCTAAGTTATGAATGAGGTGCCTCCGGTCCGCTACTTTCACAATTTCAATTTTATTTCATCATAATAGCCATATAAAACATAAATATTATTTAAATTCCAATTGTTAAAATTTGAGCATTCGTTTTCATAACATTAATATTTTAAAATACCTATTTGAAATCAAAATTTAAAGTTTTGAATATATTTTAGGTAAAGGCAAAGGCAATTAATATTATTTATTAACTATTTCATAATTTTATTAAACCTTACGAAGATGCAAATGCAAATCGTTTATTTTGTCAAAAAAACCAAAACAAAAATCTTTAAAAAAAAATTTATTTTTTGCATTTTGTTTGTAGTTTATTTGGTTTTGTAATTTGTACTTTACTTCAAATTTTCAAGGTCATATTTTGTGTGTGAAAATGAAAACAAAAATCATATGGCATTTATTTCATAGCTTCATCTCAAATGCTCTGAATGGATCTGGTTCTCTTCTAGAACGACGCTACTTATAGAACAGAACAATTTCTTATAAATCGGGTAAGAAATGCGAATAGTTAACTCAAAAACTATTAACTCAACAAATATTTATGAATATTTGCGGAACCACATTTAAACCCGATTGTGTATAAAACTTATTATTTACAGAAATTAAATAAAAAATTAGAAAAGAGGGTAGAAGAACAAGGGAAGGAAGTCGGCTCCAGGGGCTGGCATTTTTTCCAACTTTAATAATGGGGTTTTTTTAGGAACCTCAAAAAAACACGTCGAGCAAAATTTAAAAAAATTTTAAAACTAAACATCTTATAAATTTGCTGTTATTTTTATGAGAGCAAAATTCTCAAAAAAATGTAATTATAAGCTTTAGATATTTTGTTCATTTTTTTATTTATATTTTTTTGTATGCAATGAACTGAATCCTCTACCTTAGCCAATTTTTGTTTTATCCTACCTACCTACCTACATTTATATATAATACCTTGTTCGCATTATAATTTGAATTCCACTTAATTCCGGAAAACAAATTGCCGTTCGCATTACAAAATTTGGGCGCAGTGAAATAAGGCCGCGGGAAATAAGGCCGCGATAGGTTTTTTGTTGCGGTCTTATTTCATTTTGAAAAACGAAATAAGGCCGCGAAAAAATCTTCGCGGCCTTATTTCATTTTTCAAAATGAAATAAGACCGCAACAAAAAACCGTCGCGGCCTTATTTCCATCCCCCCAAAATTTGATGAGAACTGGAATTTGATGGTGTAAAAAAAAAATTGAGAAAGAGAAAAAGTTTTTGTTGTTGAAAATTTTGACTTTTTATCTCGCTTGGTATCAATTTTATTTTATTTTTTTTTCATTTTGACTCGAATTTGACAAAAAAATTGTTGCCAACTATAACAAAATTTCAAAAAATGAGTGAAAATAACTAGAAATGTAGAATTCTAACCCTGACAACTAGAATATGAAAGTGGAATATACATATTCCGAAATATTTTTTTATATGAAAAATCCAGTTCATATTCCTGAAATATTCCGGATAACAGCATATTCCACTAATCCTAATGCGAACACCATATAATGCTATTTACATCAAATCATTTGCAGAGTTAAAATTTCACCAGACTCAATTGGAAAAATATGGGAGTGGCTACAGTTACGGTAACCGTAACTTATTTTTTTTTTTAACAGTTACGGTTAACGTAACTTATTTTTTTTTTTTAAAGTTACGGCAACCGTAACTTTTAGGTAATGCTTAAAGTTACGGCAATTTTTTTTTTTTTTTTTTGTCGAAAAAAAAAAAAAATTTAATTAATTTTTTTTTCTTTTTTTCTTTTTTTTTTTGTCTTAACCCTTTCTTCGGGATTCGAACCTCGTTCTTTAGCATTTCATTCTACCACTCTACCTCTCGGCTACAGTATTAAAATTATAAACATGTACAAAATAGAAAATATAAATTATGTGTACATGTGAAAGTTATTGACCAGTAAAAACCTTACATCGTCATATAAAAAATGCAAGAATAGTAAAACCTTACAAGCTTAGTTTGCATTTTCAGTATCGTGAGAGTAATTCTCCTTCTAATTTTAAGTCTTTTAGTATTACGTATTCATTTCTTCTTACGTTTTCTTGTAAATAGTTAACCTTTAGAGTAAGAAAGAATATAATTTTCTTTTCTTTTTTTTTCCTTAGTATTAATAATTTTACTTTTTACCCTTCCCATCAAAAATTAATATTATATAAAATTTTGTTTTTTTCAATTTTTCAAAAGAAAAAAAATAATAATAATTTTGAATTTTCAAAAATACTAAATTATAAAAAATCATAAATGTATCAATAAATATTATATACCTACTCTTAGAATTTAAGTAGTTTTTTATAATAGATTCTAGAATGAGCATCCTTTAGAAGGATCATTTTTTAAAAAAAAAATTATATCTAATTTAATTTTTCATTTGTTTTTATAAATACATACATGTAATATACGAAGTGAACCAATAAAGAAAACATAAAAAAAAAAAAAGTAAAACCTTACATCGTTATACAAAAATACAAAAATAGTTTTAAAAGCGCGAAGCTCCAAAGCAAAATAAAAAAAAAGTCATAATGCTTAAAAAAAACTTTGCCGTAATCACTAAAAAAAAAAAGTTACATCCGCCGTAACTTTAGACAATTTTCTACAGGATTACGGTTGCCGTAACTCTAAAAATTAAAAAAGACTTATATGGTGTTCGCATTAGGAGAATATTAGTGGAATATGCTGTTATCCGGAATATTTCAGGAATATGAACTGGATTTTTCATATAAAAAAATATTCCGGAATATGTATATTCCACTTTCATATTCTAGTTTGTCAGGGTTAGAATTCTACATTTATAGTTATTTTCACTCATTTTTTGAAATTTTGTTATAGTTGGCAACAATTTTCTTGTCAAATTTGAGTCAAAATGAAAAAAAAAACAAAAAAAATTGATAAAAAGCGAGATAAAAAGTCAAGATTTTCAACAACAAAAACTTTTTCTCTTTCTCATTTTTTTTTTTTACATCATCAAATTCCAGTTCTCATCAAATTTTGTAATGCGAACGGCAATTTGTTTTCCAGAATACAAAGGGAATTTAAATTATAATGCGAACAAGGTATTACGTTTGCCGTAACTTCAGCCAATTTTCAACAGGTTTACGGTTGCCGTAACTCTAAAAATAAAAAAAGAGTTACGTTTGCCGTAACTTTAGCCAATTTTCAACAGGTTTACGGTTGCCGTAACTCTAAAAATAAAAAAAGAGTTACGTTCGCCGTAACTTTAGTCAATTTTCAACAGGATTACGGTTGCCGTAACTCTAAAAAAAAAAAAGTTACGTTTGCCGTAACTGTAGCCACTCCCGAAAAATATATTCAATCGGTACCAGGCTAATTCATCGCGAGCAATTCGTCGCAAATAATTCGTCGCAAAACATTTTTTTTTTAATTCTTAATTTTTGGCTCTATGAACTAGGATAAAAAAAAATTAACCAGAATTTTTTAAGTTTCTTTAATAATATTAAAAATAAAATATAAGTTTCATTCAAAATAACAAAATTCTAAATAATGAAAAGATATGAAAAGACAATGAAAAAAATTAGAATAATAACAAACAAAACAGGAATTAAGATTATTCATCAATATTTTAAATAGAACCAATATCAAAATTATGAGCTATACTTCGCAAATAATTAATTGCAGGCATGGCTTCAAAATTTTTTACAGCAGCTGCATTACGTGCACTTAAATCTTTATATTTTTTTTTTAGGCTCACCGGATCCACCAGCGAGAATCTGTTCGCGAAAAACTTCATTTTTAGCAAAAAAAAAGGTTCCTTATTCGAATTCGTATTATACATTTCAAATTAAACTATCACTACGTTCGCAAAGTAATTCATCGCAAAAAAATTATTGAAAAAAAATTTTTTTGCGATGAATTACTTTGCGACGAATTTCTTGCGACGAATTGCTTTGCGACGAATTGCTTTGCGATGAATTGCTTTGCGACGAAATGCTTGCGACGAATAGCCGGGAATCATTCAATCATGGTAACGTGCGGGTTATACTTGCTGAAAAAAAAAATCATGATTATGATTTTTTTTGAATGTATGTGTGAAATTTTTATGAGTCAAAAATCATACTGGCTTTGATTTTAATCTTGATTTTTTTCTGTCACTGTACCAATAAAATACAATTGTTTACAATATTCTCATTCAAATTCAAATCCCGTAATAACAAACCGCTTTTATTATTGTTGTTTGCGCTTTCAAGAGTTTACTTTTTTCTTTGGCAGCCAAAAAATTTTCTTTTGACAGAAAAAAATCAACCCTCTGATTTTTTTTTAAGCATGATTTTTTATCATGATTATTTCTTGATTTTTTTTTTTTACACAAAATTTCACACATACATTCAAAAAAAATCATGATTATGATTTTTTTTTCAGCAAGTGTAACCCGCAAGTAAATTATTTTTTTTTTCATAAAAATCATTAGTACTTTTCCGTTAGCCGGCGCAAATGTACGGCGCAAAAAATTAAAATGCAAGCGAAGCAGAAATGTTACCGAAAACTTATATATAGTCATTTAAAATGAATAGTTTTTTCGTGTATCCTATGTTTTTTGAAGTTTATACTTCTTTAGGCGCGTTGTATGATATAATTGAGTAATTCTGTAGGGGGTAAAAATTCATTTTCATTCTACTCATTCGACATTCGAAATCGAATTCGAACTGACATGGTTTTTGACGTTTCAATACTCAAAAAAATTAGTGGTCCACTCAATAATCATTTGTCATTTATAAAAACAAAATAATTTGGCGTGACAAATTTAAATTCAAATTATTTTTTAAAAATTTATCGTTTACGAATTATTTAAAACTAAATTTTTTTTTATTTTTTTTTAAATAGGTAGTTCAGATCCCGTTCCCAAACTGAGACTATTTTAGAAACTGAAAATTTTATTTAATTTCTAGAATTTCTAGTTTTGGAACGACACGATTTTACAGCTGTTATTTTACAATTATTTTACAAATCAAGATTTTTTGACGTAAAAATCGTTCCGAAATGATATTTTATATTTTAAAAATCTGCAAAGGGAAATTTTAAATTTCCCATAACAAACTCAGTTTATAGTACTTTTTATTAGTGCACCTCATTTTTAAAAAAAACAAAAAATTAAAAATTTAAGCAGACGTTGCAGATGATACAGATTAAATGTCAAGCCTATTTCAATTTCTGAAAAAGAGGAATTTTCTTTAACAGAATAGGTATATTTTACGATTTAAAATAGTCTCAGTTTGGGAACGGGCTCTAATAATCATTTGTTATTTATAAAAACAAAATAATTTCGCGCGAAAAATTTAAATTCAAATTATTTTTTAAAAATTTTTCGTTTACAAATTATTTAAAATTAAATTTTTTTTTGTCATAATAGGTAGGTCTAATGAAATAAATATTATCTGACCAAAAATTTCGGGTACGGAGCTACGGTTAGGGTCGTCCCGGCTCAAAATTTACAAAAAAAACATTTTTTTAAATAGGTAGCTCCGGTGAAATTAAGATTACCTGCCGAAAAATTTTTGGACAGTGAGGTACGGTTAAGTCCTGCCGGAGCAAAATATACGAAAAGTTATTGTTTTTTTTAAATAGGTAGCTCCGGTGAAATTAATATTACCTGAAAAAAAAATTTTGGGTGGGGAGCTACGGTTAGGTCGTGCCGGAGCAAAATACACGAAATTTTTTTTTTTTTTTTTAAATAGGAAGCTCCCTCCGGTGAAATTAAGATTACCAGTCGAAAAATTTTAGGGAAGGAAGGTACGGTTAGGTCGTACCGGCACAAAATACACAAAACTTTTTTTTTTCCGAAATAGGTAGCTCCGGTGAAATTAATATTACCTGAAAAAAATTTTTTGGGTGGGGAGCTACGGTTAGGTCGTGCCGGAGCAAAATACACGAAAAAAATTTTTTTTTTCAAATAGGTAGCTCCGGTGAAATTAAGATTACCTGAAAAAAAAAAATTTGGATGGGGAGCTACGGTTAGGTCGCGCCGGAGCAAAATATACGAAATTTTTTTTTTTTTTTAAATAGGAAGCTCCCTCCGGTGAAATTAAGATTACCAGTCGAAAAATTTTAGGGAAGGAAGGTACGGTTAGGTCGTACCGGCACAAAATACACAAAATTTTTTTTTTTCCGAAATAGGTAGCTCCGGTGAAATTAATATTACCTGAAAAAATTTTTTGGGTGGGGAGCTACGGTTAGGTCGTGCCGGAGCAAAATACACGAAAAAAATTTTTTTTTTCAAATAGGTAGCTCCGGTGAAATTAAGATTACCTGAAAAAAAAAATTTGGGTGGGGAGCTACGGTTAGGTCGCGCCGGAGCAAAATATACGAAATTTTTTTTTTTTTTAAATAGGTAACTCCGGTGAAATTAAGATTAACAGCCGAAAAATTTTTGGGCAGGGAGGTACGGTTAGGTCGTGCCGACGCAAAATATACGAAAAAAAAAAATTTTTTTCGAAATAGGTAGCTCCGGTGAAATTAATATTACCTGAAAAAAAAATTTTGGATGGTGAGCTACGGTTAGGTCGTGCCGGAGCAAAATATACGAAAATTTTTTTTTTTAAATAGGAAGCTCCCTCCGGTGAAATTAAGATTACCAGTCGAAAAATTTTAGGGAAGGAAGGTACGGTTAGGTCGTACCGGCACAAAATACACAAAAAATTTTTTTTTCCGAAATAGGTAGCTTCGGTGAAATTAATATTACCTGAAAAAAAATTTTTGGGTAGGGAACTTTGGTTAGGGCGTGCCGGCGCAAAATATACGAAAAACATTTTTTTATCAAAATGGGTAGCTCCGGTGAAATTAATATTACCTGCAAAAAAATTTTTGGGTAGGGAGCTACGGTTAGGTCGTGCCGGAGCAAAATATACGAAACATTTTTTTTTTTTAAATAGGTAGCTCCGGTGAAATTAAGATTATCTTCCGAAACATTTTTGGGCAGGGAGCTACGGTTAGGTCGTGCCGGCGCAAAATATATATCAAAAAAACACACGAAGCAGTCATAGAACTGCCGACAGAAGTTTAAAGATTTAAACTATGAAATAACAGTGACTACAAATGATAAAATGATGAAGAAAATAAAAATATTTTAATTTACATTTTGTACTGAGCGGCCCATCATTTGTAGCCACTGTTATTTCATAGTTTAAATCTAAGTATAAACTTCTGTCGGCAGTTCTATGATTGCTTCGTGTTTTTTTCTTGGCGCGCTTCTGGGGAGGCGGCAGCCGTCCCCCTATACACGAAAAAACTACTCATTTTTAATGACCATAAGTTTTCGGTAACATTTCTGCTTCGTTTTGCGTCTTGATTCACAATTTTTTACGCCGTCCATTTGCGCCCAGCTAACGGAAAAGTACCGAATCTTTTTTTAAATGGTAAATATGTCAATTACCAAAAAATATGTAATATTAAGAAAACAATAATTTTTTTTTTTAATAACTTTTTTTCCAAGACATTTCCTACCTTAATACAAATTTTTTTTAACTTATCTTTACAAATCAAACAATTTCTCTAGATCTACATTAACTAAAGTTACTAGAAAAAGTTAATAGTTCATTTTTTCTTCGCTGTTGACTATTTTGATTCTAATTTTAATTTCCATAAATCTTGTAATTCATCGAAAAAAAGAAGCACTAATGCAGTGTGTGGTGCGATACGTAAATAATTAGGCCAAAGTCCTTTGTATAAACCATATATACCTTCTGCTTTTAAAATTTTCAGAAAACAGTCGAATGTACCTTTATAATAAAGTCCTTTACCGTTTTCATCAACACCTTGATTATAGAGCCTGGTTGCAATCACATCTGGCGGAGTCATAGCTAACGCCATAACTGTTCCCGATAAGGTTCCAGCAGCAAATGAATTTAAAGTTTTACCGACAACAATTTCCCGATTTTTAAGAAAATCTTTGCAAGTGCCAAATGTGCCAATTTGAGCACTACCTCCCAATACCGCTCGAGGAATCGTTGCTTGGTATCCACGCCATAGACCTTTTATACCATTCTTTGAATATATTTTTCGCATAGCGGAAGTCATGCTAGTATGATGATGCTGATATCCCACAGCAACTCCAGGAGCTGCTTCAGATTGAAGTTGTGTTTTTAACTGAAAATTAAAGTAAAATTTTCTTCAAAAATAAAAATTTATTTGTTGATTTTATTTTCCATAGATATCTACCAAAAAAAATGGACTAGATATTATAGAACCTAAGATTCCTCCAGTAGCTCCCCAAAACGATCCTTTTAAAAAAGAAACTTTGCCTGTATCAGATCTCTGAACCAAGTTATTCTTCATAGCTGAATTATAAACTCCTAACCTGCAGTTGAAAAAAAATTTTTACATATTCGTCTGTACGTACGTTATGTACAATATAAAAATCCATAATATGTAGGTACCTACTTATACCCAAGTCGATATATTTTGACTTGGGTATAAGGTAGGTACCTACAAAATATAAAATTTTGAAATATTTTATTTAATCCAGTTTAAAGAAATTGTTTTTTACCTAGATCCATTCATAATAAATTGAAAATAAAAAGCCGGAACCAAGCCTTTTTGCAAGGCTAATATTCCTTCATTTTTAAATATTGTGCGTAATCCACTTAGAACACTCTTGTATGGTGTAGCGTATGTTCCCTGAGCTGCCAACTCCCCTTGTAATTGAATTCTTGTTTTAATCACCTAAAATTATAATAATTTTTGCTAAAGGTATCATCCTACATCAAACAGATAAAATATGCATTAAATAAAAAAATGCAAAACAATTTCTTCTAAGGGAAGTACAGGAAACGGGCTACAAAATTGGGGCACCACACCTAATTACCTCAAAAGGATTCGTAAAAACTGTTGCAAATGTTGATGCTAGGCCGCCAAATAAAAAATCTTTATAATCTATTTTTTCAAATTTTTCAAACATCATTAATTTAAAATTTTGATTTACCTATGACATTATGAGCTAAATTTGCTGACTTCCTCAACCATTTTCAGAATTTTGTTTCATTTGTCATTGTTAGGTACCTAGGTGCCGTAGGTAGGAAGGAAGATGCTTAAATTGTTAAATATACCTACTAGGTTTGTATTTTTTTGAATTTTAAATCGAGTTAAGTTAACTACTGCCAGAATGCCAGGTATTATTTATTATCTCTAAAACCTACTAATTATGTATCATCAAATCCTTTTTTTATCCATTATTTATTTCCACTTCCTTTATTCATTCCGAATCTTTGAAAAAACCAATGACATTTTCTTCTTTTATTCCATTTTGTTGTTCTGTGCAAGTGTGCGTATGCTGTTGGATATAGGTAGTTCTAATTCAAGTTTTAACAGTTACTTTTTCATGATTTCATGATTTCATGATTTCATGATTTTTTTTTCAGCAAGTATAACCCGCACGTAATGCCTTGTTCAGACAATGAACTCTGATCATGATAATCTTACTTTTTGTGATTATCATTCTTTTTTCCATGATTTGCTCATACAAAAAAAGTGTCATCGGAAATCATGATTATCGAAAATCATGAAACATTTCAGGGATGAGTTTATAGTTTTTTACCATCCATGTTACCCATTTCCACTCATTCCTAGTTATTTTTGACTTTTATTTTTGACATATTTTCTTTATTTACAAAACAAAAAAAAATTTGAGTAGCAAATAATTTTTATGTTTTTATTTTGTTTGCTTTCATGTTGTTTACTTTTTTTGTTTTCGTTCATAATCGCGTTCACACACGTTTTCAAAGTATGATTATCTACGCAAATCATGATTACGAAATCATGATTAAGTCGTTGTCTGAACAAGGCATAAAGAAGAAAGCCTTGATTGACTGTTTTGACAGCCCATTTATTTACATTTTTTTCACCCATAAGTATGTGCTTTTTTTCGCCATTGGAGCAGAACCGACGCCGACGAGTTTTTGGCTGCGGCGACGCGCTTAGAAAAAAAACTCAGCGACGTGCGGCGTTACCGGCGTGCTAAAAAAAAAGCAAAAAAAAAAAAAAAAAAACGAAAAAAAAAAAAAAAAACGAAAAAAAAAAAAAAACCGAAAAAAAAAAAAAAAAAAACGAAAAAAAGAAAATTAACCAAAAAAATATTAGAAAAATTTTTAGCACGCCGATACAAAATATAAAAATGCGGCGCAAGGCGTACGCACTGAAATCTCGAAAAAAATGTTTTGCGGCGGCGAACAAAAAAATGGTTTGCGGCGGTCAGCGCACGGCGTATTTTCCTTGTCGGCGTCGGCGTCTGCATTGGAGGCACTATTTGAATATTTAACTAAAAGACTCTTTTTTGTTTACATTTTTTCCTATCTACTGTATAATTTAATGGCAGATTCATTGAATATAGAACTTTGGATAATGAGTACTGCTGTCATATTGAAAACTAAAAACTATAAAAAAAACTAAAAAAAAGTTGTGAAAGAAAAATTTCGTTTGCTCGATGTATGTTAATAAGGCTTAACCATAAACAAAATATATCTAGACTTGCATTGAAAGAAAAAAAATTCAGCCAAAAATTGAAAACATAAGAGTGGGCTTTTTTGAACGTAAATTTTTTTTTGTAGTAAACTTTTGTATAGGTAGGTGTAAATAGAAATGGTTTTAGCAAACAAAAACTTAGTTTGGTGGGTGTTCAGGACGTTAGAATTTGGTTCTTTGATCGAAAAAATAAATCAAAATTCGGAAAGAATATTGTTCTTTTTGCAATAAAGATATAGAAAAGATACATTTACTTTATTCGTTTTTATGTGAAATAAAGTAAATTTATTTTATATGACATCGCATCATTTTTTCCCATTGGTGACAAATTTTCTGCTTTAGCATGCTGGGTTTTTTATTCGATGTCATATTTTTTTGGATGGGTAAAAAAAACTGGCCGAAAAACATATCTTTTTTTTTGGTAAAAGCTACAACCTTAAACTACATTTTAAGATCAAAAAAAAGTCCTTTAGAGTTCCAATTCCGAGTAATATTCTCAGTAATACTTTCTTTTAATTATACTTTCTTCGTAATTTTATTTTACTATGTACATACTTTTTGAAATTTTCTTAAGTTTTTATTCTTTCTTGCAAATAAATTCATTTTTAATTTAATTTAAATAAAAATTGATAATAATAATAATATTAGGTATTTTGAGTTTTTATTTATTGCTGAACGGAAACTCTTATACTCATTCCCTAAATTCAACAAAAAATAACAACAAATGTAAACAAAATTAATGTCAGAAAACATATGAGTGGGTCTTTTTGATTTCAAAATTTGCTTAAATAATAATCTCAAAATCCCATATGAAAAAAAGAGAAAAAAGATGATATTGCCAGTCTATATCTATTTTGTCTATAAAAGATCCAGCCTATTTAGATCTCTTATAAAGTAAACTATGCTATTCTAAAAATTAGGAATTCACTGGAAACACTTTCAATTTGACATTTATAAAAAGAAAATAATAGAAATAAAATGCAAAAAACAAAAAAGTTTCTTAAATTTTTTCTTCTAAATTAAAATTAAATAAATAAACAATATAATTTCTTTAAGAATTTAAAGAAAAATTAACAATATGGATATTTTTCAAAAAATATTTTTATTATTCTTATCAAATTTATATTTTTCGTTTGCTGGTTACCAAAACTGTAAGAAATTAATTTTAAAATTATAATTTTAGTGTTTTGGAATTTTGGATGGCTTGAGAGGCTTGAGACGGCACTGATTCATATTTATGATGTTAATAATGTTATGAATAAATTTATGTTATTTATGATCATTTTGTCATCATGATGATGATTGGTGATCATAATACCATATCTATTTAGGTACTTACCTACTGAATACTTAAACTTGAACGACAACCACTACCGACCGATATATGTATTAACTTCGATATACCTATCGTGCTTAAATCTTACAATTTTTTTTTCAACAATGAAAATTATTTGTACTAGGTATATTTTGTTTTATTACATTTTAGTTTAAAGACAAATGATTTTTAGTTTAATTTTTTTTTATGAATTAGTTCCTACCTATAGTATAACTAGGTACTCGAAATGAGCATTAAAATTGTATAGGACTATAGACAATACATGTCAATGAGGCAGTGGGATACCTAGCCGGTAATTCCAAACTAGAAGCATGTCCAAGTTGAAAATCCCTTCATTAAATTATGTTAAATAAATTATATTTTTATTTCCTATTGTGTTGTTTATAGATTGCGAGTACCTACCTACTATCCTAGGTATACCTAGTATCGGTTACAAAAAAATTCGAATATCATCACTGGATATATCTTTTTATTTTCTTAAGCTATATAGCTTGGTTTCTTATATCTAAAACATTTTATGAGAAGAAAAATCAAGATCCTATAATATTATGAACTACATTTAAAACACAATTATTCTATACACCATGAAAAACTCAACTACATACATAATCAACATTTTTAATCGGATTATGTATTCAAAGAAAGCATTTATCTTCAAAATAAAAAAGCTCTCGATCTGAAGAAATCCACAAAATTGGTAGAGACCTAGATGTTGTTTCCTTTTACATAATAGTGGGGTACCTAACCAGTAATCACATAACTTTAGAGGCTACATGACATAACCGCGAATGTCATAACCGCGAAACTTTTTTGTCATAACCGCGAAATAAAATATAAAAGTGTCGTAACCGCGAAAAATGTCTTATATTTTTTTTTGTCATAACCGCGAAAAAATATGGCAAAAAATTGAAAAAATTTCGTTTCGCGGTTATAACAAAAATTTTTTTGTTATAACCGCGAAACACAAAATTTCGTCGCGGTTATAACAAAAATTTTTGTTATAACCGCGAAACTCATACAAATTCTAGTTTCGCGGTTATGACAAAAAAATTTCGCGGTTATGACATTCGCGGTTATGTCAGTTCACCAACTTTAGATACGACAAAAAATAATTTTATTCACCAATTTATTTCTTTTATATATTTTTATTTCTAGATAAGCTCCAAAGTTATGAAATTTGCCAAAAGAAAACATTCAAAAAGGCGTATGATACTGCTAGACAATTAGTTGGTTTGGACCCAGGTAACTATGTTGTTAGCACAGACTCTGTGAAAATATTCCAGTACGACTTTCTAATTGTTTATTTAATTTTTCATTTAATTAATTCCAAATAATAGAAATCGTATTGGGTCGAGGAAGAAATTCAGCCACAGTAATTCACCAAGTATGGAACTCATCTACAGTTGGACTTTTCAATATGAATTGCAAATTTCGTGCAAAAACATTTGACAAACAAATGCGAATTTATTCTGTTATTACAAAACTAAATTTACGTCGCAATCCGGACGATAGCTGCCGAGATTGGATTGAATTTTCTGAAGTCAATGGTGCACCTGGCAGAAAAATTTGTGACTTCATTGGATTTGGAGGACCAAAAGACAAATTAATATTTCACGATAATAATGCTGTAATTAAAATCCATGTTAAAATTACAGATAAATATGTTTTGTCAGACGAAGACCAATTAGAATTAAAATTAGTGTTAACGACACATACTCATTGTGATGCTGATTATAATTTTAAATGCGACCCTGAAGATCCTTTTTCTTGTATTTCAAAGGAATTCGTCAATGATTTGGTGCCAAACTGTATGAATAATTGTTCTGACGAAGATAGTTGTTTTTCCAATGATAGTGTGAAGCGTGAATCTGCTGAAATGGTTGAATACTCCCATATTGCAGTAAGTGCTATAATTTCCTTAATATTCACAATGTTTGGAGTGGGGACAATAATTTACATTTGCTGGAAATATTGGCATGTTTTTGGACGGCCACCAGAAAATGGCGAAAATGCAGTAAGTGAAAATAAGTTCAAATTTTTATAAGCTGATTTTGATAGGCAGTTACCGAAAATCTTTTTTTAACTTTATAATATTTAAACAAAAATGTATTTTTTTTCATTTAATCAACATTATTTTTAAAGAAAATCGGTAATTTGTTATTTTCTTTTGTTAAAAACTAATTCTCTAATTTTTTTATTATTTGTTTGAAATTTTTTTACATCTTTTTTTTTTAATTCATTTAAGAATGTTCCAACAATTGAAATGCCACAAACACCATTTAATGGAAATATTATTATTGAGGAACAGCAGCGACCCCCTTCACCAAAAGATCTTCCACCTTCCTATGAATCATTATTTCCTGAAAGCTAGTGATCGTGGAGAAATTGTTCCACGAAATGTTCTTTTGTATATTTTTGAAACGATGGTAGGAAAAATATTTTAATGTAAAAGTAAACTGTATATTGGGACTGAATAATTTTGTGGTATATACTTTTTTTTTGTTTTGTTGCTCAATTATAGTCTTATTGTTTTGACTTATTGTAAGATAAATTAGTTAAATGTAAGCAAAAAAAATTATTACACATAGTAACTTAAAATTTAAGTGCTCTTAAGTGAAAATAATATCTAAATAAGTTTTTAAATAGGAAACGAAAAAATAATTATTACATTTTTTAACTGACCCCTATTTATACTGGATCATTTCGTAGAATTAAAACAGAATTTTATTTTTTATTGTGACAGTGAAAAATTTTATAAAATTTTTCTTTTTACACAATTTTCAACATACACCATTTAAAAAGTCTTCATTTTAATTTTCGAATACATCCAATCTAAATGGGTAATACAAATATTTTAGAAATTGATTTGTATTTTTAAAATGTCTTTGTGTTAAATTCAATTATCTGTTTGATTTTGAAAATTATAATTTTTAAAAATTTTAATATTTTGTTAAATTAAAAAAAAATCATGACATAACAAGTTCATAAATAATGTCAATTCTTCTGGATTCTTCCAATCAATTCGGTAGAAATCAAAGAAATGTATTTTTCTTTATTATGTACCCAATTCTTTTTTTTTTTAACTATTTAAAAAAAAAAGATAACAGGCGTTAAACTTAATAACAGCACAAAATTATTTCCAATTCTCATTACCACTATATGTATACGTATTAATTATATAAAACTAATTTAAGTTTTAGTTCTTACAAAATTTAAACCTTATTCTTCTAGAATTTATTTTTAATATTGATTTCTTATTTTTGAATTTTAATCTACTAAGAGGATGTGGGGGTTCCAAACATTTTTTTGATTGAAAAGCCTTTTAAGATTATTTAAAAGTTTAATTAAGAAAGAAAATGTATTCACTACCTTCGGACTGTTTCATACTTAAGGTTCTGGCTAAGTGCTGGATATCTCTTCAAAGATATTTCATCACATAAAAAAATAGTTTTGAAGATATTTCGAGCACTTAGCCTTAATCGATTCTAAAAAGTTTTATACCATTTTAAAGTATGACAGTTCGGAGGTAGTGAAAGAAATTTTTTTTTGTGAATTAATACTTTGTTACGTTGTTAACACTTTGTTAATATGCGTTATTGTCATGTTGTTCATACATGTGAGATTTGGTGCAGTATCGAAATTAAAGTTTTTGTTTGAAAGTGGTGTCAGACCACGAAGTATTATATATACATACTAAAATATAAAAATAGAAAAAAATTGGCAGTTTTAATTAATGAAAGGCTAATAAACTTCAATACTTTTAATTTATTTCTTAAAAATTATTCCAAACTAATTTTTTCTTATTAATAAATAAATTAAATATTCCAGTCCAAAGTAATTTTTCTTTGAATATTGAAGTTATTATGATTAAATTCAATCAATTTTCTATTTTTATGTCTGTAACGAAGGAAATTATAAAGTGTGTACTTTAAAAAGTTCTTAAAATATTCCGTATCTATATATAACAAAAACCGATTGAGTTTTATATCACTCAGAATTTTTTTTAATTTAAAATTTCATGCAATTCCCACGTGTAACTGGAAAAAATTTACAAATTCATTCAAGGCAGGGAGATTTAAGCTTACAAATTCGCATCTAACTTATTTTAGTAAGAAAAAAAAATTTACTCACCCAATTTCTTAAAAATGATATACATCTTAAATTTCAATTAAAATTTTTATGCAAGTAATAACTCTTTAAACAATATTAACTAGAAAAGCAGATTTTCGAGAAAAAATTGCAACAATATTTGACCATATGACAACACAAACCTCCCTATTTTTTTAAAAAGAAGCAAATTGTCACAAAATAAACAGTTGACAAAATTATACGTAAATTCCAATTATTATTAATAATTTCTCAAGCTATAACATAATCTGCTAATATAAAGAAAGTAATTTTCCACACTTTCCACTTATATATATTATTAATTACAAAAAGTCAAAATATGTAGATACTAATAAATTTTTGACTTTTATCTATTAATTTTGTTTAAAATATAAATGTACTATTTATTTGTTTACTATCTATTCTAAATTTACTATGTACTAATTATAATAATAAGTGATAAGTAATTTAGTTATATTTAAAATAAATTAAACAATAATTTTATTCTTTATATTGCGTATTTTTATAATTTATTTACAAAACTAATTTTAAATTTTAATTAAATTGTAATCGTAAAAAATTTGAAAAAAAAATATAATTTATAAAACAAAGTTCATAATAAAAAAAATTGTGATAATCATAAAAATTAATAATTTGCCTAACTTCATTAAAAATAATTTTAGGGAGAATGCGGTATTCTATTTTAATTCAGAAATTTCTTGCAATTTTAATTTTTAAGCTATTATTATATGGATTAAATTGCAAAACGGATAAATGAAATCTACGTAATATCTACGAATTTGTAACTTTGAAATGCTTCTAAGTAATAAGGTGGAAACAGAATGCGGCATCCGTCCTCACCTTTTAATTGGAATCGCCGTTTTTTATATGTGTACAAAACCGCAATTCCACTTAAAAGGCGAAAAACGATGCTGCAATTTGTTTCTAAATTAATGCTTTCTAAATTTCTGGATCTGGAATTATGTGTTTTGTTTCTTTCTAAAAAATGAAGAAATAATATTTCATATCAAATTTTTTATTTACATTATTTTTAATTGAATTCGTTTAAAAATCTGTGAAATACCAGCTGTCATTATTTTTAGCTTGTATCTAAGTTAATGAATGGCAAGAGATTCAAACAATTTATTGCTTCAGAGTTTTTTTTTGATATGAGAACTTATAAATATAATATTGGTATCTATGCAAAATAATAATTGATATATTTAATTAAGTATGTATTCGTATTCTCACATTCTGATAAAACTATATACATTTTTTTTTACAAATCTCAATCAAAACAAAATTAGTTAAACATAATGTACGATAGCAGAATAGCTACAATTATATTCAGTAGTAAAGTGGATTAATTATAAGTACTTAAATTATTTATTATATGTATTATCCATAAAGTAATTATTTTCAAGATTTTTATTTTATTATTGGATTTGAATAGAATTCTATGATTTTTTTTAAATTTATCATTATTTAATAATAAAAGCAAAAGTCAATTAATGTTTGTATGATTGTATCTTCCGAATGCGCACTTAAGTAGCTGGCTAAGCCGAACGAAATGTTAACCGTACATTAGTTGAGGCCAAAGTGTGATTATAATGTTATTATAAATTCTATCGTATCTCTTCCATATATAGAGTATCTGTCTAATATTGACCGATCCAATTCTTCCGAACTTATTGAAATTAAGTACTTACATAGTAATAAAGAAAAAAACTTTAAGAGGTATGTTAAATTTTATAATTTGCTTTTTTTTTAGTTAAAAATTAAAAAATGTACACTTATAATTTTTTTTTCTACCTAATAATATTAGATCTTTAATACATTCAAAGATGAACCATACGTTTTTGGTGTTCAAATTGTGTAATTTCTCTTTTTGAATAATATAAATTTAAATTTAATATTCTTCTGAATATTTAATGCTTTCTTAAAAATTATCAAGACAAGAATTAACTTTCTATGAAGTGATTACAAAAGAGTCAATTTGCTAAAACAGATTATATAATTTTATTTTATTACATTAAGGTTCATCAAACACAAAATCCAAAAATAAGGTTATTGCACCAGTAATTTTTGGATTAATTTTTTAGGCATAATAAAATTCATTGCTGATTTTCCGTCAAAAAATAAAAAATAATAATTGTATGATAATAAATATTATTAACTACCTATTTATGTCTGACTATAAATAACATTTACTTAGAGGTCTTTAATCTTTTTAAAGCTTTCGTAATAATCTACATTTTTATCATAATAACTAGATCTTATCGAATTTTGTTCTTAACAGCCCACGATAGATACTAAAAGTTAAAAAATTTATTATAACAAATTAATGAAAAAAAATAAACAAATTTTTAATTGAAAATGCTATTCAATCTAAGCGTGTTTAATTTGTATAATTAATTGAAAATAAATAATACAAGTTATATTTTAAAGTGATTATAAAATTGTTTTTAATAATATGGTAAACACTCGAAATAATGGGCTCCAGAAACAAACAAATTATTATAATTTTTTTTTTCAATTTTTCATATAGAAACAAATTTAAAATTATAAATTTGTATAGATATTAAATAAGATTTTTGGTTATTTTTTTTATACATTTCTTGTTATTTCTTTTATTAATACGATACATATTACTATACACTTAGAAATAGAAAATAAAAATCCATTACGTACTACCTATGAATAATGAATGAATTTTAAAATAGATCTTAAACAAGGAGTAAAAAAAAGGCATATTTTTAATCATTAATTTGCAAATAAAAAAAATATTAACAAATAGATAAGTAATTATTCTATTATTTAAAAGTTTAATTATTATTATTTTACTAGAATTTATTTGCAGCATTTTACATACATTGTGCATTTTATTTCATGTAGGTAAGTAATTGTTTTTGTCAACATTAGTGTGGAACCAGGTAAGTAACTGACTCAGTCAATCACATTGTATTAAAACCGCTTACGTTTTTGTTTCGGTACTTTAGAAACAAAATCTTGTCAAAATAAATAATGTTATGGAATGTTATGAAAATTTAATTTAATCCACAATTGGTTACTCAATTTATTTTAACTCTTTTAAGTTAAATTTCAGGTTTAAGTTTAAAATCCAAATATTAAACTAATTTTGCTCTATTGAATTATTAAATTGATGATAAACATAAATAAATCGTACCTAACCGTTTTGATAAACCCAAATAAAATTCGTAGTCTGGAAAAATTGGAACAATTTGATAAAATAAAAAAATTTCCTGTTTATGTTGACGAAGTTATTTTAAAAATATATTTTTATAAAATAAAATTTCAAATTGTAAACAGAAATAATTTTATCAGTAGGTACCTACCGTCCAAATTTTTAGTAACATCGCATTTTGTTTGATTTCAGATATTTTCACGATATACTAGCTGAGATAATTTAATAATAATATTGTTTATTGTTATTATTAATAACTTTCAAGGTTTTTCTTTTAATATTATTTATTTTTAAAAGTTGTGGTTTTATATAACTTTTCTGTTATTAGTTTTTACAGAAGAATTTTATAATTGAAAACAAGAAAAATTGATATATAGTACTTATTTACATAAAGTTCGTTCGAATTCATTTTCAAAGAAAGTGAAAAAAGCTTTTCATACCTACGTATTTTTAATGTAATCAATCCTTTATGTATATCTTGAATTTAAAAATTAAACTAATATAAAAGAAACTAAAATAATAAATATTTTTATAATCATTACCTAATATTATCATAAAAAAAAAAATTTAAGCAAAATAATCGTCACAACTTAAATTAGTTTTCAGTAGATTTAAAAAAAATATATGCCTATGATTTTGAAAATCTTGAGAATTAAGTGATAGATATTTTTTACGTCACGTTCTTGAAAAATTTATTCTTTTTGTGAAAAACATTATTTATCAAATTATTGAAATTATTATTTTGATTGAATAATAAATCCTCCATAATATTATGATGAAAAGGGAAAACGACAAAATTAGGTTTAAATTTAATTGCTGCTATGTAAATATAAGTTTTTTATTAATCGAATATTTTATACTTACAATTTTCTTAAAAAATATGTTCTACAAGTTCATATTTTTTCAACAAACATAACAACATAGTGCATATACGTACGCATAACGTACTGCATAAATTCTATAATTTTTCTAGAAAAGGAAATTTTTTTAAATGAAGTTATAAACCAAATATTGAAAACTAAAAATTTAGAAACCATCATTATTATGGAAATCTTTCTATCGCCTTTTCGGAAAACAAATATTGTAGCTTTAATAAGAAACAATAAAATTAGAATCGTAATACGAAATTTAAATAGCGTATAATATACTTATAAAGCTATCATAATTTATATGATACATGACTTGAAATAATTCCTAGTCTTTGTCAGATTGAGAAAACCAATTTTTATAGAAAACTAAATTTTATGGAGAAAATTTTTTTTTCAAATATAATGCAATATTCATCAATTTTAAAGTATATGTACTAATATAATAAGTTAACATGTCAAAAAATATTGAGTTACTATAAATTCAGCAGAACTGAAACATACTTAATCAAGCGCCGACAGCCCGCCGTTCATTATATTTTTCTTAATGAATGAATAGCAAATTAAATATTTACAGATTTTAATACCTTGTTTTTAAATTGTAGAATCTTTTAATTGTTTTTAATCTTTGAAATTGAAATTAATTTCCTGACAATAAAAATAATTATCTGTGCACATGCGTTTTCTTCTCTCGGATACGCACACGGTTTAAAAATAAGAGTTAATAATATGCCAAAAAATTTAGTTAGATATGACTTCATTAGTATGAGTCCTAAATGCACTATACTTTAGGATCTATTAGTCGAAACTAGACTTTAAGTTTTTTCAATGCAATCAGCAAAAGATAACCGCCCTCGCTTGTGTATTTCACGGAAGTAATTAGAGGGAGAGTACTTAGCACTTAGTCATTATGATTATGATCAGCCATTCGGTCGTTTCGAACTGTTTCTAAAAGTTTACGAAATCT
The DNA here is from genome assembly GCA_964007475.1 of Hybos culiciformis. Taxonomy (NCBI): domain Eukaryota; kingdom Metazoa; phylum Arthropoda; class Insecta; order Diptera; family Hybotidae; genus Hybos; species Hybos culiciformis. The sequence continues at coordinate 76,961,209 of OZ023274.1, forward strand.
AAAACAATTTAAAAAACAAAAATGCAAAAATAAAAATTCAACGAATAATTTGTTATATCCTATGATCATGATCAATACAACGTTTGAAATCATATTCACAGATTTCGATTAATCCATTATTTCGTATAAATTAAGGCCCTCTTTAAAAACTGAATATCGAAAACAAAAATATTATTGTTATTAAATAATATTTACCCATATTTTATAACAATATTTTCTTGTTTGTACAAGTACATACGATTGCATGTATTAAGTATTACACATTTTATGATTAATTTAGGATCAATTAAATGAGATTAAGGTCCCTAATATAGGCTTATAAGAAAGAAAACACGTAATCCGCGTACATTATGTTTTTATTTTATTTATTTTCTTCAGATTTATATCAGTTTTCAATATTATTGAGCAATAATCATTAATAATAAATATAAATTGATAAAATATCAAAAATATAATTTGTACAATTTCGAGACGTGCGGTCCCCAATATTTACCGGTTTTTGTATATTTTTATTTATTTGTTTCTAACAGACAACAAAAAGGTACTCATGTTGTAATTAAAATTATAAGAGGAAAATTGTTTAAGTTGTAAGAAAACTACTCTGAAATGAATACAGTATAATAGTTAATTATGTTGATATTTATATAAAAACGATTGATAAAAGATCTTGTAACTTCCATTGCACAAAAAAAAAATTATTATAATGATCATAAGCAAACTAATATACAGATAATAAATTAAAACTTTCATCGTATAATAATTTTCATCGAAATCGATTTTTAGATTTTTTCAACTCCTGCCCGAATCCTTCAACAAAATCGGAGGCTACTGAGATAACAAAATCCAATCAATTACTCAAATTATTTTTTATTTTTTTATTTTCTGTTCTTATAATGTTTTGTACATGAACATAGGAATATACATATAGTGAATGTGAACTTGAAATTAACTTTTGACTCACTTCCTCCTAACCGGTTATTCTGAAATTTTTTATGCTTCTATAATTTTACTCAAAATTTCAAATTCTACTAATTGCATTTTGTCAGAAATGTAGTTTGTTTTTTAATAATTTAGTTCCCGACTAATTGGCTTACAGACGGGTTAGGGTTGATGGAATATTGTATTATCACGGAAATAAGGGTCTATGCAAAATTTCAGCATAGTCGGTTCGTAGGAAGTGGGAAAAGTTTGTGTTTTAAATAAAATCGTGTAAAAAAACTTATATCGTATAGTATTAAGAAAAAAATACAAGAAACTATTTTAAGTAAGCTATAATATATTAATATATACTATATAATTTTAGATTCTTTCGAATGTTGAATTTTGGTGATATAGAAATAGTGTTGACTTTGGCCATATAAAAAATTGATATGACATTTGAAATAATGCAAACGACAGAACAAATATATTAATTATAATAAGTGGATTTTTTTTAATAAAATTTTTTGTTCAAGAAATTGCGATATGTTGTTCTTTTTGTTTAAAGAACTGTATTTATCAGCAATAGATAAGATTAGATTAGATAAAAAATTCAAATAAATAACAAAAAAACATTTTTTAATTATTATCACATTGATATAAAAAAAAAACAAAATCAGTATAAATAGAGTTAATTGAATAAAGTTATAATTTCAGTTAAAGTAATTAACTCAACAAATTTGCACGTCCTTCGATGTTTTTGATGTGTTCGTTGAAATTTTTGTTGAAAATTTTCCAAAATAAAATTCGCGAAAATTAACAAAAATTGTGCACAAAAATTTAAAAATTTATTGAGATAAAAATAGTAAAAAAAAAAATAATAATTAATTATGAATTTCAAAATGGAATCTTATTCAATTTTATTTATATTACTAATATGTAAGTGATACAATAATTAATAAAAAAAAAATTCAATGAATTGTGATATCAAAATAAATACAAAAATAAAATTAATAATTAACAAAAAAAATATATATTTAAAAAAAAAATGATGTGAAACAATTACTAGATCGTATAACATAAAAATAACTGAAGGAATATTGTAGACTATAATAATTTTAACAATAAGGATAATATCAAAATAATTCATTTAATACAAAAAAAAAATTTCAGCTAAGTCTAATATCGATTGTCTCAACGTGAAAAGCATTCTCATTATTTTGTATTAAAAAAAATCAATATTTTAAACTCCAAAAAACCCTACCTTAATATATTCTTATATGTACCAAACTTCACTTGAAAAAAAGAATCTGTAGTCACAACACCTTCACTATAAATTAGCCTTGTAATCTGCTTGTAAATATTAGTAACTTAATTCAAAAGTTCCCAAAACTCAAATTAGATAACTTAAATAGATAAGTATAATTATATGTAATAAAATTATAATAATCTATCAATGAATTTGTATTGTGTTAATTTTATAAATTTTTTTTTAAAAATAATAATAAAAATAATAATAAAATATAATAATAATAAAATATAATAATATATAAAGGCAACGTAATATTATAATTCCATTTGAAATTAAATTCACTAATTAACTACTTGATTTGCATCCTATTAAAAGAGAATCTTTTATACTATGTTTTCATGAATGAGTTGAAATAGAGTTAGGTTCTTGTTGCGTTTAAAAATTAATTGTTAGTCCTAACTCCAAACTCTGATCTCGGATTCAACTTTTTCACGAAACATAATAATAATGTAGATACCTATCATTTTCTACCATAATAAAATTAGGCCTAGGTTTTAAAAAATCATTTAATTATATAATTGATTGACGTAAAATTTTATTTTTTTCTCAAAAAGAAAAATATTTATTTAAATTATTAATTATCTCAATGATTATATTACAAAAAAAAAAACGTTTTGTTTATAATGGTGTAAACAAAATGATGTAGGTACCTAATAAGAATTATCTCAAAAGAAATGATAAATTTCAGGTAGCTTAATGCAAATAACAATAAATAAAGTAATCTAATAAATAATGATAAAAGAAAATGAATTTAAAAAAAAAAAAACATTTTTTATCACGTAAGGTTAAAAATAATCAAAATTTTATATTAAAACCAATTTTGACCTTATTAAATTCATTAAAATAAAAACATTGATTAATAATACATATTAAATACATTAGTATGAAAATTTTTTAAAGATAACCCATTTTATTTCATTAATATTCATTCAGCAATATAAGACCTTAAGTACTAATTTTGTTTGATAAAATCAATCAAAACAATAGTATACCTTGTCAAAATAAGAAAATATTATTTTGAAAAATATACAAAAAAAAATATTAATCTTCAAATTAGATCAAATTATGGACATACACTTATTGTAAAATGTGATTCAATTGTTAGAATTTTTGGCGGGAAAGCAACTTAACATTTTTATTGAATCAATATTTGAAAATATTGAAACATTATTTAAATTAAAATTTAAAAATAATTATATTTTGAACATATAATTTCTATTAATAATTTTTAAGAGAATTAAGTATTTGACTAAAAAAAATGTTTCTCTTATTTTTTTTTGTTTGATTAAAACTCTTTATAATTTAAGATAATTTTTAGGCTATAATTTAGTTATTTTTTAAAGAAAAATATTATGATAAGATAAAATTTATTAATACTAAAATAAATAATCTATATATAACAAAAAAAAAAATCGTATATATATACCTAAACATAAAAATATACCTACATTGTATAAAAGAGAAAACGTAATCAAATAAAATTTAGAATAAGATAAAAAATTATGATATCACAAATTAAATATAATAAATTAAGTTTGCAAAAAAAAAAATCTACATTCAAAGTAATTTTTTAATTAATATTTTTCATTATTTTTATATTTTCAGATTTCATATCATTTTCAACCACAGTCGAGTCAAAAGATTCATCATCATCGGCATCATCATCCTCGCAAGAAGATTCAAGTGAACTTAATTTAAGATTATCTATTGAAGGTAAGGAATTTTTTTAAAATTAAACATTTTTTCTACAAGTTTTAAAATCACAGTTTATATATTAAAACTATATAATTATATCATTTTTAATTTTATTAATTGATATTTAATTAAAATTTTTTTTTATATTTTCAGAAACTACAGATTCTCCTTCATCGTCTGACGTTTCCAAATCCACAATGGATATAATTACAGTTATATGGTATCTAAGTACATTTTTAGCTTTAGCTGCATTTTTCTTTTTAATGGCATGTTCTGATAGAAGATGTGGTAGACAGAGATTAACCTCAGAATCAGTGTCGCCAACAAATTTAGGTATATATTATATTGAATTGATTAATAATAATAAACTTAAATCTTGAAAACCAAAAAAAATTGCAACATTCCAGAAAAATTTATCTTTTTTAAGTTAATAAATATTCAAAAATATTGCAGACTGCTTACAAAAGAGAAAATTTTCTCCATTCAAATCGTAATAAAAAAGTCTGTAAGAATTAAATGAATTAAATTAATACGTTTTCTTCCTTTTTTCAAATTGCTCGAAATCAATTGATTCATTTTTTTAATAAAATTTTATTTTTTTTATGTTTAATTACAGTTTGCCCACCTAGTCCATCACCAAGCTATTCAGAATTTGCGCCACCATCGTATGAATCTGTAATGAAAAAACATCAAATTTTTGTGGTCCCTATTGATTATAAAATACAAAATGAAAAATTAGAAAAAATAACAGATATTAAAGTTCACACAAAAAATAATCTACAAAAATATTAGATGAACAAAAAATTTTCTAGGGAAAGAAATTAACTTCCCACAAAGAAAAGTGTATAAATATTGAAAGCAAAAAATTAGATCTATATGTTTGTAGAGCTGATTTTGGTCAGAACAATGCGGCCAGCTTAAACGTAAATGAACAAATATTACTAGAATTTATTATTTTTTAGTAATAATTTTGTTCGCAAGTCGTAATTTATATAAAACCTGGTTCTTAGGTTTAATGGTATTTGAAAGTCGAATAACTGTGATATAGGATCAATTACATTCAGAAAAATTGCAATAACATTTATTGCAAAACATTATTTTTCTGTTAATTATAAAAAAAATTATTATTATTATTCAGAATATTATACATCGTTAATACTTATTAAGTAATATATTTATGTATTAACATATTTAATTTTAAGTTTAGGTTTTTCTACATACTTACATATGTAATGTGAAAAGGATTGTAAATTTATTTTGCAAATTTACATATTATGCTCTTATAAAACCGAAAGAAAATGAGATTTTGTAAGTTTTATAAAAAACATTATGAAAAAAGTATTATTATGAAAATAAAAAGAAATTTATAAAAACATTTTTTTTTTGTATTAATTTTCAGGAAAATTTGATTTTGTTTTGTTTACAGAAAATATTAGTTCAATATTCTCTTCATTAAAATTAATTTTTTAGTTCATTTGGATTTAATTAGAAAGTAAATAACGATTTAAAATTTTTTCCCGCATCATGCTGAATTAAAGTTAAATGAAAACAAATATTTAAATACAAAATTTTAGTATATAAGTATAATTGCAAACAATGTTAGTTTGTGAAAGGATGTTTTAGGATTTATTTTGCTATTTCTAGATCGACTTTGACATAATTATATACTTTGAAAATTATCTGTTTTTTTTATCAGCAAAATGTGGTTATGACTTTCATAATCAAAATCGAGATCTAGACTATAACTTCAGAAACTTTTCAAAGTCAAATAGAACGACGAATGAATTGTTGATTAAATGAGATATGAATTTAATCCTCTTGAATTTTAAGTACTTTAAAATACTTCAAATATTTTATGTCTGATTTTTAATTTTAATATGCTTATGCAAACATTTAATTTGTATATTAATTTTGTTTGCAAAATAACTGATACAAATGATATAGAATGTTATCTTATGTTTGAAAATCAATTGAGATATATTTGGAAAAGAAATTCTTTCTGAACCCCTAGCTAACCATATTTTCATTTATTTCCCAAACATTTTTATCCGATAATAAAGTATGATATATCGGGTAGAATACTAGTAAACATTGTTCTAAATAAAACATGAGGAAATTGAGGTACTGGTCCGTCTATTTAATTTAAAGTATACATACATCAATAAACCATTTGGCTATTAAAAATACATTTTTTTAAAACATAATAAAAAGCATTAAACAATTTGTTTGATAAATATTTGACATGTTGGTGAACTTTCATAAGAAAACCAAAATTTAAGTATCCAATGCGACATTTCGTACTTTAATATCTCTGGTAATATCCGTCAGAAATATTCAAGTAGGTATATTATATTTTTTATAAAGTAACACCCTGTATTTTATTGACAACAAAAATAAACATTTATTCATATGTACCTTCTTTTATGTTAATAACCTTAAGTAAGCGTTTAAGTCGGGTCAATTAAAGAATTAACTTATCTCATTTGATTCTTTTTGAAAAAAAAACTACGGAAAACAAAGTATTTTTCATATCTTAAAAGTAAATTCTATACTCCAGAAAATCAGACAAAACAATATTGTTCTTTAGAAACAATTATTTTGAGCGGCAGACGGATAAGACGGATAACCGAGAAGCCTCATAAATTTTGAATTAAATACTGCATATTGAACCACGTATGTAAAGTTAGAACTTATATCTACGTAAAAAAAATTCTTAGAAATTTTTATTTTAATTTATGGTATATATAATTTGATATTATTATTTGCCCAATTTGATGAAAATGTGCATTATATTCATGTTATCACGAGATTTAATTAAAATTATAAATAAGGTGAACAACTTTATATCAAACATAAGTTTTATATTAACTTAGTTAAATCGGATTTTCAGTTTGATTTTACTTTCAAAAATTCAACTAAACTTTTAGTTTTATATGTTAATTTTGATTTTTATATTATATTCCTTTTTTATGATCAATACATTTTAACATTTTATATATAAAACTAATTGGTTTGTTTTTTTTCGTTCATTAATTATTAAAATTATAATTATATAATATTTGACCAAAATATTAGTTGTTATAAACTTGGTCCTTATTTTCAAAGAAATGTTTAACTACCGAATTTAAACTCGAAAATAGTACATAGGTATATGTAAAATGTAATATATTAAAGCAAATTTTTTGTGCGTGGTAAAGAAAATCAAATTAAAGTTAAATTCTAATTAAAATATTTTTTGGCTTAAAACAATTTTTTTTTTTAAAAAACTTTGTTAGTATCAAATAAGATAAATAAGATCGTTCCACAATAAAGGCAAGCAAATTATATATATAATTGTACATTATATAACATTGGGATTTTGTTTATATAGAAAGGAAGAACTTAAAAATTAAAAATACCTAGGTTTTAATAATTATCATTTTATGAAAATAAACAATCATTATTGTACCTTGTACGCTATTTTAAAAATAGTAACACTATAATATTATTATTCTTTGTTCAAAATAATATTTATTTATATTTCTTAGAAAAAATTATTACTGTGGGATTTTCTTAAAACTCTATATACTGCGATTAAAAGTAAAGCAATTTTTCATTCTAAAGTGTCTAGACCTGACAGAAGATAATTTATTGAAGGCAATGATCTAATATTTATTATGAATTTGGAATGTTGAGAATTTAAATATGATATGATAATTTTATAATGTTGCTATAATTATAAGAAATCAATCTCATAATTAAAATTAACATAAAAGAATGTGTAATAGAATTATATATTCATATTGTTGAATTGTCTGTTTGTCAAATTATGTAATTCCTTAATCCAAAATTAATACAGTTGGCCAATTGGGGATGTAGCATGCCTTTGAATTTTTCACACATACATTAATGGTGTTTGAGGTGTCGCAAGAGTAATAATAGTTTTGGAAATTATTTTTTTTTAAAAAGTGTTTAAAAAGGAATTTAACTAGAATCTTAAACGTCAAAACTTTGAATAGCATAACTAAATATATTTAACTATTATACGAAAAAAATATTTTTAATTACACCTCATAAAAAAAATTAGGTTTAACATGCATGTTATTTTATTTTTTTAAAACGTAAAATTTTATCGCAGATGTCACATATATGTCTAAATGATTTATGCACTAGGTTATCTAAAGCCTTAATATTTTCCAGTTTTTTTTTTTTTTCGTTTATTATTCCGAATAAATAATCAAAATTTAGTCATGTAAATTTAATAAAAAATTTATCATAATTATAAATTGTTCTTACGAACTTTTGTTATAGAGTACGATTCAAATAACTTGACCAATGAGCTTTTAAGAGAGTGTAAAATTTAATCGATGTATGATGTATGTATAACACTATATGTTTATTGATGTGGTGCAATAGCGATAGTGAATAGTGTTTATCTAATAATTTGTGTATCAACAATTTTTGTTTCATACAGAAAATTTTTTATAAGTACTATTTCCTGCCAAATCTTTAACATTATTTTAATCAAATCTCAACTTAACTAAAATTTAATTATCTTAAACTTTCTGTATAAATGAAATTTTGGTATCATTCAGTTATTTCCAATAATACCAATGCGTAATAATTATTTATAAATGGATTAGCATATCAAAAAAATTACGTAAAAAAAAAAGCGAAATTATTATACATAGATACGAAGCCAATAAAATAAGTTCATAGAGCAATAAAATTATTTAAAATGATAAAAAAAAAGGAAATAGTAAAAAAGTTTAGAATTTTATTGAAATCAAATAGCTATATGTATAATGTCTGATAATAAATTTTCATTAAGTGCTGCTCTGTACTTTTTTTTAGTTTAAATTAATTACATTAAAAAACATCTAAAAGATTTGCCGGTTAACAAAATTTCTTTAAATTTTGTATTATTGGACAAAAAACTATTAGATAATTAATACATGATATGTACATATACGGATATACCATATATATCTTATACGTATATATACATAAATTATCAATATATATCTCCTAATTTCTTCCCATTCAGACCACTTTTATTTACCGATTTTAATAACTTTATTTTTAAATTAAGATATCTTGTTCACGCCATTTTTCAGATAATTGTATAAATAGATAACTAGCATTTGCATAACTATCTCTAAATAAACACATAACTGAAAAACATAAAATATCGGAAAAAAATGCAATGATGACGAATCGAATTACAAAGGGAATTATCAGTAGTGATATCCTGTGATAACGTCAAAAAATACTACAAAATGCGACATGATCTTTAAAATATATTATGTAAATATTTATTTATTTTTTTGTTTCTTTCGTTTGTATTTTTTTTTTTGAAAAACTCTTCTCAATAGACTTGATTTCGACCAAATCTTCATTAAATACGATGTTACTGACTCACTCAATTTTATTTCATTTACTTATTCGTAAAGTAATCAAATTTACAAAAATTTCAAGCAATTAAATAAATTTTTATGTAAATTTTATTTTAGTGCTTTTTATATCTACGTACCTTATTGTCAATCAAAATTTAAAACATGGAACTTTAAAAAAGTTTAAAATGTAATTTTTGTACATCTACATAATTGCACTTCAAATATTTACTATAAATGAAACATGCAATTGAATAATTATTTTGGATACATTAACTTAAATTCCTAATTTCGTTCTCCTGTCCATAATGCAACATTTAGTACTGTTTGGACATTTTAACTGGAAGGATATTAATAGAAATAAAACAGCTGAAATAAAATTAATATAAATTATTATAAAAATGAATTTACGTACACTTTTTGTATCTATTATTTCTATGATTATATCAACTATAATTTCTTGCAACGGATACGCAATTTTGTTTGAGGAGTCATCAACAAAAGGACTTATTTCGAAAACTAATTTTGATGAAAGGAGAAACTTTTTTCAATTTTTCAACGTTCACTGTAAGTACGGGAAATTTGAAGCTAAGGTGTACTAAGACAACTTCAGATTATAATTGAAATTATTTTTGATATAACTTTCTTAAATTATAAAAGAAATAAATTATTACTTTGGAACAAATTGTATACCTATAACGACGCTAAAGTATTGTTAAGTAAAATTAAAAATTTTTTATGTAAATTTTCTAGACATAATATGTCATTTTGCTGCAAAAGGGAAATGGCCGTTTGTTCCACCAGTATTACAAGTTCAAGTGGATTCTGCTTCTCGAACTATATTTACTAAAAATGACTTTTTTATTCAAAAATTTTGCAGAAAATGGTTTCCCGTCGAAGAATGTCATCGCCCTTTAGAATATAAAAGTAAGAATTTATTTTTTTTATATTTCTAATGTTAAAATTAAACTTACATATTTTATTTTACATTTTAAAAGTTCCTGAACCACCTTCTGTTATACTGCCAACCAAAACATCAACGACTATTAATACTGAAGTGGAAATTATCACTCAAGGGCCAGAAAAAGTGGAACTAGAAGAGTGAGAAAATTTATTAATTAAAATTTACATGTAATATATAATATGCTACGGCTAAAGTACCAAAATGTCTTAATGTATAAATTTGCTGGTAAATGCGTACGTAGTAGTAAAAAGGCAAATGTAAGTTTACCATATAGTAAATGTTAATAATACATTACATTAACCGGCCTGATTGGCCCCATTTTTGTGTAGGTAGTCGTAGTAGAGGGGGTGTCCCAGAACGAGAGGAGGGCCAATCGGGCCGGTAAATGTATGTGTTATTAACATTTACGAGATGGTAAACCTACATTTGTCTAATCTTAACTATACAAGATACACATTTACCAGTAAATGTACGACCCTATTTTCGATCATTTTCTCATATTGGACTCAACTTCAAGTGACGAGATGTGTTTGAAATTAAGGGAACGAAATTATTCTTATAAATAAACATATAATCCTCAATATTGAAAATTTTGTATGTGTAAATAAATATTTACATATGTATACTTTTTAAAAAATAATATTCTTTTTGAGATTTTAGTTACTTTAACTTCATTAACTGATGTAAAATTAACTAATAGCTAATTAATTCTATATTACAGACCAACAACTGTTTGCACTTGTGGTAAAATTAGAAAATCTCTCGCAACTACTTCAATTCCACCTGGTATTTTTTTCTTTGACAGTAAGATAAAAATTTGTGATAAAAATTAAAAATAAATTTTACATAAAATCGAATAAAAACTAACTAATATCGTATGTATTACAGGAAAACAAATTGGAAACGCTTCATCTGAAACCATTTTAAATACAATAGAATTCCTTGAAGGATTTTTACCACTTGATTATCGCGATCAATCGCAATCTCCATTATCATCTTCGTTATCAAAAAGAAGAAAAACCAAAATTAATGTCCAGCCTCGTTAAAAAGTCCTAGAAGTTCACTCTTATAATAGTTTATTTAAAATTATTTTTGACTTTGATTTATAATTGATGTGTGTGATTTAACAAACATTAGGCACGGTGAGCATAGGATATGATTCTTTTTCATGTTTTTAATTTAATAAGGATAAGAGAAGCTTAACATTTATATGACATATCTTACGCGATTTTTGTACGATTAATTTTTGTATTTTTTTATATAGGTATATAATATATGTAGTTAGTGGCACTTTGTACAGTAATCTGTTTTTCAATAAAAATTATGGAAAACGAAATGAATATTCAACTATTAATTTATTTTCGCTATTTGTACACTCAGTTGATTTTACGATTGTAATTTATTCATGTATTCATTTTTATGAACATTCATTTTTCAAATTTCAGTTTACGCAAGTCCTCTATTAAAAAAAAACAAAACATTCACAGCATCTCGTAGGCATAAAAATCATAACAAGTATGAAACTACATGAGATTTCCTATACAAAAACTAAAGATTAATCTGTAAAATGGGATTAAAAGAGCAAAAAAACATAATTTAATTATTGAACGCAATTTATTATATGATTAATATTAATTTTTAAATAAAAATTTCCATAAATTGAGCAAATTTAATCCATACATTTTTTACTTCCTGGTAAAGTAAATTAAACTACTTTTTGATCTTAATTTCTAGGCCAGTGATGCCCAAAATTTAAGATTGAACGTGCATTTACTACCATCATCATAAATTTTTGGCATGTTTTATTAATACACGGAAAAATACACAGTTAAAAATTAATTTTTCGTCTTGTAATATAATAAATAACAACGTACAAAACACTTTTCCAAAAAACAACATATGCAACATATTACGAAGAAACTTGATTGTGCTCTTGCTCGAATTTATTTACATTTAAAGTCAAGTTTTGGTATTTTTAAATGTAATTTAAAATATTTTTAGCATCCTCTTCTAGAATTTTCGTTTAAAATCCAAAAATAATTAAAAAAAAAATTTATTTTTAAAATTTTTTTTATGAAAACTTTGAAAATACGATTAATAATTACAAACCAAATCAAGCTCTGAGCTAATTGCTTTAAAATTGATTGCCAATAAATAATCCTCTTCATATTAATTTTTAAATTAACATTAATTTTCTGCAGTCCTTTTATTTTTATTTACATTATTCATACATCAATCACACAATTGCGATCAGAAAATATTATAAATAAGAATTTCGCATTTTACAGTGCATGCACAAAAAAGAAGGAAAAAAATAAATACAGAAAAAATGTTTTTTTTTTTCTTCCTATTCAAAGTGCGAATGATTTTTTTTTTTTAAATGGGAAGTGCGAAGACGAAATACAAATATTTTTTTTCATGCACTTACATAAGCACGAAGTGTATATGAAGTGCATAGGGTTTTTTTTTTCCTATTCTGTTTTATTATTCATATAAACAAAGTGGGATTACAATAACAAATGTGGTACAAGTGCATAGGCGATGATCATCCTTGTTCTAGGCTCTAGACCTATATAGGTACCTACTTAATTTATCTTTAATTTTAAATTAATTTTAAAGAAATTCAAAATTGTTTTAAAATTTAATTAAAATTTGTATAATCTAAAAAAGTATCTAGAGCTATCTTATTAGATGTTTTGAATAAAGTTCAGCTAAAATACAATCCCGATTTTACTGAAACTTGTTGGGGGAGTGAGGCAGTAACCAAACCATCAAATCCAAGACGTTTTTCAACGACAAGCTTTCATTTCAGGGATATGACCCCCCAAAGCTTTCATATATCAGGTACAAGTATACATATCAGGTTAGGAGAATTAAAAATAACTAAGTAATAACGACATGCCTTTGGTTGCTACCAATTAAGCAGGTAGGTACGTAACATATGAAAACTTTGGGCGTCCATATCACTGAAACAAGAGTTTACCGGTAGGAACCTTCTGGAACATAAGGGTTCAAATCGGACCTGTGAACATCAAGTCGTCTGCTGAGAAATGAAACAACGTATGATATTTATGCGTCGTTATTAAATAATAGCACCATTTGATTCCTCGTACTCGATTTTATAAGTACAACTATTTTGTAATATTCTTAATGTTGATTAAAATGTGTTTTTTAGATGAAAATTTTATGTTACTTGATATTTTTCCATACGTTTTTTTTAATTTTCAAATCTTTAAACTGAAATTACTCGAAACCATACTTTTCATTATACGTTGTTTCATTTCTCGGAAGACGAAGTGCACTTACGGTTACGCGGCTAGTTTTCTACTTACCTCATCAAAAAATTTTATATTTTATTAAATTTAATGAAAATATTTTCATTAAAAATTTGCATTGAAGATTATCTGGTGGTTGGTCAGTGAGATTTGCAGCTGGCGAAAACTAGTAGGAATTTTGTATTTGTTATACTTTGTTATACTTTATATATTTGTTATACTTTTACCGTTTATAAAATTTCAGTGCAATATATATGATGTTTTTCTTTTTTATGTATTATGTGTGTTTTTAATGGCTGCAAAAATTCTAAATGGCTTTGAAATTTAAGTAATTTTCGGAAGTGTTTAAAGTTTTTAAGTTTGTGAAAATAAATTAAAAAAAACAAATTGAAATTTTAAAAAATCAAATATTAAAATGCTTTCTAGATGTATTGTTAAGGATTGTGCGTCGTTTTATATAAAAGGCAGTAATATTGGTCTTCAATCTTAACTTAATAGAATATAACCGAATTAATTTGTGATTAAAAAAACTGTACTCCAAAGAAGTAACAATTATTTTATTAAGACCTTGTATGTAGGTGATTATGAAATTTTTTTAATAAATAAACCTTTTCAAAAGTTATCTTTTTTTTTGTTTTTAAACACAAAATTTTAAGAAATTCAAAAAAGTGATGATGAATGATTCCTCAAAACTTTTAAGTAAAAAACTTTCTGCATAACAATTTAACTTAAATTATAGAAATTATTTCTTTATTATGAAAAAAAATGCATATAAAATAATAAACTATTTTTCCAACCCCTTACATTTTGATAAAAACACACACTACAAACAGACAGCGACGCCGATCGCTTTTTTTCGACGGCGGCCAGTCGAATTTTGCCCTTCGATTGCGGCGGCTAGTCGACTCAAAATTGCCTGTTTTGGAGAAAAAGAGCGGCTTAGAAAAAAAAATCTAAAAAATCGGTGGCTGGAAGAAAATCATCGGCGAGATCGGCGACTAAAAAAACCAAAAGAAAAAAAAAAAAACAAAAAAAAAGAAATAAAAACAAAAAAAAAAAAGAACCAATAAAAAAATCAGCGGCTAAATTTTATTTTTTTTCCTAACGCAGAGATTAGACTGGATAGTAAACTGGATAGTAAACTGATCATTGTATGTGTTTTTTATCTGTGTTTGTAAGAAGATAGTTGATTGAGTGTCTTTTTACTATCCTGATTTCTATCAAGATTTTTATCATGTTTTCATTTTTTTGTATTAAATTTTTTTGTTTTTTTTTTAGTACAGTGATAAAAAAAAAAACAAGGCATACAATTTTTAATTTTGTATTGTTAAAGTAAAAAAAAAATATTTGTTCTTTTTTTCTGACTGTGACTATCCAGTCAACTATCTTCTCAACTGTCTTGATTTAAATCCTGCTAGTAGAGAAGATAGTAAATTGACAATTAATAAAGTAATAAAATTTCACCAATACATTCAACTACTATCTTCGTGAAGATAGTAAAAAAATCCAGTCTAACCTGGGGGTAAAAAGTGGCCAGTCAATCAGTCTATGAATTTTCATCCAGCGGCGGTTAGAAAAAATAGTCCAGCGGCTGACCGGCGGCGACTGGAAAACACAAAAAGCGTCAATGTCTGACTACAAAGCGTAGATTTTTCACTGAATCAAAATATTTAGAAAACATAAGCAACCACCAGTATTTACATTATAAGTACTAAACACAATTGGGGCGACAGCGACAACGACAGCGATAGCGACTATCAAAAAAAAATAGAAACCATATATTTGTATGAGAATGAACACAATTGAGACGACTGGCGACAAACGACATTGTCGCCTGGCGACAAATTAGAAATTTTTCTATTTTGTCGCCAGGCGACAACGACAACCATATATTTTTTTTATTTATTTTTCAATTTGTTTACTTTTTTCCTGTATATTTATTTCGTCGCCGTCGCCGTAATTGTGTTCACTCGAGTGATATCGCTGTCGTTGTCGTTGTAGTCGTCGTTGTCGCCGTCGTTGTCGCCCCAATTGTGTTTACTCCTATAAGGTATTTGGTAAATATCCTGTCTAAATGGAAACGGGAATAAGATAGGGCCATTATTTTAAATATTATAGCGGAAGCTATGATCAAATAATCATTCACAATAGACAAAAATAATAAATATCATTCACGGTAGGAAGCTAGTGTTGTGTTGTGATTGATTAAATGTCAACTCATTAAAAAAGAAGAAGTAAAAAAAGATGAAAATACAAATCGAAAATAAAGATTTTTTAAAAATTTAAAAATTAAATACCTACCTAACAATATTTGAAAAAAATATAAATTAAAGTTAAAAGTGATGTCTGCTTATGGTAGTGAGTAGAGAAAAATAAAAGAAAAAACAAATTTTTTTGGCATTTTGATTAACTTTATTTTCCAAAATTTTATCCGAGAGAGCTGAAACTGAATATCTGAGGCTGGGTTAAAGATATCTACCTAACTTACTTTCTCTCTTTATCTACTAGAAAACAATTCAAAAACATCAACTATAGTTAAAGCATTACCAACTAGAAAAGGTGAAATGATTCTACAGAGAAATGATTCTATAATTTTTTTTTTTCACCTCCTCAAGTCCTCGTAGCTTTATTTTTATCTATTTCTTAAATTTTTTGTACCTAGGTAGGTACCTAGAATACTCAAATTTTCAATCAAAAAATATTTCTCCTTTACATAGGTAGATTTCAATTTAATTAAATTCAACAAATTAAGTTCCATCTTCAAAATGTAGGTATTCATCATTAAACACGACCACTCCTCGATACCCGCATTTGCAAATTTTGGGAAGAAGCTCTCTGGACGATAAATTTCAGCTTAATGATAACTTATTTGGTATAAAATTTTTTCCAAAACCGAAGATTGAACTTAAAAAAATTAGAAGTACCTACCTAGGTAGGTGTAGATACCTATTTCGTATGAATATAAGCGCAGAAATGTTACCTATACGATGTTATACAACTATTTATTCTTAATTCTAATTGTAATACCTATTGAAGAAGCTTTTTTTTTAAACTACCTATATAAAAAATTTACAGGCAGGAACAATTATTAAAAGGATTGAATCATAAAACAGAAACAAATTAATTACATTATGACTTAAAGTAAAGTACTTATAGTTTTTTTTTTTGTTTAATTTTCTTTATGTTTTCCCACATAACAATTTAATCAATCATTATCAGTCTTTATTGAAATGAGGAAGAACTCTTCTTTTCAGATTATCACTTTTTAAAAACTCATATCGTATGCTTATTACATTCAAATTAATTAAAATTGGTTTTATTTTATGTTTTCATTAAAAAATTCAGCTCTCCGGAATTTAAAAGTTTTATTATTCTTTTTCTTTTTTTTTTTCAAAATTGGGTGGCTTTTTTTCTACTCACTAAGTTATTTTTCCATTTTTTTTTTTTTTTTTACTTTATGATACATTTTTATTTTTTAATAATAATTTTTTTTTTTTGTACAGAATATTGTCTTGTAAAAACAAAGGAAAAAAAAAAAGATTAATTTTAGTTTGCACAAAGAAAAACTATTTTCATCAAAATTTTATTACATGATTAAAACTTTATTATTTTATTATTAATATTTATTACTTGATCTCTAATCATCAAAAATCTTTCCATTTAATTTAAAATTTTCATTAATTTAATTAATTAAATTTAATTAAATTAATAAATTAAATATCATTAAAAAATGTCTAAGTATGGAAAAGGAAAGAGTAAGTAAAAATAAACACACAAAATAACATAATTTTATTTTTTTTTTTTCAGTTGATAATTATTTTTTTATTTAAAATAAACTATATTATTTAGGAGAAGGTATTGATGGTCTGATTTTGAATATTATCGTTAACAATATTATATTATAAATTAATTAAAAATGTATTAAACAAAAAATGATTAATTGGCATATTAAGAAAAACAATTAAAATCTTAAAAATATTTTTTAATAACAAATTTAAGATCTGTTTCCAATTAATTGTCGGTAATATGCAAATAATTTTATTAATTAATCAGTAAGCTTTTAGAAACAAATTGAGGACTTGTTTCTTTAAGGCAAATTTTCATAAACAATTACGCCTTCCTACCTAAAAAATACTTAAGTAGCAGTTAATTTATTTTTATTTTTTTTTAATCTTAACATTCTCAATATCTTGTTAATTATAATGTTGAATACAATAAATAAGTAATGATGATTATAAACGGCTTAGAAACTATAATTCACTTAACCAATTTTCTCTTTTTTATGTTATAAAATCTTACATAATTAAAAGACCATAAAAATATTACATTAAATAAAAATTACCTTCATTTATAAATCAACAATCCTTCTGTTCTGGTTAATCGGATTTTTGCTTATATTTTATTATTATTAAAGTATTAAAAACATAAATAAGACTTACACACAAACAGTCAGTGTTTTTTAATTGATGTACATAAAAATTATTTAATTATCCTACTTTTGTTAGTTTTATTTTTATTATTGATTTGATTTTTCTTTCAGGTCCTATTGAATCTGAAGAAGCAGCGAAAAAACGTTTTCAAATTGAATTAGAATTCGTTCAATGTTTAGCAAATCCAAACTATTTGAATTGTAACTCTAACGTTTAATAGAAAGTAATTAATATTTTTTAATTAATTTTTTTAGTTTTAGCCCAAAGAGGGTATTTCAAGGACCAATCATTTATTAATTATTTAAAATATATGTTGTATTGGAAGGAGCCCGAGTATGCCAAATATTTAATGTATCCTATGTGTTTATATTTCTTGGATTTATTACAATATGAACATTTTCGTCGAGAAATAGCTAATACACAATGTTGTAAATTTATTGATGATCAAGCAATTCTTTTATGGCAACATTATACAAGAAGACGAACACAATTATTCACAGTTCAAAATGGAATAGTGCAAATGGAACCACAGAATAAATCAGATAATTCTCAACAACAGCAAAATGGTGTTCGTTCACGTCCTACTCAGCAAAATGGTCAACCTGTTTTGTCTCGCAACTAAAATTTTAATATAAAAAAATACAATTAAACAAAACCCATTAAATTTTTTATTCTTACTTCGTTTTCTACTTTTTCAAAACATTCATTTTTTAATAGTTTATATTTTCAATAAAAACTGTAAGAAAAACTTCTCTTACTATTATAGTTTAGATATATTATTTTTTATATATAAAGTTAATAAACTCTTGTCAGTAGGACCTGTTTTATTTTAAAATTATTAATCCAAATCTGAAATAACAAATTAATATTTCAATTATATCTATAGGTAATATTTACTTAAGAGTAAAAGGATTGAAAATAAAGATTTTTATACTTTATTAAAAGAAAATTCAATTAAAATGGAAATTTAAATTAAGCTTCTATTCCGAACTATTCAAACAAAAACATATAGCCCATTAATTGAGATACATACATGTTTTGATGGAAATTTTAATTATAAATATACTATTTCTGTGTTTTTATGGAGTGTTAATTGAACTTTTGTTCAACAAATAGGAGTTGAATTTCAATTTAATATGAATAATTCAACTTAAAACTATACATATTAATGCTAAACAATTTTTCCCATTTACAAATTGAGACTTCGTTGAGATGAGATTCAACCCCAATTTAAGCAATTTAATTCTGTATGGAAATGCAAACTGGTAGTGAGTGGGATAAACATTTCAGAGTTTTAGTTTTATCGATTAGCACTGATAACAAAGTTATTGAAGCATTGTAAACAAGCCATAAAATTTTTATTTTTTGAAATAAATTTTTTTGAAGTTTTTAATTAGAAAAGGAAAATATATTTATATTTGAAATTTGCATTACTCATTGTCATTGTGAATATTTGCGGGAGTCATAATTGTGAATTAAAAAGAAGAAAGAAATAAAAAATAGGGAGTGGCTACAGTTACGGCAACCGTAACTTAGTTTTTTTTTTTAACAGTTACGGTTAACGTAACTTATTTTTTTTTTTAACAGTTACGGTTAACGTAAATTTTTTTTTTTTTTTAAAGTTACGGCAACCGTAACTTTTAGGTAATGCTTAAAGTTACGGCAATTTTTTTTTTTTTTTTTCGAAAAAAAAAAAAAAATTTATTTAATTTTCTTTTTTTTCTTTTTTTTCTTTTTTTCTTTTTTTTTTTGTCTTAACCCTTTCTTCGGGATTCGAACCTCGATCTTTAGCATTTCATTCTACCACTCTACCTCTCGGCTACAGTATTAAAATTATAAACGTGTACAAAATAGAAAATATAAATTATGTGTACATGTGAAAGTTATTGACAAGTAAAAACCTTACATCGTCATACAAAAAATGCAAGAATAGTAAAACCTTACATAGTTATACAAAAATACAAAAAAAAAAATTAAAAGCGCGAAGCGCCAAGGCAAAATAAAAAAAAAAAAAAAAAGAAGC
The DNA here is from genome assembly GCA_964007475.1 of Hybos culiciformis. Classification (NCBI taxonomy): domain Eukaryota; kingdom Metazoa; phylum Arthropoda; class Insecta; order Diptera; family Hybotidae; genus Hybos; species Hybos culiciformis. The sequence goes on from OZ023274.1 coordinate 76,981,198, forward strand.
CCTAGGGGGTTTGGGGGAGGCGGCGGCCGTCCCCCATTCAGCATAACAACTTTTTATTTAAAAAAAAAGTCATAATGCTCAAAAAAAACTTTGCCGTAATCACTAAAAAAAAAAAAAAGTTACGTCCGCCGTAACTTTAGACAATTTTCTACAGGATTACGGTTGCCGTAACTCTCAAAAAAAAAAAAAGAGTTACGTTTGCCGTAACTTTAAACAATTTTCAACAGGATTACGGTTGCCGTAACTCAAAAAATAAAAAAAGAGTTACGTTTGCCGTAACTTTAGTCAATTTTCAACAGGATTACGGTTGCCGTAACTCTAAAAATAAAAAAAGAGTTACGTTTGCCGTAACTTTAGTCAATTTTGAACAGGATTACGGTTGCCGTAACTCTCAAAAAAAAAAAAAGAGTTACGTTTGCCGTAACTGTAGACGCTCCCTAAAAAATAATAATTTATTTATTATTTGGTATTTTAAATTTCTTGCTTGATTGATTAATTTTTTATTAATCAAATAAGCCGGTAAACTATTTTTCTTTATTAAATTAAAAGAACACAAATTATGGCTGATCCAAGATTAAAACAAATTCAAATCAAAACAGGCGTTTTGAGACGTTTAGGTAAAGAAGAAATTGTTTACAAAAAGGAATTAGAGTCTCAAAGAAATCGTGTTGAAAAACTAAAGTCTGCAGAACCACAAGATGAGTACATGATAAAAAAACAAGAAGAAGTTCTCCAAGAGTGCCTCATGATGATTCCTGACACTCAACGAAGGTGAGTAGTTATAAAAAAAAACAAGTAGGTAGGTAGGTAGTTAAAAAAATGAGTCATGATAACTGTGACAAATTGAATCATTAAAAAAAAATTATTTTCATGACAGGCCAAGTGAAGATAAAAAGTAGCAAAAGCCTTTCGTATTATAGTACCTGCTCTTTCTTTTTTTTTTTTTAAGTAAATTCATTTATGCAGACCACATTATTTTTGTACCAGGTAGGTACCAGGTATACCATACTACTCTAAGAGCGAAAATAAATCGAAGCATAAGGTGACCTACTACCTTTCACTAAATAAATTTTAGAGTTTATAAAAAACTGACAGAATATACCTACTACCTAATCTGGACGAAATTTGTAAGTCGAAGTTGGATTCCCTAGAATTAAACTAAATTATTGATCATTTTGTTTGTCTGCTAACATATAAGACCAAGGTCATAACAACTCTGTTAGTTAATATTAGGTAGGTAATTAATATTGTTATTTATAACCATTAGGTATAAGATATAACAAAACTTAAATTTTTCTTTTATTTTTATTTTAAATTTTGTTTTCATTTTCTTTTAGGGTAAAAAAAGCATTTGAAGATTTAAATGAATTATTGAAAAATGAATCTGAATTACATGAGACAAAAGAGTATGGAGCAGCTAAAATTATTATTGAAGAAATTAAAGCTTCTTTAGAATAGAAATAAAAATATAAATACCTAACATTTTGTTCAAAAAAAATTTTTTTTTTTAAGTAATTTACTTATTAAATTAATTTCATTATTTTTAAATTTAATATTATTTTTTAACAAATACTTTTACTAATTCAAAACAACAAAAAAAAAAAAAAATGACAGAAATTCATAAATATAAATACGATTTTAAAGAACTTCTTATAAAATTCGAAGAAATGACAAAACTTCAAGTGCATTTAAATGAAAATTCCATGCAAATTGATAATTCAGTTGAATTAAATAAATTTGAACAATTAAAAATTCATGTATTAGATTCTTTGAATCATTTAGAAAATCCAATGTTAATTAAATCAATAAGAAAAAAATTAAAGAATAGAAAATCGAAAAGAGATAAATTAAAAATTCAAAAACTTAAAAAGAAAGAAAATCTAAAAAATCGACAAAAATTAAATAAAAAAATTAAAAAATCATTAAAACTAGATAATAAAAATTGTTGGAATTCGCTATTGCACAAAGAAAATATTAAAAATGCTGAGAAAATATTAAAATTAATTTCACAAAAAAAATCTGATGCTAAAAAGTATCTTAAATTATTCGAATCTTTAAGTGAATTGCGTGAACTTAAGAAAAATAGCCAAAATTTAACAGATTCCGATAATGAAAAATGGAATATAACATCTAATCAAATGATTGCAGTTTGGAATCAAAGTCTGTCTGAATATAATAATGAAGAAGAAATTTTGAAGCAATATTTAAAATCCAAATCAAAACCAATAGAAGATCAATGGAAAAATGTTATATTTGGTGATAATAAATTTTCAAAAAACAATTTGAGTGATTTTTTAAAAATAAGGTAAGAAATAGTTTTTTTAAATGGATTCTTTTCTTTTTTTTTAAATTAATTGTCCTGATCCTATCATTGTTAATAAAAATACATAAATTTTTTTACTTTTTTGAAACCAAATTCACTTAATTTATTATGTTGGTTATTTTTATTCCTTGTCCTCAACCTTATTTAGTAAAATTATGTGTAGATAATAAAAATAATAATTTTTGTTTTCAGGAAAATATGGGATTCTTATATTGTTCCTAATAATTGTCAATATGGATCATCGATACCATTTGGTTGGATACTTCCACCAGAAAATCCAAATAAATCTTGGTCTCAATATTTATCTTTCCAGCTTTCTTAACAAATATAATTTTTTTTAAATAACTTATACTTTTACTGTATTGTTTATTCTTTATAAAAATTATAATGTATAAAAAACTCATTTATGTAAAAATAAAAGTTTAGGTATTGCAAATTTTAGAGGTTTTATTTTTGTGAATGTTCATGATCAGTAAGTAATAAATTCATATTTTTCAAAAATAGTTGATTTTCAAATTGAAATTTTTTTTCCAGTTCGTAGTTGTTTTTTTTGAATATGTAAACCCAATAAATCGTAAAATACGATTTGACTAGACTATTGAATCGTTTGAATAAACAGAAGAGGAAAACAGTTTAATTAACAAAAAAAAAATTTTTTGGAGATTAATTATAAATTTTCTTATTTTTAAACATAAAAACTGGAACATAATCCAGTCTTGTTAAACCGTGGACGTTAGTTTTCTCCGAAAGTAGCAAATATAAAAATTAAATAAGATTCAGTAAAGGGAAAGATCCAATTTCAATTTGTAATACTTTTTTCAAGTAATTTAAATTTTAAAATCTTAATTGGGAAAAAGAAATAGCGGCAAAATGCTGAAGAAAATATATTTTTCCAGAATGTGTATGTAAAAATAAAGAATTTCATTTTAACTGAATTCAACAGACTCCAGTATGGATAACGATCGAAATGAAAATCTCATCTCCTTTCCTTTCGAGTAAAAATAGATTCCAGAATTCATAAACATTTAATTTGAGAAAATAATTTCCAAGATTTTTACATTCGATCGTTTTTCATAATAATCCCCAGGTCCAAATGTAAAAATGATATTAATCATAAAAATCTGGAAATAGTCTTTGACAAAGGAATTTGCATGGAAATAACTATGATCACCTGTTGTGATTATGAAACAATTTAAAAAAAAAACTATTCATTTTGAAACTTTATTTCATTTATTCAAAGTAATTCTCGTGGCTCTAGATTTCATTTGAAGAATTACAATTAAGTTTTCTGATTACTCTAATGCCATTACTTATTTAAAAAAAACGTATTTCTAAATGATTACTTATTCAATAAAATATAATTAAAATTACTAAAACTTGTGTTTAAGAATGTTGTTCTTCATTATTTTTCTCATGTTTCGCTTCCAATCTTTTTCTTAATGTTTACAAAGAAAGAATTTTTTTTATGATTTTACAAAATAATAGAAAAAAATGTATCTAACTGTAGAGATCATCATCGTTATCTCCTGGTGGATTTGATGGTTGATTTGGACCAGCTCCCTGAGATGATGAACCAGCATTTGATGGGAATCTAAAATATTATTTCAAACATTTTAATTTTTGTTATAAACAAAAATAAAATAAGTTTACCTAAAATTGGATCCGAATCCACGTGATTGTTGTAAAGTCTGGGCAAACATTTCATATTTCCTGATATCGTTATCTGAAACAGATCTTCGGGCAAATTTCATTGCTTCTTCAAAATGCCCTCTTGTAATTTCTGGTACTGGATCATCTTCATCCATCTAAAAAAAATTTAATAACATTAATGTAATGCAATTGTACAAAAGCAGTTAATAAATTACATCCATAGCTGAACTCTGTTTTTCAACTCTTTCTTTTTCTTTTCGAAGGTCTGCTTCGATTGCCTGGCGAATTGCCAATTTGCATGCACGTTGGCAAATTTCAGTTAAATCAGCTCCGGAAAAACCTTGTGTTACTTTAGCAATGTAATTCAAATCAACTTCTTTTGCTAACGGTGATTTTCGTAAATTAGCTTTAAGAATAGCTTCGCGAGATTTCTCATCTGGCAATGGAATATATATCAATTGATCTAAACGTCCAGGACGAAGTATAGCCGGATCAATAATGTCTGGACGGTTTGTAGCGCCAATTATAAAAACATTTTTCTTCGCGCCCATACCATCCATTTCAGTTAGAATTTGATTAATAACACGATCAGCAGCACCACCTGCATCGCCAACATTACCACCTCGAGATTTAGCAATTGAATCTAATTCATCAAAGAATAAAACACACGGAGAAGCTGATCTGGCTTTATCGAAAATATCTCGAACATTAGCTTCAGATTCACCAAACCACATTGTTAGTAATTCGGGTCCTTTAACAGAAATAAAATTAGCTTGACATTCGTTAGCAATTGCCTTAGCTAAAAGTGTTTTACCACACCCTGGAGGACCATAAAACAATACACCACGACTAGGTTGCATGCCGAATTTCAAGAATTTATCTGGATGCTCAACTGGATATTGTACCAATTCTTGTAGCTCTCTTTTTACTGAATCTAAACCACCAATATCATTCCAAGTAGTATTTGGTACTTCTACGACAGTTTCTCGTAATGCTGATGGACTGGATTTTGTCATTGCGTAACGGAAATTGTCCATAGTAACTGCCAATGAATTCAAAACGTCAGCTTCAATTTTATCATCTTCTAAATCAATAAGATCCATTTTTTCACGGATTTGCTGCAGAGCAGCCTCACTACATAAAGATGCCAAATCAGCACCTACATGACCGTGTGTTTCAGCGGCAATTTGTTCTAGGTCTACATCATCATGGAGTCTCATATTTTTTGTGTGAATACGCAGCACCTCTAATCTACCAGTTGCATCTGGAATCCCAATATCAATTTCCCGATCAAATCTTCCAAAACGGCGTAAAGCTGGATCAATGGAATTAGGTCGGTTTGTTGCAGCCATTACAATCAAGTGAGATGATTTCTTCATACCATCCATCAGTGTCAATAACTGAGAAACAATTCGACGTTCCACCTCTCCGTGAGTTTTATCACGCTTTGGTGCTATAGCGTCAAGTTCATCAATGAAAATAATAGCTGGAGAATTTTTTTCGGCCTCTTCAAAAGCTTTTCGTAAATTTGATTCCGATTCACCGGCCAATTTAGACATGATTTCTGGACCATTAATTAAAAAGAAAAATGCTCCTGTTTCATTTGCAACAGCACGTGCAATTAAAGTTTTTCCGGTTCCTGGCGGACCATACATCAATATACCCCTTGGTGGTTTAACACCAATTGCTTTGAATAAAGATGGATGACGTAATGGCAGCTCTACCATTTCTTTTATCTGAGCCAATTGTTTGCGACAACCACCAATATCATCATAACCGACTGCATTCAGAGAATCTTCTTCTTCTTCACGTTTTATCGGATCGCCATCACAGAAAATAACTGTATCAGGCGCTACAATGCAGTACGGTTCTGGATCAGTTAACACAACTTTAAACTCAATAGCTCGCATAGCTCCACGAACGATGAAATTATCACCCATATGAATTGGACGATAAGCTTCAAGGAAATATGGTTTCAAATAAACCTCAAACAGATTTCTGTGAATGAGTAAAGAATTTAAAATAAAAAAAAAAATTATTTTAAAATAAATACATACTGGTAAGGATTCCTACTGATATGAAGGTTAAATAATTTTGGGGCCTGGATTCTAAATTTATTCAGACAGGATTATTTTTAGATATTAAGGTAAAAATTTATAATTTGAACCGTTTTCATCATAAATGGTTTCATCGATTTCCGGTTCCTTCGTTAATTAAAAGCTCTTAAGTTAAGAGTCTTAACTGACCAACAAAAGGGGTAATTTTCGTTCAAAAATATTCTGTGATAGTATTTTAGGTCAAAACTTTCAAATATTGTACATACCCAGCTAAACCTTCTACTGTGTCATCAATTGGAAGAATTTTAACACGTTTACCATATTTAACATCTGGACAAGACTGAATTGAAACCACATCAGACAAATGAACACATAAATTATTTCGAACCTATTAAAAAGAAAAATACAAGTTTAATTCAAAACTTTTTTCACATCAAAAACCATATGTTTAAAAAAAAACTTACAACACGATTCATTCGAATTTTTTCATCTGGACAATTATCATCAGACAAAACAATACAGACAGTTTCCTTTCTTCTTTTTCCTTTAAGAAGAACAGTATCGCCACGAAACAATTGAAGTTCATCCATTTTTGCCTTGAAAAAAGAAAACAAATTTTTTTTTTTTATTTCAAAATACTCTTAACCTTAACTACCTACTAAATATTACTAAGTAGATAAATAAAAATAAATAAAGAGGTACATAATTCAAATGCCTCTTCCGTAAAAATAACAAAAACAATAATTGTTGTAGTGTAATAATAAAATAGGATAAAATGTTTTAACAAAATAAGTTATGGATGCTTGAGTGTCTATATTCCTAAATTCTACCAAATATTCATAGTTCTGTAAGACTTGTCTAAATTTTTACTTAAAACATTTTTTTTTTTATTATCAAGAGTAGGTTTTTTTTATTATATTACTTAATTCAATATTAAAACTGGTATTTATACAGGAAGTTATTTTGTACAATCAGATAATTAATAAATACCTACAGCCAATGTATATGTGTAGAGTTAATTTTTTAATAAATTAATAATAATTTTTTATTAGATTGGTAGGTACCTATGACCTTTAAATATAATTCTTACCTGCGATAATGAAACAACTGAGTTATCATCATTTAATGCCTCATCGACCAGAAGACGATTTGGGCGATCTTTTTTCTTAAGAATGGCGGTAGCTAAATCATCACTGCAACAAAAAAAGAAAAAAAAAAAGAATTTCAAATATAAAATTAAAAATATTCTAATCATCATGTGAGTTTTATTTAAAGCTAGTGTTAGAGTAAATACGTTAAATCTTTATTCAGAATTCTCTACTTCAAACAAAAAATTCATTGAGTTTGACGGCTATTATGATTTGATAGATACATTTAAGATATATTTGAGCCAAATGTGCAAGTTAGTTAAAATTAAAAGATCATTTCACTACTAGACATATGAGTTGTTAAGAGCGACTATATAATTTTTTGCTATGTCATACTTTCGAGGAAAAAAATCATACGGGCCATTTGTATATCTACCTACGTAGGTGCATATCTACCTAGGTTTAGGTAGCACTAAGAAAAAAAAATGTTATCTTTACACTTTACCCCAACTTTCCAATTTCACATTTTGCAAATTTATAATTATAATAAAATTAATAGAATCGTGAGTGATTCGTGATTCACCAAAAAAAAAAATTAATTAAAAAAAACCCTAAATTTTTTTTTACCATTGATTTCCATTGCTTGCACGACTGGTGCTTGGATTTTGTTGATTAAACGCCATTTTTTTTTTTTTAATTCTTTAAATTTTACTTATAATATAATTTTTTTTTTCTCTAATTTTCGAAAAAGAAAAAAAAAGGAGTTTTTTGATTGAAAATTTTGACAGAAAACCAAAAGACTACATTTTTATTTTTCTAATAAACTTGAATTTTTTGATTGCCGCAAAGTGGTTTTTTTCTTTTTTTTTTTTTTTTTGCAATCTTCCTTTCTTATTTTCCTCTCCAACCCAACCAGCAGAAACCATTCAAAGAGACCAATGAAAATTTTAACAAGAAAAATATATAGCCAATTTTTTTTTGGTTAGGTTTATAAAATTGGAAACTTTTTTAATATTGTGGGAAATCTTTCTTTTATCGCTGGATGAATTTTTAATTTTAGTAATTTTTATTTAAATTTTTTTTCTTTATTGCCCAATTACTTTTTTAATTAATTTTATGCCAAAACTATGTTGAAATTGGTCGAAAAAAAATTTTCAAAATTTTTACAAATGATGACAAGCAAAAATAAAAAGAAACGGTAATGAAATGAATAAGAAAAAAAATTATTTTTTTTTTTTTTCAGATTCCGGCTTTGTTTGAAGAAAAAAAAAATTCTTTATTTCAATAAAAAAAAACTTACCCTTTATCACCCATGTTTAATTAATTTAAAAAATAAGTTTGCTTTTTATTTAATAAATTAATTTTAAAATAAATTATTATTTTTTCTTTGTTTTAAAATAAATTTGTGAAATTTTTGTAAAATTAAAAAAAAAACTTTACTGCACTGCACAGAGAGAAAATAAAAAATCAGTTGCAGTGTTGCCAGATAGGGAAAATGTTAAATGTACACGTTTGCGACATCTATTCATAATGTCAATATTTCGTGTTGTCATTATACACTGAACTGAAGATCACAGCTTTCTTTATAAAACCAATTATTTAGGTATATTTACATTATCATTTCAATATTTTTCAATTATAAGCTAGATCGTATTTTTTGAAATTTATACTTCGTAATAAACATCATTGGAAGTTAATCGTGTAGTACGAACTGTGCCGCCAAAAAGTATTTCGAAAACATTGGACACACGTATGGTATTATGTATTAATTCTATACATATAATAACCCTTTACAGCTCAGGCAACGAAAAGACGACGTCGAAAATTCACAATAGTCTCGAATAATCTACGCAAAATAATTATTTTTATATTCCATTTAATTTCATTAGATGTCGCAAAACTCGTAGCTCCACCTGACATCGTGGTCGTCGGTGATCTAAATACTTTTTTCTTAAAAAAAAAAAAAAAAATTTAATTGAAAAAAAAAAATATTTTCTATAATCACCATTTTATATAGAAAAAAAATTAAAAATATTGAAAAAAATTTTTATTAAATTCTTATTTTGATCATTGTTAAAACTGGAAATAGAAATTTGAAGAAAAAAAATTGAAAAAAAGAATTTTTACTTGTTACCAGATTGTGAAAAAAATAAATGGAAAATTGGAAAATATTGCAAAATCAATTTAGGTACCTACCAACCTTTTCTTCATACCTACCTAAATAATTTATTTTATTTTTTTTTAACCAAAGTAAGTAAAAAAAAATTAAATAATTTTAATAAAAAATATTAAATTAAAGATTTTTAGGAATTAAAATAATAAAAATGAACTTTGAGCTTTGTTAAGAAAAAAAATTTCTCTTTTCCTGTTGTCAACCGGGAACAATGAAATCATTGGCTAACAGTCAGAGTGGTTGTAATATAATAGGTACCTACCCATGTCTTATTTGCTTTCTATGATTCCCAACTTCAATTTATACCAACCTTTTATATCTGTGAATTTTATTGTTTAGTTTTAATTTTAAAAGCCTACCCCCTGGGCCTATAAATATTTTGAAAAAGCTGCATTTATCTATTTTACACATACCTACCCACCTTCGTCTACACGCTATCATTATCAACATCTAGGTGTACCTACTTACTTAGTAGTCTCAAAGGACCATTATTTTTTTAAGTATAAATATGAGGCTGGCTACAATAAGAATTAGACAGCAACTTAAATTATATACCTATATACCTATATTACCTACATACTTACCTACATACTTAAAATATACTATTAATAATAAGAGTTTAATCTTATCAGTCTAGTATATATATTACCTTAATATTTTTGAATATATAAGTAAATGTCAACAAAAATTATCTATAATTAGGGAAAATACATAATATTTCTAGTTGTATTTAATTTTTAAATGTAAATATTAAATATTTCTAATAGTAAGGGGTATGTTTAGAAATCCGACGGCCTAAACAAAACGACACAGTTTTCTTCCGAAAATGTAGCCGGCTAGCCGATAGGAATGAAGGTCTTATCGCCGACCAGGAAATTCCTAGCCGCACCACAGATTTTTTGAGTATTTTTATTTTTATATTATGCTCAAAAGAATAAAAAATAAAAATAAAAAAATGGCAAAATTTGTCAATTTATTAGAAACTTTTACGCTGGCAAATCCGCTACAAAAAAATAAAAAATTGCTGCGTCTGCGTCCGCTTCTAGGTCTGTACAATCATTCCAACGTTTCTCTATTGATTTTAAGACATGCAAATAATAGGAACCTTGGTACATCGGATTAAGGTCTACGAAATATGAATATAATTTCCAATAAAACTTAATAATATTTTTTTTTCTAAAATGTAGTGAATACTTAAGTTAGATTTAAAGACTATTCATAGAGTACGATTCGTATGGAATTTTGTAATGGAAAGGGAAAGCTTTGCATAACGGATTGGTCAAGTGATTTGAATCGTACTCTATCATAATTCTCGCAATATTGCAAAATATGTATATCATGCTTATTAAATGTGCTACAACGAATGTTTTTAATTCCACAAATATTTAACGATAGACCACATATAAGTACTTAATATAATTTATTTTTATCAAAATCTACTTGCATTTATGCCTTATTTTTTCCCCTAAAAAATGATTTTGCATAATATCCATTTTACATAAATTAACTAAAAGACATAAAATTTTCATATTTAACATTACAAATTACAAGTACAGAACCATTAGGTAGACTTTGAGCAACCCGCACAACCCTCGTATATAATTTAAGTGGCTAGAATATTAATATTTCTTAAAAATAATATTTCTAATAGGTATTTTAATAAAATATTTCATAGTTAAAGGACGTTTTTCTTTAATAAGTATATACCTACTTAATTAATTTTTAAATCAAAAATCAACATCAGAAATTCATTCATAGGTTAATTTTAATCTAAAAATTGTAATAACAATTTAAAATAAAAAAAAATGAACAATTTTTTTACTATTTTCTTTTATATAATTCACATTTTAGGATTTAGTTTCACCTTTATCTTCTCAACAACAAATCCATTAAAAATTTCCCAAACATCTTATACCTAGAGCTTAATGATTCGAACTCGGGTGCCATCAAGAAATCCAGGAAGCGAACAATTACAAGATGCTGAATGGTATTGGGGTAATATAACGCGTGATGAAGTCAAACAAATATTATCTGGCTGTCAAGATGGAAGCTTTATAGTAAGAGATTCTTCATCGAAAGGTGGTGAATACACATTGACATTAATCAAAGATGGAACTGAGAAATTAATTAAAATTTGCCATGAAAATGGTAAATATGGTTTTGTAAAACCATTTGCCTATAATTCTGTGAAAGATTTGATAAATTTTTTTAAAATTAATTCACTTCAAGAATATAATATTCAATTAAATATAAAATTAGAACATCCGATTTCACGATTTCAAGCTGAAGATGAAGAAGAACAACATAAAAATGATTATGATATTGTAATTGGTATTAGTTATGGAGGAAAAAATGTTTACCTAACTTCATCTGCTATTGAACATTTTATTGAATTAGATAAAAAATTAGCAAAAAGTAAACGTTATTTACAGCAAAAAAAAGAGCTTTATGAGGCAGCTGAAAATGAATTAAATTTAAAGAAATCAGCTCGTGAGGCATTCGTAAAGGCGATAAAAATGCTTGAAGAACAATTAAAATTGCAAGATCAATTTCGGTCGAATGCCACAGCTTCAGAAATTGAAATGATCAATGAAAATGCAGTATTTTTAAAATCAAGATTGAGAGCTTTGCGAGAAGGTAGCGAACAACTTGAATTATATTTAAAAGAAAAAAAGGATAATTATCATGTGATTGAACGTCAAATTAATTCGGCTAAACCAGAAGTTATTGAATTACAACGTCAACGTGATAAATTACATACGTATTTAATTGAATCTGGCATGAAAGAGAATGATTTGAAGCAAGCAGTCGAAATGAATTATACCGATTGGAAAATAAAATTTGATGCTGAATGTGATTTACCCCATAACAATGAGAACACTTGGCTATTACCAACATGTACTCGATTACAATCCGAACAACTATTAGTTGGCATGCCGACTGGTACATTTTTGGTAAGACCGCGCCCAGCTGGTCATTACGCGCTCTCAATTGTCTGCAAAAATCCTAATCAGTGTATCAGTATTAATCATTGTATCATATATCAAACTGAACGTGGTTTTGGATTTGCTGAGCCCTATAATATTTATCCCAGTTTAAAAAGTTTAGTTCTCCATTATGCAACAAATTCATTAGAAGAACATAATGATGTTTTAACAACAACATTGAAACATCCTATTAATCATATAAAACGCCGACAATCTTCAACATCTTCAAATATTTCATCTATTTTAGAAGAGCCATATCAACAACAACATACACAAAACAATTAGCACCAAAAGAAACATTTAGTTCATTAGAAAAGAAGAAAGGGTAATTATCCTTTCTCGATTATTAATTAATATCCCTTATTCATTGTTACTAAAATAAATACTGAAATAGGCACCGTATCGTATTAAGTAAAAAAGTTAAAAAATTAGAAAGTTTTCTTTTAATAATGTGGAAACTTGTCTATTTATTTGTATGTAGGTATATATACGATTGCATTAAATTAAAAACATCAATAAATTTAATTTGGAATATTTAATTTGTCTGTCTTATTGTGCCCTACCTTAAAATCATGAAATGGCATAAGAAACTTGTTTTAGAGAAATGTAGCTTATATGAAAAAAAAATTTGGAATTTGGAGAAATCACTCGCATATTATATAGATTTTTCAAGCTTATTGCTTCCTTTGAATTATCTTGAAATTAAAGAAATTATTAATCCTTGTCAACGTCTCACATATCCTATCCCCGAGTTTACTGTGAAGCGATTATTCAAATTTTCAAATTTTATTTCGATGAAATTGAATTATACATTCACCTATTTTTACTTAAACGGAATAGAGAATAGAATATTCGAATAATTCGCTTTACTGTCAGTTCGATAATAGGTAAAATTCTAACAATTTATGATTTTCAGGGTATTTGAATGTTATGTTATGTTAACAATGTACTTTTTTAAAAAAATGAAGTAAACTTTGTGTTGACCCTTCTACATTTGAAACCTTATTTAAAATTATAAATTTTTAAAATATTTCCTACAAAGATATTTTTTATTAATTTTACTTTTTATTTAATTTTAGGTTGTAAGAAATAAATACTACAGAAAAAATGTTAATTAAAATCAAACACGCATTATTGGAAATTTTAAATTATCCCTACAATAAAATATCAGCAGTTATTATCAATGACAACTTAATTTTAGCAACAGGAATAATTCTGGAACCCTATTTAAACTCTTTTGATAGTAATTATTTATTCAATAAATTATTGAATTCAAATTTGGTTCAGTTAAATAAAATAAATGACAGAGATAATGATAACAATAAAAAAGAACATTACAAATTGATTAAAAATTTGAATTCTTTAAAATTTCAAATAACATTTGATGAAAAACAATTCAATGAGGCTTCAAATCATATTTTAACAAAATATAGTGCTAATTTATTGTATATATTCAATTCACATGAAATTCAGTCTTGTTTAAAAAATATATTTAAAAAATTTCATCAAAATACGGATGACAAATTTGATGAAATGAATTCAATATTATATTCCAGCTTCATTTTACTTAGTTTTGACGATTGTACAACATCAGTAGCGCAACAAAATCAACAAAAAAAAATTGATAATATTTTACGGAAATTAATAAGTTATTGTAAATTTTTACCACAAATCAATAAATTGGATGACATAATGAGTATATGCACCCCGTTTGCTTTGGAAAATTTTTACAAAACAGTAAATTTTGGAAAAATCTCTAATATCATCGGACCAAAACAATGTTTATTCATTTGTTCAAATAATTTTCCGCACGGTTGCGAAGGTTCAGCTGTTTTTAACAATAAATTGTAAGTTTTCAATTTTGTTCTTTTTTTCAAATTTTGTGTTTGTTAATTTTAATACCTCAAGGCAAATTAATGATTATTGATTTTACGTTTTAAACAAAAATTTTAATGAAATTATTAATACTTTTTTAAGTTATTTTGAAAGAAAGGCATATATATATCTGCTTGATTTCAGATAGGTTTCTTTTTTCGTAAGATATATAATGCAATTTTTATTTTTCAGGAGATTGATTGGTATTTTGATATGCACCACATGGGTTCGAAATAATGAAAATTATAATTTAACATTGGTCGCAAATTTTGAACATATTATAAGAATGTTTGCTAAACAATATGGTATGAAATATGGAAATAATTGGATATTAAAACAGCCGAGTTATCCAACATGTGTGTGAAATTATTTAATTAAATATGTATTTAATTTTCTTTTTATTTTAATGCAATATATTATTTTATATATATTATATATTATTTTAGGGGAAAAAAGTTTGGTCTTAATATTAGCCAATGGTAGTCAAGGAACAGGAACATTTGTTAAAGTATTCGATAAAAAATTTATTCTCACATGCTCTCATGTCGTTAACAAGGTATGTAATGGATTAAAAAACATTTTTATCACTTTTTTTTCTTACAAATATTATCATATTGTATAATTTAAGTTAATTTTTTTAACCGCAACAAAATCACATTACATTTTATATACAACTTTAATACTATGATTCACAGATAGGTAATAAACATACATTATGCATGGGTAAAATAAGAAATAAAAGTACATATTTTTCATTTCACCTTTTACAACATCTTTTAAATCTGAAGAAATACATTGTTCAAATATTAAAAAACTCAGATAGATTCAATGGGTTATAAATAATAAATGAAAAAAAAATTTAATATGGCATTCTGCATGAGTCAAAGCAAAATCATTTTAACAATCCCACCAAAGAACCCAAATTGAATAAAATTTTTAATTTAGAGGGGTTAAGATGGAATTAATAAAATAAGAAAAAAATTAAACTATCATTATCATTATTGAGGCTAATTTTAAGTACTATAAAATAATAAAATAAATTAATTTTCTTGAGAATTTATTCAGAATTAAAAAAGTAGCAAAATAAATAAAATATTTCAAAAGTTATTAAATTGTTGACAAATCAATATAATATGTAGAAATTACATGGATGAAGACATAATCTTTTCGATTCCGATAATTAAAGCATTTCTCTACTTTTATTAAAATTTGTTTATTTAAAATATGAACAAACTATTACTATTAATTTATTACATATTATAAATTATTTATTTTAGAGTGATCCTTTTCCTATCAAGTGCCGCTACATTGAAGGTACTTTTGAGAGCAAAATTATTTGGCGAAACCAAAATTGTAATGAACCGTTTGATGTAGCATTATTAGATGTGCCAAAGTCTATTTCTTCCGATTATTTTGTTGGCTTAAGTTCAGAGCGTCCATATTTAGGACAAAATGTTTTTAATGCCGGATTTCCATTTTTCACAAACTTCACAAATGAGAGCGACATTGAATTCACTCCTGCAATATATGATGGGAAAATAATTAAATGCAATCAAGGAGTTATAATATCAAACGCAAGGTTACAAAATGGACAGAGTGGTGGTCCAATGTTTGATGAAAAAGGAACTGTTCTTGGAGTTTGTGTATCCAATCTAAAGTTAGAGGATGTTGTCTATCCTAATATCAATACGTCAATTCCAGTTTTTGAAATTAAAAAAACGTTGGAAAGCTATGCTAAGTCTAATGGTAATTTTTCACCTAATATCTTTCGTAATGTAAAATTAAAAACCATTGATTAGCCTCGCATGTATTTTTGATTAAATATTTTAATTTTCCAAATGGAAATTTAGAATTTAAAATTTTCAAAATTATTCAATTTATCATGCATTTCGGTCCTAACCTTTATAAAATTTTTTTTTAAAAGATAAAAAATAAAATTTGGAATTTTTGAATAATAAAATAGAACCAAGAATATATGTGATAAGCTATTACAATGGCCTTTACTCTAGGAGTACTTTATTTTTATATCAAATTATTTTTTGCAGACATAAAAATTTTAAATAATATTATTGCTTCAAATGATGTCAAAAGAGTATGGGCTCTTGAAAAGCCTTTGATCCAAAGCAAATTATAATGATTTAATTAGTTCTTCCATTTGGTTAAATTTTTAAATTGTTAGAAATACTCTTCAGCTGCCGTTTAATTAAATTCATTTTAGTCTTTAATTTACAACAGTGTTTGAAATATTGTTTAAATTATTGATCATATTATAAGAAAGAGCCGCTTTATTTTTAATTTTAATGTTTTTATGGTGATAACTGAAGAACCCTGATTGCCACTAAATACTTTTAAAAAGTTTTGCAGTCATTATTTTAAATTCATTGATATTAAGAGAAATTTTCATCGTGAAAATTAAACGAGAACTTCTTATACAAATTTTTAGATTAATATTGTGAAAGCTATTCGTTTATTATTATCTATGTATTGTCATTGAGTAATAATATTTATAAGAGGGTCAGAATTCATACAAGTAAATTTCAGAATTTTTTTTTCAAATAACTCAAGAATGATGACAATATTTTCAATGTATTGAATAAAAATTTCATGCTCAAATGTGTTTATTCTTAATACAATAATAAAAATAATAAAATTAAGAATAAACACATTTGAGTTAAAAAAGTTTACATTCAAAATATTGTCATAATTTTTGAAAAAAATTTACTTGTATGAATTCTGTCCCTCTTATAAATATTATTACTCAATGGTATTGTGTTTAAATTTCGTTTTTAACAATTTTTTCGATATTTCTGCTACAATAAAAAAAAGTCAATACAAATTAGAAAAATATTTTCTTAGGATATATATTGTTAAATAGAACAACTGCTTTTCTCATTACTGCTTCACAGAATATAAATTATTTATAAGAATTAAAGTGATCATTCGATTAATAGATTTATTTTTTTAATAAATTAACTCAAAGTAGGTATATTAACAAAAAAATTTTATAAACTTCAATTTATTTATTACTAATCTTCTAAAGGAGCATTTATATATCGTTGTTAGACATATATGGCAGGTAATATAATATAATGTCGGCTCGAAACATTGTGAGAAAATAATTTGTTTAATTTATCTCAATATTTTGTTAGCTTTCGGGGAATAACGTGCACAACCATCTTCAGTTTTATCATTTTCTAGTTCATCATCAGATTCTTTTGTTAAATCAATGAAAATTAGGCTAATTTTTAATAATTGAATTGTTTTTTTTGGATTCTTTTTGGTATTACATAGTTGTAGGATTTTGTTCCGCGATTATACTTGTTTTAGTATAATAATGAAACAAAGTAACAAAACGGAGCAAAATCCAATATCTAGAACAAAAAGAAAAATTTTGGAAGACAATTCAAATTAAAATATTTAAAAGATTTTGTTGAATTCAGTGACGAACATTTATCGGTTTTTGAAATGATTTTTTTCCAATGAATTAATTGATTTTTTTTTTAATTTTATTATTTCTTTGAATTGAATTAAAACATATATGGATACTACATGTACTTTAAAATATGAATAATTTATGTACTTTCTGTACATTTATTTACAATTACAAATGATTTTGAATTGAACACTGTGTAATAATAATACGTAATTTTTTAAGTCTCGACATTTTAGTTTTAAACTTTTTGCACAGTTTTAAATATAAAATAATTAATTTATAATTAACGTAATATTAAAAGCGTTTTTTAATTCGCTTTATTCTTTATAAAAATGAGTTTATTTGTTATTTGTATGACATAATCTTAATGTTATAATTATTATTACATAATATGTATATTTTTAAGAGCTAAAATGTTGTTTAGTTGTTTTAATTTTAAGGTATAAATAAGTGCAATTAAAATTATTTCATTAATTTTATTTTTATAAAATATTCCACTGTGATCTATAGATTGTTTTTTTTTTATAATTTCTGTAAATAAACTAATTCTGGAATATAATTTGTGTTTTAATTCATTAATAGCAATTTTATCACATTTACATCAAAAATAAAATCTTGCGAAAAGCTTTTAATTGAAACTATAAAATACAAAACATTTATAAAACTTTAAAATTTTGAATATATAATTTTTTTTTTTTTTTGCAAAAAAGAAAGTGTCATCAGTCTTAAATTTAAATTGATTGATTATTTCAAATCTAATAAAGTTATGAAAAAAACTTTATATTCGTTAATGGTAATTAATTTTATATCTTTTCATTTACCTAGGAAAAAAAATGTGTTGTTTTTGTATTTTTAAAAGAGATAATAAAGGTTGTTTTTGGTATTTTTAGTTTAAATAGAAAAGTTTGGTTTCCTGTATAAATATATTCAACCATTATGGAAAACATGTGCACAAATACAATTTTCATTGAAACTGAAAGCCAGTAAAACTCTTTCTGCGAGTACTGTTCTAAGTAATCGTTTTTAGAGTTAAATTATGGGTTGTTTTTAATCACTGTCTAAAATTGAATTTTTAGTTCAACAACCTCAAGAGCCATATCCATGATTGGAAACCAAACGTATAATTTCGGATACCCCCAATTGCAGATCTGTATATTTAATTTTTTTTTAACATTTATAAACATAATTTGAAGGTAGTACTAAAGAGCGAGAAAAATTTTACGGAAAAAGTACAGAAAAGTAACTAGAAAAAAGTGGAGAAAAAAATTGGATTTTCGAAAAGGATATATCATTATTATTTTTATTTTTCGAATATACCTACTCATAATTTTCCAAAAAAAATTTAAGATTATGTAATTTACTAGTGTTTTATTCAACAAACGAGCTTGAAATGCTTCGTAAAAAAGTAACTAAGAATAATAAATTCAAATGAAGGTCAAATAGTAAACTATAACAAAAATCTAGATACTAAATGTAGAAGTACCAGATTCTCGGGCTTTTAGAAGAGACCATTTGAACTTAATTTAAATGAATTAAAAAATGGAATGTACAAATTTCTTCTTTTATAAAAGAAATAAAAAAGACAAGAATATGGATTTTATATAAAAAAAAATTTTCGCTGCAATTTAAATTTGTTCTCAATCAAATTTTATTTGAATCGAAAAAATCTATTACAAAAAAAAACAAATTGAAATGGCAATAAAAAGCAACAAAAAAAAAGAAATCATTCCACAGTTTTGTAAATTTTCAACTTACAATTCGAATTTAAATACATATTCAATTTCCGAAAATACATTTTTTTGAGTTGATTTTCAGGTTATAGATAGATCCCTTTAAGTGGATAATGTTTATGTGAATAATGTTTATGCATCTATGAGCATATTTTATTTATGTACGGAGATGTCCTTCAGGAAAGTTAACATATATTTGATAAATATACACAGGTACAGTTTTGTAAATAATAAAACCAAAAATAATTCTCCGTCATAATTATTTATACATTTTGATATCATTATACTTACTTTTACTTGTACTTGTTAATTATACATAACATGTTTCAGAATAAATTACTTGAATTTAATTTTCCAATCTTCTAAAATCTATAAACTACATGCTGTTTTATTTCGCTCACCGTTTGTTTATTCTGATCTTAATTAATTTTAGCTGAAAAACGATAATTACTATAATATATATATATAATATGATGTAAAAGAAAAAAAAAATACTAACTAATCCACAGAACGCTCTTTAATTTTGCTTTTTTATGATCTCATTGTATATATTATGGCAATTGACACAATTGATACTTTGTAATTTAAATATGTTTACATGTAGTAGATGTGTTCATTTAGTTAAAAATTAACTTCGCTCTTACATTATTAATAATAAGTACCTAATAAATACATATTACATGTATATTGTTCGTCCTTTTTATTTTCTTCACACGCAAAAATATATGTACTGAAAATATGTAGTCATATAATATATATATATTATACTCTTATAAGTACATCAAAAGAAATTGAATTGATGGAAGGCTTCAAATAAAATTTAACATCGTTTCTTTTTTTTTGAAAAAAGCAAAAAAGAAATTGTCAGCATAATAATAAATATGAATGTTATTCATATGGAATGGTAACCGCCACAAATCTGAAATACAGGACATTGAATATACTTCCATTAACAAACAAACATAAAATGTACTATTTTTATAAGCTTCAGATAAAGATAATTTACAATAATTTTACTCAGATCGTTTATTATAGAATTATTTATTATACATCGAATTCTGGTCAATTTTCAATGAAGACGAAACTTAAAATTGATTTTTATTATAAGTCAAAATTTTTTAATTTATTATTTTTTGAAATGCCTCCGAAAAAATAATTTCTCTTTTTATTTATATAAATGTAGCGAAACTTTAATTTACCCCCAATTGAGTTTTTTAAAGCATCAAAAGAGTATAGTCTAATAAAATTTCGTTTCCAAAATATTTTTTATTTTCGAAAAAAGTGTTTTTAATTTAAATTTTGATCTGTTTGGCTACATAGATTCAATAACTTAATATGAATTCGAAGAAGCTGAAGAAAATGCTGAACTTGTAATCAAAAATTTTTTCTCATACAAACAATTCCATAAGCACTATTTTATTAGCTCACTGAGTTCCGTAAGATTCTGTATGTAGAATAAATAATCTAGTTTACTTCACCCTTCATTGACATTTTTAAATAATTTTTTTTTCGAAAAATGCAGGGTGTTTCTATTTTCTAATCCACATATTTTTGGATTACATGGAATGAAAATAATCTGTTTTAAATATAAGTTGGAATTTTATATTCCTTGTGTTTATGTTTTAGTGAATATAGTTATGCTTTTACGTATAACTTCATAATATTTATAATAATACATTAAAATGAGAATATATTCCGAATAAAAAGGGATTCAAGATATTACTAAAATCTTATATCTTATTTTTCTGAGCGAATTTTTAGACTTATCTGTAACAACGGTCGAAAATTATATTAATAATTTACAATTGTGCTACAAAATACTAAAATATCTGATTATAATAAGTGTACCAAAAATTCTGTAATTACACATAAAATTATAATGTAATTTAATTACGTAAGTATGTAAGTAAGTGCAGTCGATAGCATTAACGTCGTTACAACCTGTTAATTGCGAAAGTACATTTTAATAATGCTTTATTTTTTAAGTAAGTGCATATGGTATTATTTATAGTTGATTTAAAAAACAATGTAATAAGGATATTTATGTACTTTTCAAACCATAAAATAACTGATTTTTCTTCTCAAAATACTGCATCAATCAAAGAAAGAAGATTTTGAAAACTTTTATATATGTGATCTACTTCATTTGGACACCCGGTGATACATTTTCTTTTTATATTGGATAACATTACAAAACATTAAATTATATAAAAATAACTAAATTACATATCTATTTCTTGGAAACGTAATTATCTTTGACAAAAAGTATATATAAATGAACTACAGATTCCAATTGAAAGTACTTGTAGTTGAGTTGTCCAAGAAAAGGACTTAAAAAGGATAAGACAGTTTAAATAAGGTGCAAATTTTTAAAATAATTTATATTTAATATAATTACTCACAAGTCACAGTATTAAAAAAGATAATTTAAAAAAAAATTTGTATTTCGGAAATAAAATATTGGTAAAAATAAACATAAAACTAAACAAAAAAATTGTGTAATTATTAAAAATTTTATTAAATTTAATTTAACTAATAAGCTGAAAATGTATACAATCAAAATAATTTGAGTGGTTCAAAATTTTAGATTTTTTTTAAATATGTTTCAAAAATTAAATTTTTGTCTTGAAAATTTCGAATTTAACCATGGCTATTTCAATCTCAAATAATTTTAGGAAACAAAATTCATTATATTTTAAATTTATTTGGATGAACAAAATTTGTTCTATTTTTAAAGTATTACATGTTACTGTTATTATAGAATAAGAATTTATTAGAATCATTGGTTTTCGATAATTTTAATAAATTATTTTTTTAACAAAAATAATTCAAAAAAATTTTTTTTATGTACGAATGAATAACTAAATTAAGTAATTTTGACATTTGGACCACTCTTACATTCACTATAAAATAAAAATACATCATGTGTATGAATCTAATTTTTTCTAGATACTAGATAGAAGATCTGCTGGATATACTTATTTATACATAACTCAACAAAAGGTAAGTTCATTTTCAAGCCTTATAAATATTTAAGATGAAATAAAATTTAATGTAATGCAGAATTAAGCTCTTAGTTACATAATTTTTTTCGCAAATTCATATGATAGAATTTAGTCAAATCGGCTTGTCAATAAGTTTTGATAAAGTTTGCAACTAAATAAATTTTTTTTAAAGTGTTTATTTCCCACTTTAACATCGTTGTGATAGTTGTTCGAAAATAACATATGGGATTATTTATTTTAAAGATTAATTAATTAATACGGGTTTAAAACCCAATTTAAAAAAAAAGAAGAAAACAGCAATTTAAATTTTATTTATGCTAAAATAGAGCCTTGTATTTTAAAATTCAAAAAAAAAAAATTAAGCTTCGATTCCAAATTGCTTTATTTTTCATTTAAAATTGTCGGCCGTCATGGTGTAGTGGTATTGCCATTATCCTACGGCGTGTTCGGTCGTGGGTTCTATTCCCACCTCGGACTGGAATTTGTGTCAATTTTTCAATTTGTCTCACTTCAATTAAGTGTTTGTGTATCAGATTCTCAAGATGTTCTTGATATTTATAAATTTAGTTCAGGAATAATAAAAACACAATGAAAAAAAAATGTATCCATTACATCTTCATTTCGATTCTGTTTTTAAATCTAAAAAGAAAAGTTTACAATCCGTTTTGATTTCATTTTAATATCTTTGTTAAATTGAAGTATTGAAGGTAATTATGCATTTGAAGTTTATAACAATCATTTTGTAGGTTTCTTTTGTCAATATTATACATATAATATAACTGACCTATAAAACCTGTCTGACAATAATTTTTATTTTACCATAATTTAATTTTGTTTTTATAAAGTTGATGCCACAAGGAAAGTGAATTTTTGTTTTTTCTAGTATCTAAAATTTTTTTTTATTTTTAATAAAACAAAAACGTAAATTAAAGTGTTTTGTTTGCTTTTTCGAGAAAGAGTGTAAGAGATCTTACGTTCGAGAAACATATTTTCTAGCTATTTCTAAGTACATATACAAAATCTCACTATATTAAATTTTGTTTTTAAAATTTATAAACACATTATAGACCATTGTTATATGTAGTATCAGAATGTACACCAAATATTTTGTAATTTTACGATTTTACGTAAGAATAAAATTTCTTCCTTTCAAGATATTAATTTTTATCAAGTTTTGAAATAAAGTTACAGTAGTTTATATCATTACGAAATTTTATAGAGAAATCTTAAATTTGTTGTTATTGATTCAAAATATGCATTTATACCTATTTATAAATATTATTTATATAAAATGAAATAAATTTTTAAAAGCCCATTTATTACAATTTGATGTTCTATAAATTTATATAAAATTCTGAATTACTGAGTTTGCCATATCATATGAAAAAATTCTTCTTAGAATTTTGTTTTGGTTACATAATCATTTTTTGTTTTGTTTTATGAACATAAAATAACTACTTAACAAAAATAAATAAAATGTTAAAAAGTTATTGTAAAGAAAATACAGAAAAATATGATTTTTTTTTTCTCAATTCTATAAATAATACATCATAAACCATATATTTTTTACTTTACTGCTAACTGCGTTTACTGCTAACTAACGTTGGATGAAAAAGGGCCTAAAATGACATGGGATGCAAAAATAAAAAAAGCATTCAAAATATTTCACTCATTCTCTTTGTCTTCACTATTTAAGTACTAGAAAAGCGCATATTAAGCCAAATCTTTTCATCTGATCTATATAAAGATAGATCAGGGTTCATCGAGCGATTGAAATTCTAGTGTCTGGCGCTGCTTTTATTGTTCAACACTTTTAAAATAATGCTGAAATTATAATTGCATAAAATTATTTTTGAGAATATTTATATGCCGCATTAAAAAGTTAAATAATAATCTTATCTTTATTTAATAAAAATAAAAAAAATGTTATACAAAATAAAATAAATGGATGATAAAGTGTTGTAAGAATATTGAAAGGTTTGAAAATTCAACTTCAGAAAACCTATATATACAAGTTAGTGTATCATTTTAATGCAATAATGTAAAAAAAAATCAAGATCACTATGTTACACGCATAAATTTTCTTAACTCAGTGTTTTTATAATAATAAAATAATAAAACATTAATGCAGGGCTGTATTCCGTAAAAAAAAAGTTGAAAAATTATATAGTACTTATAAAAAAAAACGTTTCCGTGATTTTTGTGCAGCTGGTTGGAAAAAAAAAATGATGGCGAATTTGGAACTACCTATACTTAAATACTTAGAACTTAAAATTCTCAAAATTCTCTACTGAAATAAAATGAAAACCATATAAGCGAGTGGCTAAATCTATTTTTATTCCTTTAATTATAATTCTTATATTATAATTATTTAGAAGTTCTTATTTAAGACTACATAAATACAATGAAAAAGTGTTATAGTTAAGAAGTTAATTGCTATCGTGATATTAATCATCTGCACTCGAAATTCGACTGAAAATATAGTTTATTTTATGTCATTCTCATTTTCAAACAAATACTTACGCAAACAAAATGCTCATATTTTCAAATTGACTATGATTTGCAGATGGAGCTGAGATAATGTTAAAGTCTGAACGCAAATTTACAATATAAATATATAGAAAAAGCACTTTTATAAAATCTAAATTAAAATATTTGGAGATTTGGGAATCAAACCGAGTATCACAAATGTCTTATACATAACGATATAGTTATTTATGGTTTTTATTTTTCAGTTTTCTGATATTTATTGTTTCTTTAGTTTATGCTTCGATTTGACGAATATTTATTTTAAAAATTCTTCAGCGCGTCCTGTTTTTTTCCACATAGCATATATGTACGTACAGTACATTATAACTTACATTGCTTTCATACATTTACGGTTAACTATGAAAAAAAACTACAATGATGAAAAGTAAAAACAGAGAATGATGATGATCTGTTTCAATTAAGTGTTGAAAAATTCTTTTTGTTTTGTGCACATCAAAAATTAAACCCGCACTATATCTCACATAATCTCATCTCACCCATAATGTGTATTTGAAAACCTTAATAATTAAGTGTTTTCGGCGGCATTTAAAAATCTTTACGAAGTATAAAATATTTTTGTTTTTTCATTCAACTTCATCAAGAGCAAGCTTAGTCAAAAAGTGATGATTTTAACTTTTGAGATAAGTGTATAAACCTCAATATCTGGCGTCGCGTTTGTTGCGCCGGGCACCAAACACTTCTTTTACAATTTCGCATTCAAATGATTCATTTGAATTGTTAGAGAATTGTTTGGTTAATGTTGGAGATTGAGGTTGAGATTATTGGCACTGATGAGTGCATATCTCTCAGCCTCAATGGACAAAACAAACTAATATCAATTTTAATTAATTATTTGACCGTCCTAACTAGTCCGTCCAAACATAAAGTAGTTAAATCTGTTGGTTTTTATAAAAGTCTGCAAATCATACGGCATCATATGTCTGATTTACTATTTATTAGATAAGGCTAGGACAAGTGAAAAGAATCTAATAGAATAGAAGATGATGAGAAGTTAGGAGAAAAAAGCTCTGAAAATTGACGAAATAGGTACCTACCGCATAAATAAGTTGATTTTTATAAACATTTTGTTTAAATAATACTATATTTATATTTCATATTTTCATTTTATCAAAATTATTATCTGAAGACAGAAAATATTGTTTATCTCGATTTGTTTTTACCTACTACTAACTACATATATCTTATTATCTTATTCTTATTTGGATAATAATGATATCATAAAATATTAAGGCAATTTTTATTTGATTATTTTTATAAGTGCAATTCATGTACATATACTAGTTTAGGCAACCCTTGTGTTTATGATATTTACCTAGTTTACATGGAGAGTTGAAACCGGGTTGAAACCGGGTTGAACTACGGTTCAACTACATGTAAACGGTGCTAGAGTTAACCTGGGTTAACCTGACTTAACCCAAGAAATTCGCTCGGTTAAGTTAACTCTATCCATGTAAACGGTTAACCCGATTAAAAATAAGCAACAGCTGTTTGTTTTGTTTCTTTTTTGTTGTTGTTTTCAAACTCAATTCAACCACAGTTCAACCACATGCTTTTCGACTACATCAAGTAAACAACTGACCTCTTTTCAACCACATTTCGACTCAACCACGGTTGGACTATCATGTAAACTAGGTAATTGAAGCATAATTATCGTTTAATCAACAACACTTAAAAAATTTACCTTTTCAACACTTTTAGTTATATTACACATACACATACAACTCGCCAGCTCATCATTTCCAAGTTTTACATTGTATAAGAGACCCTTTTACTGGAAGTTAGTAAAACTTATTATACGTTGATCGTTAGAGAAAAAAATCTGATCTAAAAGTATGTATGTAGCAGGTGTAGCTTTTATCTTCGAGTTTTATTATTCAGCAATTACTTACTGTGACTGGAAACGTTAGCGTTTCCTATGTATATAAATCAATAAATTCTATATTTGGATTAAAACTATATTTCTTTCAAATTTTTTAATTCTTAACGAATACAACGAAATTGTAAGTTTTTATACCTAAATTTCGATACTATACCCGACTATCACTATTGCAATATAGTCCATCTGCTTCCTTATATTATCAGTACATATTTAATCTACTATCTGTTCATATTACAGTATTATACTGAATTTTATTGTGGTTTATGACAGTGCAATTTTTAACTCTTTCACTTCATTACGTTTGTATTAAATCAGATTTGTTTTATCTTTAGTTGAATTACGGATATACGCATGAACGGATATATTATTACGTTATTTTTTTTTTTAACAAAATATAATTAATTGCATTAAAAATTCATTCAATTAAATAAAAATTAAATATTATAGTTGAAATTGAATTATGCATTTAAAAATTATTAAAAAAAAAATTATATATCTGAAATGAAGAAAAAATATTGTAAAATTAATTGAATTGAAATATTTTTAGCCAGTTTTGGTGATTTTGGACGAAATAAGAATTTAACTATATGTATGAATTTCTAACGGAAAAATCATAAATTATCGTGTGAAAGTGAATTGAAATTTTGTCTGCTTCCTCATGTTTGATCATTAAAATGCTATACTTGTTTGTGACAACTGACAACTGACATAACGGAATACAAAAACAAATATTTAATTTTAATATTTAGCTTTAAAACTTTTATTTAATTTGATTTGGGAATTTCAAGAACTTTATCGTTGAGATAAAATTAAAAATTTATTTATTGAACAAAATTACAAATTTAGGTAAAAATATTAATAGTTTAAAATGAGACAAAATCGATACACAGCTTTGAATGTATAAAGAAATTAAAAAAAAACGCAAAATACGTTTAGATAATCTATGAATGTTGTATCCTTGTATCTAAAATAATTCTTAATTAGAAGACAAGTATAGTTTTTATTTTATTAAGTGTATTTATTGCCATTCAGTCCTTTTAAAATAAAATTTTTTCAGTGAAATTAAAACTCAAATTTGAATGAAGTTCAACTTAAAACGGTTTACAAATTAATTAGTGATCATGTTTATTTTATTTTGTGTATTTTATTAGGGTTATCATTCTTATCATCATCATTAGGCTTGTGAATTTTAGTTCCTTAAAAACCTTGTTTAGACACCTAAAAAGTTCCTAAAAAAACAAAAAAAAGTCGCTAAAAAAGACACTAAAAAAGTCGCTAAAAAAATAGTTAAAAAAAATAGTTAAAAAAATTTCCGAAAAATTTACAGAAATTTAGATTTTGATACAAAAATTTCAAATCTACGAATGATAAAAAAGATAATAATTTTGGATTTTCATATTATTTATTGTGCGAATATATTAATATAGCAATTTCATTTAAAAGTTAAAAAAAAAATATAAATTTCATTGCACAAAAAACTTAAAAAATGAACATGGATTTTGAAATAAAAATGTAAAAACGAGTTTATTAATTATTGATTGATTTATTGCAATAAATTACAAAATGCTTTCGTAAATTTTCGAATTCAAATTTTTGTCGGTTAGATCTGAAATGATTTTTATGTATAGAAAATGATCTTTCAACTTCTGTCGAAGTAATAGGGCCATACTTAAAGGGAATTATTTCCTGAACGTTATATTGCTCGCAAATATCATTATTCTGCCAGATATTATGTTTGAAATTTTTTTCAAAATTGAAAAATCCATGTTTTTCATTATGACGGCCTTTAATGTAAGAACAAAATTGGTAAAATAGTTCCTAAAAAAGCCAAAAATGTTTAAAAAAGTCAGTAAAAGTCAAAAAAGTCGAAATAGTCGCTAAAACATGAAATAGGTAGAAAAAGTCGCTAACATATTGGGCTCAAATTACAGCAAATTTTTCGAAACGTGGAGATATTTTAATAAAAATCCGTTATTACGCACGACTAAAAAAAGGTAATTACCTAAAAATCACAACCCTAATCATCATTATATATAAGCAAAGAGTATGTATACTAGATGATTCATTCCATAAACAAAAATTTTGTTAAAAAAAGTGAAACAAAAAATCCACATCGTAACCCCATGAACTTTTTTTTTTTGGGTAGTATTCCACTTTCACAAAAGATTTTAAAACTTAAAAAATTACAATAGTTCTATACATTTTTTTAAGTTTTAAAAGCTTTTAAATCTTTTTGAAATGTGAAGTCCGAATTCTCAACAGAATTAAATAAATAATTAGAAAAATAGCAAGATTTTTTTGTGCGAGAGCGCATTGAGTATCACTAATATGATCTTTAACATGAATTAGTGGCGTTCAAAAAAAAAAAATGTATTTACAATATCAATATTGTCCCAAACAAGTATACTCTTTATTGTGCAAAAAAAGAAATTTTTATTGTATTTAAGTAAAAAAAAAAAATTATTGTGATTGTATTTGTGAAAAAGGGTTATGCGAATTCCGCTAAATTTTATGCAATTTTAATTTACAAAAACAACAATAATAATATTTCCAAACATAACAAACATTTTTTTTTTATTCATACTAACGGTATTTTAATTTTTGAATAAAAAATATACACATTTAAATTAATTTAAAAAAAAAAAATAATTTAAATTTAAATATGAATAAAATTTATAATTATTATTATCATTAAAAATTTATTAGTG
Organism: Hybos culiciformis; assembly: GCA_964007475.1. Taxonomy (NCBI): domain Eukaryota; kingdom Metazoa; phylum Arthropoda; class Insecta; order Diptera; family Hybotidae; genus Hybos; species Hybos culiciformis. The sequence goes on from OZ023274.1 coordinate 77,010,656, forward strand.
CAGAAATTTTTTAATTATTTTTAAAGTGTAATGAATTATTAAAGTATAAAAAAAAAAATTCGAAAATATTTAATTTTTTTTTTTAAATAAATTTAACTTTGGTTTTTTTTTTATTTATTTTTTTTTTCAATTTTTCAACAAAAATGGCAATAGAAATAAAAACATTGGGATCGTGTAGAGATTTTTTATAGAAATTTATTATGAACCATGTAAAAAAAAATAAAAAATAAATAAACTTTAATTTTTCTATACTACGAATTTTTTCACAAAATGACCCAATTCATTTTGTTTTAAAAAAAATAATAATAATAACACATAATTTGTATATATTTGTTTTTTTTTTTGTATTTTATATAAAATAATTCAAAATAATCTTTTGTCATTTGTACAAGAAAAAAAAAAGTAAATAAATAAATAAAATCAAAACAAAAAACATGCGGAATAAAAAGAGAACAATAAAAAAGGTAAAATGCACTTATTTTGTAATTAATTACTTAAAAAAATTGAATTTTTTTTATTTTTAAATTTTATATAAAAAAAAAATGATAATAATAATGTCAAACTCAATCATCATACAAGTGATATTAATATTTTGGTTCATTCTTGGCACCAAGCATCCCAATATTTTTTTTTTTAATTTTCGTTTCAAGGAGCTTTTCATTATTATATTTCGTATGGTAATACTGAAAACTGTCGTTAGAAAATAATTTGCCGAAAATAATTTTGTATTAAGTATTATAATAACAGTCAGGAAAATTAATAATAATAATTTTATTTTTTTAATAAGAATTTTTTTTTTTTAGTTTTAGTTTTAATCCTTTCCATTAATCAATCTCAAATTTTTTTATAGGTATTTTTTAATACAGTTTTACATATTTGTTATGATTTTCGTGCCCACGAGGTTCTTTGAATGTATTTTCTTTTTTCACTGCACAGCTTAACATTTATGGCATTGTTTTTACACTCTCCAATGAAAAAAATCCACTAGAATCTCAATGTTAAAATTTTTTTGTTCTGAAAAGTTTGATGGAAAACTAAGAATAACTTATATGACGGATGGCAATTTAGAAAATTTCGTGGACTCCTATCCTCAACCTTGATCTCTATCAGTAAGGATAGAAATTTAATTAAAAACAGGGCTGCCAACTGCCGTTTCAGACGAAATAATGAGCATGCATTCTGTTGTAGAATCTACATAACATAAAAACCATAACACAAATTATTTGAATTTTATTATCTAGATTGCATTTAGACTATAAACTAGGTTTAGTTGTTTTTTCATGAGGTTTGTAAGTCCTAACTTTGAAACAAATGAGCTTTTATAATTTTTTATTTTCTTAATTATCTATTTATAATTCAACAATACATATTAAGGTGAAAACACAATTGGGGCGACGACGACGGCGACAGCGATTTTTCATATAAAAAAATCGCCTCAATTGTTTCATTCTCATACAAATATATGGTTTTTGACAGTCGCTATCGCTGTCGCCGTCGTTGTCGCCCCAATTGTGTTTTCACCATTAAGAATATTTATTTTGTGTAAAACTTTCGTGAAATTTAGATAGTCTCAAAAAAAAAATCAGTTTTATAGATTCTAGACAGAAGAACTTCCCCCCAAATTGTATTAAATTAATAATCTGTTTTTTTTCGTTTATAACATTAAGTACAATTTAATTCTTAGTGTAGTATGTATGACTCAACAGTTTTTTGTTCCTATAGTAAAATTAAAATTACTCTCTTTAATATAAAAATATAATTTTTGTTTTTTTTTTATGAATGAAATGTGGATTATACGTTATTGTTAGTAGGTATGTTTAGATTTTACTCCAATTTTATATTATTAAAAAATACAAATTTATAATAAGTTAAAAATTTTTCTTATCTCAGAATTACTTCGGAAAATAAAACCAATATTAGATATTATAAGGTGGAAACAAAATAAAATAAAACAGCGTCTTTGAGAAAACGACAGTTTCCGATTGAACGATGTTTCCGATTGAACGATATTTTGCTGAAGTGAGTTAATATTACTGAATAGGCAAAATATTCTATCCGACTTTTTTTTTCAATATTTGAAGACCAATCAATCCTCAAGAATTTAAAATTTATTATCAATATTTTGTAAATAATTTGTTGTGGATACAGCTAGTTATATCATCTATAAATTAATTCCTGGATATTTTGGTACCGAAGAGTTTTTCGAATACATACATATATCTTTAATACCGAATGCTAAAATAGAATTATAATAACTTCTCATTACATAAATAATATGCACGATATAGAATTTTTGGTTATAATACGAACAATGCTTTGACAACTTATTTGTAAATATGTTTCTCTGACATTAGTGTTGTTTTTAATTTTTTTCCACTTAATGAGTCACTTACAAAAAAAAACAATTTTTTTTTCATTTAGGTAAGTTTCTCGTTATTGATCATTTTACATTGAGCCGGTGAGGATCATACAGACATTTACTACGAAATACAAAAAAAAACATAAACACAGGTATATATTGTGGCGCTTGGCGCTAATTTGTTATCTAAATTACAGGTATAATGTTTTCATCAAAGAATTTTTTTTTCTTTGGTACCTTCCTTTTAACAAAAACTATTCTTCTACCTAGAATGAGAAGGAAATAGATTTTTTGAAAAAACAGGAGGCACATCATTGATTTTTTTTATATTATGTAGAGGTAGAGTAAATTAAATATACTGAGTGCTGTTTTATTTATTTATGTACGTTTATAAGAGTATGCTCGTTTATTTAGTACAACTCTGTTAAAAAAGATTTGTTTTAACATTTGATATTTCTATTTTGGTTAAGATAGAAAAAGACGTTATTTCCAACATTGAACACATACGAAACGTTATGAGAAATAGAATTTATAATTAAAATCTACACTACTTAATTGTCATGGTATTGCCGTTGTCATAGCGCGTATTCGGTCGTGGTTTCCATTCCCATTTCGGACTGAAATTAGTGTCAATTTGTCCTCTTGAATTGATGAATTGGTGTTAATAATAACAATAATGAATATGTACTTATGTATGTATTGTATTGTATATATTATATAGTGCATTAGAATTTAAAAAAAAAATCTCAATCATATAAAATGTACATCTATGAAATTTTCATATACATATGTCTTGAGGTACCGATTACGACTTTGTTTCTGAATCAAGTTGAATACTTTTTTTGTGTTATGAATCCTTTTTTTGTGTTATCAAAACAAAAAAATTAAAGAAGGTATTGTCTCCATAGTTAAAATGATACGTGAAGATTTTTTCTTTCAGTATCAATGATACGTGAATATTTTTTTCTTTCCGTAACTTTGTTTTGAAATTTTTTTTGTAATGTTTTTTGGGTACGGCCATGTTACATACCACCCTCGACTAACCCGCGTAAAACCGCGAAAATTATAAATTAAAGAAAGCTGTGCTCAAACTGAATGAAATATAAATTATTATTACTCGAATACGAATGTAAGCTAGTTATGTATGAGTATATAAAAATGAAATCGAATATTTGTATATTTTTTTATGATTTAGACATCGCCTAAACGGTCATTTTGCAAATTTGTACGTAAGAGTTTTATTTGTATATATGCAAGTGTAGGATCTTCAAAATTCGCCAGGATCAATAAGTATATATAATAAGGTTTTCATTTCCATATTATATATATGAAAAATAATTATACCAAATACAAAAATACGAACTTCAAAAATATCGAATCCAAAATACGGAATCCAAAAATACGGAAAACCAAAAATTTGGACGAGTAAAAAAAATTTATGAACACGGGTTTGAATTTATTTATTTATTACGCGCTTAATTTTTTTTTCATCCATTTGTTTGGTCGTCCGAATTATCTATTAAATACCATATATAATGTAATAAATGTAATTAAGATGTGATCACGAGGTGACAGTATTGAATCTAGTCTTGATGCACAAAATTATCAAAAAAAATTTCGCTATTTTCAGCAATATTTAAAAAATGATTTTATCACTCTGTTAGACTTTGTTGAAAAAAAAAACTCATAAATATGTATGCTATACCTCCCTTATAAATAGGCTAATTTTAATAAACCAAAAGGATTTTTGTAGCCATAAGATGTCTCGAAAAAACAGTTTTTTCAAATTCTTTTGTACATAGCGAAAATCGGCCTCTAAAAATAAAGTTGAGCCAAACATTCTTCTGCGATATGTTCTATCAATCAAGAAATGCTTCAATTCTTATAATTCAAAACGTACTATTTTAACTTTACTTTAGATTAAACCTAAGATACTCGTATCTGTTACTTTCTAATTTTTTAATTAACTTATATTCAGTTCTTAGTTAGAATAGCAGTTTAATTCAATTATAAAATTTTAATAATAAAATATTATTATTGATATTATATTATTATTGATCTTATAAATTCTGCAGTAAAATCAAATATATAAAAAATTCAAAATTTCAACAGATAGGGGAACATTATTTTACATTTTTTAAGATTATAAGTAGTATAATAATTTTATTTTGAGTGATTTTCTGTTAATCTTAAAAATTTCTTATTTCAAAAAAAAAAATGTTTATTTAAAAAAAATTTATTTTTTTTATCTCTTAAAAGAGATGTTTTCTCTTAATTTTATAATACGTGTATAATGTAAAATAAAGTTACGCGTACACTCTACCGCAGTACCATCAGTTTCCTAAATTTATATTTCTTCCAGTTTTATATGAAAACTTTTTTTTTTGTATTTTTTCGTTATTTCTCAGATACTCTTTTTTTTTTTTTTTTATTAAATAACATTTTTGATACAGTTTTTTCTTATTAAGAAAATATACACTTAATAATTTTATCCAACATTTAGTTTGGTTTCACAGATATTATCATCGCTTCAAATTAAAATAAAGTTGAATAATACAAAAAAAACCGAAAAAAAAAAAAATTATTTTTCTTTTTTATAGATTGTACAATTTTATTAAAAAAAAAAAGAAAAAATAATAATAAAAAATAAATAAATAAAAACACAACAACATTATTAGTAGTGGGGAGACTGTTAAAATACATAAGTTTCTGTAAAAATTTCTTTAGTCCTTAAATATAAAGCAACAAGTGAATATCGGGTTTTAGATTTTAAAAGAAAAATAATAATAATAATAATAATAAAAAAAATATAATTAAAAATACCTACAAATAAAATTTAAGATAAAAAAAGATTTATGAAATTTCTTTCTTTTTATTTTTTCTTGAGTAAAAAAAGATAATAAGAGAAGAAAAAAAAAAAACAGCTGATAACAATTTTTCCGAAAATTTACAAAATATTTAAAAAAAAAAACAAAAAGTGATATTTTTGCACTTAAAAAAAAAAAAATTTTTTTTTTTTTATTTTGGGTTTAAAGAAGTACTTAATTTATTTAATTTTTCAATATAAATATTTAATTTTATTTTTTTTTTCGAGATAATAAAAATTTTAATCTCTGTTTTTGGTGTTAATTTAATTTTTTATTTTTTGTTTTTTTTTTTACAAAATTTTACCTGAATAAATTTTTGAATATTTAAAAACTGCAATAAAAAGATAAATAAAAAGATAAATAAAAAAAAAAAAAAAGGGTAAAATTATTTTTTTATTAATAAATAAAATCAATAAAATTTTATTATTTAAAAAGTATATAATTTTTGAATTTTTTTGTTAAATTTGTTTTCAAAAAGTAATATTTAACATCATTGAATAAATATAATAATTAAATATAGGTATATAGTAATTAAAAAACAATAAATAATAATTTAATAATAAAAAAAAAAAACTATATATTTTAGTAAATATTTTCACATAAAATCTTATATACTTATTTACTTATTTTACTTCAATTTTCAAACAGAGCGAAGAATAAAAAAAAAAAAATATGAAATGCCGGAAATAAAATAATTTCACAAATTCACACACATAATTATTAAACTTCCGACATTCCAAAGTATTTATTGCATCGCTGATAAGTATATTATTTTATTAAATTTTTTGATAAATTAAAAACGAAAAAAAAAAAACACAAAAATTAAAATTAAAACAAAAAATTAAATTTTTTTTTTTGTAAAATTTGTTTGAAAATTAAAAACGATAATATTGTAAAGTTAAAACAAAAAAAAACTTTTTTTTTTGGCGCCAACTTTTATTTTTAAAACTTTGAATTTTTTTAATTTGGATATTTTTCCAATTAAAAAATTATATAAAATTGACAAGTTTTGAAATCTTAAAAATTTTTTGATTTTAAAATTGTTGTACTTAAATTAAAAAAAAATAAATAAAAAATTGATATAATTTAAATCTGCATTTGCGTTTATTAATTTTTTATTGACCTGTTTTTTTTTTTATTATTGAATATACTTAAAAAATCTTATTGGAAATTATTGGTCTAAATGTAAGTTTTTAATTTGAGTATAACGTATTATTTAGACTAAGACTTTATACTTTTAAGATGCCATAATCACGCTTAAGGTTCCTTTATACCAATAGCATTTAATCATACGCACCATGAAAAAACAACAAGTATTTTCATCGAAATCCACGCCTCAAGTGCGAATCATTGGAAACGTAAACAATCGGGGAGAAAGTGAAAAAAAGATTGCGTAAATTTTGATTTTTAAAGAATTGAAATCGATTCGGCAGTTCAGAAATTATTAGCATTTTAGAATAGGAGGACTGATATACATTTAATGAAAACATATTAATAGTCGTTTTTTTTTTCATTTTTGATAGCAAACGGTCTAACAACTAACTAAAACTTTGTTGAATTTTTTTAAAAATAGAATATAATTCTACAGATCTTGTTGAAACTTATATAAGGTAATGAAAAAAGTAAAAGAATGAAAGAGAATTTAACATTTTCTTTAAAAATTGAATCTCTTAATCATTATGGAGTAACGCCGGTTAATATCTATCTAATATAATATACTTTAATATCACACAATCACATATCTTAATAATTTAACATTAAAAAATATTATTTAATTTTATTATTTGTACTACGCGATTATATCGTAATTTTTCTAACGAAATAAAGAAAAAAAATGTAGATACCTATATTATACAAATATTTGTCAGGAAATTTCATAAAATTTTAGATTTTCTAATCATGTGAGCTTTAAGCAAAATAATAAGAAGTGAGAAAATTAGGTAATTTTTATCAGTCATAAAATAATACTATTAAGAAGCTAAATATAGGGAAATGCAGTATATTTTATACTAAAATTTTAATTATATAGTGAGTTAACACTGAAAATTCAATAAATTTGGCGAACATCTAAAAGTACCTATACTTAATTTTTGCTTATTTCGAATACAATAATAATTTTTTCTATTTTCTATATATTCAATATTATAAATTATTAACTTCATGAATTTAAGAAGAATGCAAAAAGAATGTGATGTTTATTACGTAAAATAACAATTAAAAAAAAAAAATTCCATTAAAATTTCACACCTACAAATTAAATCGATTATTGTTTATATAAAAAAAAAAAAATTATTATGATTACTTTCACTTATATTTTTGTACTATGTTGTTCCCTAAAATATTTTCTTTAAGTGAGTTTTGCTTTATATTTATATATTACACAACATTCATATACTTATATAAATATATATATATATATATATATATATATATGCAATGTACATAAGAGAAAAATATTATATTTTCAATTAAAAAATTCAAAAAATTTTTTATTAAAACATATTTCACTTATTTATTAATTCTGAATTTGTATTCTAAGTAAAATACAAAAATTTTCACAGAAAGGTATTTGTTTATATTTACAATAAATGTACACTTAAAAATCAGATGATTTATAAATTTAGAGAAAATTAAATTTTCAGCCGAAAAGTAGGTAATAATTGTTAAAATTATAAATATTCTGTACTAGTCGTTGTAAATATTTATATAACACTTAGTTCTCGTGCTTTAAAATAAATTATTTTTATAAAGTTCTATGTATTTGGGGCTACATTTTCATTTCAAAACTGCATTAGAGTAAATTTTTTTTTGTATAAAGTGATTCTGTGTTTCATTTTTTCTTATACTATGACAAAAGATAGATTTAGTTAGTACATAAATTTTGGTTGCCTTTAGCTTAGCAAGTGCCACTGATGAGTTAAACTGCATTGACGGATAAGCGAAACAAGCTTTTTTGATGCATACACAGCATACAGGGTTTTTTTTTTCCAGTGTAAATAATTATTCTCTAGATTGAATATTTCTGGATTTAATACCATTGTATAATGTACCTTTTATGGTTCATAAGAGTCTTAAAGTTCTGTAAATATTTTATGCCTATGAGTTCTCTTTTGGCATCTTTTTTTAAATTTTGAAGTAAACTCTATGAACAAAAAAATGTAGACATTTTCAATCTTATTTAGATTATTTTTGTAGGCAGTGCAGTTGCACATTGAATTTAAATTATAATACCTACTTACATATAATAAATGACGTTAAGCGTTTTCACATAGAGATAATAATTTTCAACACTATTTTCCATTAAATAAAATTGTCGATTCATTTAAGTATTTAATTTTTATTCAGATATTTGTATTTGAGCTCTTAGAATAAACCGATGAATAAACTTAAATAAAGTTTTAGTTTTCAAATTCGTATTATATAAAAAGTAAAATATAATCAATCCTACTTATCAAATAATATACATGTGAACGACAAACAGTTACGAATATATATTATACTTGTTATTCTTCTTTTCATACAGTTCGCTACCAATACTTTCCAACATGTTAATTTCTTGTACAACACTATGGTTTAATTCGAGATTAGTAACAAAAAAAAATTCTTATATATTGATAAATGTCATATTTCAGATTTAACTTTTGGCGGTCATTTTTAATTTAACATGATTTCAATTTAATTTATTCCAATTTTCTAGTTTAAAAATTAATTTGCAATTAAATCATGTGGATATACTTTTTTTTTCTTAATCTATTCGAGTTCGTGTTATAATAAAATATACAAATATAATATTCAAATAATTTAAAACTAATTTTATGATCTAAATAAAATTACTTGGCCGGGTAATAAAAAAAAAAAATTATATTTTTAAGTGACGCAATAGTAATTTTAGTTTAATCACCCTTTTGTGCTAATAGTTATGCAAAAAAATAATAATCTTAAATTATCTTATATCTTTATAACAATATTAAGTTGTCATTTAAAAAAAAGCATATTATTACTATTTTATATGTTTATTTAACTAATACTTTTTGACGTATGTAAACATTTTCATTGTAGACATTCATTGATTATTATTGGTTCTTTAAAGAATTTATAAAACAAAAAAAAATACAACATAATTATTTTTTTTGATAAATATGTGATTGATGTAAATTTATTGAATGGTTAATTAATAAAATGATAGTGTGGTAGTAATGTATAGGATTACTTATTAAATTATTATATGTCTACTTTGAACTAATTCAAAGCAGACACAAATCCTTGAACAAAATATTTTTTTTTTATTTAGGTATAAAAGATTGAATGCATTTTAACAATGTTGTAATAACACTAGTTCCCTGCAGGGCGAACATAATGGTTAAAAATCGTGGATAACATGCGTGAGCATCGACGTTCTACCTAAAATCTATAACATCAAATATGCACAACTCATTTAACAAAACCGTGTGTTTTAATGAGTCATCGTCATCGTAACACGGATAGTTCGGTATCATTAAAAATACGCATTTTAAGATAACATTATAGGTATAAGAATTGTCTAAATAAGTATTTGAATATCTATGAAGATACATAATAATATTAAATAAAAATTAACCGAAATAAATTTTATTGAAAAATTATAAAAAAAAATTTGTATTTGCAATTTTAAAATAATAAACATTTAAGTACTCTTCTTTACATAAATTAAAAAAAAAAAAAACCCAGCTCATAAAAAAAAGTTTTTAACATATAAATCTCTTATATGGGATGTTTTAAGTGTTTTTATTTGTTGTGTTTCAGTTTTACTCTCTCGCTTTCTTTTTTTCTCAGAAATTTAAATTCCTTAAAAACCATCCGATCGAGCTGAAATTTTGCTATAATGCATTGTCATCGACTACGAGTCGACGTGTAAAATTTTCTCAAACGAAGGACGGAAAGTGGGTCAATTTTTACTTCTTAAATTCCGGGAAAATCAATCAATCAATAAACGCGATCAAGTTTAATATAAAGGATTTAAAAAAAAAAAGATACTTTATTTTTTTGCAAACATAATTTTTAATTCAAAAAATTGCATAAAGTTGTAAATAAAAAAAAATAAAAAAAACATATGTAACTGCCTGCTGTACTATGTAAATACTATACAACATTATATATTAAAAATATAAGATACTGAATGTGTGGAAAAATTGTATGATTTTATCACCTTGAAAATGTTCGTGACCTTTTATGTATCTTAAAAAAAAAAATAAAATAAAAATAATAATAAAGAAGATTTGTTTTAAATAAAAAAATATTTTTATTTTTAGAGATTGATGTCGGAAATAATACATTGTACTTTTTTTTTTTTTTAATATTATTATTATAAATTATTATTTTCATTAAAATTACAATTTTTTTTTCACAAGAATTAAAAATTATTATAATAATTATATGCTTATTGTTTACATCTACAGTTTTCATAGAAAATAATATGTATATTATAATTAAATTATTCATTTTTTTTTTTGAATGGTTTTAAAATAATAAATTGTTGTAAATTTATAAACGGTATATATTGTGCCAATCCTTCATTCTAGTTTAAATAAGATGATTTAATTTAATTTCTAGAAATCTTATTTAATTGCAATAATTTTTTTTTTTTTTTTTTTGTTGAATGCTAAATATAGGTTTTTAATTATATTTGAAAAAAAAAAAAATCTTTTTATTAAATCACGAGAAAAACCTATTTCGTGCTCTAGCAATATTAATTTTTTTTGTATAATTCATTAAAATAACCAAAATTCCTATAGATTTTTCATAACATTTTTTTTTTTTCACTTTTTCACAGATATACATAGGTATATGTAATTCAAATTAATGATCATAAAATACATATGTATCAGTAAGAATTTTAAACAAATGAAAATTTTTTTAATATGTATTATGTAAAAAAAAAAATTATATAACATTTTATAGTTTAACAATAGTTCTTTAGAATTTTAAGTTCTCATAATTTAAATTATTTAATAATTTGCACGGAAAATATTATTGTAGGTATTATTGTATTGTTGTATGAAACCTAAAAGTAATTATTATTATTATTTAAATTCACACAGGAAACTTATGAAGTTCTATTGCTTTTTATTAATTTGAGAATATACTTTTACTTGAAAATTATTACCAAATTGTTGAATTGTTTCGTCCTGGTAATTCGTCCAGAATTATTAGCTTGATATAGATTATTAATATTGACTTCAGATGGATATCTTACATATTCAATTTTTTTTGTTTAAATTGCGTAAAATTAACTTTTGATTATGTCAGTTTAATAGAAATAAATATTAAATATATATTTTGCTGTTTTTTAATACTACAGATTATAGGAAATAATAATTATATATTATTATTACAGAAGATATTTACAATTAAAATCTAAAAATCTTTGTTTACTAGTTGTTCGATTTATTTCGAAATCTAGATTTGATTAATAATGTATTAGGTACCTACCTAGATTAAATTATTATATATTTCTTATAAACTATAAAATTAATTTACATGAATTATTTTTTGTTCTTAATCAAGTAACATAAATTGAAAACTTTTATAATACTCCTTATCTTTATCATTATAATAAAATTTATTCAAGAGTCTAATCTAAAAGATTTTCTTTTAACCATCGAAGTATAAATATAACTATATATTAAATTGATTAATTATTATTACAAAAGAAAATTTAGTAGAACGAATAACTTGCACCAACTATAAAATTATAAAGTTTAAAAGATTACGGAGCTAAGTACGCATTTGTAGAAATTTTTGATTAAGAAAATCGATTGTATTACCGAATATCTTTAATTTCAGACGAAAAAAGTATACATTGCCTCTTATTAGTAAATGTATAAAATTTCATATTAACCTTAAGTTTTATTTTAGCTTTTAATTTTTTGAAGACATAATTATATGGGAAAAATAAAAGCACGTCTCAAATAACATAATTTTATTTTTTATAACATTCATTTTTATCAAATAACCAACTTGCGGCCAATAAAATATAATATTATTAATGAACAGAAAACAATAAAATTAATTATTATCGAAACAATAAAGATTTTTTTAATATGCATACAGTAATAAAATAAAAATACACTCCAAATAACATAACCGAATTGTAGTAATTGCCAATTAAGTGGCGCGGCGGCGTTTATAATGTTATGAAATCTGCTTTATGGATATATCATAACAAGAAAATAGGTTTTCAATTGCAACAATTTACCTGATTGAAATAATATGTTAAAATATTTCAATATACATATAATACTTGCCAGTGACATTGCAGTGGCCGGTGCAAAAGTTTCGATAATGAATTTCAAATTCAAATAAAAATAACAAATTCACGATAATTCTTAAAATAATGCAATTAATTTTTTTTTTTTCAATTAAATTAAAAATGAAAATAAAAAAAAATTTTTGATAGGATAATGTAATATTGGAATAATTAAAATCAAAATAATATTCTAAATTATTGGTAAAAGTTTGGGAGTGAATGGCAGTTTGAAATTATTTATTTTCAGGCTTAAATCATTAAAACATTTCGAAAACGCTAAGTACACTATTTTTACAACAATTTATTTCTTAATATTTCAAAGTAGAGATAGTCTCCTATATGCAGTACTAAATGGATCTGTATACTATTATATGGACTGTATACTACTTTATGGTTTTTGCGGGCCGGCTATTAACAAAAAGTAGATTTATAATATAAATTTGATCTTTTAATGTTTTTAATGCTACTTCACAATTGCATTTTGATAAAATGTTAAAAGAACTCATGAGATATTCTGTCCATACTTTCTTCTAAATTAAAAAATGGGTTATAAATTACATGTAACTAGAACATCAACTAACTAGACTGATGTTTAATATAAAAAGGTTTATACAATAATTTTACTAGGAACAGGTTAATAAATCAATGTACATATAAGTCAGATTTCTTGCAAAAAAAATTGATTTTTTAACTTTTTTATTCGTTTTATTGAATGCATGGAAGTTTTGGCAAAACTTATATATAACTAACTATATATACATATTGCTCTTTTTATTTGCTTGATGATTATATTATATGTAAGTTTTCAGTACTCTCTGATCAAGACCATAAAAGAAATGATCTCATAAATGAAATATCCCAAATATTTTACCAATAAAATTGGCAAATTATTTAAAAGTCTATATTTCATTTTTATTATATTTTAATGGTCATATTTAAGGCATAATACTATATAAAAATAAAGACACACAGACTTTTTTATGATTTCTTAATGTTTTATAATTTCACAAAATTGTTCGTAAAATTACACTGTAATCATCATTGAAAAATTATTCGAATGGACCAGTTTAAAAAAAATTTCTTTGTGGTTAAATTTTATTTCTGACAGTTTACAAAAAAAAAAGAAAAACGATAAAATGTATTTTAATTTCTTAATACTAATTTCCATTTCTCCCTTTCAGCTAAAATTTTTATGTAGACCTATAGAAATTAGAATAACATATTAATATCTCAATATTCATAGCCCCAAACTTTTTCACGGTTTTAAATATTATACAATAAGCCCATAACTCATTTAGAGGGTGGGACATGTTATATACTTTTTTTTGTCATGTAAAAGAAAAGTTAGAGAAAAAATAGTGAGTTGTTGTCTTGAGACCGAAAACATTGTTTCTCTCAACAGTCTCAAAAAATAAAAAAAAAATTGTTGTTACGAAAAATTTGTCCAATGAGTTTTGTCCTTCAAAATAAGGAAAATACAAAACTTAAGAAAGCTCTCATAATTTTGGACCAAAAATAGTCCAAAAATTAAAATAGAAAAAGTGAAGACCGCAAAAGTTTTATAAATCGGACTCTCATTATTAAATTGCATTCTTCCTCGTTATAAGAATTGACCTTCAAACCCTGCAACAATATTCAAAATGATTTATACTTATTATGGAGTAGTTCGTATACAAAATAGATTTCTTAGATTTTATTTTTTATAAGTTAATTTGTTAATCAACTTAATTTGTTAATCATCTTGCTTTAACATTGAAAGAACAAGAACTATGAACTAGTATATGTAGGTACTTTTTATTGATTTATCTTCGACTGTTATTTTTTTGGATTACATACCTCGAAATTACGACGGGAAATTATATAAAAGAATTCTGAGTATACTATATAAACCTGTTGTTTGCAGCATATTTTGGATGTAGACTTAATATGGAAAATTTGAAAAAAGAAAAAAAATTAAAAAAGAGCAAGAAATCACCAAAAAAAGGTAATTAATGCTAACATTTAGTAAAAAAAAAATTTTTTTTTTACAATTCTGAACTATACATAATTCGAACAAAAACAGATTTACTTCGGTTTCTTTTCCTTTAATAGTGTGATATAATTAACAAATAGATTCAATTAAATATAAATAATTAAAATTACTAAAAATCATTGAACTATTAAGCGTAAAGTTATGTCGCTTTTAATTTTTTTATATTATTTTACACCGGGAAATGTATTTTTCAAACGAATTTGTAATAATTAATTGACGATATGTTTGTAAATTTACTTTTATGAATATGTTTTTAAGTATGAATAATTGAATATTTAAAAAAATTTTTTTTTCGAAAAGTAAGTTTTTTAAAGTATTTTTTTTGGTTTCCTGCGTAGCCAACGTTGCTTCAATATGCTATGCAAAATTCTTAGGTGTGTAAATAATATATATGTTCACTACATACCTAATTATTGTCATGTCATAAGTATTTGAGTAAAAGTAAATATAAATAAGTTTATTTTCTAATTTAGGACTTATTGCATACCATAATTGTTTGAACTCAATTTTACACTTTGTATGTTTAAAAGTTATTTTTACAAAAATTTAATAAAAACGAATCATATTACATATGTATTACGTCACCGAGTCACATTTCACGCAATCTAAAACCACAGCTGGTATTACGAACAAATTTGTTTTAGCCAATGACGTGTTAATGACAATTCAACTAAAAACATAATAATCATATTTGTTAGATAAAGAAGATATATAATTTAATGATTGATTATAGGGAAAAAAATGATTTACAAAATAAATATCCTTTTTTTTTTGTGAATTCTGATAATAATGCAGACATTTTTTTTAAATTGATGACGCATTAAGTTAAAAGATCTTTAGTTTATATGTTGATATTATATTAACTACAAACAGAATACAATGATGTTTATTCAATCGTGAATTTTAAATATTTTGAAGAAAAATTCATTAGAAGAATAATAAAATCATAATAATTTGAAAAATGACTCATATTTGTGTATAGAAAGAAGTTAAGTACATTTTGGAATTTCCACTTTAGAAATTCTTGTGTATTTTATAATTATAAATACATATGTTGTGTGTGTGAAACTATTGTAATTACAATTATAATTACGCATACATATTTACAAATATAGAATATGGAGGCGCGTCGATTATCATGATTCATGATACACATAAGGTTATTAATTATTAAAATTTGATTTTCGTCAGAATTTATTTTATGAGATGTGTTATGTATTATACAACATACCTAAAACCTACATATAAGACTCCTTTCGTCCGAAAATAAGCTATACGTTTTGGAAAAATTGTGGATTATCAAATAAGTACGTCAGTGGCAATTTACAGATGATCATACAATCATGATAAAATAAGGTCAGGAATTTTTTTTTTTTTTGTTTATTTTAAATTATAAGGAATAGAATAAAAATTGAAGATGTTAATTGAAAATTCCAATTAATGGCACTTAGCGGTGATATAAACTTAAGTGTTAAGTCCATTCGAGATTTAAACATTAACCCTCCTTGCTTAAATCATCAAAGTCAACGAAATATTGAACAATTTTACATTTTATTTTAGAAAATCATTTATTGAGCGATTTTCAATTTTCAATTATAATCTTTGTAATAATTTTTTACTTGCGTAATCAAAAAATTATTGTGAAACATTTTTAAGATTGAAATCGTAAAAAAAAACAATATTCTCCATTCTGTTTCATTAATATAATATTATTTTATTGATAAATGAATTAAACTATATTTTAACTGCATTCAAATATGAACCACAGATATGAATGAATTTTGTCGATTCTACATACATATATATTTAATCGTATTATGAGGAATAATCATTTGGGAATTCAACGTCAGTAACATCACCATCAAATGAATTCAAATCCGTTGAATGAAATAAAAAAAATTTACATTCGTAAGTGTACTTTTATGCTGAATGTCTTAAGAACTTGGATAATACAGCTTGTTTGAGCTGTTTATTTTAGGTCAGCAACAACAGCTCTTACAAAAGTTATGTTCATTTTAAATTTTCTTTAATAAATTATGATTTCGTTGCTACTGTAACTAGAGACGTAGACGTAGTCAAAAATTATTTATTACATTTTCAATTGCATACTCTAGCTAAGCTCATCAGCTACTACATAAACATCGCTAAATCAGCTACTACATAAACATCGCAGAGAGACATAGTGCTATTTAACTCTTTTTTATTATCAGGAAATGAAACTCTTGATTTCAGAAATGCTCTGCACTCCTTACATTAGAATACTTATTTCGAAAGGAATCGAATATTCAACGACGCTATTGATGATGCATGATTTTTAATATTATGTGAATGATTTTGAATATTATGCGATTTCAATCTTAAGTCTATAGAATCCTTAATTTTATTTTATTTTTATTTTTTCAAACTGGAAGAGTTATATTTAGAAATTTTTTTAAAATACGAAAAATAATCGATAGAATTATTTCAATATTAAATTGGCGTATATTAAAATTTAATTGGTTTCAAATTGCTAAATTTATCGCCTTTATATCATTTCCTCAAGACATAATTTAATATTTTAAGGTTTTTCTTCAATATCAAATACAATTTTAAAGTGTAAATATGTTTTTGATTTTTTTTTAGCTTTAATATGAACAATGAAATAATCATGTTGAAAACTGTCAACATATAAATTTAAAAATTACATATATAAATTAATAATGTAGAATAGTATACATTTTTAATGTAAAATACATAATTAGTTTGAAAAGATAATTGTTTTGTTATTTTAATATTTGGATTTTTAGCCTAAAGCTTTTGGAAAAGAAAGTTGTAGGCACTGATCCTTTTTAAACCAACGTGAAAGGTATTGCATTTTTTTACATAGCACATGCCAATCTTTTAAAAACGTTTAATTTTTTAACAATCAAAATATTTTTTAAAATCAATTGATCAATTAATTAAGTCAATTTGAGTTTTCTTAGAAATATATTTATATTACGCCAAAATATTTATTTTGGTTTTTTCTTTTTTAAATCATAAATAGTTTCGTCGGACCGAAGTTAAATGTCGTAAGTTCATTTTATCTGCAATAAAACAATAATTATTTATTGACTTTGATATTACAAATTTTTTTATGAATTATATAACAAAGTTTTTTTTATGAATTTATGAGATTACAAAGTTTCTTATGAATGTCCACAGAATAATAACAATACCACTGTGTTCTCGATCCAAATCTTTCAATTCAAACAATTTTTTTAATTTAATTCTTGTTGCATCTGTAATTGTGTAAAATATTTGAAGTGAAAGAAAAGAAATAAATATAATAAAACTAAAATGTTATTTTACCTCCGTATTGACGACTTTTATTTGCACAAATTATTTGCATTAGTCGCAAATTTGTTTCTATTAATAGACATGAAGATTTTAAAAGTCTCGTGAATCTTATTTACCCAATAAACAATTTCAACACATAATTTTTAATTTTTTTTTTTATTAATAAATAAAATGTTTTTATTTTCGTCTGAATAGTTTTAACATTTATTTTTGAACATTTGAACAATAATTAAATCTTTATATTCTTGTTGATTTTATATTACAATTTGATTTTTTCATTCAAGTAAACATCGATTTTATTTTGGACTTAAATTTGTAAAAATAAGATATTTATGAAGATTCAAATACAAATTTTCATCGTTTTAGTATAGAAAATAAGTATACATATGATATAGGTTTCTCATTTTAATTCTGAAAATTGGAATAATTTCAAAATTTTCTTTAGAGTTTGGTTTTTCCTAAATGAATCATAAGAAGAACTATAAATTTTAAAATTTAATGACATTATTTTGACTATTTTTGATTTTATTTTTCATTATAGTTAATGAAATTTTATTCCTGAGACGCGCAGTTTAACTAAGGCATATAAAGTTAATAAATATGTTTTAATGACATAAAATTGGTTAAGAAATCAATAAACAAACTTCGTGCGTCAATTGAATAGAATGTGTTTTGAATAATTTCTCAGTAATAAAAAAAAAATAATAAAAATATGTAAAATTAAATATTAGTACATTGTACCCAAGTTTAATTGTGTTAGCAACTTCGTTTTACGCTTTTATACATTTATATTGGCTATCAGTCAGTGTAGATGTAATATCGTGCTTAATGTAATATTCTATACATTAACATTCTAGTTTAAGTAAAAGGCACAACTAACTTAAACAAAATATACAATCTACAATGTTTGACCTGATATTATTCTTTTTAATACTTAAATAAAATCATTAAAGTTCCTAATATTGGATATAATATTTCTAGATATAACTAAAATTAAAATTCTTATTTTTAAATAATTGAAGTTTTCAGACTATTAGGTTGGCAAGGCTTGTAAATATAAGGGTCATAGTTACACTTAATATTTTAGAATAATACATGACTCTAAAAATATTTTAGCATACATATGAAAATTGAAAATTAATTACATATCTATAATTTTAATATATATGTAGTTTAAATCTATGGCCTTCCAAAGAAAATTGTGTAATTTTCACTTTTCATTGCTGGAATTATAAATGTATATTATTAATTTTATTTTAATCTCATGATCTGATGGATCGTATGATTTTATTTTGTAATTCTGAAAAAATAATGTAGTGAGGGCAAAAATTTAATCCAAAAAGACCAAACTATATATACAGAAAAACTATAAAAACGATTTTTTTTTATGAGAAAACAACATTTTCTGACTTAGCATGAAAATTTGTTGCACATTCCTTAAATTAATGCATTTAAGTTTTTTTGTAAGTCAATTGCTAAACATAAATTATTATTTTCAATCTCATAGGCGTGTTAAGAAAAACTATAGTGCCCGTTAAATTAGATTTAAAAAAAAAAATTAACAGTTCGATTTTTATTTTGGTTAGGTATTAACATTAAAGGAGACAAAATTAAGTTTGAATGTTCAATCTTGTTCAACTGTGAGAATAAAACATTTATATAACAACACTAAAGCCATTTTAACGCATTTCAAGCTTATTAATAAATACTAAGAACTAGAAAAAATATTATGATTACAAACATTGAGGATTAGAATTAATGAGTTGTCATTATTTCTATGTACATGCGAGAAGAAATAATTTGTTATTTGGTTGTACAAAACTATTTTCTAATAAAAAATAATGTTTTTATTTAATGATTACTCTATTCTTGAAAAAGAATATAAGTATCCTAGATACGCGACTGAAATTTTTGGTACCATACTGTCTGTTAAAAACAACCTTGTATTTTTTATGTATTAGCTTATATCTAAATTTATAATCGGACTTATAATAGGTTTCTTTTTTTTTTAAATACATACATAATTTATATTATTTATATACATATATGTATAAAAATAATTTTATGTGCATTTTTATGTTTTTTTTTTTTTGATTTTTAATTTTTTAATCAAGTATATATTCTTAATTTTTATTTTTATAGCTAATTCTAGCGCGCAATAAAAATACAAAATTGTTCGTATATAAACATGTATATATGCATATACCTTAACTTAAGATTCATGACATGATATATTATTATATGTATATTATATTCAAACATACGTAACAAAACTTATATAAATAATGTTTTATGTTTTCTAATATAAAAAAAAAATGTGTAAGTTAGAAATAACTATAGCATATTTATATGTAAAAGCAGTCATGTGTCATAATTTGTTAATGTTTTAATTAACTTGAATCATTAGATAGAAAATAATTGCAAAATTTTTTCAATTTTACTGCATTTTAAATTAAATTCAATTTTGTTTGGGTGAAAAACGTGAATAAAATTGTTGAATTTTCAAATTATGGTATAAAACGAAATATCATTCTTGTATAATGGATAATAATGTGAAACCAGAATTTTTTTCTCAACGCAATGTATATCATTTGAAGTAAAATAATGACCTTTTGCATCTTGCTGTTTGTATACATATATACAATTTGTATTTTTTCACTTAGAACGTTAATTTTGAAACTTACGAAAATATTGGTGAGATCATTTTAATTCTATATCGTTAAAATTAAAGTGTTATGTACAAACCCAAGTTATAAACTACCAGGAATCGAGGTATTTGAATTTAAAACAGATATGTACTTGAATGTCACATATGAATATTACAACTGCATTTTTTATATATATTACTATTACATCTAAAATGATGAGGTTGATATAAACACAGTCAGTTGTAGTAAGAAAATGCTTAAGATGACAAATTTTTAAAATTACTTAAAACCTGAAAAATTCTGAATTATAATTTAATTACTTTGATATAATTTGGGAAACTGAAGTACCTTCATAAATAGGCTCGAAGAACCAATTAATGTTTATTTATTTGTGTGAGTAAAATTATTTGTGTTTGGAGTTATTGAACTATCATGATACAAATCACGTATTACAATTGTACAAAGATCTTTTTTGCTTTGTAATCACTTATCTAATTTTAATTTTATGAGTTTATTTTCCAAGATCTTTATCGCACATTTGCTTTATTTTCCCTAGATGATAGCACGAGATAAATAAAATGTGTGTACTTTTAATACAATCTCACGAAAATTAATTTTTATTTTATTTTAAGAATAAATTTATTAATTTTCATTTTATATTTAAAAGTAGTATTATGTTGTTCAGAAAAAATTCTATAGAAATAAATCTTAAAAAAAATATATAAAACATAAAAACTCTTACTCAAAATAAAATTATCGTTTTATACAAAAGTCTATTAGCTACATATTATATAGTTTTGAAGTAAAGTGCCAGATTCTCTTGAAAATTACGACGATGCGAGTTTAATTTCAGACAATGGTTAAGGTGGTCGACGGCGACGCCAGATGTAATCTAATAAATATTCTATCGTTCTGTAAAGTCTTAACAAAATAAGTCCTAACGTATCGTATATATATATAATATACATACATGCATACGATTACAATTATTATGTACATTAAAAATTTAATTTTAAATACGACTTAACACTAAAAAACACTAAAAAAATATTTATGTAAAAACAATTAATAATCTGTTGACTCTATTTAACAAAATCAATAAATTAAAAAAATTTAAGTATAAGAGTGTGTATATTGTATAGTTACTAACAACTTAATAATAATAAAAAAAAAAATAATTTATTTATTTATAAAAGTTAGACAATTTGTCGCCAGCCTTCCTTTTACATTTGTATTTTTATGAATTTAAATAAATAATTTATTTTTACATTTTAATAAAAAAAAATCGTAAAACTAGAAACAGGTGGTTTAATTCTGTATATAAAAAATAAAATATATTTTTGAATAAATAAATTGAAATTGAATGACCGAAATGCGTGCGAGTAATATTCATTCATAAATCAATTTATTTTCTTTTTGTCATCCAAAAAAAAATGTGTCTGCGAAATTAATTATAAGTCCTATATTTATATTGAAATATTTATTTCTAATTTGAATAAATCTTTAAACCTAACAAATATTTAGATTATAGAATTGATTACGAACTCCAAAAAATTAAGGGAACATAATATTAACATAAATGTATAATGTTGTATAAATTTGTATATATGTCAACTGTTATTCGAAACTTTTGGAAAACATAAAAATGATGGATTATTTATTGATGATATTAACAAACATTCTATTTCTATTATAAGAATGATTCTCGAAAAAAATTGAATTTTAACTTTAAATAATATTTATTAAGAAATATCCACATAATATATATTTCTGTTTTTATTTTATTACTATATTATTTTTGAGGGAATTATGTGTAGAATATACAATAAATCAAAAAAAAAATTTAATAACCCCTTAACAATTAAAGTTCTGGTATAAATTGAAGATGGAATAAATTATTTAAAAACTCTATATGTATATTTTTTAATTGCAATAATGGCAGAAAATTAGAAAACAAAAATAAAATTATCATATTTTCATATTCCACGAATTTTTAAAACATTTCTAATTATATTAGTTAAGGAGTTTCAAAATATTTTCTAATTATCATAGATCTATTAGTTACTACGTTATTAGTATAACCAAAAAACTAAAATTTATAAAAAAAAAATAAAAAATAAAAAAGTTTTTGAAGACAGAAGGTAATTATTAGAAATTTAGATCTTCTATAATAGCAACGGAAGGAAAATTTAAATGTATATTAAAGAAAAAAAAAATATCGCTTTTAATGTTACTACCATCATGTATGAATCAATTTCATGTTTTTTTTTTTAAAATGATAAGATAAGGAACATAAATAAGAAAAATAAGATTTATAATAGTAAGTAGGTATCAAATATTTTTATTTATACTCTACTTTAAAAAAAAAATTCCACCACAGACTGATTTTAATATTTTTTATCTAATTAAATTAATTTAGCATTTCGTCATGATTTAATCACTTATATTTATATATATAAATAAAAAACAATATTTTTTTCTAAATAAATACTTAGGGTGTACTTTTATTATTATTATAATTTTATATAAAATTAGACAAATATCTATTATACTTATAATATAAGTTCAAAAAACTTAGTCAAAAGTCATTTACCGATGACAGGATAAAGTTCTAATGAACCTTCTTGTTTTTTTTTTAAATATAAAAATATATAAATTATTATAATCTTGTAACTTGAATATTATAACATGGTATGTGATACTGATAGTATACGAAAAAATTAATCAAAGCATAATGCCACAATAGGTTTTTGGAAATATTTATATTGTATACATTTATGATAATAATATAATTAATCATATTATCTCAAATAAATCGATCTCTATACTGTTTATATTTTTCGTAACCAATATAATGAAAATAAATATGAATATATGAAGTGTGCAAGTGAATATGTTACAAAGAATTTTTACTTTGTAATTTAGTCGATAGTACAGAAAGTTTTATTTTACGGAAAAAATAAGAAAAAAATAATAATAATTTTTAACCATGTGCATTCAATTAAATTAATTAATATATATGTAATTCAATGTTCTTAATATTCATATCAATAAATTACATGTATACTTATGCATATTTTGTTAATTAAAAAACGTTTAGATATAAAGTTATATAATATACAGAAATAATATTGTAGCTATTATTAAAAAAATGAAAAGTTCTCTTTACTATATATAAATAAATTATCTTTATAGAACTCTTTTAAATTAATAGACATAGTGTT
This sequence comes from Hybos culiciformis, assembly GCA_964007475.1. NCBI lineage: Eukaryota > Metazoa > Arthropoda > Insecta > Diptera > Hybotidae > Hybos > Hybos culiciformis. The sequence goes on from OZ023274.1 coordinate 77,034,389, forward strand.
TTAAAAACACAGTTCAAGATTCTTAACTACATCGAAGAAGAGCTTAATTTTTCGTTTGAAAATGCTGAATAAAAATGTCAAAGATCGAATTAAAAAAAAAATAACATTAAGATTTTTTTTCCAGATTAAGTATAGTTTTTTTTTTCATTTGAAGAAAATAAAGATATAAACACATAATAAAATAATACCAGTAATAAAAAGTAGAATAATAATAATAAAAAAAAAAAAGAAATAAAACTCATGAGAAATTTAGTTTTTAAAATGGAAATAATGTAAACCGCGTGCAATATTTTCCCAAAGTAGCTATTTTTAGATAGAAAATATCTATAGTGCAATTCTGAATGACTGAATGAAAATAAATATAAATATAAATGTGAAAATATTATATCTACATGTACATATGTTTTTTTTTTTATATACATAATATATTTTTAACGATAGTATTTTTGCGCGTTTTATTTATTATTATTATGTACATATAGTCAATAAAAAAAAAATAGGTAAAAATAGTAATAAAAAAAATCAAACGCTTGGGATAGACGCAATAATACAATATCTATCTAAAAATGTATGCTTCAATAAACTTATACTTTACTATTAGATTAAATTTATCAAAAGTTCGCTTTTGATAAGATCATTTTTGATAGTAAAAATTATGAATATGACGTTTGTCGTTAGTATGCAATCGATATGTATATAGCGGCTGATTAAACAAAAAAAACAATCAATTCAAAATTATTTTATTTTATGTACTTATGTGTGATGATATACAAGATTTAATAATATAATATTTAATTTTCAATATTTGTAATATGTGTATATAATGTTAGGTCTTTAATTAGTGTTGTGTATATTCCTAAAAAATTTTTTCCTAAAGATCTGCCGTTTATCTTCTTGTTGTCAGACTAATACTCTTGATACCTTATATTTTCATACTTTCTTCTAAACTGTTTTTAAGTCAAATTTTAATTTAATGAATTTTATTTTGAAACGAATTTTATTTAGAATCAAAATTTCAATGATTGATTATAGGTTTAGGAAGAAAGGGTTAATGTTTCGTTGAATTTTTACAACTCGTGTATTCGCAGTCTTTGAGTTTCAAATAATCAATTTTTAAAAAGTACGATATATAAATTAAAAAGAAAAAGCCACAATTGGATAAAATTAATAAAATTATATATAGATAATTTATATGTGCAAAGAATATGTATATCACACAGATCATTTGCAATTCAAGACATTTAATGCGGCTTCATGGATAAATTATACAGACTTTATTGAAAACATACCGCAAGTTTATAGACGACGAAATGTATACCTATACTATTCATATAATTTTTAAATAAAAAGTTTAAAACATTCATCTAAAAATAGCAATGCTTAAACTTATTCATGTAAAATTATGCTTAAGATAATTATGTTACGATTTAATTTTGTGGCGGATATATTATTAAAAAAATTTATGTAGGTATAGTTATAATATGTATGAAAATTTTTCAATTCAATAATTTCAATTAACATTTTATCACATTTAATATTGATTTCATCAAACGGACTCTTTTATTTATTCAAAAAATTTCACAAAATTATTTCTAACCAAAATTTGACATAATTAAAAATTAAAATTAAGAAACCGAAAGTGTTAATAATATAAATTTTTGTACATAAATATAACTTCAAAGCTTAATTTTCAGCAAATATTAGTTACCCGGGTTCATTTTGTTTTCGCTACTTTTCATTTTAATATAATTGCGAATCACGAGAGGTTGATTTCTAAGTTATCAACACGTTACTGGCTATAGAACTTCATGAGATGCTTAAAATCACACGCCAATATTAAATAATAATTGAGAAATGATTATAAAATTAAATCACCTCTATAATAAGAACGTCATTATCAAATTTTAACTGGCATATATGTAATTCAATCAATATTCATTGCATATAATTGAATCAAAATTATGTCAATATCACTTATTAATTTTATTTTAAGTTCTGTCACGTTTAATGGAAATTATATACTTACTTATTATAATGAGCACTTGTAACTTGAAGATTAAGATATAAATTTATCAAATGTAGTTTTCATAATCTCTATAATCTCTTTTATTGATAAGAAATTTCATAGTTTTTATTGCCTTGCTTTCATAGATAACGCTTATAATTTAAATTCGTTCTTAATTTTTGTTTCTTAATAAATTATATAATTAATTTAGGAACATAAACAAATATAAATTTGGAGTTTTTAATCAACTGAACAGTATTATTGCGTACATTTGCGCCCAGAAAGGAATTGAAACGGCTCAGGGTTCAGTTAAAAATTGGAATTAATTCATAAAAGTTTATATAGATTGTAAAAAGTTTTTAAAGTTAGCAAATACACGAGCAGCGAGAAAATGTTGTTAATAGGATCCTCTTTTACAAGATATGATCTCTTTTGCCTTTACAACTATGTAAAAATCAAGTTAATTTAAGAATGTAAATAAAGTATGTATAAATAAAGAACCGTATGTGAGTTTTAATTTTGATCGAAACTTTGCATATTATATCTATATCTACATTAAAATAATTTATCTCTTATACCAATGAATCTATAATAATATCTGCGGAAATATAAAAACATAATGTAAAAATTATGTTTTATTTTTAAATAAATTAATCGGAAAGTAGAGAAATAACAGGCAAACCATGAATTGTAAATTATCAAAAGAGACTGAAGTATAAATAAATTATTAGTTTTATAATGAAAAATGAAAATACTAATACATTTAATTTGAATGTATGTTTTTAAATAATTAGGCTTATAAAATTTATAAAATAAGGCTTATAAAATTTATAAAATATTTACTAATTCTGGGTAGTGGACCTTTTTTTTTTTTTCAAATTTAAAATTTTGTTATTATCAATATAAAATGTAATAGGGTGACGAACCAATTTTTTGAATATTTTGTTTATTGTGATTCGGGAATCTAGATTTTTTGATTATTTTGTTTTTTCAAACTTTACATTTTGTCGGAAATTCTCGAGATTTGATTCTATAATCCATTCAATTTTTTATACACTCATCTAGTTGGTCGCAACAAAATTCAAAATAAAATGTTAATTTTTACTATCTTTACATAATAGTAAATGTCATGATTATTTACTTTATTTAATTTGATATTAAGAATTTCGAAATTTTTTGCGTTAACTTAAAATTTTTTAATATAAAAAGAGAAAAGAGCCCTGTGACGTCAAATATATGTGTTAAGTATATTTAGTTTTATAGCTTAATTTAAAATAATCCATTTTGTTAATTTTTTTTTTTTTAATTATTCAAGAGAATGTAAATTAAGTGCGCAGATACACCTGTTGCATGCTAAATGAAAAAAAAAAACATTTATTAATAAATAAAAATATACTTATAGTCTAAGAGCTCGCAACGTTTTTGGAACGTGATTTTAGCAAGGCTCATTTTTTAATATATTGTTCCATGCTACGGTGCAGTACCCATAAGGGTAGTCTGGCTGTAAGATGACGTTGCGTTTACCCGTGGGAGCAGATCCAGGTAGGTCAAAGAAAAAATGCAAAATTACGTGATAATAGCACGATTTCTAGTTATGTCACGTGATTGTGCTTATTATATGAAATGTTAATGCATCATTGCCAGACGGCTTCGGAGTTGTTAAAACCGTGCCAGACCTTGATTTATAACAAAAAAAAACAAAAATTTCACGTCATTTTAGCAAGGTTGAAATTTTTATATGTTATAGATTGGATCTTATATAGACTACATCCAATTTGCCAGACGGAAATACCGTTGCTAAATGGATGCCAGACCTATGTCATTTAAAAGCAATCTGTTTTTTTCATGTAATTTTGCATTTTTTTTACCTACTTGGTTCTGCTCCCACGGGTAAACGCAACGTCGTCTGACAGCCAGACTACCTTTATATGTCCTGCACCGTAGCATGGAACATTATATTAAAAAATGAGCCTTGCTAAAATCACGTGATTTCTTACGTTGCGAGCTCTTGGACTATTATGTGTGTAGTAATATTATTTAAAATATTGAATCAATTTACTTTTATGTGCTGTTATCGCTACAGTTTCTTACATGTTAGCCGTTTTGTCGCAAAATAAACCGGTTAAATTTTATATTTTTTATCAAACTTTTATTTATATCTACGTAACATTAATTTAGTAGAATTAAATAAATTCGTAGTAAAAGTCAGTCATATTTGAAATTTTTTATTTTTTAAAATATGTTTAGACTAAGTGTTTCGGGTTTTTAATTTGAGCAAACAAAATATCGATATTTTCTCGAAATTTAATACTTGTACTTATAAAGCCTCATACAGTGTTACAATGTTTTTTTAAATATTGAATCATATTAATATTAGATATTATAATATTTTATATAAGATTTTTTTTTTATATTATACATATTTACTTTTTGTCTATAAATTTTGCTGAATGAGAACTAAACAAAAACTATGTTTGCAATTACTTAAGAAGTCCGTAATTTAAGTCATTCACATACTAAACTAGTTTGCTCAAAAACTTGTTGACTGCTGCGTGTGTGCTTTTTTTTTTGCTTTAATTTCCTTTTCTAAACTCTGTGGAAATTTTATTTTAATTAGTACGCACTTTTTCAAAACTATATACATTTTCTTTATGCGAACCATTATTAAAGTTATTTTTATATTAAATTTTTATTTTTTTTTTTATCGAACACTCAATCTTAATCTGATTTGATTATTATCATTAATATTTTTTTTTCTTGACCAGTTAATTTGTTTAAAAAAAAAAAAAAAATCATGTATGATTTAACATTATTGTTAAATATTGGAATTTGGTTGCCGCGGGACAATAGACACATAAAATAAAAATATTACACTTTTTTTTTTTAAATAATCGTACAGTTAAAAAGTAAAAATTATTAGCAGCTTTAGAGTTCTGTGCTGAAATATATAATTTTTAAGTTTTTTACCACCTCAATATACATATTTTTTATATTTATTTTAAGAGTATATGAATTGAAGTGCTTAGAAATTAAGTCTTTTGATTTTTATGAAGTGAATAATAACCATTTCAAAACCATTAACTTTAATTTTAATAAAAGATATGGTAATATATAAAATAAAGGATCTAGGTTATTATATTTAATGAACTTATTTATATACGATTTAATATTTTAAATGCCACACACGTTTTTATTATTAGGCTTACGGCCAATTCGGTTATTCATTGAAATTTTTAATATTTTATACGGTATAAAATAAAACTTATTTCTAATCAATAATCTCTTGAAGCTAATTTAATTTTTCATATAATAAATTCTGTAGATTGAGAAAGTGTTCAGAACCAAAATGAAAATATATAATAATTAAAATATAGTAACTTTTGATTGGTTAAAAAATATAAAATAAATATGTACTATATTTCTAATTGAACCTAGTTTTAATCATCAATCTATATAATTAGCTTAAGGTTTGTTCGTCATAGCCCATATTATAATTTCCTATAAATATTTCTCATTATTTTAGAAAATAAAAGGCATCTATTTAAATTTATATAAAACTAGCTTTTTGCAACAACAAAATAAAATGAGTGTTCAGTGTCGTTTTTTGAGGGGTTCCGACTATTTACTCGAAAATTTCGAATACGGGATTTAAATTAATATTATATTTAATTAATTTATTATTTAATAAGTGTTCTAGAATTTTTATTATGTTTATATTTTACAAAGTATTTTTATATCTTACATAAGCAATTATTTATTATGTTCTATTTTCTGTTGTGTTTTAGAAATATTAAGTTCCATTAACTTTAAGTTAAGCCTTCAAGTAAATCTAATAAGTATAAAATGTTTGGTAAAAAATTTAATGAAATTATCAAATGTACAATTATATTTCCAAAATTATAAAATGGATAGTTATCGTCAAATTATGTCAAATAAAATAATAATTTTTTTTTTTTTCTAAAAATATAGTCATATTTATTGCTGTACTATTTTTTTTTAATTAGAATACTAACTATGTTAAGAACCCTTGGAAAATAATCTCTAATTTGATTAGTATATATTTATGAATGAAAATTTTGAATATTAGTCACAATCATTATAAAAATACCACAGACCGTTTCAATGATAAGCTCACTTAGGAACTGAAATAAAAGTATTAAAGTTCTAATTGTGGTAAAAATTCTTCTGAAAATTTTGTGGCATATTTATATAAAAAATTTGTCACTAATTTTAGTTTTTTTTTTTTTTTTTTTCGAATTATAGATATAACGGCGCCACGCCAACTCGAACATAATTTGTATATATGAATATTAAGTATATTCACCGCAAGTGCATTTTTTTTATTTTATGTATAGGTAATAATATTGTAATAGAGGTATAGTATACTTCATACATATATATTTATGTATGAAAATGAAAAATAAAAAGTAAATTATTATTTTAAAAAGATTTGCCGGCAGATTAAGAGACTTGGGAAGTTTGTTTTTACTTTTTATATTTATAGGTACAATTTAATTTTTTTTTTTTTACATATTCTGATAATAATTTATTCAAAAATGCATAACAAAATAAATGATTTTATCAGTTTTTACTCCACAGGAAAATAACATAATCGCGTGCATTTAATTTTTTTTTTGTCGGTAAACACAATTGTTGCTGGTAAGGTCTTGTATTTCTGCTTTTTTTTTTTTTTCGCGGTGTTGATTTTTTTTTTGCGAATTACAACCAGTGTGGTAACTGGTATAATTTATTAATATTGTTTTTTTTTTTTTTTTGTTTTTTTTTTGGTGGCATTTTACTAGCAGGAAAAATACAGAAATACTGGATCGATATAGGCACCTAGTTGGTGGTGAAGTTTTAGAAGAAAAAACTTTAGAGAAATGAATAATCATCATTAAAATTTTCTTGATTTTAAAAACAATTTTTTGTATTCATTATCGTGAAAGAAATTATTATGTACATATAATATATGTATTGTAGAAGTAGATTATAAAGCTAAATTAAATATAGTTTGTTGAGACTAAAATTGCTTTATTTCGCGATGAAAACTTTTTGTCTTCATTATTGTCGTAGATATGCACATATGTATACAATGTAGGAATTTTCTATATAAAAGCTTATCGGACTAATTTTTGTCTATTTATTTTATAAATAAAAAAAAACCATGTTAGAATAGTTTTTAAAATAAACTTTTTTAAAGTTATGTAATTTTGATTTATTCTTTTAACGATAAAAATAGTATAAATTGTAAATATTATTAAAAAATCTCAATGATAATATTTTGCGTTTTTATAAAAATAACTTAATATTGAATAAAAATGTTAAGTGGCTTGAGATATTATATCTGTTAACTTTAACGAGCACATTCCATTCTTATTTTTCATAAATGTGGAAAAGTACAAGTGATCTTATAACCACATATAGGAAGTTTTATATTATGCTTCTGTTCTATTTAGAAACTTCAAAATCTTGAACGCATTCGAGAATTTGCTACAGAAACTGATAACTTATTAAATATGGAGAGCTGCTTATGTGAGTAATAATTAAATTACGTGTATGTATGTTAATTGTAATATGCAAGTAAATAATTGTTAATAGGTTTTTTTTTATATAATAAAAAATTTTCTTGGAATATTTAACGATTAGTAAGATACAATTAAAGAAAACTTTACGTAACAACAGGCATAATAATGAAATCACTAACTTGTACATTAATCCTTGCTCTTTTTTCAAAAAATGTATTCTCAGACTTTAAGAGTTTCTTTATTTTAATTGTCTTTAATTTGAAATTTAGTCATTAAATTTTCAAATATAAATATATAAATAATTAAACATAAAAAAAAACTACACTAAAAACAAAAAAAAAAAATTTTCCTATTGTATTCTCGTCATAATGTACTGGCGGGAAAATTTATAATAATGATTCCAAATTACAATGACACAGAATTATAAGGATGTACATATGTAGGTGATTTTTCCATTATTAACTTACTATTATTATGACGCCAATAAGTGACGAATATGAAATTATCATGACAATTATTACAATAATCTTTGACAACAACGTAGCACTAGATATATACAAATTGAACAATAATGTTAAAATACAAATATTTTATGTTTTATGTATTGATATTTCTAACTAAAATTTCTTGAATGATTTATTTTATAAATAAGTGCAATCTACTAAATGGAATATCTGATTTTTATTTCAATAATGAAAAAGATAACTTAACTTAAAAAATAATTCAGGAAAACATGAAAATTAATTTAGTATTTTGAAGAATTGCAGAAAGAATTAAAATTTAAACTAAAACAAAATTTTAGCCCTTAAAATAAATTTTACATTTTGTGATATAAACTTGTTTATCATAATATGTAAATAAATATTTATGGTATGGTAATATATGGAGATATATTATTATAGAAATAAAATTATTATTAAAAATTAATGATCAATTGAACAGAATTTTGATCAACTTTTAAGTATATATTTAACTGATTTACAATTAAGATATTCTCAATTGCTGATTAAAAGTTTTAAATATAAAATGCTAAACCTATATTTAAATCCAATCAGTAAAAAATATAAAGTCATTGCTTAGTTAAAAGTCTATAGAAGAATTACTGCCGGCAACGTACAAAAATTTATTCTATCATACATATATTATAAATAACTATATACTACAGTGTTAATTAGAATTAATAGTAAATTAAATCGAATAAAATTATATGAAAAAGGTTGTTAAATTTTTTTTTTTTTTTCTAAAAATAAATTAATATTTTGCAATAATAATTATAATTAATTAAGTTGTTTAATCTAAGTCAAGAAAGTGAGATAAAGTATTAAGAAAAATATTGTTTGTTGTGGAAATAGATAAATTATTATAGAAAGGTAAATACATTTAACGCGTGCCGTTTGCGGAAGATAATATAAAAGTCCTTTAATTTTTTATACAACATTTCGTAATAATGTTTCTTTTTTATGCATTTTATTAAATTTATTGATATATTAAATAATATTTTAATATTTTTCTAGTTTTAATTAATATTTTTTAAATAAATTTTTATTTATTTTTTATTTTCAGATGTGTTCCAGAAACCTGAAGATCTCGGTAGTGCTGATTTTAGTATTGGTCCCGGTAATTTCAAGCCTGCCACATAGTCACAGTTTGTCCAAAAGAGATACATTTTTTGATTTAGAATGTAAGGGTATCTATAATAAGGCCATGTTTTATCGACTTGACCGAATTTGTGAAGATTGCTTTCATTTATATCGAGAGACAGCTATACACAAAATGTGCAAGTAAGTTGGTAATTTTATATAATACATTTATGTAAAACCTAATAAGAATTTTAGGGAATAGAGACTTTAGATTTCTCATATTTCATTTCAGAAAATAATTCAAACAAATAATTCGCACAATAATGTTAGGTATAAACTATTTTTATTGAAAAGTTATTTTGGCAGATAATAACTTTTAATGAAGCAAATAATTTATAATTTATATCAGCGTTTGCCTTATTAATCAAATTCATTATTAAATAAATATTTAATAAAAAAAATCAATTAGGCGGGCGTGCATAGGGGTTTGTGAAATTTATAAATAATTGAAAAAAAATACTAGATAAAATTATATTGGCTTCAACTTGGAGATTCTATAATGCCCCAACTTTTAGCAATTTCGAGATTTTATTTTTAGTATGTATTATGTAATATTATGTATGTACATAATATTATACTGTTTAGTATGTTTGTTGTTCTTTCGTGATTTGCTTTTAAATAAAATTATATTTGGTTTCGAGAATAATATCTAAGCCTTCTGTACTATGCTTGTCGCGTATATATTATTTGTTTTATTTGCCAAATATTTGAATGGAATTCATATAATTGCACTCACACACAGCAAATAATAAATATACAAAAAATTGTCTTCTTGTCATTTATTGAATTCAAATTGCTAATTGCTAAGTATGAACCGTACATTCGATGAACATTCTTTGTACGTTACCAAGACAAAATAATGATAGAATTAATATAGCAGAAATCAAAGAAAGTATGTTTTGGTATTATTTTAAGATACTTATTAATAATATAGACGTCATTCGTGAATTAAGATGATCATGATATTCTAAAGACAGAAGTGCACAAATTTTAGATAACATCTACGATACTTAAGTTAGTTAAGTTAGTTATGATAACGTTGGTCAAAAAATTTTTTGGCTCTTATTTAGGGTGTTGAATTTTGATTAGTTAATTGTAAAAAAACTTTTTTTGATATGTTTATGTAATTATTATATGGTACGTATATGTAATATGTACATATGGGTATATATCCAGCGAAACCTTTTAGGAATAAACTTTAGGAATAAATTAAAAAAAAGTACGCGGCTCACTTTTTTGAGGCATCTTTTAGCTATAAAAATTCGTTTGATTTATTAACATGGTTTATTTATCAGGAATGTGAAGGATTTCTACAAACAGTCTATTTCACTCTTAAAGACATTAAGTATAATGTTTATTGACTTTCAACAAACTAATGGTTGAAAACACGACTTTATGGAATCTATTTGGTTTGCTAAAACACTAATCGCAATATAACAAATAAAGCGAATATCTAATTAACATTTCTAAAAAATAATAATAATATATTGTGCTATAATTTTTAAAAATGTCAATCTAATGTTGAGAAATTTTTATTTTATTTCCTAAATGCACAATGCATTAAAAAGTAAAAAAAAAAAAAAACATTTATTTCCTTATAAATTTACATAGCCATAGTTATTTTTTCTTTAGTTTTTTTTTTTTTATTAAATTGACAGTAGTATAAAAGTAGTTTCTTTATTTTAGTTATTTATTATAAAATTTATTTAATTTTTTTTGTTTATGCCGTAATAAATGAATAAATTAATTTAATAAATATTATTTTATTTAAATAGTTTATAAATATTCTACTATATAAAAATATTTATATTTTATATGAATTACTTATTTACTATAATATACAACTATATATATATTTTATAATAGGTATACATTATTATATATAGATTTTTTTTTTTATAATTTTTCTGATCTAAGACTCGTGCCTTGTTTTTTTCCTCCAAATTTCTTATTTATAAAAATGTTTTATTATTATTATTTTTATTTTTTTTTTATTTTTTGATTTATTAAAAAATAAAACAAAATATCATAATATTATAATTTATATTATATCTACAAAAAAAAAATATTTTTTTTTTGTATTTATAATTTTGATTATAATAATCAAGTTGAAAATAAGTTAATTGCGCGCGCAAAATTATTTATTATGTGTGAAAAAATCTTCGCCGTCGCACCTGTGACGTGCTGTATAATATTTAATAATTTTTTTTATATTTTTTATTTGGAAAACTTTATGAATCATAAAAAAAATGATAATGGCCTAGCTCCGAATGTATCAGGGAAATGGCATAGAAAAAATATAACTTTTTTTTTTTTTTAATAAATAGTGCGAATGAAATTGTAATTTTAATAAAAAAACTAGCACAAATTATGTATAAGAAAAGTAAATTTTGAATGAAAAATCATGTAATAGGAGGATTTTTTTAAACTAAATTTGATAGTTAGCAGCCTATGTTTTGTACACACACTATATCTATTCTATACGTTTTACATGCAAATGTCATTTACATCATCGTTCATCATACTTAAGCCGGATTGTCACAAAAAACAGAACCTGGAAGAGAAACAGAAACCGGTTTTCCGTTACAGATTCTGTCTGTTGCTGTTTTTTGAGAGTGTACAATAAAGAACATAAACAAAAGTTATTTTTCATCAATTTTTATCTGATATTATTTGTATTTTCATTCCTTTCCGTCATTTGTGTAAATAAATTTAGAACAAAAAATTTAGAACATATAGCAGAGTAAACATATTTCTATAGTAGAGTAACAAGGAATAACGAAAATTTTTATGCAAAAAAAAAAAAAAAATTCACCTCCCTCTTACAAGGTGCCTTTCTGATTCCTTTTACTTAATTTTTTTTCGCAGGTTTTTTTAAAATCCAAAATTAAGTACTTTTTTAAGAACAAAGTGAGTTCATTTCGTTTTATTTTCGACTTAAAACTATTTTCTTATTTTTAAAATTTTTGAAAACCGTAAAATTACTTATATTTTACAATTTTTTTAATTTTTTGTAAAGACAAAAAATTATCATAGTCACCTGGTTCTTTTATAAAATAAATGCATTGTTTACATTTATTTGGCCTTAAGCGCGTCATAGTTTCCCTTAAATACTCAATACTAATAAATAAAAATCATATGATTTTTGTTTTGCTTTAATTTTTCGATTTTAAGGATGTGAGAATTTTTTTTAAAGCTTAAAGCTAATTTGAATTTCAACCGCTAGTGATTTAAATGTGAGAAATTAAAATAATAATTTAAATTAACTTTTACCAATTTTTTAGTTCTCAATTTGATGAATTTTAAACAGTTTGAAAAATGTAAATTAACAGTTCCTCCTATTAAAATATTACAGGATAAGTTTGCTGAAAATTTCGATTTACATGTAACAGAAAATAATTTAGTAAGTAAATTAGCTTCCCTTCTTACAAACGTTGAATGTAATAAGCGAGCTCCACTTTCACTAAATGTTAGTTCTTTAACTTACCTTTAATAAATGCGTCCACACTATATTAATTTACGCTAGTTAAAAAAAATGTAAACAAACAAAAATATTTAAAATTGAATTTTAAAAACAATAACAAAAACTACATTTATTTGAATTTGAAGAAAAATATTTAATAATTAGAAATAAAAATTAATAACAAATCTTAAAATAACAATGAAAATCGAAAAAAAAAATAAATAAAAAAAAGTTATTGTATGGAATAATTTTTTAATTTTTTTTATTATTGGTTTTTATTTTGTTTGTTTATTTTTTTTGACTAAAAAAAAACTATGCAATACCTCTGAATTAAAAAAAAACTCACTCAAACAACAAGAAAAACAATGTCAGATACCTCTAAATACAAAAAATTCACTCCCAACCCTGAGTATGAACTAGCTTTTTTGTAATAGCTAGTTATTTTTTTCTTTTTTTTTTATATAGAAAACGTTAGTTCATAGGTTAGTATATAGGTCCGTTCGAGCTAAATGTTAGTTTAAAGGTCTCAGTGGAGCTCGCTTATAATTTCAAATGTTGTGAAAATTTCAATAAAATTTATTTAATTCATTTTTTCATACGTGTGCGCATATATTTCATTTTAAATTTTTTTAATAAAAATGTAAAAATTAGAAAAAATAGAAATAAAATGTTGTCTGTGATGAGTTTATAAAATTAAAAGTCTTGTTTTATTTCGTAACTTTTAATAAAGCAACCATCTCATCCCTGATCATTTTTATTCAATACAATGATAGATTTTGAGTAAAAAAAACATAGATTTTTTGGCGGGACGAAATAAATTTTCTATGGCAGATACTTAACTTTATGAAATAGGTGTACAATGCATATAGCACTTATATGATTTTTAAAAATTAAATTCTCTTAAAATGAATATCTAAACTGTAGTTTAGTTTAATCCATGTTGGTACATATATTTATTATTTTAGTCAAATTACGATGAACTGAACATTTTATTCACAGATGCCACCACAAGTTTTGATTTAAAATATTTCAATTAATTAAATAAAATTACATTTAATTTTTGAATACTTTTTTTACGAACTTTTATAGCCCAAAAAATTTAAAATGATTTTTATAATTTTTAACTCACATTTGACTATATCGATGATAATAAAATTTGCTTATCATGTTTTGACATCCTTTATTGAAAAAAAAAAATTGGTATAGTTTAGTTCAGATTGTTTATTATACTGTAATTTCAGATATACTTACAGTCATTAAAATGCTGAAAATGTAAACTTTTGGAAAACATGTTTTTTCTCAAATTTAGCTTAAAAATTAAGTTTTTTTTTGCATGACAAAAAGTTGTATTAAGATTCCCTCTAAATGAGAAAACTATAAAACTTAGCAGAACTGAACAAATTTTGGCTAAAAAGATATGAAATACAATTGACATCCGGATTCTTAGTCCGACAGATACATCGAAGCATTTATTTTTCTGGAGATTATTGACCTCAATCTAATCTAATTTACTTGTTTCAAGGAGCGCCAACGAATTAGGTTAATTATGCAGCATATATTTTTTAATTTTTGTTTTTTTTTGCATTAAAAATTTTTATTTAATATAACTTTTTTTTTTTTTACATCTTCTCATTTGCTTTATATAATTTTTGTGTTTTTTTTTTAATTCACAATAAATTTTAACAAGACAATAAAATTAATCAAAGTGTTGAAATTTTTTATTACTGAATATCATTTAAAAAATTATTTTATGTTTATTATTTGTTTGCCAAAAACCAATCAACGCTCAAAAGTAATTTTTAACTTCAATGTTTTAATTCAATATGTTGACAGAATTATCGAATTTTCGTTAATTCATTTAATATGTTAAATTTTATATACTTTATATAAATATATAAAAAATATAAAAACTTTATTTTTGTTTCTTCTTATAGAAAATAAGAATATCATAAATTTATGAATGATGAAAATTTTAAGCTGATAAAGTCGTCTATATGTCTCTTTTTTTTAATTTTATTATTTTTTTTTTTTTTATTTTCAAATAATAAAATCTATTTAAATTATAGCTTCAGCCTCTCTAAAAGTTAAATGTTATTATAAATTTAGGAAATTTTAAAATTAAATAATCGAATGATATTATTTTGGCGATACATTCAGAAAATTATTCGAATGAAAACTAAGTAATCGCCAAATCGTCTGACATTAGTTTTCTTCAATGATATGAAATGGCTAACTAAGTTCTGCATCGGCTTCACAATAATTTCCAAATTAACAAAATCTAAAATATTAAATGCCAAAATTCAAGCCAAAGTTAAAATGCAATTTAGGTATATTAATTTTCACATGTAAGCATAATTATGTACATTGTACATCATACAGGAGTAGGAGTGCATATATCTTCAGTGCACTGTGATTATCTTTAAATTTAAAAAAATGATAATGAAGTAAGTAGGTAAATTAGTTGAAAATACAAAAAAAACTTATTGTAGAAGATTTTTTAATTTTATTAGTAATTAGGAATAGGAATCGAATATAAAACTATATTCATTAGAAACTTTCAACTTATAAAATATAAACTTTCACATAAGTATAAAAATGTTTAAAAAGCGAATCTTAAATCTCGCATAATTTTTCCCAGCTTGTCCCCCATTTTAAAAAAAAATTTGAAAATTATATAGTTTTACTAAGTCGGTATATCTACGTGCCTGCAGAAAAACTGTAACCATAGCAGTTTAG
The DNA here is from genome assembly GCA_964007475.1 of Hybos culiciformis. NCBI lineage: Eukaryota > Metazoa > Arthropoda > Insecta > Diptera > Hybotidae > Hybos > Hybos culiciformis. The sequence continues at coordinate 77,049,758 of OZ023274.1, forward strand.
TTAAAAAAAAAAAAAACAAGTTCAAAATATGGTCACTCTATTTTATATATCTATTCAAAAAGATTTTATTTGTTATTTTAGGAAAACATTTTACATGATATGAATTAAATTTCTCAATTTTTTATTTTGACACTTTTTTAACAGATTGCGCAATCAATTAATATTACAATAATAATGCATAATGAGAAAATAAAATCTGTAGAAAATTTTTAACTCAAAATTTATCTCTTTATTTGAATGAATTTTATTTAAGAGATAATTTACTTTAGTATTATTGTATAATATAAAATTGAGTTAAAAATATAAAATTATTTTTTTTTTGGTTTTAAAAAGAGTTGAGGAGACATAATGTCTGCCAAAGAATTTTTTAAACGACGAATGAATATCAAAACAAAAAAATTGAAAAAATTGAGTGAAATTTTTTAAGTTTTTGAATAATGAAATTTTCTAAAATAAAATAAAAATAATATCACAAAAATTTATTATATAGAAATTTTATTTTAGTAATATTATAAATAACTTTTCTCTGATTAATAAGGCAGGAAACCCCAATTTTTATGATTTTTATAAATTAGTTTTCATTTAAATGAATTTTTTGTTTTGTTGTAAAAATTCTTGAAATTATTTTAAAAAGCACACATAATATTAATTTATTTATATTTTTATCGGAATATTTGAAAATAATTTTTCAAATTAGTATATTTATAAAGAATATGTATATAGCTATAGTCTTATATTTTTAACAATATAGTATGCATTGCATATTTACACGAATATTGTTATATTATATAAAGGAGTAAATAAGGAGAATATAACTTCGTTTAATTATAGCTTTAAATTTGGCAAATTTGCGATTCTGGGAACAAAATTACGTTCACACGTCTAATTCATCATCCGATCACTTCATTCATATCATTTCGTTTTTTATTTTTTTAAGAACATCGGTCTAATGAATAATAGTAACATCGTCGTACACAAGTTTATATAATTTTTTATTTTTAAGGTACCTATAAATAAATAATAGGTTTTTATATTAATTTTGTATTTAATTTATAATTTATATGCACTGATTTTTCTTTACTTTTCTTAGTCCGATTTAAAAAAAGTTATAAAAATACATTCAAAAATAATTTTAGTTTTAATCTTCTAAACTAAACCATCTAGAATCTAGATATTATAGTAAACATAATTATACCTACTATAACAATATTATTTTATCTTTTATATACCAATTGGTATATTATTATTAGAGAATCTAATTGTTTGTTCGTAGATAACACAAAATTTTATAAGAAATGCATAATTTGTTAATTATTATAATTATTCTTAATGCAATATACGTAACACATACAGAATGCATAAAACAGAGTTCATGTTTTCCCTGTAATGAAGACATTGAAAATTCATTTCATTTTGAATATAATTTACTAGACTCTGTGGCGACAAAAAATCACATAAATTTACGTCATTTATAGTTGACAGAAATAAATTAAAATTCTTTAGTGATTTATTATTATCATTGTATTATTATGTATAGATAGAAATAGAACTCTGTGGGCTCCAAATGTAATATGCAATTTTTTCTTTTTTGTATTTTACTTAATGAATCAATTAAGTAAATGAATCATTAATAATTTTCTTTAATTAAAGAAAAATGAAAATAAATTTTATATAATTGATGTAAATTGTTATCTGTTCTGATTTTTTTTGTGCTCGATATTTATTAATAAGATTCATTAGGCATTAACGTATAAGAACTAAATCGTTTTTAGAGATATCAAGTACCGCCACCTTTTATAACAAAAAATGATTGAATTAGTTATATTTTACCTAATTAATAATTTTCTTTCTAAAAATCCATAGAGAAATTAGACCTTGTCCAAAACTAAAAGTAAAAACAAAAAACCAAAATGAAACCTAAAAAAAAAATACATAATTTTAGTTAAAATAAAACGGAATAATTTTCAAACATAGAATTTTTTTTAATTTTTTATAACAATATTTTTAAAAGAGTTAAGTGATAAATAAAAATTGACTTACAAAAACGGATAACCATATTTAAGAATTTCTTGATTCAAATTAAAATTTACGTAATATACATAAAAGTTATGATGTGTATGTACATTTTAGTTATGCAATTAATAACGAAAATATTATTCAGAAAGTTGTAATCAGTATTTATTAATAGCTAATACTTAAAAATAATTACCTTTAATGATTTTACATTTTTGCATAACTAATATTTATTTATTAATTTTTTTTTTATTCAAATTTCAACTTTTCATTAGAATGATAGAAAATAAAAAAAATTAAATTTTATTACAAACTCCGATAATAATTTATTAATTCAATCTTCAGTGATTATCTTTTAATAAGATGTATGCTTTTGTATTTTAAAATAAGACAATCTAATCAACCTGTATACATATATATGGCTGAAAGATTTCAATCTCTTCGGTCCAGCAGATCAATCAATCCATTAATTCCACGTCAAAGAACTGCTTACATGACTAAGAGCTTCACCGCCAGAGTACCACTTACTTTTAATTCGCTTTCTTTAACTTTCCATCAATTTAAAAATGGTATTACTATTGATATCAACAGTGTAAATTAAATTTTTATTCCATTTGCGTTTTAGTGACCCCAAACTCTGTTTCCAATTTATTTTTTTTTATTTTTTATATATGTTGGTGTCGTTGATGTTTATTGCTTGTAGGCAAATTTTAGTTTGTAGGATTAGTTTAGTTTTAGCAACATATGTGCATAATTGTATAATAACTATTTTATAAACTACTCAATTATATAAGCTTTTAAGCTTGAATTGTGAATTAAAGAACTTTTTAAATAAAAAAAAGCAATACTTAATACTAAGTTGATTTACTTTTTGTTTTTTTATTTAATTTGAGAAAGTTTTATTTCAAAAGAAATTAAACTAACTTAAGCAAAAAAATATTTAACATTAACGATTGCTTGATTAGTATTAAAGTACTATACATTATAATTCTAAAATTAAATAAATTTTGAATCTAATTTATGGAGAGATTAAAGTTTATGTAAATGTTCCCTTCGCTCAAATATTTTGCAAACTATTTTGTTTGTCTTTAATTTTATTATAATTATTTTTTCAATAAACATACATTTTTATTATCTAGGTAAAAAATATTTATTTTAGCAAACATCACCAAGGAAAAGTAAATTAAAGTTAAAAAAAAAATCAATATCAATTTAAAATAAAATTATCTCTATTGTAAATTTATTTAATTGTTATTATAATTTACCATTTGGTGTTAATTTTTATTATTTAAAAAAATTTTATACCGACAATTTTTCACTTTTTTTTAATTAAGTACTTTAAGTAAATTTTATTTAATTATTTCATTTTTATTTTATTTTTATTTTATATTTATTTTTTTTTAATTTTAGGCGAGAATGTTTTACCACAAATTACTTTAAAGGCTGTGTGGAAGCGCTTCGTTTGCTTGACGAAATCGATATACTTAAAAATTATGTTAAAATATTAAATGGTGCGGTGCCACCAACAGTGCCTACGTAATTCATTATTTGATAAATTTAAATTAATTTTTCTTTAATTATATAATACATATATATTTAATTTAAAATAAAAATTTCATTTTTAAATAATATTTATGTCATTATAAAAAAAATTTTTTTTTTTAAATCCATATAAAAATGAAAATATAAAACTCACTTGCAATTATTTAACATAATACTAATTAAAAAAATCATCTTTAATAAAAAAGAAAAGAACTCTCATAATATAAAAAAAATAATTTATATAAAACATAATAAACGTTTAATGAAAATCTAACTTATAATAACCTAAATCGTTTCATTGATAAGATAATTATTATATATATGTAACAAAAACTTAGAATAAAAAAGAAATAAATGGAAAAATTATAATGAATGACAAAAATAATATTGAAATACAACTAATGAAAATAAAAAATATATTTTTACTATATTCTATTGTTAAAATAATTTTTTTTTAATTAATTGTTGTTACATAAATAATTTATTTTTTATTTTAATGTATACAATATTTATTTTATGATTTATTTCTATATTTTACATTTTTATCAACTTTAATACAATATAAGTTTTATATACATACATTATAAATGTGTATATATTTTATTTAACAAAAATCATTAATAATAAAAGCTGGTGATTAATATTTTAACATTTATTAAAATCAAAATCAATATTAAAAACAATTTTGATAAAATTTTTAAATAATTAAAATAAAAATATATATAAACATACCTACATAATTATTTTAATTAAAAAAAAATAAAAATAAAAATAATATTATTATTCATATTAATATTAAAAAAATTAATAATCAAAAATTAAAACGCATCCACAATCAATCATAAATAAATACGTAAAATTAAATAATCATTATTTTAGTTGGTTACAACAATAAATCAAAATGTTATGAATTGCAGATGATTATGATGTATTTGGATGTATAAAATAAATAATAATATGATATGGGTGTAAAACCATAAATCTACAATTAATTATAAATAAGAAATTTTGAAAATGTTTAAGTCATCGGGATTATGAACAATAGAAAAAATTAATTGATTTTATTATTATTATATTTTATCAAATTTATTTTTTGATTTTCTTTTATTGGATAATGTTCATTTAAAAAAAATGGTATGTCACATTATATTTTTATTAATTCATTTTGTATTTTGTTTTTTTTTTATTAAATTTTCTTTTAAATTTTTATAAAATATAAAAACATGTTAATTTAAAAACATTTTTTAAAATAAAATTTGGTTTTTGTTCAAAATAATTTTGTTGACAAATGAAAATATTTCTACAATTTTTTGATTAAATGAAAATTTTTTTTAAGAAATATTACTTTTGAATTTTGCAAAATTTTTGCTCGCAATAAAACATAATTCCGTAGAATAATTATTTCATTCTTCTAATAACTTAAATTTTATTTTTATTTTTATGCAAACCAGAGAAGACTGTTTTGGTACTGAAATATTTACGGGATGTATTGAAGCATTGCAACTAAAGGATGAGATGGAAAAATTTTCCGAATGGCGAGACATATTGGGAAGGAAGAAAAAATAATTTAAATATTTTTAAGCTTTTAATTAAGTCTTAACTGAAATATTTGAAGCCTATATTATTTAATTTTTGTTTTATTTATAGTTTTTTTTTTTTCAAATATTAACTATTGTATATCTGAATCATAAAAACTAAATTTATAGAATTATTGTATATAGATATAAAAAAAGTTAAAAAAAAACAACAAGGAATTAAAGATTCTTATACTCATTATAATATTTTTAGAGAAAAATATATACATGATATTTATTGCAATTATACCAATGCAAAGCTTGTAAAATTGTTAATAATTTAATTTATGTTTAATTTACGTGATTATTAAAAAACTAACAATATTCTTTTTATTTAATTACGATTGTGTCTAGACATTCTAATATAAATTCTTACTACAAAATTAAAAATTATTTATAAATCTTTTTTATTGTAAAACAATGAAATTAAAAAAATTAATATCACATTTTTATCGAGTCTTACCAGAAACTATAATTGAGGCTTTAACTAAGCCGCTACGCGCCATCTTTTTAAAAAGAAAAATGTAAAACTCTAAATCCGTTAATGACAAAATTATTGGTATTTCTAATTTAGTTTTCAAATAGAGTTTCTTAATATTTTCAAATTAGTATAAGAATGTATTAGACACTATCAATCGTTTCTTTTATCTCATAACACTATTTAAGATCAAATTCGATAATAATTCATTTATAATTATTTATAAAACCAATTTTTATTTTGTTTTCAAATTTAGTTATAAACTATTGATATAATTTATTTTGTACATAGTGTCATTAGTATTTCGCAAATATGCCTAAACTTAAACATCGACAGAAACACGGATTTTTAAACAAAACTATAATATCATCTTGATAATATCATAATACATCTTGATAATGGAAGTAAAAAAAAATTGATACATCCTTTCAGAAATTAAAATACTTAAAAACAACATATCAAACCAAATTGTTATGTAAGAAACAAATCTTTGCTAATAATGGATTGATATATTCGCTTCTTTCAAACTGTAATCAGAGGAATTTAAAATTAAGTCGTCATTTGATTTGTTGCAAAATAATTGATTCCTGAAAGCTACAATAATTTCATTTATAAACAATGTACTTGTTGTTGAACTAGGATGGAATTATGTAACTTTTGTAGCCCGGTCGGCAACAGACAATTCACACACAATGTGATAATTGTCGACAATTTTTTTCAAGCAATTTTAAAAGATGAAATTTTATTCTTCATATTAATTTTAGAAATCAATCTCAATAAACTCACAGCAGGTAATTCTACCAACATATCCCTATTATTTAGTGGATAATTACAATTTTTAGAAACAATTTATTTTGATTCACCTCGGTTACATAAAGATATATTATATGAAAATGATATTACTTAATTTATTGAAGTGTTTGAAAATTGTGTTTAAAAAGAACCTGAAACTGTCAATTGTATTAAATTAAAATTGTATTAAATAATTATTATGTTTTGTCTAGTCGTATATATTTAATTTATGTAAATTAAAATTGATTTTTTACTTATTATATTATATATTTTATTTTTATAAATTATATTTCTTTTTGACTTTTTAGTTGTTAAGAAATATGTAGGAATGTGCTATGTTATTTTATTGATTTTCAATGAAGATAAACTAAAAAAATTGAGACGAAATTATATACGTATACACTTATATGAATAAAAATGAAACTACAAAAACCCAGTTTTAATGACATAAATATAAAGTTAAGATATGAAATATTATACATTTTTTGCAAACACAGAATTATTCTTAAAGCTTTAATGCGCGGCCCCGACTGAAACACTTTAATGTAATATTTCCAATTCCCAAGTTAAGTTTCTCTAATACAGTTATGTATTTTAATTAGAAATGACGCTGATCCTCGTTTTCTCAAGTTTTGTTAAATTCAATCAATAATATATATGTATACCTATTAATTTGAATACTTTATTTAGAAATTATGAATTTATTTAACTACTTTCGAATTTATACTTATAGCTTCGAATTTACATTCATTCTAAGTTCTGCGAATGTTAATTAATTTAAACATTTATGTATACATTTTTTTGTTATCATATCTAACAATTCGAATTATTTTAAGTTCAAATTAAATAATAAAATCAAACATTGTTTGTTAGACAATTTTACAAAATTTAAATTCAAAGTAGTAGTTACAATATAATTATGATTAAATGCACTAATAAAATTGGGGCTGCATTTATTTTTTTAAGGAACGATTTACATAGAGTAACAAAGATAAAATTTATACAAAGTTTAACTATCAAATAGCCTTCATAATTCTATAAATTAAAAAAGTAATTGTAATTAAAAACAGATATTGTAAATAATTATGGTGTAAACATTTTAACGGGAAAAAAGTAAATATAAAAACATGAGCAGAAAAATTACAAGTTTTATTTATAATTTCAGAGCACCTCGGAAGTACTACTTTTAATAAGAACAGGAAAGTCTATATTGTGAATTCGTGATATTCCGTTGAACACCAATTAACATACAAGTGTCCATGAAAAATCTATAAATATGCGAGATAGAACGATTTTTACTTATTATGGATGCACCATTCGACAACAAAATATTGCTACTAGAGATATTTAGCAAGAACAATTTGTTCAATGTAAAATAGAAAAAAAAATACATTCATAAACATTGTAATTATGGATGGCTCTTATTGAATAAGACATAAAGTAAATTGAATTTATATTCTTTGTAATCAGGACATAAAACATGTGCCCCTAAGTAAGTACAACAAAGTTAAATTTTTTTTCAGAAAAAAAAAATATTTTTTTACATGTGTAAATATCAGATAAAAACATAATTAAGTATTTTATATTGATAACTACATATTACATTAAAAAATAAAACATAAATTTAAGTCATATAATTTGTTTTTCGGATTTATTTTCTTGAACTTTCTGATCACTAGTAACCATATTTTTAAGTCTGAAAAAAAAAAAATTAATTGCAAGCGAATTGAGACTAATATTACATTTAACTAACTAATACAGAATTAAACTAAATTGTTGTCCTTGAAAACCTTATTAACAAAAAGTTTCTAAAATTGAAACATAAATTTGAATTTCAATTACATATATGCATTAAAATATTTTCAAGTCAATCTATCTGATGCTTATAAACTTTTTTTTCTTGAATAAAAACATCTAAATACATATTTATAATTAAACTTACTTTGTTTGGGCATCTCGTATTAATTTCATGAATACAACTCGAACTTGAGCTTCAAACTCATCTGAAAAGCGAGAATTTATATTTTTTAGACTTGAAAAACTTCCAGACACCGCATCTAATTTTTGTTTTAAATTTAGAATGTCCTGACGCATTTTATTTATATCCTCTTGGTAATTTTTTAATACTAGGTCTTTATCCGAACTTCTTTGAATATCTAGATTCTTGGTTGACTGAAAAAATATAAAATTAATGCTGTTGATGCTTTTAAGAGAAGCACTTTTTTCAAATATACTTTTTCATTGTCATCCCATCCGCTTCCAAGCCTGGAATGAATTCCATAGTCATTATGTTCAATATCAGCCATTTTACTAATGTACTCTAACAAAGTCTGAAAAATTAGCCCAGATGTTAACAAACCAACAAATAACTTAATAAAGAATCAGTGTACATTATTTATTATACAATATTTAACTTAAGAAATTTATTTGTTAGTATTTTTTAAGATTAATATTATAATTTCTTAGTTTATATTCTTGAAATGCAGATCTTTCATGCCAAATAAGAATTGAAATAAAGTGATGAAACAGGATAAATATTCCGAAGCCATTGATTTGACCGTATTGATTTGACCGTGGCATTTTTGTTCGTAAAACTTTTGGCCGTAAATTGATTTGACCGTAATCTTATTTGTTCGTGAAACTTTTGTTCGTAAAACTTTTGGCCGTAAAATGATTTGACCGTAAATTTATTTGTTCGTAAAATAAAATAAAAAAAAAATTTAACTTTAAGCAATGTTTATATCGTAACATTCAAAATATAGATCTAAAAGAAAATTATGACAAAGATGCTATTTTTGCACAAAAAATTAAAATGATTGCAGCTTTGGCATATGTAAGACCAGAAGATGTTGAGGAATCGTTCTGTCTTATTTCTGATATTCTTTCCGGAAATTGCAGACAGATTCTTGGACTACTTTGGCAAACATTTTATTGGATACACTGACATTAGAGGTAAAAAAAAACAAGGTAGATTTCCTGGGTCATGCTAAAAGCGATATACCATTATTTATTTTTAAACTTAGTTTTTACAACCTTTCTACGTTCACAAAAACTCACACACACACACACACGTACACAGTCAACACACACACACACACGTAATTATATTTCGTAAGTTTATTTGTTCGTGAAATTTTTTTTCGTGTTAATTTTTTCTTCGCCACGAAAAACGAATTTAAACAAATAAATTTACGGCCAAAAGTTTTACGAACAAAAGTTTCACGAACACATAAGATTACGGTCAAATCAATTTATGGCCAAAAGTTTTACGAACAAAAATGCCACGGTCAAATCAATACGGTCAAATCATAGTGATCCAAATATTCCTGTGATAAAATATTTTAAGGAAATGAATCAAATCAAATTTTATTTTAATATTTTTTATGAATGTGATCTTATCTCATTATCACCTAACAAGTATTTAAAGATAGACATAGTTTTAATATTTCATAGTTGTATAGTTAATATCTTATAATTTGAGATTTATAATAATATGTATATTATTTTACCGTTTGTTTTTCCTCCAATTTGTCTACTTTCCTGTACAACATTCGAACTTTATCAATAGTATCCATAATTTGTTCAAATTCATCATCATCTTCCAATGATTCTTCAAATGTTTCAAAGAGTGTCTAATGCAAATATTGTCTTACTTTTAAATGACAAAATTAATAAAAAGTATAATAAAATCGTAATTTAATTGGAATACTATGTAAAAAAAATGCATTACGTTATGGTTATACCACGGTTTCCGCGCAAACAACTAATTAAGGATAGGCTAGGCTGGCACAAACATTTTAATGCAACTGTGTCAAGTCGACTTTATCATATTGTTAAGTCGGATGGATAGGATATCTGAACTGTTTAAAAATTAAAGTACTAAATTCAAATCCTACTTTTACGAGGTTATCTCTCACTTATAAATTTAACACCCTGAAAAATGTTTGGTTTATTATTGTAATCATTTTTTAAATTGAATTTCGGCAATACATAAATGTTTTTTTATTAATTCAAAAATACTTTTTTTTTTGATTCTCTTGAATCCATTACAGATAGCTGACTTTCCAAAGTTTTGATAATTCGAAATAATGGTATAAATTCATAACTTTCACTTAATGAATGTTGTTCGTATTTTCTTTCGCAACCAAATTCTTAAAAAAAATATATATATATATATACTATATTTTTAATAAAAAAAATAAATAGATAGAAAATTAACGATACTTCTAATCAATTCCAGATTATGCTTTGTTATCTGAAAGTAAATGGTAATAAATTGCATGTACATAAATAATTCATGATTCATATTATTGAATGGACTTTGAAGTTTTTAAAGGTTTTTTTTGTACATACTTAAGTGTAAAGTATTAGTTTTGTTTTATGATATGCAATGCATTTACAATATTTATTATTAAAATACATATATTATCTCTATACCTGGTTCACAGTCTCTTCAAATATTTTCAGCTTAGAAATTTGTTTCATTCTATTAGTTCGATGCTTTAATTCCCATTTGAATATATATCTAAATATTTTTGCTGGACTATATGAACAGTTGGTTATCAAGCCAAAATAACCAGAAATTTGACTTTTTGCATAACACAATGCAAAATCTGAAGTTTTTCTTAATAATTCACTATCCATCATAATCTCGATAACGATTACAACAGCAATAGCTCAATTAAATTTCTATGAATGTAGTAACGACAAAAACCTGAATATATTATAGCTATTATTTAACTTTAAAAAATTTTAATTAAAAAAATTTTTTATACATTTAATCAATAATAAGTTATGTTATACATATATGTATATTTAAAAAGTAATATTTCAGAACTTGACAGCAAAAGTTACTACAATATAATAATAATCAATTTTGTTTTGTAGCAATATCAAAATTTATAAAATACGTAAGGCCATTCTTCACTTCATTGAATTAAAACCAATTTGTGAACTGGAAAAGTATCTGCGAACAAACTCAAACTATTTTTGACGTCTTTCGAATTTCTTGATGTGAAGCTATTCTCAAAAGCGTTGTTTTACATTTTTTACCTTATTAAGTTTCCGTCTTTATCTTTCTAAAACAAACAAAAATAATGACAGTATTTTAAATAGCATTACATTAAATAAATGAGAGTACTTAGTGGCTTAAAAATAATAGTTTATTTTATTTTTTCGAATATTATTATTACTAATTTTATTGTAAAAAATAACTAATTTGCAGAATTATCAATCCATATAACTCTATCCTCAGAGTTTCTATTTCCTAGAATGATATTTTGATCTTGTTTAGAATTTAGCTCAAAGCATATGTCATAATGAGATTTGTAAATTTCATCAGAATCAAAAGTATCATCATAACAAATTGGGCATTTAAATAGTGATCCCCCTTGATCCTAAAAATAAAAGAATATAAATTTAACAAAATGTAATGCTTCAATTTAAGAATCGAAATCGTTTCTAAAACTTAGAACTAAAATTGTATTTGTTCTTACGCAGTCGCACTACTAAAATTAATTATTAAAAGATCGTAACGAAAATATAAATCTTTAGTTATGGAAGTAACAGCAATATTGTTTAATTTAAAGTATTTTCTAAAATATCTTATTCGTCTTAAAAATACTCAAATATTTTATTTTATTATGTAACAAACACAATTTGTACTTAAAAAATATTAAATTTTATAACATAAAATGACAACAATTTTTTTCAAAGTTTAGCTATAGTTGGCAATATATTATTTTATATTATTTTAGGAAATAACAACAACACTATACCTCTGCGGAACTTGTGCTAGGTTGATTAGGATTAGTTGTTCTGTTTGTTATTTTTAATTTAGTATCTCCTTGAAGATTTGACGAAGACGAGTTTGATTTATCATTCGTTTTATTCACTTCTTTTGTTTTTTTTTCTTTTTCAAATCTGAAAAGATAAAATAGTTAGAATCAAATTCAACATAACCTGCTAATTTTAACCTGAACTTCTTCTGAACTAAATATATCGTTTCGAAAACAAAAATTTAGAAACTTTTGTAATCCGTTTTAATAAGATAGTTCCTTAATTCTACTTATACATAATATATAAGTATGTACTTACTTTTTTTGAGCAGTTTCAAGTAATTTCTTGCTTTCTTGATGTAACACTTCAATTTCCTTTTGAATTTTTGATACATTTTCTTTTGAATTATTTGACTCTGTGTTGGTCTTTGCTTCGTTCTGGATGTGCATTTTCAATGAGTTGAGCTCCTCTAACATAGTTGATAATTCCTTTTCACAATTAGAAATTGCATTTACTTTTTCATCATCTCTGGTTTTTATTTCATTTAAATCAATTACAATTTTAGCTAATTCTTTTTTAAAACTATTTATAGAAACTGATGGATCTTCACTTGAAACTGGCTTCTATGAAATAAAGAATATTTTTAAAGTGATATAAGTTTTAATATACAAATAAAATTAAATTAAGTTTTAATATACAAATAAAATTAAAAAAATTATAATTTTTATGCAAAATAAAGATTTTTGTTGTTGTAGAAATCATATTATATTCGAATTACACTTTTAATCCTTTCTTGTGGATCAAATGACGATAAAAAACATTGAATTGACGATTAGTAATTTTATGAATTTCGTAATTAAAAGCAACATTAAAGAATAAAGAAAAGATTTTTTTCTTAACCGGAAAAACAAAAACTTGAATCGCTTTATTTATTTATTAAATAATGAATTTGAAAACTCCGAGACTTTGGAGACAAAACTGAACCATTTCCAAAAGCCCACTGAAAGAACTATTTTAGAATGAAAGTAAGTAAAGTTTAAATTTAAATCAACGTGTTAGATTATGCCTTTATAAACATTAAAATGTAATATAATATTACCAAACTTGTAATATCAGACATTTTTTTATTTAGTTCATCAATTTGTTGTTGCAAGTATTGACTATCAATTTCAATTTCGCTAATTTTACTAACATCGTCCGCAATTTTACTCTCGAATGATAACATTGTCTAAAAGAAATAAATATTTGACATTAATAAGTCAAGCGTTAAAAAAAATAGTTTTTACTCCTTGAACTCCGTCTAAATGTTCAATTTTTTCACTTATTGCAGCAATTTTGCCATTTATGTCTGTTATATACCATTGAATATTTTTCATTCCAACATAATCTAAAAATTATAATAGAACTATTTAAGAGGGATGAATGATATCGAGCTATGATTCAGAGATCAGTTTAAAATGAAAAGATAAATGTTCAACAGTTTATTTTTCTTATCTTTTCTTTATCTTTAAATTTAAAATATCAAATTCATTTTTAATTTTTTTGTAAATTATCTTCAAATTTAGATATTTAAATAACGGGTCCCCGATAATCTGGCCCACTAACTGAAATTACAGGCCTACACAGGTCATAGAAATATGTTTATGTACGATACTAGAAATCAATCACTCAGAAAATGATTTACAATATTTTTCATTTCTCTTAGTTGCCTCTTTGTTAGAAAATTAAGTGGTTTAAAACTGTCTTAAAAAAATGTGTCGAATTTGAATTAATTAAAATATTATTAAAGTATCAAGAAATTAAATTTTGTTTTCTGAGAATGCATATAGTACATATAAAATCAGATTTCATAGAAAATCAATCAAAGAAATAATGAAAAAATAATAATAACATACATACTGTAGCTAAAAATTGTTCCCCTATCATCTACTTATTATTGAATGTACGATCAAACACTATAAATATTTTTACTTACCATTGCTTTCAAATATTTCATCTTTTCTTCTAAGCTAAAAAGAATTGAAAAAAAATATATCATTTACTAATTTTAGACTTAGTTTTTTAAAAATTACGTAATTATTAAATTAAATTTTTTTGTTTATATAGCAAGTTTATAATACATTTATCTACAATAGTGTTTATTTCTGAAAACACTGAATTTTGTTTCTTTCGCATTGTTTTGTTTTAGTCAATTTCAATACTTTTTGTTAATGGGCAATTTAAAGGTAGTACTACAGATAGGGAATTTTCCGTAATTTTTCCGCTTAAAGGACAAAATAATTGGGAGCCAAACATTATGATCGTAAAAAGAAAAAAAATCATTGGGAGTCTTTTTTTAATATAATCTAATTCTGATTAATATCATATTTTTTGTTGTGATTCGAATTTCAGTTTAATTTAAAATGGAAAGAAAAATGTTCAACGTTTTATTTTTGACAATTAATTACCTACACTAATAAAATACAACGTCGAGTATTTTTACTCAGATTCTTTTTATTCCAAAAACTTTTCAAAAGAAGCACTAAGTATTATGTTTTTGAAGAATTTTGAATTTCATTAGGATTTTTAATTAAAATAATATATCAAATAGAAAGAGTGCATCATTAAGTTGAAAATTGATGTGACAAACAGTGACAATTACAGTGAAATGAAACCTTACCAATTCCCTAATTTCAAAAATTTCTCCTCTTGCTTTTGATGAATTGCTTTCTAAAAGTTTAATTCTTTGGATGAGCTCATTCGATAGATTTTGTGTTTCTTTTATGTTGATGTGCTCAACTCCAATGTTATCATATGAACATTCAGATTTGTTTTCATTATGTTTAATCAATTCCTAAAGTGAAAACAAAGAAATTATTTTTTTTTGAACTAATTGTTACTTATTTATTTATAGTACATATATAAATAGTTCAAGTCTAGAAAACGTATAGAAACACATATATTCCAACAAAAAACACACAATTTTTTGGATAATTCTTATGTGTTATCAATAATAATTACCTCTGCAAATTTTTTGTCTATATAATTTTTCATTTTATCAAAAACTGATTCTTGTTCGTTTTTTAGTTTTTTTATAAATTGCGGTAACACTTCGGAATATGTATTCAACAGTTCTGTAAGATAAATAGTTTATTTTATTTTGTTTTTAATGCTTTAAATTAAAAAAAAAATTTATATTATTAGTAAGAAGTCAGTTTAAAATATTTTTGAAGCCATTATGAGATTAGATACAGTATAGCTTTAACAAAATTATGATATTATAGAATTATACCTGCTACTAGCAAGCAGTATTCTAACTAGTAATATATTCATCTTAGTGGAAACCTGTAATTTTTCTTTAAAAATAATGCAAGTTTTTCATTGTTGTAGGTATGACTAAAATGTAAGTACTAAATTCAAGATATTATTTTGCTTATTAAAGTCCAAATTCAGCTTAACTAATGGGATGATTCATAAATAAAAAATCCATATTAACATCTCCTCAATTAACCCACCTTTCATTTTATTGTTTTCTTCCATTACAATTGAAATCTTATATTCGAAAGAATCCATTAATTTTTCCTAAAAAGTAAAAAAAAATTAATAAAAATGTTTAGTAACGAATTTTTAGCATCATATTAGTGAAGTGGTATTAGCATAAAGGAAGTACAAATATGAGTAATTCATTCCATACAAAAAATTCAAAGGAAAAAAATTAAACCAAAAATATCGATTCATATGAAATCACTATCCCAATTGTACAGTGATTTCATATGAATCGATATTTTTTGTTCCATTTTTTTTCCTTCGAATTTTTTGTATGAATTTCTCTTATTTATACTTCATTTATATGGTATTAGGTTACCTAGAATTACCCATGCAGGAAATACGAAAAAAATATTAATTACCAATACAGGAACATATTTTCATATTTTAACTTAATTCTGACTACGTTAAGAACGAACAATTTTAATTTGCAGTATAGTTTAATTTTAATACAAAAATTTGATAGATTCAATCCAAAATGATCCATCTCATTCAATTTTTTTGAACTAATAAATTCCCTATGGTCTATTCCCTACGTATGTTCCATGTTTTAACAGATTTACCACTAGAAATAAAAATTAGGGGAAATATTTTTTGGCGGAAGGTATTTCTATTTAATTTTTTGGTCATAACATAACCGATCATGATCGAAATTTTAAATCTGAATCTAAAATTATGTAGTAGGTATGTAGGTACGTACAAGTACAGGTAGGTTAGAGAACTTAGTTTTTTTTAAATGTTTACTCAGCCTTGAAATTATTGATAATAAATAATTTTCATCAGAGATTTATTAAAAAAAAGGTGTATATATAGGTACCTATTCCTAGTTAAATCGATTCACTAAAATTAACTTATTTTTACCTAAGTAGTACCTACCTACCTATATTGTTATCTCAAAGTTTCAACAAATATTTACATGAAATAAATTTTCTTTTGGATGGTTCTAAAAGTTTGTGAATCACAATTTTTTTTCTTTCTATCATAAATAATATTAAATTGTTACCTACTACAACATTCATTAGGTACATGTACAAGAAAAAAAAATCAAATTATACGATTATTAATAAATGTACATACCTCACTTATTTGTCCCATATCTGGCAATGGTTTCATAAAATTATTAAAATTTTCAATTGAATTCATTTTATTGTTAATTTCAGAACTATTATTTTCTTTGTTATTAATATTACGAACTTCTTCAGCAGATTCTTTAGTTGACGAGATACCAGTATTATTTGATTCCGACGAACTTTTTGTTGTTGCAGTATCAGTGTCTAATGAGCTTGTTGAATCTATAGCTGAATCATTTGTTAATAATAACTCAGAATGTTCAACAACTTGATTTGTTAGATGCGGATTAGTAGAATCAGTTAATAATTCAAAGCCACTTCTTAATGATAATCTTGGTGAAGTTCCCAATATTTCAAATTCGGTGTCTGACATAATATGTTTTTTAAATAAATTTACCTATGTATATTTTTAAAGAATAATTTTTTTGCTTACTTATTTAAAAAAAAAAATACCTATAGGAATATTTTTTTTAATTTCCGATATAACAAACCTAGAAAATGTTTTTCACCAAAAGTTGATTATAGATTGAAATGAATAACAATACTGTACGTGGTATTATAATTGTATTGAGTTTACTTAGTCAATATTTTTAGAAATATAATAAAATGATTTAAATTTTAAGATTCTTTTGAATTATGATATTTTTTTTGTTTCAACAATAATATTATTAAAATTATCGGGCACAGCTGATTATTGGTCACTACCAGTGATGCCAGATTGAAAATTTAAAAATCCCTACAGCAAGCAAAAAATTTCCCTATTTTTCCCTATGTTATATAGATAATTTTCCCTACATTTTACCCTACATTTTTTTTTAAAAAAATACTGATATTTAGTTTTTTTTTCAAATTTTTTAAATAAAAAATTGATTTTTCATGTTTTTTTATGATATCTTTTTTATTTTTATATATCAAAAAATTACAAATTTATTTTCAGTAACATTTAGATTTAGCATTAATTGTATAAAAAAAATAATCATTATTATTAATTTTATAAATTTTACTAAACAAAAAAAAAATCATTAAAAAAGTTAGGAACATATACTCTCCTCAGAAATGAAACAACGTATGATATTTATACGTCATTATTAGATAATAGCACCATTCGATTCCTCGTACTTGATTTTATAAGTACAACTATTTTGCAATATTCTTAATGTTGATTAAAATGTGTTTTTTAGATGAAAATTTTACGTTACTTGATATTTTTCCATACATTTTTTTTAATTTTCAAATCTTTAAACTCAATTACTCGAAACTATACTTTTCATTATACAGCGTTTCATTTCTCAGCAGACGATATATACTTTATAGTATTAATTATATAAAAAAATAAATATTGCATTTGTAATTATTAATATTTGCAATGAATTTAAGAAAAAAAATATTGGCCAACCAACATGATAAAAAATCCCTACATTTTTTAACATTTGAAAAATCTGTCCCTTTTTCCCTACAGTGTCTTTTTATGACATAATTTCCCTACATGTAGGGAATATTCCCTACGTCTGGCATCACTGGTCACTACTGATATGAATTCCGATCGCGCGAAGAGAAGAGAAATTTTGAGAACTTAAAAAAAAAAATACTATCACAAAACACTGACACTACGACAAAATACATAAATGTAAGTAAATAATGACAAAACAAAACGCAATCAATTATTTTTTTGTTAATTTGTTATCTACAAAAGCTTCCTGAATATTGTCAATCGGTAGTAGCTTGTTCGCACCTATCTTTTTTTTCTGAAACTGTCAAATTCTTTCCACTTGTCAGGTATTTCACAAAAAATTAAAATATTATTTGTAATTAATTTAAAATTTATTAGGAAATTACTCATTCTATTAGGCTTGCCAGGTGTACGTTATTTAAACGTACCGTACGTTATTTTGGCTTACAAAATTAGAATGTACGTTATACCCGAAATTTGTGAAAACGTACCCAAAGGTACGTTTTTTACTGATTATTTTTAAAGTTGAAACAAATTTTTAAAAATTGTTGTAATTTAAACCGAAAAAGATAATAAATACCCGAAAAGGAAAACATAAATTTACCATTTTCGTATTACGAACACACTTTCGTTTATATTATACTGCTGGCTCGTTTATTATGCAGCGTTTTTGTTTGAAGGATAGAATTACCCATTTGTTTATTTAAAGGGTTCTGTCATATTTATAAAAATATTTCGCAATGGTGCTATATTTAATTCATTTTTTTTTTATAAAATGAAATTCAATTATATAACATTTACCTACATTTTGTTTTCTTTTTTATGCACTTAAATTTTTGTGGGTACGTTTTTTTAGAAATTTTTATCTGGTAAGCCTACATTCTATTAATTCTAAATTTTTTAATCGAATATAATACATACAATCAATTCATTTTATTTTTGTTATTAAATTTTTTTCATAGAATTATTTAAGCCCCCCCGTTTAGATTCAGAGAAATTCATTCCGTACAAAAAAATGCAAATTAAACAAAATTAAACAAAAAATATTAAAACATATGAAATCACTTTACCAATTCGTCTATCTAGTTCTTAAGTGCCGTATACGCATTTTGGCACTTTTGGAGTTAGGGATTGCTTCATACTAACTCGAAGGCGATCTTTCGAACGCCCTTCTCGAAATTTCAATAGGTCCTTCCGTTCTCGAGATATTTTTCCCCTATTTGACGTATATGCTAAATTGGAACCAATTGTTTGAGTCTTACAACTTCAAACTCAATTTGCCAAAAATACGAAAAATGCGTATGCGGCACTTAAGAACTAGATAGACGAATTGTATTCAATGCGATACCTATAAGCATAGATTAAGAATACAGAAAGATGGGAAGCTTCATACAACATTATTTTTGGTATTTTTAAGTCAATGTGTTAGTAAAACAAAATAAAATACGTGATAATTATCAATGTATGAAAAGAATTTTATTTAGTTTTACTAACACCTTCACAATAAAATACCAAAAAAGACTGAAAAAATGTTGTATGAAGTTCCCATCTTTCTGTATTCTTAATCTATGCTATAAGGAATGAATTTCTCTTATTTATACTTTTATGTTCTTGTATCGCATATACTTAATTTTAAATGACTTAAAATAAAAAAAATCAATGTTTTATTTAGAGACGTTAAAAGAAAAGATTTTATTAATATACACAAACTAATATTTTTATGAAGGTTTTTTTACCTAAGCTATTATTTATAAAGATTCACCATCCACACGTTTTTCAAATTGAAAAATGCTGAAGTATAAATGTGTGAATGAGGATGCACACATTTCAATGCGAGAGAAATAAAGTGCAAAGAAAATTATCATGATTCTAAAATTACTAACAGATAGAGATTTGCAAACTTGAATTGTCATTTAAATAAAAGTTATATATCAATATCATACTAAAATTAACGTTAAAGTTGAAATTTATTTTAGATGATCGTATTATAAAATACAATAATTATTTAATAATAATATATTAATTTCTACCCCATACTCGAAATTCGAGTAAAAATAGTTTTTGGAACGAATGTTGTATGAAGTTCCCATCTTTCTGTATTCTTAATCTATGCTATAAGGAATGAATTTCTCTTATTTATACTTTTATGTTCTTGTATCGCATATACTTAATTTTAAATGACTTAAAATAAAAAAAATCAATGTTTTATTTAGAGACGTTAAAAGAAAAGATTTTATTAATATACACAAACTAATATTTTTATGAAGGTTTTTTTACCTAAGCTATTATTTATAAAGATTCACCATCCACACGTTTTTCAAATTGAAAAATGCTGAAGTATAAATGTGTGAATGAGGATGCACACATTTCAATGCGAGAGAAATAAAGTGCAAAGAAAATTATCATGATTCTAAAATTACTAACAGATAGAGATTTGCAAACTTGAATTGTCATTTAAATAAAAGTTATATATCAATATCATACTAAAATTAACGTTAAAGTTGAAATTTATTTTAGATGATCGTATTATAAAATACAATAATTATTTAATAATAATATATTAATTTCTACCCCATACTCGAAATTCGAGTAAAAATAGTTTTTGGAACGAAGTTCCTTCCTTATCAGACGCGTGGTCAAATTTGCTGGAAATTTCGACACTAAAGTGTCGCTAAACATATGTAAAAACAAAAAAGAATGTTTAAAAAAAAATAAAAACAAATAAAGAGTACGATGCCGTCTCATTTTAAATTGACTTGATAAATGTCCAAACAGTCTGCTCGCGGCAAATAGTAATAATTTTTTTAAAATTTGTACGAAAATTGATAAACTTAAATTTTATTTGATTTTATAAAATATTAATAAAATATTTTGAAAATATTAATTTCTTATTAACTAATTAATATTTTATAGTTCAAATAAAACTTAAATTTTCATACTAATTTCAATGTAAATAAAAATCTTGTATAATTTTGTCAGTATGTATAATATTTCCCCATATTCGGCTATTCGATACTTTATATAATTCAATATTGAAATGAAGTTTTTAACCAGCAACTCTGTCAAGTCGGCTGCCGGCGTTAGATAATTCGATAATTTGCCATTTTGGCTATGACATTTGTTTTTTTTGTGTTGCCTGTAAAAATTTATAAGTACGATACGAGCCCTGCATTAAATTAAATTAAATTAATAAAATTTTGAATTAATTGAAAATGGAAATTACTTATATATACGCAAAGGAACTACGTTCCAATCGGGTGTCCCATGACAGCTCTTGTATTTTTTAATTTGTTATGCTGAATATAGTTTTCATAATTTATAATTTTAGCGGGTTAGCGCTGTCGGACATGATTGAACTCTTTTTTGTTTTTTTCCGCGGTTCTAGCGGATTTCGTACGTAAAAAAAACATCCGATTTGGTTTCGAAACAAAGTCGTTATCAGTAAGTACCTACCTAAATAAATATATGAAAATTTCTTCTTATATAAGTTAAGATATCAATCGACATGCTCAATGGTTTGATTTTTAACTCAAACACTAACGAATACGAACCTTCTATTATTTTTTATTTCTTAACCTTTGTATTCTTTGATGTATGGTATCATATCAGTATTATTAGTAACAGTAACTCAAATCAAAGATGTTCATATTCTAACGTTTCCATTTTTTTCATATATAAATAAAAACGTTTTTAGATACATAACTAAATAAATAGTTTCTATTTTATAAAAAAAGAATAAATATAACCGACAACCTACTTTAGTATTAGTATTAAATATCATGATTACTTAGATTCATTAAACACTGGTTTGCTCCACAATAAAATGGCATTTAAAATCAAAAAAAATTATAATAATAGGTAGGTATCTAATTTTAAAATAACCAAAAAAAAAATTATTTTGTGTGGACCACATTAAACCACATTCATGTGCACTTCTCATCTTTTGATTTACTCAGAGAAATTACCAAAAAAAATTGAGATAAGATGTTCTTAAAGTATCTATAATAATTTATAGATAAGTTTATATGCTTCTTACGATATTATGAATTTATTATATTCATACACATACATATGTATGTGTTTTTTATTTATAAATTATAATGCACCTAAATTTTGTTTATTTTTTTTATAGTTATTTCACTAAAATTTGTTATTATCGTTGTTATCGCTTGATTAATTAATACTAATGCTTAGTTGGTATAGTGCTTGTTTTTTTTTAAACCACTTGAAGAGAACGCAAATTTTAGAATTTACATTTTATTTTACATTTTAATATTAAATCGTTTTTTGTGTTTTATGTTTTATCTTTATTCGATTTGGCTGAAATTCAATCTTGACTTGTCTTTTACCCGGATGATTGTTTTTGTAAAATTTCAAGAAGCTCTGTTGTGTTTTGAAACAGTTCGAAGTATTTAAGACGGGCAGAGAGATGAACGGCCAGAAACGGGATGTAAAAAAAACAAACATTCGCATGTTCAATCATATAATGTACATCTACTCTATGACCAATTGTTATTTTTTTTATCTATGACTATGCAAGTTTTGTTTGTGTCAATTATTTTGATTTTTAAAGTGATACTTTTTTCGTTTTAAACTTTTATGATTGAATAAATCATGTCACGCGTCAAGTCCATAATTGAAAAGAATATATATATATAATTATATATATATTTTAAGATAACTTCGTTAAAAAATACTTTATGGTGGTAAACAATAAAACCACAATGAAACTTTTTCAATACCATAATACGATGTTTGATGTTCTAATAAATAAAATATATAATTTAATTACTGACAACAATATCCATAATTATTATAACTTAACTTTATTTACATGCAATTTTACTTAATTTGGTGCATAAAGAACTCCATTAAAATGTGCAGATATGCTCTGCACATTAAATTCTATGTTATTTCGAATCTTCTGATGATAAATTTTTTTAATATAATTAATATAAAAAAAAGTAAAAAACAAGGTTGTAGTAACTTAAAAATGTTTTAACGTAAAAATATTTTAATGCCTATTTATATTTTAAAACCATAAAATCGATTTGTATAAATAAAGCTATTGTATACCTTACCTAGTCTGAAATTGATTGTGATGTTTAAGTAAAAATAATGTTAAAATTAACATTTAAATATTTAATATCAAAACATAAAATGTTAAATTTTATATTCATGTTTTTATAAATTCATGATATATTTATTCGTCGCTTTGAATGAAGGAAGAAATTTAAACCTAATTTTTGAGTTTGCTATAATTTTTCTTATTTTTTTAATAAGTAAAAGTTGATGGCATACTGAAATTCTTTTTTTGTGGGTCATAGAATATAGTGTAGTATTCTGAATATTGATTAAATGAAGCTCCATCACTTCATTATATTATATTTATATAATAGGTAATAGGTATTTAATTTTTTCTTTGTCAAATTAAATTTTTTTTTGTTTTATTAGTTTTATAATAATTACACAATATTTAATAACTAAAATAAAATTTTGTAGAATTTTAATCGTCACATAAAATATAAAAAAATTACAATTCAATGATAAATATTTTTCAAAAAAAATAATAATTTAATTTTCAATACAAAAATTAACGTGAACTTGCAAGGATTCTAAGTTGTCGCATATTTGATCACATATTGGACACATAAAAATTGTTTCTGTATCCTGAAAAGAAAAACAATTTTTTTAGTAAGTAATATTAGATCAATTTTAGGGTTTTGTTTTTAGTATGATACTATTACTATTATTACCAAATGTAATAAATATTAAACAAATCTACGTATAAACCATAAGGATATAACTAACTACAATGTTGAAAAGATTTTTAGAGTTCAAAAAACAAAATTAAAAAATTTTATTCTTTGAACCTCCAAAAAAACATAAGGATATAGATTATTGGTATTATACTTTAGTGATGGATTAGTGATGGATCTAAACTTATTTATAAAAATTTAAATAACGAATTTGCAGTTTTTTAAAATTTTATGCCCAGATTTTGTTAACCAACATAATGGCTAAGTTCATTAGTGCACTGTAATGCACTTAGTACATGTAATATGTCTTAAACTCACCTTTTTTTGATTTAATTTTGATTCGGAAATTGGAATGGCAGTCTTGGTTGAAGCTTGTGGATATTTAATTCTAAAATATATGAAAATATGTTTAATTTTATTTTATTTTAAGTAAAATAAACATTTTTATTTTACCGTGATAATTCAGTTGGATTTGATTTTATTTGTTGCGTGGATTCTCTTCCTTCAAATTTTTTATTTCCACCTATTATTTCAGTCGTTTTTTCCTTAATTTTTGAATTTAATTCCTCAATCTGTAACAGCATTTCATTGCGGTTTTTTTCATATTTTTCAAAAGCTAGATTTTTTTCTTTTTCTGTTGTCTTAAGTGCAACATTATCCGCACAAGCTTTACTAAATAATTCTTTAATCGAAGCATGACTTTCCTTTAAGTCTTTGTTCTCTTCAATTATTTTATTATTCTGAAATTGCAAAAATACATTGAAATATTAAACATTTTAACCTAACAATTTTTTTCATTAAATGAAATTTTTCCTTAAAAATATTGAAAATTAAATGGTAAATTTTATGTGTTATATGTACATTGAATCCATTTCTCAATTTGCAGTTTCATCAATATTTTTTTCGCAATTACAGCAATATTACCAACCTATTTTGTTGTTTTTTTATTATAGGTTAAAAATATATAACACACAAATTGAACATAAATAATATAACTTATTGTTTGTGATTTGATTTTTATCCCTGAATCAGAGCTCTTTATACAAAGTACTAAAATCGTAAATTAAAATGAAATTAATTACATACTTCATCTCTGAGCTTAGCGTTACTCAATTTCAAACTAGATATAATTTCTTCCAACTCTTTAATTTTGTCAACTTTGGTCGATATATCCAATGAATAATCAAAACAGGTTTGTTCAGCTTTATGGGCTTTTTCCAAATCTAGAATATAATTGATGTTTAAATTAAATTAAAATCTATTAATTTTTTCAGAATAATAAATAATTTATCATACCATTATTCATATCCAAAATTTGTAGTTTCAGCTAAAATATAAAAACATAATGTAAGTAAATTAGTTCAACTTTCAACTAAATACAATTTGAATTTACAGAATTGTGAACGCTAAAATGTAGTTACATGTAGAATTTGAAGGTATTCACCAACTTTAAGTGATTTATGTTTGAACTCAAGAACCTACTTATTAAGAAATATTTGCATAAAATTCATTTTATTTAAATTAAACTTTTTTATATTCTGCTACCCACCTTGGAAATAGTTTCATTCAATTCAACATTTTCTTTGATTTGTTTTTCCTTAAATGCAGCATTATGTTCTTCCATTTCTTGCATGGAATTAATAAGTTGTCTTGTTGTGACAGCATTTTTCTTTAAAATATCTAAAAATAAAATAATCGTATTACGAAACATTATTAGGATATTATTATATTATCTACCAACCTATCATATCTACATAATAAATTATGTATAATGTCATACTCATGCTAGAACTAGGTATATATAATTACATATATTAATTTAATAACCAAAAAATTTAAAAACAAACAAAACTGATCAATTGTGGAAATAAAAAGTAATTTTCCCTTTTTAATAATTACTTTTTATGAGACCTGATTTTTAGTTTTATTTTTTTGGATTTTCGAACTTCTATTTCTGTGGTATTTGATATACCTAGTACGTATGGACATTGAACATACATATATCTAATCCAAAATAGAATAATATGAATAAGCTGAATAAGTTGCTCTAACCGTGAAACATTTTGTTGAACTCATTATTTTTTTTTTCTTATTATTATTTTTCTATCAAATAATGCAAAGTTTAAAACAAATAACTCAACATTAGAGTGTCAAGTTTATCTTAAAAACTATTTCCACATATTATGTAGAAAGAACCACATAATACCCAATAGATATTTCGTACTGTTGCTTAAAAGATTATAATTTGAAAAAAAAAAAAGGTTCAACTCATTATATGAAATCTATTATGTTACCACCTATTCTAAAATAAAATCAAATACATACATTAAATATATAGAAGTAAGTATGTATATGCTTGTACATTCAAAAAAGTAAAATAAGTGTTTTACCTAGCATTTCAGTACGTTCTGCTAGAAGTTTCATTATTTCTTCATTATTGTTAGAGCTATAACTATCAATGTCGGTTCCTTGAATTTTTTCACAAAACGTATTTAAGGTAGCATCAGGAGTAAATTGTATTAGTGAATTAACGTATTTTTCAACTAAAACAGTATTAGCTTCCATGGGTTGCAATGGTCGACATGGTTCGATATCTATTCCATTTTCTATATTGATTTCATTGGAATTTTTTTGAAAATTTGATTGTTTTTGTACAAATTCTTTCGCACTTAAAAAATTCATAGATGGATTTGGACTTAATGATACTTCGGTTGAAATTGGCATTTTATTTCCTATCTTTTCTTCACAATTATCTGGCATTTCTGCTTCAGACTTATTATTACCGTCAAATTGTTGGATGTTCTCAATCTCTGTTCCATCAAGTTTATTAATTTTAGATTCTAATTTATTTTTATTTTCTACATGCTGATTCTGTTTTTTTTCTGCAGTTTCTAAAACTTTTCTAATTTCAGATTTCTGTGTTGGCGCTAATAGCATTGACGGAAGCGATGAGGTTTCCAAAAAAACAAAAGAATCTTCTTCACTCATAGTTTAATTATTTTAATTTTATTTAAAAATTTGTTTTTATGTTTTTAATAATTTTTTTTAAAATTATTTTATAGTCCGATCAGATATGAACGTAGTGACTGAATGAATAAAAAATATACCTAACTAACTAAAATAAAATTTACAAAAAATATTGAATTTAGAACAAAAATAATATCTATCTACCTACTCACATATATACAAATTGTGGGTATGGTTATTCACTTTTTTATTCATATAATTTATAACAAAACAAGTGAGATATTCGGAATTATATTGAATTATCATATTTAAGTGTACATTTATACGAACCCTTATACATGCATACAAATTATACTCAGAAAACATTTTGTTAATGAAATTCTCTTTTATTTCTACATTTTTGGAAAAAGAAATGTTAATCACGTAATTAATTTAGAATTTTTAGATTACAAATTAATTTATTCATTGTTTTCAATTTCAATTTAATTCAATTTATTTTCACCTCCTTTATAGGCTGGCGCTGGCCGCTGTACCAGGGTTACCAACCTTTTCAAATGTTTCCCCCTAAAAAAATAAAATTTCCCCCTAAAAAACCCCTAAATTTTTTTTTATAGATATTATAACAGCTATACTTATATACCTATGAGGATTTCAAATAGATGCTTGAAGAAAAATATATAACGTACATCGTAAATTATGTGGTTTAATAAAATTATTTATTTATAATAAAATTAGCAGATATAATATAAGGTATCTTATGAAATGCAATCAAAAATATTACAAATGTCATCTAAATCTCCGCTTTTAAGATCATACATCATACCCCTAAAAAAACCCCTGAAACAAATTACCCCCTAAAAATCCCTCTGTCAACAAAAAAAACCCCTAAATCTAGGGGGAAAACCCCTAAGTTGGTAACGCTGCGCTGTACAGATGTGGAAGTGGACTAAACCTAGTACTAGGAAGTATAAATAGAGGAATTAGTCCCATACAAAAAATGCTAATAAAAATAAACAAAGAATCCGTATCACAACCCCATGAGCTTTTTTTTTTTGTTTTTTAGACTTCCACTCTCACAAATGCTTTTAAAACTTTAAAAATTGAATAGAACTGATGTGCGAGAAGTAAGCAATAAATTACCTTAAATTGCCAGCAATAAATTCGCTAAATACATCAGCGCCACCATCGCTTAAATTTTTAACCTTAATAGAGGGTAAAATGGTAGGAAAAAATAATAATAAAGCAATTTGAAATACAAATTAAAATATTTAACGTGCGGGTTATACTTGCTGAAAAAAAAATCATGATTATGATTTTTTTTGAATGTATGTGGAAAATTTTTATGAGTCAAAAATCATACTGGCTTTGATTTTAATCTTGATTTTTTTCTGTCACTGTACCAATAAAATACAATTGTTTACAATATTCACATTCAAATTCAAATCCCGTAATAACAAACCGCTTTTATTATTGTTGTTTGCGCTTTCAAGAATTTACTTTTTTCTTTGGCAGCCAAAAATTTTTCTTTTGACAGAAAAAAATCAACCCTCTGATTTTTTTTTAAGCATGATTTTTCATCATGATTATTTCTTGATTTTTTTTTTTTACACAAAATTTCACACATACATTCAAAAAAAATCATGATTATGATTTTTTTTTTCAGCAAGTGTAACCCGCAAGTAAGGAAATTTATTGCTGGCGTTAAAAAGAGCTTTGTTATCAGACTCCGACGCGATCATATTTTTGGTCGCTGCGGCTTAGCAGCGATATTTTCAATTTTTTGGAACTGCTACTAAAAAAAAAAATAATTTCTCGCTACTGCGTCGCTGATAATCGCTAAAAAAAAAAATCGAAAAAAAAAAAAAAAAAAAAACAAACAAAAAAACACAAAAATTTTCGTCGCTGCTTGGTTTTTTTTTTTTTTTTTTTAAAAACTTCTATGACTGCTAGCGATCGCTTTCACCTAAAAATTTGTCGCTACTGTTAGGTCAAAAACGTCGCTGCGTACCTTGCGGTCGCTCAAAATCTATGATCGCGTCGGCGTCTGTTTGTTATTGTTCTAAAAAAAACAATAACAAAAACAAAGCAACTTAAAACAATAACAAAGCATTTTGAATACAACAACAAACTATTTTTTGAGTAAATGTGTGTTAGTGGTTTTAAATTTAAGGAAATTTATTGCTGGCGTGTGTGTTCAGGTCGGTATAAAAGTAAATAAAAATAAATTTTTTTTCTAATTAAATTTATTTTAATAATTATTTTAGTTATAATAATTATTATAATAATTTTTTTATTTTATAATTATTATGATAACTATTTTAGTCTAATTTTTGATGCCAACAATTATTTATCTAGCACCAAATTTTAAATAGGTAAGTATAATTCTATTAAATTTATTGTAGGTAAGGTAGGTACCAGAATTTGGCTGTAATGGAAGGCTAAAGTGCAGATGACGTGCACCACTCAGAATGGCCTGAAATTTGTAACGTATGAAAACTTTGAAGGGCCATATCTCCAAAAGGAGGGCTTTCCCGCAAAAACCGTCTTGGATTTAACATTTTAAGTATCGCCTCTACCACCTACCCAAAAATAGAGCAAATCGGGCACACAAAAAAAAAAATGTATACAAAAATGTACGAAAACTTTGGAGGGCCTTATCTCCGAAACTGATTTCAGTTTTTGGGGTTTGGGCACTGCCTCTACCCCTTGTCCAAATTTCATGCCATTCTGAGTGGTTCACGTCATCTGCACTTTAGCCTTCCATTACAGCCAAATTCTGGTACCTACCTTACCTACAATAAATTTAATAGAATTATACTTACCTATTTAAAATTTGGTGCTAGATAAATAATTGTTGGCATCAAAAATTAGACTAAAATAGTTATCATAATAATTATAAAATAAAAAAATTAACATAATAATTATTATAACTAAAATAATTATTAAAATAAATTTAATTAGAAAAAAAATTTATTTTTATTTACTTTTATACCGACCTGAACACACACGCCAGCAATAAATTTCCTTAAATTTAAAACCACAAACACACATTTACTCAAAAAATATTTTGTTGTTGTATTCAAAATGCTTTGTTATTGTTTTAAGTTGCTTTGCTTTTGTTATTGTTTTTTTTCGAACAATAACAAATCTCTTTTTAACGCCAGCAATAAATTTCATTAAATATTTTAATTTGTATTTCAAATGGCTTTATTATTTTTTCCTAACATGTTACCCTCTATTAAGGTTAAAAATTTAAGCGATGGTGGCGCTGATGTATTTAAGCGAATTTATTGCTGGCAATTTAAGGTAATTTATTGCTTACTTCTCGCACATTAGAACCATGGTAGGTTCACTTAGAACAAAATTAATTTCAGTTTTCTTAATGTGTTTCACCTTTCAACCACATGCGGCGCTCTTGTTTGTTTACGTTTTGTTTTATTGTCAACCCAGCCGGCTGAGCTTTTTTTCTTATTTATTATTTTTTTGAAATAAAAGCGTTTGGACGTGTAGGTGTATTTTGAGAAAAAATTAATTTGAATTTTATTTAAAAAAATTATAAACTGGATTTTTAAAAAACAATTTTAATTGAAGTTAAATTTTGAACTTATTTTAGAAAAAAGACTAAATTATTATAAAAGTAATAGAAGATATTATTTAAGAAAAAAAGAAACTGAATAAAAGTTGAATATATTTGAATTTTAATTGTGGATTTAAAAAAAAAAAAAAACAATTACTGAAATAAAGTTAGATTTATTGGAATTTAAGTTAATTTAAGATTATACATTTAATTTATTAATCAATAATTATTGCAATAAAATAAATAGAATTTTAAGTGGAAATTTTACAACACAATGTGATATGAATTATATAAGTGATCAAATAGAAAAAAATGCAATAATATATTTCAGAAACCATTTTATAAAAACTAAAAAAATTAAGAAAATAAAAAATTTGCTATAAAAATAAATTTATCTTTTAATTATAATCTTCTTTTTTTCCTGCAAATTTGAATTTTAATAATTTTATTTGAAATATTAGAAATAAACTGCCACCTACAAAAATTTTATTTTTTTAGTTCACCTTCCCTCCACAAATCCACCAGGCGCTGTAGTAGATCTTTTGAGTGGGCCATCTATTACTATATCTTATCTATGATTAGAACTGTTGTTATTTTTGAAGTATTAAGAGCATTTGTGAGAGTGGAATTCTCAAAAAATACAAAAAATATGTGTGAGCCTCATCCTCATAAGCTCACGAACGAAGTTTAACTTTTTTATTTACTTGCAAATATTTATTTGGCTACGGACTCTGGAAGAGGGGGCTAAATTTTTTCTTACGAAATTTGTGTGTAATCATTTATTCTTTTTTACGTACCAAATTTGAATGAAATCGGACGAACTTTAGAAGTCGCTGGGTAGGATCAATCAATATTTTGTTACAAAATTTATGTGTTTAATCGTTTCCTCTTTTTATTTACCAAATTTGAATAAAATCACACGAATTTTAGAAGTCCGCCCTAGGGAATGCAAAACCGGTTTTTTGGATCCCGGAAATCCGAAATGCGCCTGTTTTCGAATTTCAAAAAATTCGGAATTCAAAATGCTAAATTCCGAATTTTTCGAATTTGGTGGAACTTTTACTGGCGGGAATTTTGACCAATTGTTTATTTTTTTTTTATTATTTAGGCATAAAGCATTAAAATTCACAAAAATTGAAATCTAAGTAGCTATCGCAAGTCTGCAAATACGTAAAACTTTTTTTCACATTAATCAACATTAACAAAATAAGTTGGAGTTCAGTGATTTATTTGGAATTCGAAGTGAAATTAAATTTTCCGATCAAGGGGGGCCCCCGAGGAACACTTTTGGAAAATCTCTAATATAACTTATTAACAATGCTGCAGGAACATTTTCAATAAAAATTCGATTAAAACTCAATGTTAAAACATTGGATACTTTGTGTTTCAAATTTTTATTTTTCCATTCAGTTTATTCACTTTCGGTTTATTGAAAAGTATAAAATTTTATTTTAATAAAAAATATTTCATAATTTAATTTGTTATAATGTTTTGAACTAAATAAACTAATATTTATGTTAAAGAATAATTTAATTTAATTTTTTAATATATTTTAATTTTTATATGAAATTCCGGAATAAACCGAAATCCGGATTTCATTTCAAGACAATTCCAAAAATCCGGAATTAAATTTTTATTAAAAAAATGCATTCCCTAGTCCGCCCCCCGTGGTGGTCGCTGGGTAGGATCAATCAATTTTTTGTTACGAAATTTACGTGTTTAATCGTTTCCTCTTTTTATTTACTAAATTTGAATGAAATTCTTTGTTACGAAATTTGTGTGTAATCATTTCCTCTTTTTACGTACCAAATTTGAATGAAATCGGAAATAAATTTTTTGTTACGAAATTTGGGTGTAATCAGTTCCTCTCTTTACATACCAAATTTGAATGAAATCGGACGAACTTTTGAAGTGAGCCCTCAGGGGAGGTCGCTAGGTAGGAGGCCAATCAAATTTGAAAATAGCCTATAACGACCCTCGATCTGAGACAAAGAAATAGTGTAAGTTTGAAAACGATCGGCTGAGCGGTTTAGGTACCTATTCGGAATAGACAAACAGACAAACAGCGTTCTGTTTCATATGATAGAATTTCACTAATTCGAAAAGAAAATAAAGTAAATAAATATTAACAACAAAATCAGTTGATCTTTGATTCTGTTATTATACAATTTTTTAATTCTATATATTGTAGTTTTTTTTTTCGTTTTTTGCTTTCCACACATCGTTAGTATTTTGTTATGTGTGTGTAGTATCGCTATTTTATTTTCGTAAATACATGCTACATGCTACAACGTCTTATATTTCCCTGCTTTTATATTTGTTTTTACTTTTTAACATACTACATTCTGTGGTTATTACCCCTCTTTTGCAGCGTTGTGGCTTTTATTTATCATGTCGCAGCACATACTATATTCTGTCTTCTTTTTTCCCCTATTTTGATCAAAAATTTTTAACAATACCTCGCTAAAGAAGTTAAACTTCAAAAAAAAGTTCATGGGGTTGTGATATGGATTTTTTGTTTCATTTTTTTTTATTAGCATTTTTTGTACGGGACTAATTCCTTTGTTTACACTTCCTTTATGGTATTATGCAGTATATTATATTATGAATATTCATTAAATAAAGCCCCATCACTTCATTATATTATATTTATAATAATATTTTAATAATAATAGATATTTAATTTTTTCTTTATCATAATTTTTGATAAATTAAGGTTTTAAAAAACTTGGTTCTAGGGAAATTTTTATTTTTGTCTTATTAATTTTATAATAATTACTGAATAATATTTAATAGAATTTTAATCGTTACATAAAATATAAAAAAATTACAATTCAATGATAAATATTGTTCCAAAAAAAAAATTAATTTTCAATGCAAAAATTAACGTGAACTTCCAATGATTCTAAATTGTCGCATATTTGATCACATATTGGACACATAAAAATTGTTTCTGTATCCTGAAAAGAAAAACAATTTTTTTGAGTATAATGTGTGTACTAAATACATGTGTGATGCATGAATGACGAAGTTTTTCGAACATAAGTTTTTATAATAATTCTATTTTTTATTATAAAAAAAAATAAAAATTCTCATATAGTCTTATACTGTATAAATATAAAACATAACACGCGCATATGCATAATAGGGTACATCACTAATTTTATTATTCTTTTAAAGGAAATGATCAAGTCATGTTATTTTCTTCTTTTCATGAATTTGAAATAAATTATTTTATTAAACTTTAACATGCTTATAGATATAACACATATATCTAGCATTATTTTATAAGTTAACCTTACAAAATAATCATTTTTGTGAATTTAATTTAATTTTTTTTTTTTTATTAATTATTAATTTATATTTTTATTACAATTATTTTTGTTGTTTCGTATCCTTATATTTATATATATTTTTAATTATTTTTTTGAGGATGAGGATAAAATAAAACGAATACTTTATCTTTTTTTAATCTACTGCCAATATATTTCGTTTCTGGTTTTGAAGAAGCCCTGAAGAAGTTTCAAAACCAGAAACGAAATATATTGGCAGTAGATTAAAAAAAGATAAACTATTCGTTTTATTTTATCCTCATCCTCAAAAAAATAATTAAAATTTTTTATTAAGTACATTTTTTTTTTGTAAATCAAACTGAATAATATTGCGTTAATTTTTTATATAAAATCCATAGCGTATCTTGAAAAACTGCGATTTTGTTCCAATTAATGTGTTATTACATCCAAATTGAAATAAAAATTGCTTCTCCATTTTATTCTAAGATTTCAAATGCGAAATAAGATGTCCGTTAAACGCCAACTATATTAATGTTTTAAAAAAATTACTTTTAAAGTTAAAAAATTTAAAGTACTATGTACGAAATCCAGACATAAAAACTAGAATAATTTAGTGAAATTCAAATACCTACTCTTTAAATAAATTTTAGATTTTATATGATGAAAAAAAGTATTTATATGATATAATAATTATATGATATAAAAAAGTAATTATATTTTTTGGCACCCTCAATAGCTTAGCGCCCTTAGACGACCGCTTAGTGTTGGCAGTGATGCCTATCCCTGATTGTGAACTTGGTTTTTTGTTTTAATTTTAGTATAATTGTTGTTTTTGAATAATGCAGAACTAATATCTCTTTCAGAGTAAACATACTTTTTTTTAAATTTTGGTGAAAGCTCTTTGAATCTTAAAGTTAAAAACAAAGTTTTAAATTTTTTTTTTTTTTGGTTTTGGTTATAATACATTCGATCGAGCTGAAATTTAGCTATAATGCATTGTCACCGATTACGAGTCGATGTGCTCGATAGATGACAGGAAGTGGATCAATTTTCACTTCTTAAATTTGGTGATAACATAAAGGAAGTATAATATAGAGTAACTATGTCAAACAACTTTTTTAAATATCGTTTTTATTTTTTTTCCTATTTTTTCAGACCCCCAAAATATATGTGTACAAAAAAGCTTTTCTATTCTCTCTAATACTCATTAATTTTTTTTCAATTTTGAGGATCTTTAGTTTTAAAATTACACAACTTATAAAAATTCGAATGTAGTTGTGCGAAATATCATAACTTTAATGAATAAATGAAAAAATATGTGTCTAAATATGTATTGTTGTGATGTGCTAATATCAATTTATTGCATCTATGATTGTTTTTTCAAAACTAGCATTTTCGTCTTCATTGAAATTTATAAAATTCTTATCATAAGTTATTTCAAATCAATAAATATATCTATTACAATTAAATTTTTACATTAAAAAAGAGATAATATGTTATAATATTTTACCTATATCCTTTGGATAAAATATTCTTAAACGATAGTGGGAGACATTGTTTTATTTTTTTCGTGAATTTACGTTTAAATAGTTCGTTCTTTAAAATAACAGTGTTTGCATTTAGTGGTACAGGTACATGTATATTAAAATATTTTGCATGAACTTTAAATTTAAATTTTGAAATTTTTATAAGAACATTAAGAAAATTATACCGGAATATTTTATTATTATTGAAAATTTATCAATTTGGATACGGAATTAAAATAAGTATAAATAATTTGAATAATATAAAGTAAAGTATTTATTCATTTAGTTTATATATTAATAAGTAGGTAGTCGCACTTTTTGTAATGCGCAACCTTCACGTAAATATTTTACTAATTCATGAAGTTAGAGCTCCATAAAAAGTAGTCGACTAAACAAGTTATCTTCTATCGACCCCAATCATAAAAAAAACTTAAAAAAAAACTAATGTGTCCTTGTATTGAAATCAGAACAATTTTTATATCTCAAGAATTATGAGACTGATTTGGAAATATTTTATTTGAAAGCACCAAAAGATGATCTGTTTAAAATTAACAGATTTCATATAAAATTTTTTGATAACTATTTTGCTCAAAATGTTTATAAAAAAAAAATTTTAACAAACAGTATACAATTACATTGCTGTTTGGACGCAACAAAATTATCAAAAAAATATGATTTCTGGTTCACCGAAACAGACGAATGTTATAAACATAAATTTAAATTTTTGGAGTTTGTTATTAACACTTTTAATAACAAAAGGCTCAAAATTTTTGAAAGGGATATTCTTAAACAGTGAAAGTATCCTTACAAACCAAAATAAAAGCACAAAAAAAATCATTATTCCAATAATATAAAATAATGTGAGCATCGTCGGTCTCATGCAAAAATCATTTCTTTTTTTGTAGTACGTTTTGGTACTTTCGGGAAAATAGAAATAGTCATTGCGGATAATTTATGAGAGCTTTCGACTTTGAACATATTCAAATTTTAGTTTTTTTATGATTTTTGTACAATATTAGGTCAAAACGGCCAAACTTACAGTTTCGAGCTTTTTCCACGAGACCGACGATATGTAAATAAACATGAAATAAAATGAATTTATTAATGCTTTCAAATATAATTTTTTTATTTACATTATCTAACCCAATTTTTTTTTTTTATAGAGAACAAATATGTACTATACTAGTAAACATTAAAATACAATTATAATAAAGGAAATATTTTGTTTATTTTTAAAAGATTTATATAAAAAATATTTTAAAAGCTATAAAGCTCTCTCGTTATAGCGATATATTCTAAACAAAAATAAAAGCTTGGGGGTCTGATCTAATTTTGTTTAACTTTTTTTATTCGAATTTTTTGTATGGGACTAGTTCCTCTATTTATACTTCCTTTATGGTGATAATTAAACAATCAACGCTACCAAGTTATCACAAAGGATTTAAAAATTGTAGAACTAGCTATTGTAGCTAACTAGTATTGAACTAGCTTTTCCCAGTTTGATTGAAAATACGCCTCAAGTATTATTGTAGGTTCCTAAAATCTATTTTTACTATAATATTAATCAAAATCAGTTCTCAAGCCCTAATTCGAACGATTTGTCTTATATGAAATTTAAACAAAACTACTTCAACCGAAATATTTATGTACTTATTTATATCGACATTTATTATTTCCAATAGTCACAATCAAAAACTGAACTTCTTGGTACAATTACAATGGGCATTATACTGTAGTTATCATCCAAATCCATTAAAATTTTTAAAATACGGAACTTTTAAAATGTAAACCTTTTTGTGTATTATTAACTTCGACCTTTGACTACTCGATAGCTTGTATCTATGGAGCCTAAAACTTAGAATCTCTTGAGATGAAAGTGGAGAAGATATCGCATATTTAGGCATATTCAAAAAGTTGATTTCGATTGTTATAACTAATGTTGCTAACTGTATTCCTTTTGGAAGGACAGCACTGCTTTTCAACTTCAACTTTGTAATGATCAAAGAGAACATAAGTGAACGAAACACGAACTGGAAGACAATGTTTTCTTTTTACTAATTGCACCTGAATTTAAGAAAATCAACTGTAAAGAATTTAAAACTTTGAAGTTACGACACCATCGACTAAATTATAAATGTTTTTTCTACTTCTTCATTTCTTCTGATTAATTTTAGATGGGATAAAATGATTACATATTGCATTTATGTGTAAAATGCAAAAGTAAAAATAAATTAAGTAAACTTCATCACATCTGAAAAGTTTTAAAATTTAGTTTATACCACGTCAACATCTTTTTTCAGTTAAACACGTAGTGGAAATCTGGTAAGAATTTTCTTTTTTCTATCTTCTCCGGGGTTGTTGCAACTTACATCGAACGTAATATTATATTTAAGTCTTTTTTTTTCTTTTCCATTCGAGTGAAACTAGAAATGTATAGGTATCAAAATAGTAGATTTGAGAATAGGATTTTTAAAAGATTTTTAGGTTCTATCGTATTCATCATAACTCCTGTAGAAAATTGGTGCACATAGAAAATATTGTAGTTGTGTAGACGTAGAATATACCTAGATCCTAGATGTAATATATTTCCTTCTTAATAAATGCTT
Organism: Hybos culiciformis; assembly: GCA_964007475.1. Lineage (NCBI taxonomy): Eukaryota > Metazoa > Arthropoda > Insecta > Diptera > Hybotidae > Hybos > Hybos culiciformis. The sequence goes on from OZ023274.1 coordinate 77,087,708, forward strand.
TATAATTTTTATGTTTTATTTTCACTTAGTCATATTATTTCATATAAATAATTTTGTTTTATTTTTAATTTAATAAAATTTACAAAATTGGTATAATAAATTTAAATTAAAAATATTTGTATACCACCACACTCGATATAGTAATCATTTAATTCAATTTTATGTAAACTCCTCATTTTTTTTTGTTCCATCACATAAAGATTTTCCATTCCCCTCACCACCACAACATATACCACGGCTATTCAAAGAAGATTTTTGGTTATTTGCTATTAAATCCATTTTATTATCAATTATCTAAAATTTAATATTTGCTTCACATTATGTACAAAGTACAATCGTACATATTTAGTGAGTCCACATATGCGTGTACGAATATGAAATTTCGTTGTTTGTAACTATACGAAAGGCATTATCTGTATGAATACTATATTCGCGATTGTTAACTTAAAAAAATCGGAAAGGAGCAAAAATGCTCGAGAATAAAGGAGAATGTTTTTTTTATAATTAAAAAAATATAATTTAAAATATTAAAATATTTGATTTAACAGACACTTTAAAATCGAAGATTAAATGCGAGAACTTTTTTTTTTAAATCTAGAAGTTTACTTTGGCAGATCAAGTAAATTTAAATTTTTTCAGTTCTTCTTAGTTTCGCAACGGACTAAGAATTCATACAATTATATCGAAAAATCAAAATTTCGTTTTGCGTTTGCAGAATTTGAAAAAATAAAATTGCATTTACGAATGAGTTTGTATAAAAAAAAATTAAAAAAGCTAAACTTTGGGAATGAGTTTATATAAAAAAAAATTAAAAAAGCTAAACTTTGGGAATGAATGGCAAACACTCTGTACAAGAATTAAAGAAACAACAGACTCCATAATTCCAATGTACTCATCACAAGTGAGTGGGTAGAAAAAAAGTTTCTGGTATCCTTTTTATTGTCCATCCATAATTAATAATAATAGTGAATTTTAAATATAATAGTTTATTAATTATTTGAATAGCTACTAATATATTAATTTTATACAACAATTTGTTCACGAATTTTCTGAATTGAATTTATGAATTGATATAACAGTTAAATACGAATCGTCGCCCACGAAATTTTATCACCTAACAAAAAAATTTGTACAAGTTATGTGGACGTATTTTAATATTAATACACGCATAGTTATGACAAAAAATATTTAAAAAAAACAACTACTTTTTACTTAGTTTAATACGAATTGTCGCCCACGAAATTTTATCACCTAACAAAAAAATTTGTACAAGTTATGTGGACGTATTTTAATATTAATACACGCATAGTTATGACAAAAAATATTTAAAAAAAACAACTACTTTTTACTTAGTTTTGTCAACCAATGCCGTATTATTATTATGTAAAAGATTCCCGGACAGTTGCCCAAATAACATTTGACAATCTGACATTTGCCCAGTTTTTTAATTTAACTAAAAAAAAACTTTTTTTTTTGAAAAATCTACCTATAAAGTTGGAAATAAATTTATTTCAATTTGGAAAAGGTGTGCAAAGGAACGGGGGACTCAAATATCGGATTGGCAAATGTCAGATTGTCAAATTTCATTTGGGCAACTGTTTGCCCCCCTTGTAAAATAGTAGCATGTATATAAAAGAATAGTAGCATGTATATAAAAGGAATGGTTTAATTTTGCATTTTTGCTCTCATTTTCTGGAAAATAAGTTAAAAAAAAAACCTCACCCACAATCTAAAAAATCCTTATAAAATATTTAACTTTTTATACTGTGCATGAAGTTCAACTAAACTTTACTTCAATTATGTAAATAAATTAAAAAAAGAATGAAATTGATTATGACTAGTGTCACAATGTCGTTAACAAACAGGATTATGTAAATAACTAGATATATAACAGACATTGCACGTATTATATGTACTTTATATTATGGGTGAACTGACATAACCGCGAAAAATTTTTGTCATAACCGCGAAACTAGAATTTGTATGAGTTTCGCGGTTATAACAAAAATTTTTGTTATAACCGCGAAACTAATTTTATTTTTGTCATAACCGCGAATTCGCGGTTATGACAAAAAAAATGTTAAGTTTTTCGCGGTTATAACAAAAATTTTTGTTATAACCGCGAAATGATAAAAATCGAATTTTTGTGTTTCGCGGTTATAACAAAAATTTTTGTTATAACCGCGAAACACAAAAATTCGATTTTTGTCATTTCGCGGTTATAACAAAAATTTTTGTTATAACCGCGAAACACAAAAATTCGATTTTTTTCATTTCGCGGTTATAACAAAAATTTTTGTTATAAGCGCGAAACACAAAAATTCGATTTTTTTCATTTCGCGGTTATAACAAAAATTTTTGTTATAACCGCGAAACACAAAAATCGAATTTTTGCGGTTATAACAAAAATTTTTGTTATAACCGCGAAACACAAAAACTCGATCATTTTGAAAAATGTAATAAGACCTCGATAAAAAAATGTTGTGAAGTAAGCACACGGAGGGGGGGCAGCAGGGCGGCGGGCGCCAGTCGCAAATCCCACTGACCAACCGCCCGCCCGCCGCCCTGCTGCCCCCCCCTCCTGTGTGCTTACCACACAACATTTTTTTATCGAGGTCTTATTTCATTTTTCAAAATGATCGAGTTTTTGTGTTTCGTGGTTATAACAAAAATTTTTGTTATAACCGCGAAATGAAAAAAAACGAATTTTTGTGTTTCGCGGTTATAACAAAAATTTTTGTTATAACCGCGAAATGATAAAAATTGATTTTTTGTGTTTCGCGCTTATAACAAAAATATAAAACTATTAATCATCTGAAAATTTTGACAGGAAAAGGTATCTGAAAAAAAAATTCAGATAGGAACGAAACGTAATGAAAAAGAAACAAAAGAATAATTTTGTGAAGTAATGATATTTAACAAAAATTTTTGTTATAACCGCGAAACGAAATTTTTTCAATTTTTTGATATATTTTTTCGCGGTTATGACAAAAAAAATAAAAGATATTTTTCGCGGTTATGACACTTTTATTTTTTATTTCGCGGTTATGACAAAAAAGCGGTTATGTCATGTAGCCTATATTATGTACCAAATACTTATTTCCTAATATACACATTTTTTAGATAATGATTAAACCTATTAAACTTGCTACCTATACTTTATATTAACATTTATTATTAGACTTACTTTTTTTTTATTCTCATTCAATAAAACTAGCTCATTATTTTTTTTCTTTGCTTTATCTAACTCCTCTTTCTAAAATATGGAAAAAGAATAAAAATTGTTTTTTGCGGAATGATATTTATGTATTGTTGGTTTACCGTCATTTTTAATTCTAAATTCCTTTCTGATATAGTTTTCGTGAGTGTGGTATTATAAGTCTTTTCGTTTTTTAATTTGGTCTGTTCTGTTCTTAGTGATAATTTCGTTTGATTAAACTGGTTATTTACAATATCATATTTTGTTTTCTGAAAAAAAAAAAAAATCAAGATGAAGTTGAAATTCTTAAATTACATGGATTGCGATGTTTACAAAAAATAATAGGTACAATTGTAGAATTATGCCTTGTTTATAGCTAATTTACCTATCTGACAAAATGGTACCGTAAAAACCGATTTTCTATGTTATTTTTCTATTTATATTTAAGCAAATTTACTGAAAATGAAGATATTAATTTTATCTATTTTTCGTAAAAAGAATTTTTTAAAAATATTTTCAAATAATTAACAAAATTGAATTAATTTTTTTTTGCTATCTGAAAAATATCATTACTTCACAAAATTATTCTTTTGTTTCTTTTTCATTACGTTTCGTTCCTATCTGAATTTTTTTTTCAGATACCTTTTCCTGTCAAAATTTTCAGATGATTAATAGTTTTATATTTTTTGTAGTTGATTTTTTACTTTCAGATAAAATTAGCTGTGAATAGGCTTCCGGAACATTCCTCCAAAAATTACCTTACTGTGGTAGCTATAAACAAGGCATTATAGTTCAGAACTTTGGTCTTTTTCAAACCAAATTTTGTTTGATAAAATTTATTAATACAGACTTATTTCATTGATCGCAAATACCGAAATTTAATATGTATGTCGAAAAAATGTCTATTAAATCAAATTGAATCAAAATTAATTAGTGTTAGACAGTGAAAAAAACGAAATGCATGTTAGTGGGCTTCAATTCTGAAAAATTTTGAATAAAATTTATTATATAATGTAAAAATCGATTTTTTGTATTGAATAAAAATTCTTTATTATTTAAAAAAAAAATTTATTATTACAAACATTAAAAGCAATAATTCGGCCAAAAAATTCCTTCCAACAAAACATTGTTGATTTTTACTTCCTTGGCTTATTATATATTAAATTGAAACATTTGAAATATGAATTTAACAAGATATTTATTTGAAGAAAAAAAAAAATATAAAAATTAAAACAAAAATTATTAAAAATAAGTAACTGGTTAAGTTCTTGAACAAAAAAAAAAAACAAAAAAAATATTATTAAAAATAAAAAAAGGTTATTAGAAATTTTTTTTAACTTACCCAATTTTTAGATGCAGTCGTTAAAGATGTTATCTCTTTTTTCAGTGTATCAATTTCTGTGTTCTTTGAATGATTTAAATCAATAAATTTCTTTCGTGTTGTAGCCTCAGCTCTTCTCTCTTCCTTTAAATTTTTGATTTCATTTTCTGCTTGTATTAATTTCTCATTCATTTTATTCAATTCGCGCTCTTGACAATTTATCTGATCGACAAATTCACTTTTCTAAAAAAAAAAAAAAAATAGACAAGGGGTTAAAAACCTTTTTAAATAATTCTGTGGCAATAAGGAATAAGAGCATATGTCGAGTTATGTCGAAATCGAGTTATTAATGCCATCTTATTTCTATTCTGTCAATTTTTTGGAATAATCGCTCAATTATTAACTGAAATATTCCTTATTACATAACAGCATAATCTCGTTTTTATATCATTTTACAGATGGAAAAATTACTTTAAATTGCTTTCCTGAAAAACCACTTTTTTGGACTTATGCTGTTATTCCGTTTTGCCACAGAATTATGTTTTGGAGCTACATAAATATGATCAATTATTACATAACGTTAGTAAACTTTTGCACATATCAACATCTATATTAGCATATTGAAATACGCGAAAAGGAAAACATAAATTTACCATTTACGTATTTAAAGAATAGATTTACACATTTGTTTATTTAAAGGGTGCTGTCTTGTTTAAATAAAAATGTTTCAATGGTGCTATATTTAAATAAAATTTTTATTAATAAAATGCAATTCAATTACATAACATATTATATACCTATAGGTATTTTGTTTTTTTTTATGCATTTAAATTTTTGTGGGTACGTTTTTGCCTAACGTTATTGCTAAACCGAAACTAGACCAAATATTAATTAAAACTGAAATAAACAAATATTGTTTCAAATGTATATGTATAATAAAAAATGGATCTTTATTTCAAGCTTTTTACAAATTTCGTCGTAGAATTATTAATTATTGCAAATTCGTAAAAAAAATTACCAAACATTTTTATTTTGCTTACCTTATTTTGAAGATCTGTTATAATTCTTTTTTTTTCTGATAATTCACTTTTCATCGTTTCAGTTCTATTTTTGATTGTCTGATTTAAATCACAATTATCTTGCTCAAGTTTTTCAATCTCAGTATTTTTTTTATCGTTTTCTAAAATCAATTTTTTGATTTCCTCTTCAGCTTTTAGCAATTTCCTTTTGATTGGAACTAATTCATTTCTTAAACTTTTATTTTCAGTTAAGCAAGCTGATTGCTGAAATTTTAATTTTATTATGTATTTTTATTTTTATATTGAGTTGAGATGATGAATTTTGTAATATGTATTACGACGATATTGATAAATAATTTATTGTATTTTTCGATTTAACCGAACTAATTAAATTTATGCGTAAAAAATAAATGTAACAAATCAAGTTTTTTATTATATTTAAAATAATTTTAATTCAAACCGATAAAATACTATTCTTGAAATAAGTCTCTATTTAGATAATCATATTTTGGACATAGTTTACGTATTTTTTAAGATGAACGTATTACGTATTTTTTAATCAAGAGATGAAAATTTTATTTTAGATATTTTTTTCAAACATTATATTCAAACGTATGTGCACATAATATGAAAATCCACATAAAAATATTTCATTTGACAGCAAATCTCTTCTCTAATCGTTACAGCTATTGGAATCCACATAAAATACATAGCTTGTTTTCGAAATCGAACAATTTTAATAGAATCGCACGTATTACACATTAATAATTCAAGCATGTCAACCGGTAAATTAAGGTGAAGCTTTAAACTTAGAAGTATACCAAATTTTTAAGCTTAGATTCTGTCTCTGTCAATGTTTTCTGTAATTTATCATTATTATCGACTCGCAATTGTAAATCCTTTAAAGTTTCATTTTCAGTTTTCAATGAAACTAACTGCTGCTGCAATTGATTATTTGTTGTTTCACATTGAGACGTCTGTAGTAAAAAGGAAAAAAAAACAATATATCAGCTTACCTTCTAATCAAAAGAACGAAGTAATAAAGAATAAAATATACATGTTTGTGATGTAGAATATGTAATGACTGAGGAATAGTTTTCGATTGTCTTCGATGCTGATGATAGTTGGTAAACCAACCGAAACGCATTCAAAAAAATTATTAAAATATTTTTTTTATTTGATAAAATAAAAAAATATTTTTTTTATAGTAAAATCTATAATGGTGTTGTATTAAATTAAATTGATTGAATTAAACCAGACTTGACAGCTGTTCATTTTCCTATGTAATCAAATTTTAAAAAATATTTACCAACGATTCTATTTCCAATTTTTTTTCGCTCAAATCTTTATTCAGAGCAACAATTTCATTTTTATGGGATTCTAATATTTCCTTGATTTTAATTTCATAATTTTTTGAAAGTTGAGAAAATTGTTCCCGAATATCAAAATCATCTTTGTCAAGTTTCTTTTCCTTTTGTAATGCATTTTGCAATAATTTCAAATTGTTTGTCAAATCTTGGTTCTAAAATTAGATTTTTAGAGAAATTAAATTATTAGGTTTCGGGTTTCACTAAAACAGTTCTACATTAAACTTACTTCATTTTGAAGTTGCTGAAGTTTTCGCTTATCGTCACCTTGATCAGTCTGGATATTGAAGTAATCAGATTGCAAATTTTTTTTTTCTGAAATTTTTTTTTATAAAAAATACATAATTAAAAAAAGATTTAGAGGATTTTCCTTTTAAATGCAATTTGTGTAGATCGCCACAATTTTATAATAATAATGTTAAGTGGAGATTAAAAAATTATTACAACATAATTTAGATTTTATCTTCAAAACTTGGGTATATGTCATTCATGATTAAGAAAACGTTACGCAAACATTTTCTTCTAATATTACTTAAATTAAAACTATTAAAACGCACCTTTTTTCAATTCATTATTTTCTTGTTCTAACTGAAAAATTAAAAACAAAATCATTTATGAACTTAAAGTTTGTATATATTCATGTCTAAAATCTTACCTGATTCACTTCATCAATTTTTTTTGAAAGTTGTTCTAAACAGAAAGACAAAATATACTTATATAAATATATCTATTATATGATATTATGTAGAATTACTTTTAAATCTGGCAAGTAACTTATGCTGCAAGCACCTATTTGCTCAATTTTAATTGTGAAATTCGTTTGCCTTGCAAGTTTATGAAACTTTTTGCGTTTACATTTGATAAAGAAAGTACTTGTAGTAAGTCGAAATGAATAATTCCTTACTCACTTTTTTGTCCTCACGTTTACACACTAGTAAATAAAATTCATTTGACACTCGCAGTTAAAGCGTGCTTGTTAATTTTTTATTATATTTTAACAATATCAATAAAAATATTTTAAATTTTGAAATTATTTAAAATATATAGGTATTGGTATATGTATTGTTCGGTTTCCATTTCCGAATAACAAAATACATAATTTTTCTACAAGCAAGTAGTCATTTGGCTCTAAGTCCGCAAGAATAAATTACTTCATTGAAACAAGTGATTTTTGAGCAACTAAAATGTGTGTATATTGTGGAAGCATAAGCATTACTTATAATATAAGTAAACATTTACAGGCTCAATTTAAGACTGTTTACATTTTACAAGTAAGAAAAATTTACTTCCTTGCTCAAGTTACTTGCTAAATCTAAAAACACCTTAAATCATAAAATATATTAATATAAATTGCACAGCAATGTTTCGCGAAAATTATAATCTTGATTGAAGTTTGTTCTGTGAATAAATATTCACAAAACCAAAATTCTAGATAAAGGCTAAATCAATTTTTTATGACACGAGAATAATTCAACTTTAGTTGATTAGAAAGATATTCTATAGTTATAATATATCTTATAATTTAATTTTATAGTTAACGCGAAGAATCGCAAATTGAAAAGGTAAAAAAGTCGAAAAATGATTATTAAACATGTTATTATAAAACGACGGTAAAAATGGTCTGTTTTAAACATTTGACATTTTAATAAAATTTCAAACCATAAGATTAAGAGCAAACGGAAAGAAGAAAAGTGCGCAAACCGAAGTATTCATTTTTATACTTAAAAAGTAAAAATTAAAAAATAGAACAGTACCTTATAAATGAAATATGGGACCCGTTTCCAATATTTCGATTTAAGATACTTTGTCACAACCACATATTTTGTAGGTTCCTTCAATACCCATTATACGAATAACATTGTACAAATATAAAATGTCCTCGACATCCAGACCCTAGTCTGAATCGTCGGAAACCATCGGGGATTAACCATTTGTTAAGTTCCTGTAATCGATATATTTTTACTGGTTAAAAGCCTCTATTTTCCAAAACGGAAATCATGGAACGAAATGCTTTGGTCGACGTAAAAGTGAGCAAAATTGGGAATAATTTGTCATTGAAAGAACCAAAATCGATTTAATGAAAACATATTGTCCGTTGTTTTTATTTTTGATGGAAATAAGATAAAAATAATTAGTTTTTACGGGAACAAAGAACAAAAATGAAGTATTATAATTCAGAAGGAAATATTTTTTCTAAAGGATAAACTAAAACATTGGTACAGCATTTATAAAACAAATTTTGCCATATGCCATACCCATTACTTTTACTACAATTCATTATATTATTATTTACCTTCAAGTTCACTGTAGGTTTTAAATCCCTTCAGAATTTCTTTTTTTGGAAGTTGTATACCATCTACAGTTAGACTTCTCATTTGGCAGGCTAAATCATTGGGAATATAATTACCATGGTTTATCAAATTATTAAAAAATGTTGTTGAATTACGTGTTTGTCGTCCTGATTGCTCAATCTCAAATTTGGATGCATTACTGCTTTCAAATTCTTCTTTTGGTAATTCAGTATTAATGTAATCTTCTGACATATTTTCGATTTAAATTTCCTTATCTGAAAATTTAATGAAAACTGATAAATTTATAAAGATTTGTATGGAAAATAAATAAATATGTACATATTACAGAAACCTTTGCACTGAACAATTCAAGTCAAGATATTATATAATTATAAATGGGTGTGTAATTTATATATTATATATGATTCACTCTGTTTTTCGGATTACTTATGTTCCATAAATTGCAATATTTAACATATGAACTTAATTACTTAATTTAATTAATTTATAATAAAATATTTAAGCGCTTTCCTTGAAATAAATTTAATATAAAAATTTAATTATTTGTTTCTTAATGCTAAAGAAGTTTTGAAGAAAAAATAATTTCTTTGTATTACATATTTATTTGAAAAGCGATGAATTATAGATAACATAATCAATAGTATTGAAGTTAGATAAACGTTTTGACAAGATAAGAAAAACGAAGAAATAAAAAAAAAATTGTGAAAAACCCTTTTTTAGTTATTTTGTATTTCTTATTTCAACTTGAATATTGCAACCACAACTATTTTTTAGTTTCTTCATTTAAGATTTAGGAAAGCTGGATATTATAATGATGGATTTTAATAAAGATAGAAATAATAACGTAGTTCATTTGTAATAAAGATAGAAGTAATAATGTAGTTCATACGTATGTACAGTACTTGTCCAGGGATGATCTATGGGAACCATACTTCGGTAATTGTGATAACAAAAAGTTTAAATATATTGAACTTGGATATGTAAATTTATTTATTTATAACAAAAATTTAATTAGCAAATTCACTTACCTACTTAATTTGTTATAAATAAAGGCTATTTGTTTATTGATTTTCTTTGTGTTCGATCACTCCAAAAAAATTTTCACAGGTATTTTGATAATGTGGCTAATCTCTATATAAGCCGCATAAAAGAAACAGATTAGTCAAAAATTAAATTAATGGCCTGAGTTTGTTCGCGGCAGGCACCGACGATTGGAAAAAATTCCAATTTTCTTATGAAACCTCACTGTGATTCTAATAAAAACATTTCTTATTCTTAATTGATATCTTTGTGGTGGATTTTTTCAATTGTATTTTAAATGCATTTCTCTCAACCCAAAATTTTTCAATTTAACCTTATTTTTTACAGCTTTTCAAAGATCAGAGTGAAAACCCCTGCACTTGAAATAAAAAAATTCAACAAATAAAATTAATAATATATGTCGTTCTTTTTATTCATATTACTATTCAGGATCAAACACTTTAAGCACAAAAAATAAATCATTTTTGATATACATATGTCATTACTTTATTTTATATTTGCTTACATTTTAATTTTATATATATACATGTATTTAAAAAAAAGATGATAATATCATTATTATTTCTTTGACAATTCACTACTTAATTGTTCAATAATATTTTGTTTGAATTTGATTTCATCGCGAACAATATACAACATTTCCTTAGAATTTTCAGCATCAGCGGTTTTTTCACTAAGATCACGTTTTAATTCAACATTTTCATCAAGAAGTTGCTTAATGAATGATTCATTTTCAGCCAATTCATTTCTCAAGCAATTATTTTTATCAATGTAGACATTTTTCTTTAAAAATATTAATTATTAATTAAGAAAATATTTAATTAAATTAAAAATTCATGTATTAAAAAAATTTTCAAATAAAATATTATAAGAAAAATATTGTTAATCTTTTTTCATTCAAATATAGGATCAGCTGAAAACTGATTAATTTATTTTTAGTTTTTTATTTTAGTTCTTTTTACTTTTTACCAAATATAAAAAATTACGTAAAGTTATAAGAACATAATTTGCATACTTATTAAAGGTAAACATTTTTAAAAATACCGAAGACTAATCCTTCTTCATGCTGTTTTAAAAGTTTTTCTAATTGCAATTTAATTCTAATTAAATAAGAGAAATGAAATATTTTAATTTTTTTTAAGTATGTGAAAATATTTAATACAATTCCTTCAGAAATTATTATTTTATATTTATTAAATTGTCAAACTAACATTTCACATAATTTAGAGCCAAATAATTGAATTAAGTGAATGATGTAATTTACCCCTGTTTTGTTGAATTAAAATTCGTTAAAAGAGAAACTACAAAAAAAAAAAAATAAAACGACATTAATTGTGTTCAAGGATTCAGACTGCATGCTGAAAATGGATTTCCATGAAAATTTGTTTTAGATATTAATTGAAGAAATTTAAAAAATAGTTTAGCCACGACTGAAAGGAGATTTTGTTGAAGCAGGTATATGAATAGAAAGCGATATTAGAAAAAGTAAAAAAAATATTTCGGAAATATTTTAAATCCAAATTTTAAAAGGGGGCTCTGATTTATATTTTCTTTTATTTTAACAAATAATTAAAACTAAAATAGTCAAAATCAAATTATACCTTATGGAAAACAAAAAATTTTTTTTTTATCAAACAGAAAGTGTGAAAATATTTCTTTCTTTGTGTTTTTCAAATCCTTCTAAAATATTTTACTTTTTAGTATTAGTACTTACTAACTCTTCAAGTGGAATAATCTTATCATTAGCTTCATCTAATGCATTTTCCATTAGTACCAATCGTTCTTTTAAATCTAAAACGTTCTTTTCCAACTTTTCAGTATCATCTTTTAATTGACGATTTGATGATAATATATCTTTTAAAAACTTTTCCTTTGAAGTTAAATTTTCTCTCAATATTTCAATATCCTTTTGCTGCTGTAAGTTCTAAAAAAATAATTAATTTGTACATACTTGTACGATAAGTATAAATTTAATTTAAAAAAAGAACATTCTACTTATAACTGTTATCGAAAAACTTGGACTTGGAAACAAAATTTTTATTTTTTTTCCAATAAGTTACTAAGTTCAAGAATATCGTCTAGATATAATTTTATGATGTGGTTATTTTTTAAAAGTTGAAAAACTTTCAGTTTGATTTGTATCAAAATAAGAATACAAATGAAATTTTTAATTAAGAGAAAAAATCCGAAAATTTTTTAATGTTACCGCATTTTTAAGTTGATCATTATTTGCTTTCAACTTCAGTATATCATTCTCAAATTGTTTAACATTTTCGTTGGAACTGTTTTGTTGTTTATGGATGTCATCGGAAAGTTGTTTATTTTTTTTGTGCAGCTCATCTAATTCTTTCTCCTTCAATCTCAATTCTATTTTCAAAGACTCAGCATTCGTTAAATTCTCTGATTCCTAAAATATTTTTTTTAAATTTTAAATAGTGTCTGATTAATGCATAATAGTGACTTTATCACATCACATATCATCATCAAAAGCATAAATTTGAAACTGAAATCCTGAAAAGTGTAGAGCTAATCTTTAACTCTAGCCTACTTAGTAATAAAAGTTTTAATTTAATTCACGACCGTTAAGATGGCAGTTCCAAAAACAAACAAAATATTTTGAATGTATAAAATATAATATTGACTACATCGGTATGTTTTGAATTCCGAAACACATGATACAGTAAATATCATTTTTCAATTTGTGATCAAGTGTTCTCACCCTATTTTGAAGTTCTTCTTTTTCCGTACTCAACTTTAATATGTCATTTCCCAAAGATTTAATATTTCTCATGTAACTGTTTTTCTTTTCCTCCAAAGAAACTGAAAATTGCTTATTTTTTATACGAAGTTTACATAATTCCTTTTCTAAATTGTTTAGTTTTTCTTTAAAAGAAAACGAAAGTTGCTCATTCTTTATACTAAGCTTACATATTTCCTTTTGCTTTATATTCATCTCCTTTTTCATAGATTCATTATTCCCGGAAATTTTAGAACCCTAAAATCAAGAAAATTTAGCAGAATATAACATATTTATTTTGTTTTTTTCCAGTTTTATGTTTAAAATCCTACATTTATTTAAAAATAACTGTTTTTTCTTTCAAGTAATTCGATAATTTCAACTCCACTAACTAACAACGACGACGACGAAAACGACCAATTAGTTCGTAAGTTAAATTTTTAATGTGATTAATTAAATACATATTACATTTTCTATTTGTTGAATTTTAAAATTTTCCTCACCGTTTTTTGAAGTTGTTTGTTTTCTTCATTCAACTTAAATATTTTATTTTCCAAACCGTCAATTTTCTCCATAAAATTGTTTTGTTTATTCTTTAACTCATACGACAATTGTTTATTATCATTACGCAGTTTGTATAGTTCTTCTTCTTTTAATGCCATTTCAGTTTTATATGTTTCATTATTGGTTGAATTTTCCATTATCTATAATATAAGTTTACAGCATATAAAAAGCAACTATAGTAAGTTCAAGGTGCTTTTACGAATACCAAATTTTGGAAATAATTTAGCTGATGCAAAATTAATTGATGATAACTATTCGATTTCATGTGTTAAAAAAATTCAATGACCAAGATGAAATTGGCAAGTTTCGAAACAGCATACCTTTATACTGCTTTACTAAGAAAGAAGGTTGTTTGTAACTCTATTTTGATAGTTTTGAGATATTCAAGTTTTATTTTAGAACATGTATATGGAGAGGTGCTCAATGTCATTGTATTATTGAGGCCTTTAAAGCAAGAATATAAACTTTTCGATAAACGGATACGGTCAGGAATATATACACTGTTCCAAATATGCAATTATCTCAAAAGTTGACTTTTAAGACTTACGCTCTTGACTTTTAAGACTAACGCTCTCTGAGTACGGCAGCATAGTTAAACTACATAAAGCATGGCATGTAAGATCAATTTTATTTGCTAACGCTAGTTTTAGCAAGTAAAATTTTCTTACTTTCCCGATTTACTTACCAAACGTAATAGAGCTTAATAGAAAAATAATTATGTCAGATGAGTTTTTTTCAACCAACCAAAATTAATTAGAATGTTATAGGAAATCTATATATATAAAACCGAAGTTGTATGTTTGTCGCTCAACCGATCGTTTTCAAACTTACACCATGTCTTTGTGTCTGGTCGGGGGTCGTTATAGGCTATTTTAAAATTTGATTGGCCTCCTACCCAGGGACCTCCCCCGGGGGCAGACTTCGAAAGTTCGTCCGATTTCATTCAAATTTGGTACGTAAAAAGAGGAAGTGATTACACACAAATTCCGTAACAAAAAATTTGTTAACCTCCTACCCAGCGACCTCCTACCCAAGGACCTCCTACCCAGGGACCTCCTACCCACGGGCCTCACATGGGGGCGGACTTCAGAAGTTCGTCCGATTTGATTCAAATTTGGTACGTAAGAAGGGGAAATAATTACACACAAATTTCGTAACAAAAAATTTGTTGACCTCCTACCCAGGGACTACGCCTCGGGGAGGACTTTAAAAGTTTGTCCGATTTCATTCAAATTTGGTATGTAAAAAGAAGATGTGATAACACACAAATTTCGTAACAAAAAATTTGTTTACCACCTACCCAGCGACCTCCTACCCAGGGACTTCCTACTCAGGGATCTACTACCCAGGGACCTCCTACCCAGGGACCTCCCATGGGGGCGGACTTCAGAAGTTCGTTCGATTTGATTCAAATTTGGTATGTAAAAACAACACTAATTACACACAAATTTCGTAAAAAAAAATTGGTTGACCTCCTACCCAGCGACCTCCTACCCAGGGACCTCCCATGGGGGCGGACTTCAAAAGATCGTCCGATTTGATTCAAATTCGGTACGTAAGAAGAGGAAATAATTACACACAAATTTCGAAACAAAAAATTTTTTTAACCTTCTACCCAGGGACCTCGCCTCGGGGCGGACTTTAAATGTTCGTCCGATTTCATTCAAATTTGGTATGTAAAAAGAGTATGTGATTACACACAAATTTCGTAACAAAAAATTTGTTTACCTCCTACCCAGCGACCTCCTACCCAGGGACTTCCTACCCAGGGATCTCTTACCCAGGGACCTCCTACCCAGGAACCTCCCATGATGGCGGACTTCAGAAGTTCGTCCGATTTGATTCAAATTTGGTACGTAAGTAGGGGAAATAATTACATACAAACTTCGTAACAAAAAATTTGTTGACCTCCTACCCAGGGACCTCCTACCTAGGGACCTCCTACCCAGGGACCTCCTACCCAGGGACCTCCTACCCAGGGACCTCCTACCCAGAGACCTCCCCTGGGGGCGGATTTTAAAAGTTCGTCCGATTTCATTCAAATTTGGTATGTAAAAACAACACTGATTACACACAAATTTCGTAAAAAAAAATTGGTTGACCTCCTACCCAGGGATCTCCCATTGGGACGGACTTCAAAAGTTCGTCCGATTTGATTCAAATTTGGTATGTAAAAAGAGGAACTGATTACACACAAATTTCGCAACAAAAAATCGCGACCCTTCGGGGGCGGACTTCAAAAGTTCATTGAAATTTGACACGTAAAAATAGGAAATGATTAGACACAAATTTCGTAACAAAAATTTATTGACCTCCTACCCTACGGGAGGACTTTAATAGTTTGTCCGATTTCATTTAAATTTGGTACATAAAAATGATTAAACACTCGAATTTCGTAACAAAAAATTTGGCCCCCTCTTTTTAGGAGCCTTTTCGAATATATAGAAATGAAATATTAAATATTAAAAACTAAACCACTCAACCGATCGTTTCGAAATTTAAACCGTCTCTTTGTCTCGGGGTTGTTATAGGCTATTTATTGAATTTTAAAGTTTCCTCACCGTTTTTTGAAGTTCTTTGTTTTTTTCATTTAGATTAAATATTTTATTTTGTAAATCTTCAATTATCTCCATATAATCAAATTCTTTATTCTTTAAATCATTTGACAATTGTTTAATATCATTCCGCATTTTACATAGTTCTTCTTCTTTTAATGCCATCTCAGTTTTATATGTTCCATTATTGGTTGAAAATTCCATCATCTACATTTAAATTAAATTTAAAGTATAATGTATAAGTTTGCACTTTTCGAAGGAGACGAATTTGGAAATTTTCTAAATAGTAGATCCTTAAATATAAACTTCATACCAGAAATAAATGTTTTAAGGCGTTTTAATGATGAAATTAGATAGAATTTAAAAAGTTATTACAGTATTTATAATTTTAGTTATGAAAATGTTTTACAGATGTTTGGAAAAGAGAATAATATTAATTGTAGCTCGTCAAAATATAGTGTTGTATGCTTGTATGCTGATTTATTTCCAAAAACATTTTTCTAATCTCTAATTAGAATATTATAAGAAAGAACGTATGTCAAATATTAAAAATTTTAATTTTATAAGGTTTAAGATGGAATACTAATGGAATGAATACAAAAATTTAATTTCAATAGATCTTAATTGATTATAGAAATAAAAAAAATAAATGAATAAAAAACATTGTATTCACACAGAGTAACACAATGTTACAATTGACAAAAATATACCCTGAAACAAAATTTGACAACTCTAACGGTGACAAGAAAGCTGTATTGCTTGTAGTTAACTATTATACATAACGTATTTTCAAATTAACTTTAATGTTTTCACAATCGAAATCAAACAAAAAAATGTGAGTTAACGAGTAACATCGTAAATATGATTTTAATATTTTAGATAGACACTCCAATTCAGTTCGCTCGTTTGTCATGATCTGCCAGAGTGATAGTTTTTTTAAGAATGATAATTCTTAAAAACTTACGGAATTAATATTTTACTGAATTCAAACAAAGGAATGTTGCAGAAGAGGTTTTATTATATTAAACGAAGTGTAAGATTATTCTTGAAAAATTGATTAAGAATAAAAAAAGTTAAAAACAAAAGAAAGTTCTCCATCTATAAGTTATAACGATAACCTGATACATACTGATTCAAATGTCAATGGCACATTTAAGAAAAAAAAAGTTAAAAAATTGTCTACAATACATATATAACACATCATCTTAAAATATATAACACATACATACTTGATTTTTATACTCTGAATCCAATTCTAATATACGCTTTCGTAATTGATCATTTTCGCCTTTAAGGTTTTTTTGTAGTTCATCCCTATCCTTCAAAGCCTTTATAAATTTTGCCATATTCTGGTCATTTAAAGATTGTAATTCAATATTATCTGCATGCAATTTCTCTAATATTTCTCTATCATCATTTAATTTACTTTCTAATCCGTTCATATTATCACAATTCAATTTCTGAAAATATAATAAATTTCAAATATCTACGAAACAAAGAGTAAAAATGCACACAGACACACAGTACACCAAGTGCACAGTAAATTTAACATGATTTATAAAACATTAATTTATACCAGTTTAAGTATTTCATTATTTTTGAAGATTATAGCTTTTTCGTATTCTTCAATCTTAGTCTGAAAATTCTGACGCTCCCTTTCATATTTTTCAATTATTGTTACTGTTTGATTTAACTTGTTTTGTACAGGCACAATTTGTTTTTGTGCTTCTAACTTTTCCCTTAGAGAGTTATTTTCATATTTTAGTGTTGAATTCTGAAAATAGAATTTTTTATTTATAGATGCTATTATTGTTCTTGAAATGAAAATTGTAAAATTTGAAAACTGTAAAATACCTCGCTCTTCAATTTTGAAACTTTTGTTCTCAATGATTTGTTAACTTGCTTAACACCGTCACTGTCGTCTTCAACTTTATCTTCTGATTCTAAAATAAATAGAAACTTTTGAACGAAACTAATTGTGTACGACTCAATAATTGATTTTAACTTGTATTTCAAGTTAAATTATTACTGTATTTTTAATATTGTATAATCACGAATAAAATAAACTATTGGTTTTATACTTACTATTTTTAAGCACAGAATTTTTAATCTAAAAATAAAGAGAAATGAATGTTTAAAATATTTCTGAGTATAAAATGTAAATAAAATTATATTTTGAATGGTACAGAACATTACTATCAAAAACAATTGAAAGTAGATAATTTGAAAGAATGGTATCTTATCCCTTCGATACAGGAAACTGTCAAGAATCGTGAAAATGAAAAAAAATAACTAATAGTTAGTTACCTTACACTTTAAGACAATGCTACATGGAAGAGATAAAATTTCATAGTTTAAAATTATCTATACTTTCAATTGTCTTTCAAAAAGAATTTCCGCTGTATTATAATCGGTTATATGTGTGGATTTGTGTAGATTTTAGTTTCTTTTACATATAGTAAATTTTGAAGTTTATAATTTCATAGCAACGTCTGGACCGATTCGGCTGAAATTTTAAAATAAAGTAGACTGAAAGTTTTGATTCGAAGCCCCGACGAGGAGCTCACTTAGAAGCCGATTTTGAAATTTTGTTATATTCCCATAAAATGTTGTAACGTTGGACCCGAATCGTCTATTTAAATGACTGAATCTAGAAATGTCAGGACTGCGGGGGAGGAGCTATATAGTAAATTTGGAGTTTTGATATTAATGTAAGTTCGGCAGCCCCGTGTGAAACCTCAACTAGTAGACTAATTACGTACTTACTTAAATACAAGCATTAATAAATCAGCATAGTTTTGTGGAGAAATAAATGGGTTAAAAAAAAAGTAGTAAAAATCTAATTCTGACCATTTTCAATGATGTAAAATTCAACATTATTAGTAAAAACTTTTCACGCTTACGATTACGAACAAAGGGTTTTAAATGGGGGATTCATTATACTTTTTTCTTTGTAAAATAAAAAGCTTAAACAAATAATAATGGCACCTATCTCTATTTTTTTTTAAGTTATCTACATTGCAATTAAAATGTGTAATTGTATGTTAATAAAAGAAAATACTTATAAACATTAGTTGATAACAAACCAAAAGCTTTAATTTGCTCACGGTAAGTTCCGAATAAGATTATTAAATGCTAAATATATTTATTATTAATATCTTTATTAATAAAAGTCAAACCTTTTTATAGGTATACATATCTACATACATATTAATAAATATTTCATCAAAATATTAAGAAAAAATTATAAATGTTTTGACATCCCGTACTCGAAATTTTGGAGTAATTACTTAGACATTCACATTGAAGAATCCTAATTACATAGGTAGATAATAAGTCAGGAATTAGTATCTCAACTTGGAGATGAGTACTATTAAATGTTGCCTTACCTTATTTAATTCATCTTGGCGCTGTAAATAGTTCAGATTTAAATTCTGTACTTCTTCTGAAAATTGTAAAAAAAATACATGATTAAAAATTAACGAATCTCTCATCCTTGTTTTATAGATATATAGGTATATTTAGCTTCCACTTACTGTTAATGCAATCATTTTCTTCTCTATTTTTAATAAGATTTCCAGGTAAAACATCATTTCCTTGATACCGTGTTTGAGAATTATTTTTTGGATGAGTGATTGGTGTGCAATCACCATTTTCTAAATCAGTTCGATTTGTTGGATTTAAGTCATACTGACAGCTGCCCTCACTATATTTTGAACTCTTTAACTCAGTTGATTTTCGTTCGCTCGCTGTTAAAGGTACATTTAAGTTATTTACAAGCTCAAATGAATCTTCCAAAGGCATTTTTTGTTAATTACTGAAAATGAAAATAATATCCACTCGATGAAACAGATGATATTAGTTAATATTTTGGTTGCCTGTCTAATCTTAATTTATAGCTAAAATCTAATTATTCAAGTTTTTTTAAATATTTTTTTTATTTATAGTCCACATAATACATTGCAATGTTAATATATAACTATATATGTACGAATATTTATGAAAATCGGTAGAAATAAGTAGGAACAACGTCCGTATTTAATTCAATTATTGGATAGAAAACTACTAAAACAAAATCCTGCAGTTTTTGGACTGATTTGAATTCAATTTTCGATAATGTTCCACTTTTGATAGTTTTTAAAAATAAATCTGTACTAAACATACCTGTTAAAATATTGTTTAAATATGTGAAAACTAATTTCTTTTTACAAATGTTAAATACGACTCTTTAGAATTTATTTTGTGAACTGAATACAGGCAATTACGATGTTTTATAAAAAATACTGTTTATCATTTATTTATTATTGATTAACTCGTTATCAAACTTTATTCTGATAATAATAAACTTTGTGAATAACTAAAAATTTTTATATTAACAAATGGTGAAATGTAATACTTTTCGCCAGCTATGTAGAATTTCATTTTAAGAATTGAGAATTGCAAGAATAATTTTCAACCTGTATTCGATCAAAAATTAAAAAACGGCTATATGTTAAAATTCTGGACCAGACACTCCGTTTTAGCACCGTTTTTCACTACGTTTTTTTCCGTTTCTGAAAGCAGAAAAAACTCAATTGACAGTCTAATGTTTCTGGAGTGTATTTCAGGGGTCGAACATAATAGTTAAAGTCAGATAAATTCATGTAAAAACTTTTCCAAAATATTAAAAACTTAAAAGTTGACTTTTATTTTTTGAACTTTATTGAAAAACTTAGAACTTGAGTTTACTTGCTTATCTGAAAAACCTGTTTAGATTTTCTAGAGGTTACAGGCAATGTATTTAATCAAAATCGTATAGTAATTCGTAATTTAATTTTGTTGTGTACTGTAAGTTTCCATGGTGAAATATTTTTATAAACTTTGTCTGAAGACTGAAAAATTGACGCGTACTTAACTATTATTGTACCTTATTTTTAAAAACAAACGAAACATTGAATACGTTTCTGTATCAGGTTTTCATGGAAAAAAATCTGGACTAGAATTAGCTCTGTTCGAATCCGTTGTTCAAAACGGTTTTTGAAACAGACAACTCCAGAAACACCACAAAAAAACGTTTTATACCTTAATTAAATATTAATAATGCACACAGGTTGTCATAAATATCTTTTTATGTATCTGTTTCAGGAAATATTATAAATGTGTATGAATAAATTAAATATGTCTTCACCCTTAAACGTAAAAGTTACCCAAAAACTTATTTTTATTCGAGATAAAATATATTTTTGTAAATTATC
The DNA here is from genome assembly GCA_964007475.1 of Hybos culiciformis. Lineage (NCBI taxonomy): Eukaryota > Metazoa > Arthropoda > Insecta > Diptera > Hybotidae > Hybos > Hybos culiciformis. The sequence goes on from OZ023274.1 coordinate 77,109,057, forward strand.
AACGTAAAAGTTGTGCTGTTTTCCTTTTTCGTTTTAATAATCGTTCTGAAATTGATTTTTAAGGCAAAAAAGGTAAATTGTTAAAAACAATAGGTATAGTTAAAAGTTTTGACCTGGAAAAGTCGCTAATTATTTTGCAAATTTAATTTGTAAATCAAATAAAATAATCATATTATAAAGCTATAAGAAACAACTTTATAATTACTCGTTACTATAATTAAATAAAAGTTTTTTTCCTGTTCGAAACATACATATTATACTTTAACAGAGGTTTTAACAGAAAGAAATTCATTGTACCTTCTTTGAAAAAAAAATTAAATTCTATTCAGAAATGCAAAATGTTCAATAAAGTTTGTATGGACAGAACTTTAACAGATTTACATATATATATATAAATACTAACTGTTCTCGTGTTTCCTGTGTCCGTTAAACATAACAAGTAATATAGAAAATTCCAGTTAAAAATAGTTTTTATCATGTAAAAGGACGGGTTAAGATTGATAATGATAAATTTTTTATATTTTGTATTTCATAAAATTGATTTAACTCCGTTTTTTTCTTTATCCATTGTAAATCTCAAGTTTTCGATGCTTTTGCGAGCTGGGTTTTTCGAATATAATGATTAGCCTGTGAACTTTTTTTTATTTATTTTTTCTTGTTGTAATTTACAAAGAATGTGAAAAAAAAATGCTTCAAAATTAGTCAGTGACTATTATAAAATGACTAGCTGTGCCCGCACACACGTTGTTGTGGAACACACGTTTTAAGTGAAATTTTTGTTGTCAGATTTATGAACAATTATAGGAGCTAGTTATTTTATAAATTTGGGAAAATATCTAAGAAGAATTAATATTTATCATTTCTACTTATTCAACACTTAAATTGTATGTAATCGAATGATATCCTTCCCTTAAACAGGTTTCCAAACCAAACCAAATTTGTGTTTTTATCCATTTCCTCTTTTTATAAATCAAATTTGAATTAAATCGGAAGATTTTTTGCAGTCCTCCCCGGGAGATATTTCTGAATAGGGTGCCATTCAAATTTTAAAATAGCCTATAACGACCCCGAGACAAAGAGACGGTGTAAATTTCGAAACGATCGGTTGAGTTGTTTAGTTTTTAATATTTTGTAGTTATCAGTAATAAAGAAATTGATTTCTATATATTCGAAGAGACCCCCTAAAAAGATGGGGCCAAATTTTTGTTACGAAATTCGTGTGTTTAATCATTTTTATGTACCAAACTTAAATGAAATCGGAAAAAATATTTGAAGTCCTCCCCTAGAGGAGGAGGTCAATAAATTTTTTGTTACGAATTTATGTGTAATCATTTCCTCTTTTTACGTGTCAAATTTGAATGAAATCGGACGAACTTTTGAAGTCCGCCCCCGGGGGAGGTCGCTGAGTAGGAGGTCAACAAATTTTTTGTTCCGAAATTGTGTGTAATTATTTCCTCTTCTTACATACCAAATTTGAATGAAATCAAACGAATTTTTAAAGTCCCCCCGAGGGGAGTTCCCTGTATAGATTGTCAACAAATTTTTTGTTACGAAATTTGTGTGTAATTTTACATACCAAATTTAAATGAAATCGGACAAACTTTTAAAGTCCGCCCTCAGGGGGGTCTCTGAGTAGGAGGTCCCTGGGTAGGAGGTCAACAAATTTTTTGTTACGAAACTTGTATGTAATCAGTTCCTCTTTTTACATACCAAATTTGAATGAAATCGGACGAACTTGAGGTCCGCCCCCAGGGAAGGTCTGTCGGTAGGAGGTCTCTGAGTAGGAAGTCAACAAATTTTTTGTTACGAAATTTATGTAATCAGTTCTTCTTTTTACTTACCAAATTTGAATGAAATCGGAAGAACTTTTAAAGTTCGCCCCCAGGGGAGGTCTCTGGGTAGGACGTCCCTGAATAGGAGGTCGCTGGGTAGGAGGTCAACAAAATTTTTGTTACAAAATTTGTGTGTAATCAGTTCCTCTGTTTACATACCAAATTTGAATGAAATCGACCGAACTTTTGAAGTCCGCCCCCAGTATCACTTAGGGGTATGGAAAATAGATAGTAGCCGATTTTCAGACCTACTGAATACGCATATAAAATTTGGTAAAAATTGGTAAAGCCGTTTCGGAGGAGTACGGTAACTAACATTGTGACATGGAAATTTTATATATTAGATTAGATATACATGATTATTCTTTCTATCTGAATCGTATGTACCTTCAATTTAGTACACTCTTGTAGTTAATCTAATAAGCCAAAATTATGACTTTCATGAACAAAAGAGTCAACTGAATTGCATCAACACTATATTCAAATATCTATCATAGATTAAACAGCCGTGTCTAATCATGGAAAAAAATAATTTAAGTAATTAACATTTTAATTATTTAGAAATTTCTCAAATCAATTAAGATTTACATAAAAATATAACAAAGATCATTGGAATCTAATATTTTATTTTAATTTAAGTTAATTAAAAATATAATTATATGTTTTACATTTTTTTTAAAAGTTTCGTAAACATTATGATATTGGTGCTGTATGGTATTGAAGGTAACTAAAAATTAAGTATGTTTAGCCCCTGGATCGAAGGTATCTTAAAAGTAATATAATTTCATATATATTTTACATTCATATATATTTTTCAACTTCATTAATGTTACAAAACATTGTTAGCATTATATGTAAATGCTATAAATGCTACATTACATTATCTCATTCAGTCAGGATAACAAGTTATGGAATGATGATGTTTTTTAAGAGGGCTTGCTCCGTCCCAAACATTTTTATTTTAGATTTTTTTAAAGTTTAATTTAGAAAAAAAATGTCATTCACAACCTCCGGACTGTTTCATACTTTAAAATGGTATAAAACTTTTTAGGATCGGTTAAAGCTATAAGTGCACAAAATATCTTCAATCCTATTATATGACATAACTAATAAAAAAACTAATAAACAACATAATTAAAATTTAAAATAATAAAAACGGCTTTTGAATCAAATTTGGGACAAAAATGTTTGGGACGGAGCAAGTGCTCTTAATATAAGAACACAGAAATAAACTTTTGTATAACCTAAAAGTGTAACAAATACAATTACAAGTGTTTTTTTATATTTTTATTATATGTAAATCTAAGTTATTTATACATAAGATAAATGTAAATATAATGATTTAATTCTCCAATTCAATTTTATAACATTCTATATATTTTTTTAATTCATTCTTTCGAATAATATAATCTTCTTCGTCAGCTAAAACAAGTGAATCCATTTCATTAATAATTTCATTGCAATAATCCAAAACAAATTTTCTATCATTCTGAGAAATATGTTGATTTAGATTATCATTACTTAAAGCAGATTTTATATTAGTACAAACAATTTCTAAAGAAGTTAAGGCTTTGGCTGCTTTTTTTTGTTTCATATCATCAGCAAGATGTTTTTTCGCTTCTTCAATCATTCGATCAATATCTTCTTTACTTAAACGGCTATTATCATTTTTTAAGATAATTTTGTTATTATTTTTGGTGTCGCGAGCAACTGCAGTTACTGTTAGAATACTGTTGTGATCGATTTGAAACGTCACATCAATTACTTCTTTATTTGGAGGCTTATTCTCGATACCTTCTAATAGAAAGTTTCCCAAAAGATTGTTCTTAGACGCCATCAAACGTTCACCTTCATATACTTTGAAATCAATTGTTTTTTGATTTAAATAAACTGTGACATATTCTGTGCTTACACTAACAGGAATCGGAGTATTTCGTTCAATTATCTTATCCATAATTCCACCATGAACATCAGTACCGAATGATAATGGTGTAACATCTGAAATAACTATTTCATTGAATTCAGTTGAATTCCCGTCTAAAATAGCAGCTTCAACAGCCGCTCCATATGCTACTGCTTCGTCTGCATTAATTGACTTATTCAAAATTTTGCCTTCGAAAAAAACTTGTAACAACTCTTGGATTTTCAAAATCCGTGTTGAGCCGCCAACTAATACTACGTCATCTATCTCAGACTTTTTCATTTTAGAATCTTTCATTGCTCTCTCAACAGTTTCAATAGTCTTCTTAAATAAATCAGAATTCAACTCGTCAAAACAAGATCGGGTTATTGACCCAGAAAAATTAATTTTATCATTCAGTACCAACTCAATAGTGGCACTATTTCTGGTTGATAAAATTCTTTTAGCTCTTTCACAAGCAGTTTTTAAGCGCCTTAATGTTCGTGCATTGCCGCTAATGTCAATCCCGTGTTTTTTTTTAATTTCAGTAACAAAATGTGTGACCATACGATTATCAAAATCTTCACCACCAAGGTGACCATTTCCAGCGACAGCTTTCACTTTAAAGTCATTCTTATCAATAGTCATGATGGATACATCAAATGTACCACCACCTAAATCAAAAATAAGAACGTTCTTCTTTTCAGTAATCTGCTTATGTAAGCCGTAAGCAATGGCAGCAGCAGTAGGCTCATTTATTATTTTCAAAACATCAAGGCCAGCGATTTCGCCAGCATCTTTTGTAGCTTGGCGTTGGTTATCTTTAAAATATGCTGGAACAGTTATTACAGCCTTTGTTACTTTTTCATTCAAGTAAACTTCAGCAGTTTCTTTCATTTTCATTAAAATCATTGATGAAATTTCTTCAGGACAAAAATCTTTTTCTTCTTTTTTGAATTTTACACGAAATTTTGGATTTCCATTACAATCAATAACTTTAAATGGCCAATGCTTAAGATTGCGTTGAATTCCATCATCATTGAATTTTCGTCCCATTAATCGTTTTGTATCATAAATTGTATTTTCAGGATTAATTCCAGCTTGTTCTTTAGCAGCTTCTCCAATTATTCGCTCATTATCAGTGAAAGCAACATAAGAAGGTGTTGTTCTGCAGCCTAGATCATTACAAATAATTTCGATTTTATCATTTATAGACACAGCAACACATGAAAATGTTGTTCCCAAATCTATTCCAATAGAAGCCATTTTAATAAATGAAATTTTCAATTATTAAAACTATAATGATTGCTTATTTGTGAAAATAATATGTTTTAAATAAAAAATATTGTATTATCATTAAATTTGAAGCCAAGTTTAAAAATAAATTAAGATAAGATATTATTCTATCTGTATTGCATTTATTTATGCGGAATAAATATTAAAGTTCACAATTCTAATTACATTGCACAGGGGACTTCAACCTTTAGTGGATTTCGTGTTCGTTGCAATAACTTTTTTTTAAATATGCTCTTTACAACTGTCTGTAAAAATCGAGTTTTGTATAGATTACAGTTACCGTTTCATAAATATACGTTAAACAGTTGTAATAGGCATAAAATAATATAAAAGCGAATTACTTCGAAGTTCTTAGAGAATTTCCAATTTTTTTTAACTTTGTAGAATTTTATTACCTACATTTAAAAAAAAGTCAACGATTTCGAATTTACTGTTACCGAGAAAATTGAAAAAAAACCGGTACAGGTATGACCCTGGAGATTCGACCAACTCTCGGCTCTATTTTTAATTCGAAAAACACAACTTTAGACATTCTAGGGATGATTTTTGTTGAAAATCACACAATCAAATTTCGTTGGTATAAAACTTTTTAGGATCGTTTAAACTAAAATTTGAAAATCTCTTCAAAGTATTATTATTATTATTATTATTATAGGAAATATCTATGTGACGAGGAAATATAACTTTTTTTTTATTTTATTTATTTATTATTATTTTACTAGGGAAATCACTAAAAAATAATTTATGATGTAAGTAAGTGAATTCTAATAATCTTATCTGTATTTTTTTTTTATAAAATTCGAAATAATACAACTCTATTTCTTTATTTTATCGATAAAATTTTAATTTTACACCTTAATAATATTTTTATATTACACCTTATCTACATAATGTACTTAATATTTCACAGTGGATTTGAAAAATGAAATAATTATTTTAAATGGCATTTGATATTAGGTTATTAGGAGCACATCATCATCTAACGGTATTTTAGGATACACGAACTGAGATTTCTTTATACCTCCAAATGCCATCGAGTGACCGAAAAACGCAATTTTTTTTTTTAAATCGATTTTTTGGAATTCTCTCGATAACGTTCAATCCTAAACCCTTTATTTTTTTTTTAAATTTAGGTCATGGAATTATTCACATTTCGAAAAAAAATAATTGAAAATCTTCAAGGATTTCTTTTTTACCTTATATTTATCAAACGGTAAATGAAATCGATCTCGATTTTTACAATAGATAATAATTGTGAGAATTTTTTTAAAGAAAGAGTTTAGAAAAGTACAAAAAAAAACCAAAAAGTTTTGTCAAAAAAGTAATCTTCATTTATTGATAATAATAATTCGGTGGGATGTTATAAAGCCTGAGGTTTGAAGAAGGTGGGGGAAGAGAGACGAAATCGAATTTCCTAATTCGTAATAATAACCCTTCTATGAAATTTATTCACTAATTACGATTTTACAATTACAATTTTTTTTTAATATAAAGAAAAGGCAAATTTTTAAATACAATAAAAAAGTGGTACGGGCAGAACAGATTTATATATAATAACAAAACTATTGTTGTGACCGAATAGGAAGTATCTAAAAAGTTCAATGCAAATCCAATTTTCAACTCTTCATTTATTGTTACAAACATTGTCTTAATCTAAGGCTCAGAGCTGTAAAATTTCAAATACTTTTGTATTGAATACTAGTAATGAATAAAAAGTAATTGTATTTTAAAAGTAATCATTACTTTTTTCAAAAAGGAATTGAATTTGAAAAAGTAATGAATAAAAAGTAATTGAATTTTGAAAGGAATGAATAATTTTTCAAAAAGGAATTGAATTTTAAAAAGGAATGAATAAAAAGTAATCGAATTTTGAAAGGAATGAATTTTTTTTCAAAAAGGAATTGAATTCTAAAAAGGAATGAATAAAAAGTAATCGAATTTTGAAAGGAATGAATAAAAAGTAATTCATATTTTTCGTATATTTTTCTTTAAAAGCATATTTTTCCAAAAAAGAAATACATATTTCCATATTTATTAGTTGAAAAATATTTAAGTTGAAAAAAAAAAAACGCAACAAAAATGTTAAAACAAATGTATTTCTTTCCCTATTTTTAATAATGTAATAAAAATATATAAATATACAATGAATTCCGATTTTAACATAGTATTTTTTTTTAAATTTTAAATTAATTAAGATATTTGCAAATTTTGAACAACTTCAAAATTTGTTTTCAGTAAAACTAATTCAGCGATATTTTTATCAGAAAACGTTTGGCTTTTGCTGTATTCACCATTCCCGCAAAGGAAAAAAGTCTTTCCACAGGTGCAGAAGATGGTAATGGAGTATTAAATTTAATGAAAATCTCCTTGATTGTTGGATATTTCTTCAGGATGTCAAAAGAAACATCGCCGTCTTGTTGTTACTTTTCAAAAATCACTTTAAGACAATGACTTAAATAGCTTTTAATATTAAATATGCAATTTATAATGCAACTTAGAAACTAAAACTGCTGTGGAAAATTATTGCACCCGTTGATATTGTTATTTTTTTACATTTTTTGTGTAAAGTTTTACTTTTTTAAAATTTATAGCGTTCCTTGATATTACTTAGTACACTTCGAAACAATTGCATTACCCGAAAGTTTCTGGGGCAAGACATTAAAAAAAACATTAACTAGAAACGTGGGGCATATTTTTGAGATAATATTATAAATGTGTCGTAAAAATGCGGCCAACGTTTCTAGTTATAGATTGTTGTAGTCAGTTTCAAGCATGTTTGTCCACAATCCTCTGAATGAGCCGGAGAAAAATTTTTATTTTCTTGTTTTTAGTCAATTAAAAAATGTGGTTTTTAAAACTTTTTTATTTAGTATATATTTTCTTCGTTTTAGTCAACTAGCCGTCAACCCGTGCTTAGTTACGGAACTTGACTGATTTATTTTTTGTTACGAAATTTGTGTGTTTAATCATTTCCTCTTTTATGAACCAAATTTGAATGAAATCGGACGAGCTTTTGAAGTCTTCTCCCAGGGGAGCTCGCTCGGTGTGTGTTTAATTATGTATTATTTTAATATATCAAATTTGAATGAAATCGGAACAACTTTTGAAGTCCTCCCCAGGAGAACTTCGCTGGGTAGGAGGCCAAACTATTTTTTGTTACGAAATTTATGTGTTTAATTATTTCCTCCTTTTATGTACTGAATTTGAATGAAATCGAACAAACTTTTGGTTTTAAAAATTTGAATGCAAAATTTCGCGGGCAGACAAACAGACAATAAAATTTTCACATCATGATCAAAGTGGTAGAATATTGCATTGTCATCGGGTTCAGAGCTACATTTAAAGTTTCAGAGCTGTAGCTTGTCGGAAAATGGTTTAAAATTTGATTACAAAATATCGTATACAGACAAACAGACAAGAAAGTGACTTACTTGATAAAAACGTTGTAATAACAAGATTTATTTGCTCCATATGCATAGGAAAAAATCTAGGTGAAGAAAAAAAAAAACTCATCAGACGAACTGTACTACTGTACACTAATAAACATTCGTTCAATTCATTCAACGGATTTCAACGCTTTTTTTTAATAAGTGTTAATTTTTTATACTTTATATGAGAATTTTTAAATAAATATTTATTACTTTTAAAATTCGATTACTTTTTATTCATTCCTTTTTAAAATGAAATTCCTTTTTGAAAAAAATTCATTCCTTTCAAAATTCGATTCCTTTTTATTCATTCGTTTTTAAAATTAAATTCCTTTTACAAAAAATATTCATTCCTTTTAAAATTCGATTACTTTTTATTCATTACTTTTTCAAATTCAATTCCTTTTAGAATAATTATTCATTCCTTTCAAAATTCAATTAGTTTTTATTCATTACTTTTTCAAATTCAATTCCTTTTTGAAAAAAGTAATTATTACTTTTAAAATATAATTACTTTTTATTTTTATTTGAAAATATTTGAATATTTAGAGCTCTGGCATTGTTATGTAATTGAGTTTTATGTATAAACGCTACATTACTTGAGATATAAGACGTTATCGCATTAAAAACAATAAGTCACGGAAAAACGATATTCTTTGATTTTTGTATGAAGAAGAAATAAGCTTTTCTTTTATATATACATATATCATATATGCATTAAATTCAATTGCAAATTGCAAATATATTTTAATATTTTTACTTGATATATTGTATTATAAATATATACATGTAGATATAATTAATAATCTGAATGTAAATCTAAAATTTGTTTCTACATTTGTAAATATAATGACTTAATTTTAGATAATTTTTTAATTCATTTTTTCGAATAATATAATCTTATTCGTCTGCTAAAAACAAGTGAATCCATTTAATTAATAATTTCATTGCAATAATCCAACACAAACTTTCTATCATTCTGAGAAATACGTTAATTTAGATTATCATTACTTAAAGCAGGTTTTATATTAGTACAAAAAATTTCCAGAGAAGTTAAGGCATTTCAAGATGTTTTTTCGTTTCCTCAATCATTTGATCAATATCGTCTTTACTTAAACGGCCATTATCATTTTTTAAGGTGATTTTGTTATTATTTTTAGTGTCGCGAGCAACTGCAGTTACTGTCTGACCTAGAAAAATTAATTTTATCATTCAGTACCAACTCAATAGTGGTACTATTTCTGGTTGATAAAATTCTTTTGGCTCGTTCACAAGTGACAGAACGTTTTAGCTTTCCACCTCTGTAGAAAGTATTTGATTATTTTGAAAGCAATCGATAGGATATAGTAAGAAATAAAAAGTTTCTGTCTTGTTACTAATGAGTAAAACGAAATACTTTTAGATACTTTTTTTTTGCCAATATGAATTATTTTCATAAACTCAGATATACAGTTTTACTCAAAAGATTATTTCGCGGTTCTTGTATGCATACGTGTTCAAAAAAAAGTGTTTTTGTTGCTAATAGTTTTAACATAATATATGAGAATTATTTAGAAATACTGTGACTCCAGGTTTAATTTCAAATGCCATGTAAATCAGATTGTTGTTAAGGCTAACTCAACGTTCGGATTTATTAAAAGATGGTCAAAATAGTTTAATACTGTTCTGTGTTGTGTTTTTGTATTTTTGAATTTTTTATTTATTTTCTTTGCATTGCGTGTACTTTTATTTTAAATTGCTTTAATTTTGAGTTAATTTGATTGTGAATCAATCTAATTTATTGATATATTAATTTAATTTATTGATATAATTTCAATGATCTTGTGAACAAGTATGTTTTGCATTTAATTGTATTCTTTATATTTTAGTATAATTATTAATTATGTAATTTGAATTGAATTCGATTTAGGGTAAATGTATATACAATAAAATACAATAAAAATTATAGCGATGAATAATTTTGTTAATTTAAAATTTCCAACATGACTAGAGAAGTTGAAACTTATAATGTTGACATTCCGTATACAACTTTATGTGAAAATTGTATTCTGTATTTAAATAAGGTTTTCAATTTCTAAGAAAATAAGGAAGACAATTGTATAGTTACATATAGTTACATATAGTAATTACTTTATGTGTATAGGTAACGGTAAATGTACATACATATTCCGGTAAATGTATGTTTACCTCTCGTAAATGTTAATATTACATTTACCGGCCCGCTTGGCCCCATTTTTGTGAAGGGCATAGAAGGGGTGTCCCAGAACGAGAATGGTGCCGGGCGGGCATATTTGCCGGAATTCATTGTTATAGGAAATCTGTATGATTACGTATTACGAGGAAATGTTACTTTTTTTTTATTCATTATTCTTTTTGAAGGGAAATCACTAAAAAAATTATTTTAAAAAAGCTGTAAATTTAATCTTATCTACAATTTTTTACTCCTTTTCGAGATTACACAACTTAACTTATTTCTTTATTTAATCGATAAAATTTATTTTTTGAGTTGAAAAAATATTTTTCATTAGACCTACACATTTCAGAGTGAATTTTAAAGGTGCAGACGATTTTGAATAAAAATGTCATTTATTGGTAATATTGGTATTGATTTGGGCACTACATGCTCATGTGTTGCATGTTGCCTTAATGGTACAATAGAAATAATTGCAAATGATTCAGGATCTAGAATAACACCATCATATGTTGCATTTACAGACTGCGAAAGACTTATAGGTGAAGTTGCTAAAGACCAAATTGAAGTTAATCCAGAAAATACAATATTTGATGCGAAACGTTTAATTGGACGAAAATTTTATGAAGCAACGGTTCAAAAAGATATAAAACATTGGCCATTTAAGGTTATTAATGATAGGGGTGATCCACGTATTGAAATAAGTTATAAAGGTGAAAAAAAACTATTTTCACCTGAAGAAATTTCTGCAATGGTTTTAGCAAAAATGAAAGAAACTGCAGAAAGTTATTTGAATCAAAATGTAGAGAACGCTGTTATAACAGTGCCTGCTTATTTTAATGATTCACAACGTCAGGCTACAAAAGATGCTGGAGCAATTGCTGGATTGAATGTTTTAAGAATAATCAATGAACCATCTGCAGCGGCAATTGCTTACGGATTGCATACAAAAATTGATGAAGAAAAAACGGTTTTAATTTTTGATTTGGGCGGTGGTACATTTGATGTGGCAATAATGAATATTGAAAAAAATAAATTTACTGTTAAAGCTATTGGTGGTGATGGTCATTTGGGTGGTGAAGATTTTGACAAAAATATGATGAAATATTTTATTGAGGAAATTAAGAAGAAACATAATGTCGATATAACATCGAATAAATGTACTGTGCAACGTTTGAAAAACTGTTGTGAACGCGCCAAAAAACTATTGTCTACTGCAATTAAAGCAAGCTTCGATTTGGTGCTAACAGATGGCATTCATTATTCGGGATCAATTACTCGAACCCGGTTTGATGATCTTAACATGGACTTATTCCGATCAACAATTGAAACAGTAACAGAAGCCCTAGAAGATGCTAAAATGTCGAAAGGTGATATTGATGATGTAGTTTTAGTTGGAGGCTCCACAAGAATTCCAAAAATTCAATATTTGCTTCAACAATTTTTTGATGGGAAAAAATTAAATAAATCAATAAATCCTGATGAAGCGGTGGCATATGGTGCTGCTGTCCAAGCTAATATTTTAGAAAGAAATGAATATGATGATTTCAGTGATGTTGTTATTTTAGATGTAACATCACTGTCACTTGGTATAGCAACAAAAGGTAATGTCATGGATTTTCTGATTCCACGTAATACACCAATTCCTACAACTGCATCCCGGATTTATGGTACAAGTAGAGATTTTCAAACTAAAGTCAACATTCAAGTATATGAAGGTGAACGCCTATCAACAAAAAAAAACCACCTTTTAGGGAATTTTGTTGTTAAAGATATTCCGGCAGAATTGAGATCAGTAAGTAAAATTAAAATTATATTTGACATTGATGGGGATGGAATTTTAACAGTAACTGCTATTGATTTAGCAACTAGCAATAAAAATAAAATAGTTGTAGCAAATCAAAAAGGTCGATTAACTGATGAAGAAATTGGTAATATGATTAAAGAAGCAGCCAAATTTAAGTTAGAAGATTTAAAACGTAAAAAAGATACAGACGCTAAAATTGATTTGGATATTTTGTATTATAATTTGACATTTGCCATGGATTCAAACGAAAGCAACAAACAATTATCATTTGAAAATAAAAAAGAAATATTAGATTATTCTAATAAAATAAAAGAGGATTTAAATAGCATCGATCTTCATGATGAAGAACATTATAAGACTTTTAAAGCAGGCCTAGAACAACTGATTGAAAAATTCAAAATTCATATGTAGGTAATTAATATTAAAATTAAAAATTATTATTCATTTAGTTTAATGAACTGGTAAATTTTTTAATATTTTCTCAAAACTAACTATTAACATTTTGTTTGAATAAAGCAATCCCTTTAAATTTTACAATTTTTAAGTAAATAGAACAATTCAATATTTACATTGTACAATTGAAATGCAGTTTTCCATATTTATAAAATAATAAATAACTATAGATTTATGTATCAAAGTATCAGATAAAAAATATGTAAATAAATAGGTTATATATGTACATAACCCTCTGTTGATGTAATCTAAACCTAAGAAATGGTCTCTTAAAGTTAAAATGAAATAAAAGCTAAAAAAATTATTTTATGAAACCTATATATTATATAAAACTCAAACGTTGTTTGTCTATTTGTCTCTTTGTCTGCAAAAGCTCTTCCGATTTCATTAAAATTTCGTTCATAAAAAAAAGGAAAAGATAAAAAACACAAATTTGGTTTGGTTTGGAAACCTCTTTAATGGGAGAATATCATAAGTTCATTCGATTTCATAAATTTGTGTGTTGAATAAGTAAAAAAGATACTTTCCCCAAATTTATAAAAAAAATTAGCTCTTACAATTGTCTATCTACCTGATAACGAAAATTGCACTTACAAAAATAAATCAGTCAGAGTCAGGTTGACGGATAGTAATCTATAAAAAGGTAAAATCAAATAACATCTAAGATTTTGCTTTTTAAATTACAACAATATAGAAAATTACAACAATATAGAGTTCTGACTCCGATTTCGAGTACTATATTTTAATGATTTATTGCTGATATTTATGTTTTTTCTCAATGGAGGAAAGGTAATGATTTACTTTGAAAAAATTAAAAACTTAAATGAATGATCTCAAACTAATCTATCGTGATTTACGAAGTTAAAGCAAATTATTGAATATTTCACAACGATTGCTAAAATTTTGAAAGGTCACAATGTTCCCTCTAAGCTGCACGCCTGCGCGGCCCGCAGCAGTTTGAAATCTACCGCGCACTCGTTTTTATTATCCGCGCACAAAAGACTTCTTTCAAATTTTTAAAAATATTGGCTACAAAATAATTTATATTAATATTTAAAGTTCATTCAACCAGAAAAATCAATCGAATGGGAGAACTTGTAACCTTCTTCTAATAAAAATTAAAAAAAAAAAATTTTGGAGAAAAAATACATAAACAAGAGTCTCTCATACAAATTTTTAATATTTTTGTTATTATGCGTGGATTCAGTTTAATGAATTCTATAAAAACTAAATCTAGAAAAAGAATTGAAATTTATCGTTAGGAATGTTTGATACGAATAAAATCAAATCTATTGTCTCAAAAATTATTGATTTAGGCCAAATTTATCAATATTGGGCTAGAGAAAAAGACAGACGTGCAAAAATGCTGTAGAAGACATTCCGTCGTTAAAGATTTCCTTTTATGAATTCAAATAATTAAATTTTAAAAGAATATTAAAAGATGATAAGTATTTATGTACATTATGAAATGTAATTTGAATAAAAATAAGAAATATAAATATGTATTAATTACTAATTCAATGTATAACTTTAACTATAAATATGAACTTGCATAAAAAAATGAATAAGAACTTGCATAAAAAAATGAATTACATATAATAAATTAATTATCTAAAATAAAATTTTTATTAATTTTTATGCAAATTATCCGCTCACTAAATCTTGTTCTGAAAATTTACCGCTCGCGTCGCACTTTTTCCGCTCAGGTATTTAAAAAATTAGAGGGAACGTTGAAAGGTCACACAAGGCTCTAAAAATTAGAAAGAATTCGATTTATATTTAAACAATATTGAATTTTTGTGCTAATTATAGTCTAGTGTTGTTTTAGTTTTTTGGTTTGATAATTATATAATATTATTACAGGTATTAACTTTTAATGACAAAATGAATTTATTCTTATAATAATAATAATAACAAAAAAAAATTAATAATAGTTTAAATCAATTTGTAAATTATTTATATATATAAATTTAATTTTTAGATAAAAAACTATTATAAATATCTTATAAAAATGTATTAAAAAATATGATATATCCTTTTTAAATTAAAAAGAAACTGTATAAAGTTTCTTCAACATTTCAGATCAACTTGGATGCACTTGAAATATAAAAAAAATGTATTCAAATACTTCTTTGTAGTTTTGACTTGTCTTATTGTTTAGTAGGATAAAGTTTTGAGTTTATAAATTAAAAATCACATATTAAATTGGTATGTGACGTGTGGTATGTCCAGGCCCGGTCCTAGCTGATTCGGCGCCCTCTGCCGATTTTGAAAATTGCGCCCATAAGCATAGTATAAGTCATTTTCACGTCACCATTGAGGTAGACCTGGGCAACCCGAAACATAAGCGAGCCAATTTTAAGAAATATCAAAAATTAAAGAGCCGCAAATTTTTTTAATAATTATAAATGTATATAAGAAAATCAATATATTTAATTTTTGATTTATATACCGTTTTAAAATATTAAAAATTAAATAAAACAATAATTTTGATTTATAATTATGAATTTTATACATTGTTCAAAATATATAATTCTTCAAAATTAATTGTAATTTTAATGATGACACCCTTAATTGATTTGTTCAATTCTCGTCCGTCATTGAAACTCGATGTTTATTTTTACAAAATAATAAAAATTCTTTATTTGTAGTTTACAGTGGAAAAAAAATTCTTGATTTGTAGTTTAGGGTGCAAGAAAATTCTTTATTTGTAGTTTAGAATGAAAAAAGTTTAGGCCGGGTGAAAAAAAAAATTTGTCAGAATTGTTCTTCGAGCCGAATGCAGTGTAAAAAAAAATGATTTCCGGAGCCGCATAAATTTATGTTAAGAGCCGCAGTTCAAAGTCTGAAGTAGACTATACTAAAGCGCTTTTTTTAACAAGGTATTCCCAGTAGTTCTAGTGCTAGTCCTCAAATAAATATACATACACTAGGTAGAAAAAGTCTGCGTACGGGCTCGTTTTCTTATTTTTTGTTCCACATGTTCCCAGTTTTTGATGTCATTTAAAAGGAATCTGTAAAAAAAATTTTTTTATCAAAATTTAAATTTTGAGAAATATCAATTTTTGGAAAAGTCTGCGTACAGCCGGTTTTAATGCCGCGTCCCAAAAATTAACTAATAATGCCATTTGAAAGGCAATTGAATGTAGATAATTTTGCGCCATATAATTTTATCTGTACGATAAGTGAAAGTGTCAAAAATCGCCCTTGAAAATCATAAAAAGAAGCGGTTCTAACCTATTTTTCAGCAGTTCTAAGCTATAATTTTTGACACTTTCCCTTATCGTGCAGATAAAATTATATGGCGCAAAATTATCTACATTCAATTGCCTTTCAAATGAGATTACTAGTTAATTTCTGAGACGCGGCATTGAAACAGGCTGTACTCAGACAGTTCAAAAAATTGATATTATTTCTCAAAATTTAAATTTTGAAAAAAAAAAAAAAATGTTTTCACAAAAAAACTTTTTTCATAGAGTACTTTTAAATGACATCAAAAACTGGGACATGTTGAACAAAAAATAAGAAACGAGCCCGTACGCAGACTTTTTCTACCTAGTGTATACCAAAAAAAATATTTACATAAATACTATGTTGATTTTATTCTATGCTGAATTCTTATTTGCACATTATACAATGTGCAATTTGATCTCGGTATACAAAAAAAATTGTATACTGTGTTGATTTTTTTCTGGGTAGAGTTTTTTTGTGAACAGTAGCACAGTAGTCAATTTCGAATGGATTTGCATGTCCTTGACTACAAATCGCTTGGCGCCCTATTCGTTAGGCGCCCTGTGCAAGTGCACATCATGCACATATAGCAGGACCGGCCCTGGGTACGTCGTACGTTTTCAGACATTTTATTGTTCTAAAATAGATAGTAGTTAACAAAAAAGACGTATTTAAATGTAGTGAAAACTCTTAAAATCTAAAGTCCATCAGAGTGGTTTCGTTGTAAAACATTTTAAATTTTTAGTTTCAATGGTGAAAAATCGAATCGTTTAAAACGTGGCAACGAAGTGAATTTCCTAAAAGTGTTTAAATCTGGAGATTTAGGTTTTATAAAATCAGTATTACTTTGCTGATTTTTGTCGATTAATTTATTACATTTATTACTGTTTGATGTCCTACTTATTGTACTATATTTTTGATAAATTCGTTTTTGCTGCTGAACTGGAGAAACAGATCTACAAAATTTTTCAGTAAATTCACCAGTATCATCAAATTTAAAATCATTGTTATGAACAGCAATTTTAATTAAAGTACTTTTAGTGTCGGTTTCGTTTCTAGAAATTTCTTCTTTTGTTGAATTTCTAACCTTTTTCACTGAATATATATTATCTGAAAACTTCAATGCCTTCAACGAATCGCATTTACGACTTCTTTGATCTAAAAATTTTTTTGGTGATGATATATAAACATTTTCAGAATGTCTTACTTTTAGGTTAACTAAATGAGGCACATCAACTGAATCACGTCTAATAGTTTTTTCTGTTGAATTTAAACTAGATCTCTTATATGAATTTCGAATGCATTCTATCTAGATCTAGACTAAACTATTATGTTTTTTGCCTATCTTTCTATATGTACTCGTAAAAAAATTACTTTAAATTTTTGAGATATTATAGTCATTTAGTGTATAAATTGTGAATATGGTCATACAGATGAATAATAATCGCTATCCCATATACTTTATTTGGCTTCTTAGGTAATTCTAAATTCTTTTACAATTTTTTGATATGTTTGCCATTGAGCTATATATTATTCTTATTTACATATTAAAAATTAAAGCAATTTGTAGAATTAGACAGTAGAAATGTGTTGAATTTAAGTTGAAACGATAAATTCTTATATATAACAATAATAATAAACCAAGAGGATCAGAAATAAAACATTCTTCAGGCTGTAGTTAAATATATAAAATATTTACTCGATGTTATGTTCAAAACAAAGTTAAATAGATTGATGCCTACATGGATTTCATTATTTGAACCGTTAATTTACTGTAAAATATTCTGATACATTATTATATCTTGATTAAAATTTGTAGAGTTCGCTTTTTTAATTTTTTTTTAAATAAATAATATCTTTCTTTGTTAATTTATGGGCATTAAGTCATTAGTACTTTATTGCTATACAATATGGATTTAATATGGTTTGATTTTTGATGTTTTCTTTGACAATGATTAATATTTAATATATAAATTATAATGTTCATTTATCTTCATTTTTATTTTTAGTCGTGTAGTGGTTAGATAATAATTCTGATAAAGCTTGTACATGATAAAAGTTTAATTTTTTTTACTCTCGGAATTAGTTCATTAAAGTTAATTGTTATTCCCAATATAAAGTTTTAAAATAGCAAAAATGGATGAAGTCACGGCGATTGGTAT
This sequence comes from Hybos culiciformis, assembly GCA_964007475.1. Lineage (NCBI taxonomy): Eukaryota > Metazoa > Arthropoda > Insecta > Diptera > Hybotidae > Hybos > Hybos culiciformis. The sequence goes on from OZ023274.1 coordinate 77,127,357, forward strand.
TGATTTTGGGACAACATATTCGGTTGTTGCCGTTTATCGAAATAATAAATCTGAGATAATACCAAATGATGAAGGAAAGCTTTTGACTCCGTCGTATGTCGCATTTAAAGGCAGTGAACGGTTGACTGGAGAATCTGCTAAAATTCAAAGTGAAATTAATCCGAGTAATACAATTTTTAATATTAAACGAATAATGGGACGAAAATATGATGAAATTACGAAAAATGTTGACGACGAGATGCCATTTATGCTTACTAATAAAGAACAAAAACCTATAATAAAAGTTCTATGTGGTAATGAGGAAAAAGAGTTTTATCCTGAACAAATTTCCTCAATGATTCTAATGAGAATGAAAGAAACTGCCGAAGCTTATTTAGAGAAAGAGGTAAATTCTGCTGTTATTTCGATTCCAGCTTGTTTTAATGATTCACAACGTCAAGCAACAAAGAATGCTGCAATGATTGCTGGATTTAATTCTGTTCGACTTATTAATGCACCAACTGCAGCTGCTTTAACATTTGGTTTTCATACTAAGCCAGTTGCAAAGCGTAATGTGTTAATTTTTGATTTAGGTGGTGGCAAACTTGATGTGTCTTTAATAACCATTGATCAAAACAGTTTTGAAGTGAAAGGAACGATTGGAAATAGCCATTTAGGTGGAGAAAATTTTGATAATTTATTAGTGTCACATTATGCTAAAAAATTTCGCGAGCAAGATGGTTATGATATAATGTCAAAGTTAAATGGGCGTTCATGGCGTCGATTGAAAGATGCATGCGAAAGAGCAAAAAGAACACTGTCATCGAGTGTAACATCGTTCATTGAAATCGATAGTCTTTTTAATGGCAAAGATTTTACCGCAACCTTAACACGAACAAAATTCGAAGAGATAAATAAAAATTTATTGATTTCTACTATTAAGCCAGTCGAAGAATTACTTGATAAATTGAAATTTCAGAAATCAAATATAGATGATATAGTTCTGGTTGGTGGCTCAACACGAATTCCTAAAGTCCAAAAATTACTTCAAGAATATTTCGATGGCAAAACATTAAATCGATCGATATACCCAGATGAGGCAATAGCTAATGGTGCAGCAATTCAGGCAGCAATTTTATATCAAAATTCGCAAAATAACTTGAAAAATACAACAATAAAAGACGTCATTGCTTTTCCGTTGAGTATAAGAGTAAAAAATAGAAAGACAACGGTGATCCAACTTTATACACCAATTCCCATTCTAAATAAAGTTTTTTGTAGTTTTGAAAACTTAGTAAATGATATTTATATTGAAGTTTTCGAAGACGAAAATGAATTTTCAAAAGAGAATTTTTTGGGATATTTTCAATTATCAAATGTTGGTTCAAATCAACAAAATTATAGTAAACTACAAATTGACGTTGATATTGATGGTATTACAAAAATCACAGCTATTGATTTTATAATGCAAGTTAAAAAAGAATTAATTAGTACTAAAAAATGTTCAAGTGAACAAAAGTTAAATGAAATGATTGCAGAAGCCAAACAATACCGATCAGATGAGCTGGAACGTCATCGAGTTATTCAAGCCAAAGATAATCTAGAAAACTATTGCCATGAAATTGAATATGAAAAAAATCGTGGAATAAGATGTCTGAATCAAGTAAAACAATTATTTCAATTATTTCTGATGTTATGCTTACCTATTATTGTGATGATTGTAACAATGATGAAAATGAAGTTTTTTACCAAAATATGAAATCAGAACTTGAAGACTGTGTTAAAGATTATCTAACAATATATGATGAATTATGAATCAATAAAACCATTAAATCATTTTTGTTTAAAAGAATTCTGTCTAATATAGACATTTTGTTATAATTTTTGAAAACTTTTATTAGAATATATTGTGAGTCTTTTGAGAAATATAGTTACAAGTTAGACTTCGTTATGCCAGATA